>OX382261.1:4734888-5366909 GCA_947507595.1 Pyralis farinalis | reverse complement strand
GAGATTTCTGTTGCTATACTTATTACAAAATTTATATCACATAAACTACGTTGAACGAAACGCGTAAACGCCAAGAATTTCATGGCGCTTACAACGTTTTGGTCGCGAGAAAATAATGCCCAATGAACGATCTAGCGCTTCATGTTTTAATTGTTTAATTACTCGTATTATAGAGATAACTAATGTTTTAGCGCTGCAGCGAACTTAAGTTTTAATTCTCACCAAAATCTTACGGTCAGGATCACGTGTCCTGACGCGAGTATAACATTTTTTACTCATCCTAAAAAGTGCACACGCCGCTAAAGAAGTTTCTACTTCAAAAAAATATTAAATGTTGTTCGGCGAAACATGGGAGAACCTTGTACAATAGATTGTGTTCCAAGGAGTTTGTTGCTATCATGATAAAATCCTTGATTTGACAACCGCTCGCAGACGGCTACTAAGCCACACACTATAACCACAATGGTCGCGTACTGTGCGATTCTAGATATATTTTCTAGCGAGAACTCTTAAGTTGCGGAATGAACTTCCAGCTGATATTTTCCCTAGGGACTACTACAACATGAGATTCTTTAAAAAAGGCACGATAAAATAGAACGCTTGCGTGACGTACGTGGCGTGTACGAGACGAGTCTCATATATTACGACGCATTCGTACATGTACGTCTGTACGTACGGAGCTATATTGGCCTTAAAAGTAACAAATGTCAAGCGTAGTGTGATGTGTTCTTAGATGTCCTGGACGCTCTACAATAGCTCTCAAAGGTGATTAATTAGCGCATTTGATCTGCCTGTAATTGCCCTCGTTAGCAAGCATTCACAGTCATTCCACACGACCTCGTCGCTGCAGTGGAGTGGTTAAGGGCGATTACTTCGCTATAGTCGCAAATGTACGTTGCGTTAAAAAAGCATTTATAGTTACGTCAGTATTCATAGGCTGAGCTTACACTTGCTTTCCACCTTAGTGATGCAAGAAAATAAGAATTAAGTTGTTTATATATTTGACCAAATTAAAAAAAAAAACAATGTATATAGTAGAGACTCCAGTTTGCACTAAAATGTGTTTTTACTTGGAACCCTTATAGGATAATAATTATCTATCTATCTACGAGTATTTATAAATTGACGCCAAATCTATTGCAGGGTAGGCAGAGAAAATTGAGCGCCACGTGACTCGAACCTTACATACCTCACTCGCTTCTAATAATAATTAAACTATAATATATATCCAGACGGAGAGTGAAATTACTTCATTCCGCCCGCCATTATCTCAGGATCGTATGGAGATGCTACATTAGAAGCAGAAGTGGCGCGCTAACAAAACTGATTGTACTGAAAGTTTCTTCTTCTTTTTTTAACGTTATCCCGTTTTCTAATCCATTAGAATTGGCTGGGTCCGCTACATAAGCCTACGCATAGACCCTTACCCGAAATATATTTTGTGGACTTATGGATTTCCTTACGAATCTTACGATGTTTTCCTTTGCCATCGTGCAAGTGATTATTACAAATATGTACATAAACCCGAAAACACAATTTTAGTGGTGCATGTCCACGTTAGGATTGGAACCACGGATCGTCGGTTACTAGGATTGTTCTTTATCCACTGGGCTATCACTACTCTTACTACTCCTTGCATTGAAAGCATTTACAGATTATGCATATATTATATGTATAAATCGTTATTATACTCGTACATCCGGTGGGTCGTATCCTTGTTTGCCTATTAAAGGTGTAAAATAAAAAATAAACATTCCTACTAAAAATGTAGGACGGCGATGAAAAATAACGGAGAAATTTTAGTGTAGAAAGTGGAAGTGAGATCAGTCAGTGAATGAGAGATAGTATGGGAGGAAAAGATAGGCAGAAAATCAATACGAATCATGAAATTTTAGCAATGGAATCTGATTAGTGATTAGTAACATCACGTAAGACGTAAGAATAGAAATGGAAAATGAAGAATAAAGAATCATCTCAGAATAACAAAATATTACGTACAAAATAAAACAAAGAAAATGTGATTTGAACACACGATTATAAACTGAAGAGAACAGGAATTGGAAATTGATAGAACGTAGACAAGAAGAAAATAACCTACAAACATTCAGTTATCCCATTAAACTAAAAGTAAAGCGAAAGAAAAGTCATGGAGGGAAGGAAAGGATGATGGAATAAGGAATCCTCGTTTCCTTTAGAATAGACATCTATTCAGATCGGTGTCAAAGTCAAAAGTCAAAATTGTTTATTTGCACAAAACGTTTATTTGGTGTGTTTTCGGATTTATGTACATAATTGTAATTACCACTTGCTTGGCGGTGATGGAAAAACATCGTGAGCAGCGCGCACCAAAGCAGGATGTTAAGGCAGTAAGCCTCCTTTGTTATTTATGCCTACCATTGAGAAGCGATGGTTGCGATAGCGACTAGTTTGGTTTATGGTAATGGTGGAATATATAAACTGATTTAGCTTTATTCAAGGTAGTTTTCTTAATCCTTATTCGTCATGAATTTAATCATTCGTTAACATGGTGAAGTCTGGGGAAGTACCTCTATCTCACAGAAAACCGCAGCCAAATAACAACTCCCTAGAGGGTTGTTGTGTTCCTGCGTGTGAGTGAGGTCACCAAGGTAAACTCCCAAGGAGTTGCTGTGCAAGCAGCAGAGGCATCACGCGAGTGATACTTAATATATCGCAAGCGTTAATAGGTTACGGTACCCGCTTTACATCAGGTGGGCCGTATGCTTGTATGGCTCCCGAAGCAGTATAAAATATATATATATATATATATATATATATTTCGAAAGACGTGTGACATACCTAATAATGATCTGGTTTCCTCTAGTTTGTGGAAGGCTGACGGCTATCGGTCCATATAAAAATCAGTATTTCCGTCAAATCCTGAGGCTTAGGTAGCCTCCCGGTTTAGAAAACAGGATAGATCTAAAAAGAAGAAGTCTATTCAGATCGGCAGGGTGTAGGAAGCATGTATACTTGGGACAGAATGGGAGAGGAAATTAAAATTTGAATTTTTCTTTAATATATAACAGGGATATGGAGAATATTAATGAATGTTAGTCTCTATATGAGAATGGCCACCCGGCTGTCCGTCTTGCAGTACCTATACATTATATTACACTACATACTTACAAAATTAAACATAACTCCTTATAAATATAAACAAATTTTAAATTTTAAGAGAGGTAGGGCGCATCAAAGCAGCCCGTCTGGGGATGTACCTCCACCTCACAGAAAACCGCAGCCAAAATAATAACTCCCTAGAGGGTTGTTGTGTTCCTGCATGTGAGTGAGGTCACCAGAAAGCTCCTAAGGAGTTGCTGTGTAAGCAGCAGAGGAGGCATCGCGCGAGTGATACTTCATTAAGTATCACTCGCGCGATGCCTATTAAGCCTATTTACGCTGTAATACATTTATTACAGCGTAAATAGGCTACTTTACAGGCCGTCTGCCTGTATGCTTCCCGACGTTGTATAAAAAAAACTAATCACAAATTTAATACAAACGTAAACATTGGAATAACTATATCGTAGTAAAATGAGATTTTTCTATAATGGCATAGGTAGACATAGAAATAGCTAAAACTGTCTGCCAAGTGAAAAGAAAATCCAAACTGTAGAAATGGAGATGGAAGTATGCAATAACGTACCTTTTGTCGAGCACGGTGGCTGAGTGGATAGCAGTGGTACTTTAACACCAACGCTAGTGAGATCGATTCTCACACAGGACGAACATTTGTATGCAGGAACAGGTCTGTTTGTCTTGGTCTGGGTATTTTTAAGAGAGATAGGGCACATCGAAGTAGCCCATCTGGGGTAGTACCTCTAGACAAATAACAACTCCGTGGAGGGTTGTTGTGTTTCTGCGTGTGAGTGAGTTCACCAGTAAGTTCCTAAGTAGTTGTTGTGTTATCAGCAAAGGTGGCATCGAGCGAGCGATATTTAATGGCGTCAAAAGAGCATGCGTTTAAAGACTATGGTAACAGCTTTAAATCAGGTGACTCGTATCCTTATATTCCTCCTAACGTAGTATAATAATACGTAAAAGTGGTAAATGCGGGTTTTTCGGGTCCCGCGCCTTGCAGCCAACACGTACCAGCCAGTAGTTCATACAATTTGCGTTCGATTTCTATGAATGATACATTGTTCCAAATTCAAATCTCATTTCCGCCCTCTAAAAAGTTCCTATCAGAAAAGAGCTATTTTGCTCCCACTTATGGACGAACAAAGCGACACTTTTCGAATAGAAGGGATGAAAAATATGTTTAGTAACTCTACGTTCTCTGTACAAGCTATGAATTTTTAAACCCACATAAATGTACCTAAAAAGAAACTAATCAAAAACGCAGTCGTATTGTACGTGACCAACATAACTTTTCACGTTTTCCAAAGGAAATGTTGGAACTCGAATGAATGCATTTTGCATTGAGAATGAAACGTAGAATTTAATATTGGTCTGTGGTATGAAATAAGCATATTCTTCAGTTCACCTTCAGGACATCTGACATATTCTATTTACATATGTGAAATGTTTAAAAAATATACGCCTCGACATATCTATCTAGTAAATATAATTTATACATAATATCTTCTTCTTTGCGTTATCCCGTTTCCTGATCCGTTAAGATTGGCTGGGTCCGCTACCTAAGCCTAAGGATTTGGCACAGATACTGATTTACATGGAACGACTGGCGACTATCATCTATATAATATATCTATCTATAACTTCACGCCAAATACCTTACGGGGTAGGCAGTGAGAACCGAGCGCCACCTGACTCGATCCTTACATACCTCTCTCGCTTCTTTAACATTCATTGCTCTTTTCATGCACGCTCGCCGGTTTCTAGGGCTCCTGAGATCACCTTCTGATAGAACACGATCAATTTGATCATGGTAGGTAAGTCTTGGCCTTCCTCGGCTTCTACATCCTTCCACTTTTGCATTGTATATCTGTTTCGTCATTCTTTCATCCTCTACATGTCCGAACCAACGGAGCATGCCTCTTCTTATTTTAACACCGACGCTCTCTTTCAGACCAACTCTGCTTCTAACTTCATCATTGCGAATACGGTCTACAAGCGTTACGCCACAAATTTTGCGCAACGCTCGCATTTCAACAGCGTTTATCCTATTTTCATGCCTCTCTACCATACCCAGCTCTCGCTTCCATAAGTAAGCGTTGGGACCAGCACTGCATTGTGTATAGCGAGCTGTGCCTTCTGGCTCAGGTCTTTACTGCCAAGAAGTTTTCCCAACGCTCCATTCACACTATATAATATATGTATATTTAAATATGCATACAACGTCGGGAGGCATACAAGCTTACGGCCCACCTGATATAAAGCAGTCATCGTAACCTACGAACTCATTAATTATCACTCGTGTGATGCCACCTCTGTTGGTAACACAGATACTCCTTAGGAGCTTATTTGGTTATGATTTTCTGTGAGGTGGAGGTACTTCTCCGGACGGGCTGCTTTGATGCGTCCTACCTCTCTTAAGATTTATTTTAACACAACTTGGTATTGAGATCCATAATTTATTATTTTCCTTTATGAATCAGGTGCAACTTTATGTACACACAACGACACCTCAAGCTAGACTGTTTGACCTCTGTACAGTTCTTATGTCGCAAGTTAATCAAGTTAAGAGTGAAAATGATACTGCAGGTGTCTAACACTTCTGCAAGATATTGTAACAGACACATTGAAGTTGAAATACATAAAATCGCAAAGGTTTGTAATTGGGTTCCAAAGGACTTGACTTGCATGACAATGAATGAAAACGTAACTGATATTTCTGTGCTTGAAATTTTTATAAAATTTTACAACCCAGTTATATCAGTTAAGATTTTAAATTAAATTTAAATTATATTTTATAAAATATAAATATACAGAAATATCTGCTGCACGTAGCAATATCACATTGTACTTTTCAGGGTTCCGTAGAAAAATGGAACCCATATGGTGTTTATCTCTCAGAGCTATATTTCAGCAACTACTAATACTAGAGGTTCAAAAGCAGTGCTAGCCCAGTGGATAAAGAACTTGCCTGTTGACCAACTAGTCTCCGATTCGAATCCTGGCATATACCACTAAATTCGTACATATTTGTAATTATCACGTATTAGGCGATGAAAGAAAACATCGTGAGGAAACCAGCGGATCCTAGAAATAATATTTCTAAAGACTTGTGACCTTATTTCATAAAGATCTGGATTCCGCTCTTGGTTGTAGAGGTCTGACGGTAGTCGTTCCATGTAAAAATCAGTATTGTAGCCTAATCCTTTGGCTTAGGTAGCGGACCCCATCAATCCTAATAGATTAGGAAATGAGATAACTCTACGAAGAAGAAGAAGACTAATCCTAGAAATTTGAAATAGTTTAAATATTGCTAATCCAATTTTACTACCAATTAAAAAAATTTCAAAAAATATTTTAAGTCGAGTTTTCAAGTGCATCAGCTATAATGATATATGTATGTACGAGTATCATATGAAAGGGTTCTATTTTCATATTTCGGAACATGATTTTTTCACTCTTTCCGAGTAAGTTTTGGCTTATATTGAAAAATTATTTTATATAATTATTTTATTAATATTTTATAAAATTGATCCTTATCTCCGAAGTTTGTATAACGAGAAATTTAAAGTTATTGGTGGAAATACAACTCTATGTAAATATTACAACTAAAATAGAACAATGTTTCTAACTAGCACTTTTAGAAATCAACGAAAATCGAGTGTGCGTGAAAAGAGTTGTGAATGGCAAAATGCGAGTGTGGTGTGGTGCAAGGGACTTTACGTTAAGAGTAGTAGTAGGGTATGTATATACACACATCAAAAGTGTCTAGGGATCAAGCATTTTTATGCGGATTTCTTGAGATTGAGATGTGGCTTTGTAATAAATTTATGATTTTATAAATTTATATGGATCCTTTTTGGTGCATTTCATAATTTGAAACAGGAACTGTCAATCAAATTCGAGTAAAAGATGAAAATCAGCTGTCAATATTTTCCCTATAAAAACATACAACGCATTGAAGACATTATTAGTGCTACTGTTTCCCTACTACTGATTAAAACCAACGTTATTATGGAGCGGCGACGTCATTTAAGCAGGGAAGAAATGCTCAGAGCCGTGGGAATGATAGAAGCTGGTTCCCGGCAACGTACTGTGGCTTTAGCTCTGAATACAAGTCAGTGTTATCAGTCGACTTTGGACACGTTACCGAAGCACTGGCACCGTGGCTGAGCGCCATGGAGGACGGTATCGCTGCACCACACGGAGACAAGACCGATACATTCAAATCACAACTCGAAGAGCTCCAACAATAACCGCCATGATGTTAGCCGTGACGCTTCATCACTCTTCAGGGAACTTAATTAGCGACCAAACAGTCAGAAACCGCTTGCATGAAGTGTACCTTCATTCCCGAAGACCGCTAAGGGTACCACCTATAGCAATGCACAATCGTAGGATTCGATATCAATGGGCTCTTGAACACAGAAATTGGGCAGAAGAACAATGGCGTTTCGTGTGCTTTTCTGATGAGTCTCGTTTTGGTATGAGACCGGATACAAGACGTATACGACACTGGAGAACCCCTGGACGCCAACAGCGATTAAAATCCTGCCAGGAAGTCCATCCTTATAGTGGTGGAACCATCATGGTATGGGCGGGTATTTGGATCGGCGGAAGAACTGAGTTGATTTGGATCAGAGGCAACCTCAACGCTCAAATTTATGCTGAGATGATTGTATCAGACGTCATCGTTCCTCTACAAGTGCAAATCGGTCCCTTATTTCAGTTAATGCATGATAATGCACGACCGCACACCGCAAGAGTTGTAAGACAGACTCTCGCCGCAGCTAACATCAATGTCATGCCCTGGCCTGCTCAGTCGCCAGACTTGAACCCGATTGAGCATGCATGGGATATGCTACAGAGAAGAGCTCTGCCGAATATGGAGGGTATCCAGTCGCAAGAAGACCTTTTTTTGTTGTTGCAACGAACATGGGCGGCCATTCCACAGCGTGATTTGGATGAACTCATTTTGAGTATGCCAAACCGATGTTCTTGTGTTGTTAGTGTTCGCGGTAGAAACACGGATTATTAATTGTTTAAGTTACCCAATAAAATTTTAAAGAAAACTGTTATTTCAGTCTTTTTTTCGAACTTTAATGTTAGTGGTTCAAATGTCAAAAATCCCTTTATTATGAAAATGGCAAATTTCTTTATTAATGCAAAGGTGACTTGGTTTATCGTTACTGTAGACAAACGAAAACACTTTATTTGATGAATCCTTAAAGAAAATTTTAATTAATATCAATCAGGAGAAAAGTTATTGCAAAAATATATGTTGATCCCTAGACACTTTTGATGTGTGTATATACATAGTTGAACGAATGTATATCATTGTACGACCAAGTCGCGGTTGTAACACACCTCGCTCTGTACTTCAACATTCATAGCCCTTTTCACTTACACCCGATTTTTGATAATTTCTAGCTAAATGCTGGTTAGAAAACATTGTTCTATTTTACTCTTAATATTTATATAGGATTTATTACCTCCAGTTATTTCAAATTTCCCGTTATACAAACTTCGGAGACAAGGATCAATTTTCAAATGTAATTTTTCATTATC
This sequence comes from Pyralis farinalis, assembly GCA_947507595.1. NCBI lineage: Eukaryota > Metazoa > Arthropoda > Insecta > Lepidoptera > Pyralidae > Pyralis > Pyralis farinalis. Next base: position 5,358,245 of record OX382261.1, on the reverse strand, counting down.
AGTCATTACACGGCTAAAGAACCTGCTTTGAAATATGCAAATAGAGCCCTTTCATACGATACCTCATTTGTACGTATTAGATCTGCACGCCAGGTCCCTTGCGGGTTAGGCTGACTGAACCGACCACTTAGGTATATGCGTCACTGTAATATAATTTATTATATATATATATATATATAGATCGAGTCGCGTGGCGCTCGGTTCTCTCTGCCTACCCCGTAAGGGATTTGGCGTGAAGTTATAGATATATATATATATATATATATAATAACACATGTTGAATTACCGCAGCTCGTACAGGGCCTCCAGAAGATAAGCACACATCTTTTCAAAGGCATATTTGCTGAGGGAGTGGATTCAAGCAAGGCATTCCAGAGTCTTGAAGTGTGTAGATTAAAGGACTTAAACATGCTATTCAGCTTTTCAACTTAATGTATTTAAGTATTTTATATGAGAATAGCTTTGTGTGCGGCGTTGTGAGTGATAACGCGGGTATGATGAACCCGCCATGAAGAGAGTATTGTGTTTCTTGATGTTTCCAGCGGAGTTTAGCCTAAAAGTAGTACGTAGGTCACACTATAAGTTTTGCGTAACTTAAAAAAACAACATGTTATAACCAAAATATTATGTTTATTGCTTTTCAAAATACTCTCCTTTACATTTTAAACATTTTTTCATGCGATCGAACCATTTTTTAAAACAGGAGGACCACAGATCTGAAGGCATGTTTTCTACGTGCTGATTGAACGCTATCACTGCCTCTTCGGAGTTGGTAAAAGTGAAACCTCTCATCAAATCTTTGATTTTGGGGAAAATACAGAAATCACAGTGCGCTAGGTCGGGGCTATGCGCAGGATGGGTAACGAGTTGTACTTTTTCGGAAGTTAAAAATGACTTTGTTTTGTTGGCCGTGTGTGAAAAAGCGTTGTCATGATGTAGGAGAACGCGGCTTTTTGGTCGTCTTTCACGAACTTTTTCTAACACCCTGGGTAAACAAATGGTAGAATACCACTCGGCATTAACACTCTTTTGATCTTCAAGTGGAATTGTGCAGATGGGACCCGTAGCTGAGAAAAAAAACGCGATCATTTTTTTACCAACGTTTCTCGCCTGCCTCACTTTTGTTGGCCTGTTCTCATTTTCAAACACCCATTCACAAGATTGCTGTTTTTTTTCGGGTTCAAAACAATAAATCCACGTCCACAATAAATCTCCTGTGACAATGTCATAAACAGCATTAGAATGTCCGTAGTCGTACTTCAGTAGCATCTGTGAGCACCATTCCACGAGAGCCCGCTTCTGCTCCGCTGTCAGTTCATGAGGGATCCAACGACAACAAAGTTTCCGAACTTTCAATTCTTCGTTTAAAATTTTCTGAATTTGGCTCATACCAATCCCCAATAGTTCTCGAATTGTCTCATAGGTAATCCGCGGGTTTTCTTCAATTAGCCGCTTAACAGTAGCCACATTATTTACGTTGACGGCTGTTGAAGGCCGCCCTTCACGAAATTCGTCATGTAAAGAAACTCGACCTCTCTCAAATTCAGCAAACCATCGCCTCACGGTGCTCAAAGAAGGTGCTTCTCTCCCAAAAGCATTTTGAAGACGAGCAGCACAGTCTTGCGGAGAGAGAGAATTTTTAAAATCATAAAAAATCATCGCTCTAAAATCTTTTCGACTCAATTCCATATTCGTTGCGTACGTAGAACTTTGATGTGTGATAAAAACAATTGACAAATGATTTCCCGCCAATTGTTTTTTTTTATTACTAAGTAGGTTGCAACGTTTCAAAAAATATAACATTCGAAATTCAAATAGTTCCGATTAGCTAGAAGTGCAAAACTTTTAGTGTGCCCCATGTAGTAGCTTAAGATATGTAGGGCGCATCAAAAAGCAGCCCGTCTGTGGAAGTACCTCCACCTCACAGAAAACCGCAGCCAAATAACAACTCCCTAGAGGGTTGTTGTGTTCCTGCGTGTGAGTGAGGTAAGCTCCCAAGGAGTTGCTATGTAAGCAGCAGAGGAGGCATCGCGCGAGTGACACTTAATATATCGCAAGCGTTAATAGGCTACGGTACCCGCTTTACATCAGGTGGGCCGTATGCTTGTATGCCTCCCGACGTAGTATAAAAAAAATCACCTGGAGGGGTCAAGGTGGTATCCATGAAACTTCGTGTGCTCAACAGAGCGAACATTACTTCAGCCCTGGGCAACTTGTTATAAGAAGTGTCAAGTGAAATCGCACACGGAGCATTATTACCTTTATACCTTTGGGCATCACCACCATGATACCAGCTAGGATCTTCTGACTAGATTACACCTTTCCATTTTATTACTCTAAATGTCAGACTCGAAAGCCACATCGCTTGAAGACAACCTCAACCTCATATTCGAGTACAAGAATTCCTTGTTTAAAGTAACAGGCAAGAATGTGCCAAAAAAAGTGGTGTTAGTATGGTTCGAAATGGGGACCTCTGTGCCTGAGTAAGATAAGGTAAGTAGTTACTGTAGCCTATGGACATTTGCTACACCAAGGATATTATACCCTTGGGTAGCTATAAAAACCTCTTCACACCTTTATTGAAGAAGTCACCTGCAAAAATATTTAGGATCATCGACGATCCTCACAGCTCGTCTTTGCACCGTATCACAAGGTCCTAGCTGGTATCCAGGTGCACCCTCCCAAAAGTGACTACAGTACTCCATCTGACTGGAGTCTTGTGTAACATTAATCTTTGCCCCGAGCTGACAAATCCCAATGTTCTTGGCAATGATAAGTAGCGTGTTCTCGAATTCGGAAACCACAGCAAATAGGGTTTTCTTATCGGTGAACGCGCAGACTTGTTTTTATAGAGTTGAATTAAACCAAGTTTAGCCGCATCCTATGACATACTTTACTCAAAGTACGTTCAATTTCAGACACAATTATCGTTATTTTACTTTTAACACAATTATATATTATATAGTTTATCGCGACTTTTCTCAACAAGGGTACTAGGGATATTACTCACGTAACGGCACGGCCTGTATAATAAGTGTCCATGGTGCTGTCTTCAGCATTTCGCCATCAATTGATAAGATATTATTGATATGCATCAGAAACAGCGTTGGGTACAATACAACTACCGTCTACCACGGCTTTTATACATCTGCTGGACAAGAAGCAGGCAACCCATTTTCACAACCCAATTATAACGACGCATAACTGGCGTGTAATACGATCCGCAGTTTTTTATATTTATTGTGTAAAATCACATTTTTTCATGAAATATAGAAAAACTTAAAAAGAAGAATCTTATCTAAATACAAAATTTGATTCACATTGTTAGAGCTGTTTTTGAGATACATGAAATATTTTTGTATATACAATAATTGCTGATATAAATATAAGATATGTTAAATATGTTAACGTAGCAAAAATTCGTCGATTTCTAACGAAATATAATGTCTAATATTGTTAAATATGTAGCTTATGGTGAGCTGTTAGTGTGTAATAATGGCACTACGGGTACCCGAGTCGATCAAGGTCTTCGTCTCCGGCATGTCTTCATCGGTTTTAGCTGACTCTCGGCTCATGCTTGCCTCCATTGGCCGCCCATAGACGAATAGATAGAGCAATATGCTCCAGGGGCAAAAGTTATAAAGGACATGGACTACCGCGAGAGACAGCCCTGTGTCACTCACGCCGGTGTTGCCCGCTGCCGACTTCCTCTGGCATGACCAGGCCAGTCGTGGCAGCGACGGTGGTGGGGGCATGCGGTTTCTGTTCCAGATGGCGGACGACCGCAGCAACCGAGGCAGAGTCTACCGGAGCAGCCATAGCGGCGCTAGGCCGCATGAACTAATTGGTGGCGGAAGCACATAAAGCAGGTTAGATCAAATTGCATATAAAAGGCCTCGTCACCAATTCAGGTACCCATTATGCGAAACGGGAGAACGAATACTACACGAAGAAATAATATAATAATAAATTGAGGATTTTGGGGATGTCAAATTTACGGGTCGGTGATAATTCACTACCTATACTACAGAACCAAGTTGTGATGGAATCACATAAATCAAATTGAACGTCTGAATAACCAAAAATAAAAAACAACGTTAAGTAAAAAAGCACGCAACGTGCATTTTTACCTTTTCTTACAAAGATGGCGCAGAAATAGCAACAAAGCTATTGTCACCTGGGAAAATATAGCGAGAGGAAATGAAAACATGACTTACTGGACATTTTTAATAATGTCGGCGCATATCTAATGTCTGCCATCCGTACATCTCGGTGTACTAAGGGGAAGTAACTACTCTTTTTCTTAGCGATATCCCGTTTTTTAATCCATTAGGATTGACGGGGTCCGCTACCTAAGCTCAAGGATTTGGCGAAGATACTGGTTTTTACGTGGAGCGACTGCCCTCAGACCTCTACAATCCAGAACAAAAATCAGACCTTTCTTAGGTTAGATCACATGTCTCCCAAAATGTAATTTCTTGGACGTGCGGGTTTCCTCACGATGTTTTCCTTCACCGCCGAGCAAGTGATAATTATTAATATGTACATAAATTTGAAAACAGGAATTTACATGCCTGGTTCGATTCCCACACAGGACATATATTTGTGTCACATCTGGTTGTCTTGGTCTGGGTGTTTTTAAGAGAGGTAGGGCGCAACTAAGCGCCGAATTTCCACCTCGCAGAAAACGAAGCGAAAAACGAAAAAAGCAGTCATATAACAACTCCCCGGAGGGTTATTGTGTTCCTGCGTGTGAGCAATGTCACCAGTAAGCTCCTAAGGAGTTGCTAAGTTAGCAGCAGAGGTGGCATCGCGCGATTGATACTTAATGTATTTCAATGCGGTCATAGGCTATGGTAACCGCTTTACATCAGGTGGGTCGTATGCTTGTATGCCTTCCGACGTTGTATAAAAAAAGTATAACTTTCCATAATTGTGAAAACTTTCAGCAAAACAAAGTAGGAACTGTTTCAGATAGACTGTGGTCACGCAGTCTCGACATGTCCTCGTTCGTGATCACAACTTTTCTCATTACACGGCGCGGGAGACTGCTCGACTCTATGATAACTATTTCGTATATATCTGACGACTTCAGTCCCTGTAAGCCATGCCATTTTCATTTACTTATTACTTTCCTTGATTGCTTGGCTTTCTCATTGTATTACTGTATGGAATAACGGACATTTAATCTAAATTGGTTTGTGATTTAGGGTTGCCAAGTGCACCATGAAAAATGTATACCTATAGCGCATAGTATAATTTCAAAACCCACACGATGTGAACATTTTTGTTTATCTTGGTCTGGGTATTCGTAAAAGAGGTAGAATGAATGGGGAAGAAACTCCTTTTTACAGAAAACCTCAGTCAAATAACAACTTCTAGATGGTTGTTTTGCTTCTGCGAGTGAGTGCTAAAGTTGCTATATTAGCAGTAGAAGTGAATTAGGACATTATTGCTCAAACTGTGCTATTATCAAGTTAGAGGCCCATAATTTGATTGAATAACAGAATAAAGATTGTTGATATAAATGGGGTCAAATCTAAAGTCAGCGATGTTAATTTTGGGGTGCCCCAGGGCTCTATATTGGGCCCCTTTTTATTTTTTAATATATGTGAATGATCTGCCCAACATGGTACAGAAAATGGTGGATACTACTTTTTTGCTGATGATAATACTTCTTACGCTATTTCAGCTACTTTCACAGCATTATGTCATATGGTATACTGCTGTTGGGAAAAGCGGCTGATATTGAAACTATTTTTATATTATCAAAGAGAGCCATCTGCTCTATTTATAACATTGGCTCTAGGGACTCACTTAAATAAATATCCTCACGGTTACCTCTATATATTGCCTCGGTATATTTATGAGAACATAATGTATGCTCGTAAAAATATAGAGTCATTACTCTATGTAAGAAGGGTTATTACAGAATCGATGAAAATCTAACTGACAGAGATCTTTGGAAATTATTCTGCACATGTATTACATATACACTCATATATTATATATACACCTTAAATTGTGCCACTTGATATCACTATATGAACACTCACATAATATATTTATTGTAATATATATTGATGATTTTAAAAAAAAAGACCTAAATTGGCAAGTTTCTTTTAGCATTTCTTCTTTGTCAATGGTCATTTCGAAATGCTGGTAGATTAAACAGAGAGTTTAAAGCTGTGAAAAATTAATAATATACAACATGAACTAACTTAAAGAATGTAAGACGTGTCTAAGTACTAGTAAGGGCATAATAGCAAATAAATGATTTTTATCTTATCTTTTAAATGTCACCGCCGAGTGATACTTCCTGCATTGAAAGCGTTCATCGCTGCGGTAACTATTTTACATTAAGTAGCCTGTATACTTGCATTCCTCCCGATGTTGTAAAAAAAATATGCCTTTATTAAAGCAAAAGCATTTATGGTAATATTCTCCGACTGTAATTAGAGAAATCACCTGAATGAGGGGATACGGAACGTTTCTGAACGCTCTGCGGAAATTCTTGTCTTAATTATTCTGGCGAGGCAAATAAAAATATGCTAACGATCACGTCGCCAGTGCCCGCGAATAAATTAATTTTCGTGCTGAAACACCACCGAGTTAAGAAGAAAAAGCAAGTTGAGTGGCAACACAGTGATTTTAAGCACAAAACGTACCTATGCTAAGAAGAGGCGAAGTACGTGAAATATGCACAGATTTTGTAATGTATGAAATATAGTTGAATGCTAATTTAATCAAAATTATTTATTGTGTTCCCGTCAACAGTTAATGACACACACTAGTTTTATAACAAATTGTTACTAGTCAGAATAACAAATTGTTATTCTAACTAAGAGAACTAACTAAAAGTCCTTACAGATAATAATAGTATTCTTCTTGATCCCAGCGTTATCGCGTTTCCTAATCCATTAGGATTGGTGAAGTCCACTATATAAGCCTAGGGATTTGGCAAAGATATTGATTTTAAAATAGAGCAACTGCCATCAGATCTCTACAAACCAGAGGGAGAAACAGATCTTTCTTATGTTAGGTCACACGTCTTTCGGAATACAATTACTTAGTCGAGTAAGTGACAATTACAAGTATATATATATATATTATATATATAGTAGATAAACTCAAAAATATGAATGACAGAGAGAGCATGAAAGTAGAATAAATGCGGTCGAGGTGAGAGCATTGCGCAAAATTTGTGGCGTAACGCGTGCTGACCGCGTTCGTAAAGATGACGTATGAAAGAGAATTGATCTAAAAGAGAGTGTCAGTGTTAAGATAAGAAAAGACATGCTCCAATGATTCGGATATGTAGAAAGAATGCAGGATGAAAGAATGACGAAATAGATATACAATGCAAAAGTGGAAGGATGTGGGAGCCGAGGAAGACCAAGACTTACATACCATGATCAAATTGGTCATGTTTTATCAGAAGGTAATGTCAAGAGTCCTAGAAACCGGCGGGCGTGCATAAAAAGAGTTATGAATGTTAAAGAAGCGAGTGAAGTGTGTAAGGACTGCGTCTTATGCGTCTTATCGGTTCTCTCTGGCTACCCCGCAAGGGATTTGGCGTGAAGATATAAATAAACTAAAAAAACGAATTTATTGGTAGCACGCCCTCTAGAATTTGAACCCGAATCCTTGGATTATAGGCAGATTCTATATCCACTGAGCTTCTTCGATTACATTCGACTTAGAACAAAACTATTATTTCTTAATTGGTTTTCTTCTTCCTAGTGTAATTGCGTTTCCTAATCCATTAACATTGGCGGGGTCCGCTACCTAAACCTAAAGGTATGGTGAGAATACTAATTAAGGCATAGAGCGACGGCCAACGTTAGGTTACGTCGCAGGTATTTTTAAAAAATAATTCTTGGACGTGGGGCTTGATTTCTTCACAACTTTCTCCTTTATAACAGAACAAGTGATAATTACAAATGTGTAACTAAGTCCGAAAACACGAACTTAGCGGTACATGTCCACGCCAGGATTTTAACCAGGTCACCAGACGGTTTATGGGCTGATTCGTTATCCACATAGGCTATCACTTCTCTTCTTAATTGGTCTTCTTCCTAGCATTATTTCGTTCCCTAATCCATTAGGATTGGCGGTATCCGCTACCTAAGTCTAAGAGTTTGGCGAAGATACTAATTTTAGCATGGAGCAACTATCATCAGACCACTTACCTTTTCTTAACTGGGGGTCATTATTTGGCATTAGATATGGGACTTTTTAATTGGTCATTTTATCTAATTTTGTAGGTATTTATTTTTCTCATTACAATTATCGGCATAATGAGCCAAATGAACGATCAGATTTACTGAAAAATGCAAACAAGATGGCGTCTTCGGCGATGGCGTTATTGATAAAATAATACCACGTGTCATTATAAAACATACCAAAATATGTAGACAAAATATTTTCGTAGTACATTTTTTTTTTGCAAACGAGAATTTTGGGTTTATACACAGAATTTTTTATGAATGTTATTAAATCAAGCCCCGTATAAAACAAATAGAGAAATGTTAACTCTATTTACCCGAGTCCATTCATTTCTAGAAATTGCGAATGTAAATGGATGTTTAAACCATACTTATATGTAAAAAGAAAAGATTTGGACAACTTCAAAATAAAGTTACTTGAAATTAATGCTATAGTGAAAATAAACTAAATAAAATTTAATTTTGAAAATATTGTGTTTTGTCGTTGATTATTTGATCCAAGACGCAGCGAAGTCTCTTGTCCCCAAAGATGGCGGCTTTTTACGGAGAGAATTCTGAAAAAAACGTCTTCGTGCTTGTCTCCATGGACCTAGGTGTCTCGATTGCAAACTGCATAAACATGTATTTTCATTAGAACTATTCAGATTTAAGTCATTCGTTTTGGTCCGCCCAAATCCTCAGCGCAGGTGTGTTGGAGGTTGGTGTGTTCTAGAGTCTAGAGAGAGATATCTGGTTTATTAATAGTGAGAAGAGATGATCTCACGACTGTGTGTGACAGCCTACCGACACTTCGGAGACAACGTAGACCATGATGCCTATACTAGTCCACATCAGAACCGTGGGGAAAACTCTTGCTAAAACAGCCTCATCTTTGCCCCTAAATAAAAATAGGGTTGTGCGAAAGAACCTGTGGGACATATTGCCGGGATATGGGATTGACGGTTCACTGCTCCGTGCTGTGCAATCCACTTACAAGGATTGCTGAAAAGTGGAAGGATGTAGGAGCCGAAGCAGGCCAAGACTTATCTACTATGACCAAATTCATCGTGTTCTATCAGAAGGTGATGTCAGGAGCCATAGAAACAGGCGAGTGTGCATGAGAAGAGCAATGAATGTTAAAGAAGCGAGTGGGGTGTGTAAGGATCGGGTCACATGGCACTCGGGTTTTTAAACCACTAAGGTGGGAAACAAGCATACGGCCTACATGATGGTAAACGGTCACCGTAGGCGACATTTGCAACACCCAGGGTTGTCACTCATGCGTTGACGACCCTGTCGGTGTTCTCGGCCGGGTAGGCCGAGAACACCGAGAGATTTGGCGTGAAGTTATAGATAGATAGATATTATAGCAAGACTCGAAGAGACTGCTAGAAGACGATCGCGGTCAATCGCATCGCAAAAGTGGTGAGTCATAGCAAATGCGAAGTGCATTCCACAGAATGAATGTATTGGCATAATCTCAATTACCTTTTATATTTTGTCAAATAATGTATTTTTGCTACCTACCTACCGAAGTGGTTTAGCAATGACACTATAATACCAAGTTTTGATATCCACGCAGTAAAATTATTTGTGTGCATAAACCTCCGTCCGTTTGTCTCGGTCTGGGTGTTTTTAAAAAGGTATAGCGCATCAAAGCAGTCTGACTGTAGAAGTACCTCCACCTCATAGAAAACCGCGTTTGTTGTGTTCCTACAAATGAGTGAGGTTACCAGTAAGCTCCTAAGGAGTTGCTGTGTTGCCAGCGAAGGTGCCAACGCACGAGCGATACCTCAGGTATAGCCAGCCAGGTTACAGTATCCTCTTTACTTCAGGAGGGCTGTATGCTTGTATGCATTCGGATTTTATATAAAAAACTTTGCAACAATGCTTTTGCTTAACATTTGTTTAAAAAAAATATGTCTACAATACCGACGTACGTTTATTCAGTCTTCCCACCACAGTGTGTGGTTGGACCGAACGGTATATGTAAAGCTGCCATGCCATCCTTTGTACTCTCCATATCTCCATCTCCAATCTTAAGGTTTGCATTTTTTAAAGGATGTCGCTTTAAAGGATGTCGCAAGCACACATGCGGTCCACCTGTGGGATGCGGTTATGGTAACCTATGCACGCTTTATTGCATCATATCAGCCGAAGGACGCCCACCGCTGAGCATAGACCTCCCCCTTAGACTCTCACGGGGATCGATCCTGTGCTGCTTGCATCCATCGGCTCCCTGCGATATTTAGAAGATCGTCGGACAATCGCGCGGTGGCCGTGCTACGCTGTGTTTTTCGATTCGTGGCCGCCCTCTGAGACCCTTGCTGCCCCAATGGTAATCGGTTCTCCGAGCTATATGACACTGCCATTTCCAGCCAGCTTGCTGATCCTTAGAGCCACGTCGGTAACTCTAGTTCTGCCACGGATGTGCTCATATTTTGAATCTATCTTGCGGAGAAACTCCGAGCATGACTCTCTCCATTGCGCGCTGTGCAACCTAGAGCTTCCGTATGAGGCCCATAGTCATATTAAGCATGTATGTGTATGTATGAATATCTTCACGCCTTGCGGTGTAGGCAGAAAGAACCGAGCGCCATAAGACGCGATCCTTACACACTTCACTCGCTTCTTTTACATTCATAGCGCTTTTCATGCACGCTCGCCGGTTCCTGGGGCTCCTGACATCACCTTCTGATAAAACACCACCAATTTGGTCATGGTAGGTTAGTCTCAATGTATGTGTATTTTTATATTTATTATTTTATGTATTGAGAAGGTAGTAATAAAACCGCGATCAAAGGCAGACTGATAGAGAATGCAATTAGCATAAAGTCCGTAAAGATTGTACCGGAAAGTTGTGGTCAATAAAGTTTTTGAATAAATAAATAAAAAATCTCATAATCGGAATTACCGCATCTAAAGAGAATCATTCTAATATCCCTCGCAGTCCTTTATACTGGCAAGATTAATACAAAAGTTAGTTGCAAACAGCGTCGCAACCGCATTTCATTTTCGTCCGAGAACAAAATACTCGTACAAACAAAATAATAATGAAAAGGCTGAAATAACAGTGAAAAGTGGAATGCTAAACGAAAACTCTCGAAACGTAACAATAGTAATGAAAGCGGGTCCACATATGATAATGTATATATTAAAAGTACAGTTCGGGTCAAATAAGAATAGCACCGTAGACACTGATTACTACGCATTTTTTATGAAATTATTTATTACTACCGACGCCGCCCGGCGTCGTTTGGAAAGATAGGTAAAAAGATACTTCTTCAGCTTCATTGCGTTATTCTCTGTCTTACCTATTCCATTTGGATTGACGGGGTTCGCTACCCGAGTCTAAGAATTTGACGAAGATACTTTCTATATGGAGCGACTCCAGTCAGACCTTCACAACCGGTAGGGAAAACCAGATATTTCTTAGGTAAGGTCACACGTCTTTCGAAATATAAATTCCTGGGCGTGTGGGTTTCCTCACGTCTTTCACCGCCGAGCAAGTGATAAACCCTACTAATATTATAAATGTGAAAGTATGGATGTTTGTTCCATTTTCACGCCTCAAGGGGATTTTCATGAAATTTGGTAGGTAAATATTAACCCGTCAAGCCCCGAGTGACTGATATCAGTCATGCGCGTTACGGCGGAAAGTATATAACGGGATCTGACTGCTCAACACATATCTCTCCGACCTGAGGGAAGAGCGATGGGGCGACCTCATGGAGAACATAGCTCCCTCTCATGTTGCGTACTACAAAGTAGCGAGAGCACTGCGTAGTGACGTAATAACTCACATTCCACCACTCCACCGTCCCGATGGCACTATCGCCTTCGAGGACGAAGAGAAAGCCGAATGTTTCGCTGACAGCATTGCTTCACAATGTTCTGTCAGCACGCAGCCATGCAACGCTGCACACGTCAAATCAGTGGAGGAGGAGGTCTTACATAAGAGCTCACTCCCTCTCACTGCAGACCCCGTCACAGTGTCCAATGATGAAATTAGTTCTTTCATCAAAGGACTAAACCCCCACAAAGCCCCAGGCGCTGATGGAATTTCAAATAAGGCGCTAAAGAACTTCCCAGCCCAAGTGCTGACGCTCTTAGCCCTTATATTCAACGCCTGCTTCGACCTGTGCCACTTTCCAACCGCCTGGAAAGATGCTACGGTCATTGGTATACCTAAACCGGGTAAACCACTCAACAACCCTAGTAGCCACCGCCCCATCAGCCTACTTAAGGCGATGGGGAAACTTCTTGAGAGAGTAATGCTCGCTCGACTGAGAGAGCATCTCTTCTCAAATGGTCTCATAATAGACAACCAGTTCGGCTTTCGCTCCCAACACTCTTGCCCACAGCAAGTCCACCGCATAGTCGAGTATATCTCGAGCGGTTTTTATCCAAAGCGTCAAAAGATCGTTGCCAAGGCTTTTGATAAAGTCTGGCATGGAGGACTTATATACAAGCTTTACAAGCTTCATATCCCAGACCGACTTGTCCGCTTAGTGGCCTCCTACCTCAAACATCGCTCCTTTCGTTTTAGACACGAAGGAGTGCTCTCAACCCCACGCCCACTCAAGGCTGGGGTCCCACAGGGCTCTGTCTTGGCACCCCTGCTGTATATATCGTACTCCAACGATATTCCCACCCCTCCCAAAGGCGTTGAGCTCTCGCTCTTCGCCGACGACACAGCCCTCTATTCAAAGAGCGTGCAAGTGTCATCTGCGTTAGCCAAGCTTCAAACCTCAGTTACTGAGTTAGGAAGATGGTTCAGAAAATGGCGCATAGAGGTGAACCCGGAGAAAAGCTCCGCAGTTCACTTCTGTGCGAGACGCAAACTCCCACACAATACTCCTCGCCTGCGTATGCTAGGGGCGTCAGTCCCCTGGAAACGCACGGCGAAGTATCTCGGAGTCACTCTTGACTCCAGACTCTCCTTTGTCCCACACATTAGAAAGGTAGCTAGTACCGCTAGATTTTATCTGAACCGACTCAGCCCTATGCTGGGAAGGCACAGTAAAATGTCCCTCAGAAATAAGCGAACCCTGTACAAGGTTTGTATAAGGCCGGTGATGTCGTACGCGTCTCCGGTGTTCGCTCATGCCAGTCCTGCAGCCGTCAATAGGCTGCAGACAGTCCAAAACGTCTTTTGTCGTCGAGCCACCAATGCTCAGTGGGCTCAGCGTAATGCTGAACTCCACCGTGACCTCCAACTCCCATCTATCCAACAACACTTTCAACTCCTGTCAAAGCGTTTCTTCGAAACCGCTGAGACCCATCCCAACCCGCTCATCCAGCAGGCTGCGCTACAGCCCGCCCCAGCCTCCTTTATCCCGTTACCAAAACCGCAGGCCACGTAGTGTCCTCTTATATCAACCAAATAAAATTTCGAGAGCTTTGGACCGCTATGCAGCGGCTGAAGCCTCCTTAGGGCAACACTCCTCCACCATGTGAGCACCCTTCTGGTCGCTCGGTTTAGGCGCTTATAGGGTCCAGAGTCGGCGTCCTCAGGAGGAAGTCGACCCTTCTCTAAGCGTATGCTCTTATCAGAGTGACGCTTGCGTCACGCCGTTCCCCTGGGGTGATCGCTTCAGATGAAGCCTTTGTAGCCTTTCCGGCTAGAGGCAGTCCCAGGGGGTGTTTTAGTCGGTGGAAATCCGACATAATCAGTTCGTTCCCACGAAATGGTATCTTTAAACGATTTCACCTCCTCCCTCCCGTTTTCCGGAGGGTGCCCCTCACGGAGGAGTGACCAATGCACACCCGGGTGTGGGTTGGTCCTTCCTTTGTGGGTCTTCAATTTCTTGGGCGAAAATCAAAAAAAAAAAAAAAACACATAGGCTACTTTTTATCCCAGTGATAGGGATAGTTTGGATGCTGCGTCTCAGTTCATTCTTGCAAATACACTTTACATGCATCAGAATATTCACCAATTAAAGAAAATATGCGATTTACATGACATAAATACTAGGAATAAAAATAAAAGTATGACTCCAGCACTACGGTTACGTAAGGCGCAGAATTTGTTTACAAGTCGAAGTGCGAGATTTTATATAAAATTGCTGAACGACTTCTATATATCTTCCAATATTTGAATTTAAAAATTATGTCAAAAGGACATTGAAAGCATAAAGGTATTATTATATTATTATACGATTAATGACTATTTAAATGATAAGAACGCTTGGAATTAATATGAAATTGATAATGACATTTATATTGAACTGTTTGTTATTGAGCAGTTGTGTCTTTTTTAAATTAGTGTGTAAGTGATTCTTTAAATGTGCCTATTTGAATAATAAATATTTGAATATGAATATATTATAACTACTTCAGAGGCGATAATTCTTTCATTATTTTAAATGTTTATTCTAGCACGTATGGGACGAACGTGATTCCATATGGACTGATTTTTAACAAATAGTTGACACAAAGAACAATGGCTTCGCAGTACAAATTGAGATTTCATTCCGATGCCTCAAATTAGCCTCAGATTAGCTTTGAGAGTAATTTACTTTGAGTAACACAATAGTTCAGTTTACAAAGCAGGTACCTGTTAAAAAAGTTTTGTTTTGGAACATAATTAGAGAGCCGTGTCGTGCTGCTTTCAAAAAGTACTGAGTAAATCTATATTGAAAATGAATAGGGTCACATAGTAATCAAGTGGGGCATAACAGAAATAAAAATAAAGAAAATCTCGACGAATTTTCATGTCTAGTCTAGTCATTAGTCCCCACTACCATATTTTTGTATATCTGAGACTAGAGTTTAGTAGGAAATAATAGGGGGTAAAGATGGGTCGTTGGAATATTTATTTTATTTTTAATTAAAGGCATTTTTTCCTGTAGATAGTCTTATTTTTGGTCACGATATTGTTAAAGAAAGCCGTCAAGTGCGAGTCCGGCTCGTGCCAAAGAAATTTTTTTTTTGTTTGTGATGCAACTACAAATTTACGGTTTTCGGATTTTTTACTTTACTAGTGTTACATGACCTCGATTCTTACCAAATTTCATGATTCTAGGTCAACAGGAAGTACCCTATAGGTTTTGATTCCCTTGCGAGTGTCAAAATATGCGCATAAACAATCGTATCTTTTAATTGCATTGACTTAGAGGTTTGATTTTTTCACTGCTCAATGGATTGCAGACCTGAGTATTTAATATTAATTTCAGCTTGATGCTCCACCCGTCCCTGAGAAAAAGGGTCTTGACGGACGGACAGACAGACAGACGAACAAAGTGATCCTGTAAGGGTTCCGTTATTCTAATTGAGGTACGGAACCCTAAAAATGTGAAAATATCTTTGAGTTTCTGTAGACACTGAGTATACAAGTTATTATTTCTCTTCGATCACGGCCATTTGATAGACGTGCACCGGATGATCCAACGCGTAGAAATCCCTTTGACAAGATTGATGCAATGTATTATACCCGCTTTGCAGTTCAAGGGATATCAATAGGACAATATACCCATGAACAGTACACGGTAGACATTGGGACTATTGCGAATATGCTGGATCTTAATGGGCTATTGAAATGAGATCTGTAGGGATTATTAGTAGTGGGTTATTACAAAAGAGGGACGGAAGCCTGCCATAACTATCATATCTGATGCTGAGATTTGATGTTACTACTGGCAGGTGATTATTATTTAATTTACAGTACATTATAATCCAGATTTAACTTATTCGAATTCACGTATTTGTTTACCTCCTACGAGTATTTTCGCTTTGTTTGCAGCGTTTTGTTCATCAGAACAAAACAAGTATCTGAGCTATAACCATTCTGTGACACACATATGCTTGTAACATGCAGTGTACATGTTTCTGTGTACAGCTTACATTTATAAGCATAGTTGTTGTTCGTTACAAATTGTTATGTGTATGTTAGAGATACAAATAAAGAATGTTTGTATTTATCTATCTAAAACAGAATAAGTTTACAACTTTTATAAAGTGTTGATACACTTAGCACCGATTTTTTTTATACAACGTTAGGAGATATAGAAGCATACAGTCGAAAGATGCAGAGATGCTATAGCCTATGAACGTTTACAACATTTTAAGTATTAGTCGCGCGATGGCAACTCTGAAGTCCTAATAAACTCTCAAGGGATGCTATACTTGCATGCCTCCGACGTTGTATGAAAAATAGTCTACTTGATACTAACACTCTAACTAATTAGGTCCAACTTTGAGAAGGAGGTCTCCAACTCGGTAGACAAAATCTTCTCGTCCAATCAAATCTCAATATACCAAAACGAAAGTTTTCGACCAGTGGGTATTGCCAGTGATTATTTACAGCATAGGGACGTGGTTTCTGAGTATGGGCATACGAAAGATCAATGTTGCACATCGTGTGATGGATAACACAGCAAATCCTTGGGAGTTTACTGGTGAAATGACTCACTCGCAGGACCATAACCAGAGAGTTGTTATTTGGCTGCGTTTTTCTATGAGATTGTGGTACTTACTCAGACGGTGCTATAAACAAGTAATTGTCCTTTATGAGAATCGAACCCACGAGCGTCAGTGTCAAAGGAGCGTTATTAACCACCGCGTCACCGAGTTCGTAAAAGACTTAAAGACCTACACACCCACGCTTATAAATAGAAATGACTCTAATCTGCATACTACTGTAATTAGTAATCTAATGTAAATTCCACACCTAACTGATAAATTAATCCGTATAGGTACTTAAGTTTAGGTGATTAATTAGTTCCTGCCAGACGCGGTGTTACCTAATGTGTAACTTGAAATATTACTTAGTTTTTAAGAGTCAAAAAGGTTTCGGTGGCCTTCACGGATCTAGTTACTCTGGTTTTTCACTTCTATGATAGATTTGAAGATATTTATGTCTATTAATTTTGTATGATAGTTACTTTATGCTCGAGCGTTGTTCCACCAGAGGGAAAATCAGATCTTTCTTAGATAAGGTCACACGTTTTCCGAAATATAATCTCTTGAACGTGCGAGTTTCCTTACGATGTTTTCCTTCACCGCGGAGCAAGTGATAATTACAAATGTGTACATAAATCCGAAAGCATGAATTTAGTAGTACATGCCAGGATTCGAACCGTGGACCTATTGATCAATAGACCGGTTCTATATCCACTGTGCTATCACTGCTGTAAGTGAATAAGGTTAACAATACGATCCTAACGAGTGGCGTCAGGGGTGGCAACGGACGACCGATCCTTCCTGTAATACAAGCTTTCATTGGCTACCGTAATCACTTTACATCAGATGGGTCGTATATTGCCGACCCTCTCTTGTGTAACTAATTGTTACCAACAGGTCGAATTATTGGTTATTTGACACCAATAGTACAAGAAAAAAAATTACCGCTCGAGATGAAGACTATATCGCCCTGAAAATTGTAAATGAGACCATAAAAAATTCGCTTCACCTGTCTCTACCTCCACGGTACACGTACGGACTATAAAACGCCTCATAAACATTACTGGCCCCAATTCACGGAACGGCCGTGTTGTCTCTGTGTACGCATTACACTGTGTTCATACGTCAGAATATTTTTTCAAAAACTGCTTAATACTGCATTCTTCTCAGTTCTGGGGGACGGCAATGCAAAGCTAGGCACGAAATAGAATGAGCTGAGAATGGGGCAATTTGGAATAGTGCAGCGAAACAAAAGGGGCCAATTGCTGGTCCACTTCATGGAGAAGGAGGAACTCTTCATGATGAACTCCTTCCCCAGGAAGCAGCCGCAGCGCAAATGGATTTAGAGTAGCCCGAATGGTTCTACAAAAACGAGTAGACTTCATCTTGACGAGTAACCGGCATTTGTTCAATGATATCTCTGTGTTCAACAGCGTGAAAACCGGAGGCGATCACCAGAAGGTAAGAGACATCTTGATCCTTAAAATAAAAAAAATAAAGCAGGAAAGGTCTCACCTGGTGATGTCTACGCTCCGTCCATCTCTTGCCATGGTCCAAAACCCCGAAAGCTTTCAGCTCGAACTTCCCAATCGTTTTCAGTACCTAGATGATTGCATGACCCCGGACAATATCAACAGCAAACTGTCCATGCAGTGGGAGCTCAATTTCTAAAGTCTCGCCCAAAAAGAATCTCATGCAGGTCAGATGTGAAATGTGGTTGCAGTCTTCAACTCACACGTTAGAGTGCAGCTGAGGCAGATCTCTAAATGCATACGGCGAGACATATGCCAATTTAATAAAATTCGTATTATAAATATTATATATATAAATAATTCGTATTATATATAGTATAAATTAGTATTAAAAAGGCGATATGGCGGAACCAAAGCTCCAAAATCTTCGCCAAAGATCTGCCTGTTGGGCAAAGTCAACTTACGAAGCTGACGGCCAATACAGGCGCCATTATTTCTACGAAGGCTGATTCTGAATAACATGGCGAAGTTCTATAGACAGCTGTACACATCGTCGTTACAACCGGGCAACAGTGCTAGTAATGACCCAAGAGCTAAACTGACCCAACACTATACCGAAGATATCCTGGACCCGGTCTGTGCGAGATTCGTATGGCTCTCAAACAACCTAAAAATGGGAAAGCACCGGGAGAGGACGGAATTACGGCAGAACATCTGACAGCGGGTGGAAGGCCGATACTTGTAGTCCTTCAGAAGCTATTCAACTCTGTCATACACTCCGATGAAACACCGGAAGCGTGGAGCAGAAGCCTAGTCTTGAATAACTATAGGCCGATAACAAGCTGGATTCCGAAAAGGCTTTAGCACCGCGGATTACATACGTACCATCTGCCGGATCATACAGTAGACTCAGGAGTATAACCTGCTCTTGATGTTTAGCGTATGTGGACTACGAAAAAGCCTTTGATTCTGTTGAGACATGGGCGGTGCTACAATCTTTCCAGCGATGCCGAATTAACTATTGGTACATCGAAGCGTTGAAGTGCTGACTCGTACGGTAAGGCTACGATGTGTATCCGAGTACAGGACCAGAGAACGAAACTGATCCAAGTGCAAAAAGGTGTAAGACAGGGCGATGTCATATCCCCGAAACTCTTCACTGCAGCATTGGAAGATGTCTTCAAGCTCTTGGACTAGAAAGGATACGGTATAAACATCAATGGCGAATACATCACTCATATTCGATTTACCGACGATATAGTTCTCATGGCGAAATCGCTGGAGGAACTATGCTCGCTACGCTATGCTTAATGAACTCAATAGTGTTTCCAACCAGGTAGGTCTCAAGATGAACATGGATAAGACTAAGACCATGTTGAATGTCCATGTTGCACCTATGCCGGTCACGGTTGGAAGCACTAAGCTCGAAGTTGTTGACGAATATGTTTACCTAGGGCAGGTTATTCAGTTAGGTAAGTCCAACTTCGACCGAGAGGTCAACAGACGGATCCAACCCGGCTGGGCAGCGTTCGAGAAACTTTGACATATCTTCTTGTCCAAAATACCTCAACGCTTGAAGAGTAAGGTCTTCGAACGGTGTGAGTTGCTGACTGAGACGTGGCTCTTACTGCGGGCCGTATAGGGAAGCTCAGCGTGCTATGGAAAGAGCTATGCTCGGGGTTTCTCTGCGTGATAGAATCAGAAATGAAGATATCCGCAGTACAACTAAGGTAACCGACATAGCCCACAGGATAAGCAAGCTGAAGTGACAGTGTGCCGGCGACATAGTACGTAGAACCGACAACCGCTGGGGGAAGATATGTTCTCGTATATGTTCTCGTCTCCTATATTTCTTCTTCTTCTTTCTTTCTATATCAATTTAATATCTTCGTAATCTCATTATTTTCTATATTTTATAGTTTCTTCTATATATAATTATTTTGAGGTTGGTGAGTGTGGAAGAGGCGAGAGAGGTACGTTCGGATTGGTGCACCGAGCGTTCCATAGTCTCTGTCTGCCCCAATAGGAGACAGGCGTGATGACAGTATGTTTGTATAATTACTGTACGTAGCTGAACTTCTCCTAAACAGCTGGGCCGATTTTGATGATGTTGGTTCGCTGGTACCTATTAATATTTTTGTGTAGAAATTCTTCCTGTAAAACAATTTCTTTATACAACGTCGAGAGGCATACCAACTTACGGCCCTCTTGATATAAAGCGGTTACCGTAGCCTAAAACGCTTAAATATCACTCACGCGATGCCACCTCCGCTGTTAATACAGAACTGCTGCTAACAACTCCTTAGGAGCTTACTGGTGACCTCACTTAACACAACGATATATGGAGTTATTATTTGGCTGCGGTTTTCTATGAGGTGGAGGTACTTCCCCTAGACTACCTACCTACCTCTTTTAGCACCCAGATCAAGACAAACAGACATGTTCATGCACACAAATGTTTGATTTGCGTGGGAACTGAACAAGCGACGGTGTCAAAGTCGCGTTGTGAACCGCTGTGTCAGCGAACGCGTCAAACAAAAACTAATATTTTTGTTTACTTTGTCACGTAAATTATCAATTATTTTTCAAGTTAAAATCGTCTGTCACAAACATTCTTCCTTTTAATGCTTGTTGTTTTCTGTTAGATCTTATTTAAAAAATCGGCCAAGTGCGAGTCGGACTCGCCCACGAAGGGTTCCGTACCATTATCTATAAAAAATCGGTCAAGTGCGAGTCAGACTCGCGCACGAAGGGTTCCGTACCACTATCTATAAAAACGGCAAAAAAATCACGTTTGTTGTATGAGAGCCCCCCTTAAATATTTGTTTCATTTTAATTTAATTATTTATTCTTAAAATGAATATATAACTAAATATTCTGTGAATATTTCAAGCGTCTACCTGTTGCCGTTATCAATATAGAGCAAAAACGAGCAAAAAAATCACGTTTGTTGTATGGGAGCCCCCTTAATATGTATGTTATTTTATTTTTTAGTATTTGTTGTTATAGCGGCAATAGAAATACATCATCTGTGAAAATTTCAACTGTCTAACTATCACAGTTCGTGAGATACAGCCTGGTGACAGACGGACGGACGGACAGCGAAGTCTCAGTAATAGGGTTCCGTTTTACCCTTTTGGTACGGAACCCTAAAAAGGCAAAAAAAATCACGTTTGTTGTATGGGAGCCCCCTTAAATATTTATTTTATTGTATTTTTTAGTATTTGTTGTTATAGCGGCAACAGAAATACATCATCTGTGAAAATTTCAACTGTCTAGCTATCACGGTTCATGAGATATAGCCTGGTGACAGACGGACGGACGGACGGACAGCGGAGCCTCAGTAATAGGGTTCCGTTTTACCCTTTGGGTACGGAACCCTAAAAATATCAAAATGTTTATGGCAATCAATGTTTTCATGAAAATAATATTGTTTTTTAATGTTAAAAAAAATCGGCCAAGTGCGAGTCGGACTCGCGCACGAAGGGTTCCGTACCATTATCTAGAAAAAAGGCAAAAAAATCACGTTTGTTGTATGGGAGCCCCCTTAAATATTTATTTTATTCTATTTTTTAGTATTTGTTGTTATAGCGGCAACAGAAATACATCATCTGTGAAAATTTCAACTGTCTAACTATCACGGTTCATGAGATACAGCCTGGTGACAGACGGACGGACGGACGGACGGACGGACGGACGGACGGACAGCGGAGCCTCAGTAATAGGGTTCCGTTTTACCCTTTGGGTACGGAACCCTAAAAATTGGGATCGTACTTTCTTTATGTCATACAAGGCGAAGGCCGTTCATCTTCGCCGGGTCTATAATAATATCTACGTCAAGCCCTTCCTTTTTAAAAATTAAACCTATAATTTTCTCTTATTACAATAAAAATTAAAATTATTTTAAATTAACTTTCCCTTTTTTATTTGAAACCGTGCAGTGTGTATGTACTATTTACATAACATATTAGGTTACACGAGTACTACTCATATTTCAAGGCTACCGCTACAAGTTTCCGAGAATAAATTGAGTGGCGCACTTTGTCAAACGCTTTGGCTATGTCAGTGTAAATTGAATTTGCTTGTTTAAGTTTAGCGAATGTACAGAAGAGGTAAATATTGTAATCTCGATTACTGACAGTAGATTTGTTCGGTACAAATGCTGTGAAGACAAAAATGGCCGAAAGTGGATAGGTCACAGTCCACGGACTCGAATTGCTTAGCTCATGAGAACATGCATATAGTTCTCACATTAATCTCCGTTACCGGATTTTTATATTGAACGATATGAGCTATATTCTTTACAGCAAGAAACCTGCCCAACTGAAGCGACCTAGTAAACAGTATGTACAATAGCAGTGATAACTTACTAAAGCAAGTCTTTATGAAGGCGGGAACGCCGTCGAGACCAAGTGCCACATTTGGGTCTAGTTATAAATTTGTTTTGTCTATTACATCTCTATCTACTGCAAGATTGATTATTGCATTGTTAAGTTAGGTTAGATAACATAAATCAATATCTTCCCCAACTCTTTCAAATGCCAAGCTAAAATGTTTAGATTAAGTTCACAAACTTGGCCGGCATCAGATGCACTTACACTTTCAAATCTCATAGCCACACGTAATGATTTGGCTCATTTTCACTTTAATAACAAGTTTATAAAAGTGGCAGGTAATTATTATAGCAGTATTTTAGAAGTCGTTTGCACCTATCACGTAACAAAGCAAATGTGTCGTAATCTGGATGGTAATTATATCTTTAATAACGTTTGTGAAATTTATATTTTTCCGATAAATAACGCTTTAGTGCAGGGCTGAACTAAGTTGGAAAGTTCTGATTATCATTACTACTTAAACATGAATGTTGAATGTATACTTATTATTTTATTAAGTGTTTCGTAAAGTCTTTGCACTGCAATATCAACATCAGAAGACGATAATGTTTTGTGGCAGTGGCAGCAACCTAACCTAACCTAACCTACTAAGACTACCTAATTCTCACCTGATAGGGCCTTATATGCATTTATTGAATTTAATCATTTGCTTTTCTATCTATGGTTTTGTGAGAGTTGCCATCGCCACTGGCAATACTAATGACTGAAGCAAACTTAAGTTCTAATTCTCACCAAAATCTTAGGGTCATAGTTAATCTCAGGGTCACGTGTCCTGA
Organism: Pyralis farinalis; assembly: GCA_947507595.1. Classification (NCBI taxonomy): domain Eukaryota; kingdom Metazoa; phylum Arthropoda; class Insecta; order Lepidoptera; family Pyralidae; genus Pyralis; species Pyralis farinalis. Next base: position 5,334,993 of record OX382261.1, on the reverse strand, counting down.
CGCGAGTTTAACATTTTTTACTCAGCCCAAAAAGTGCACAACGCCGCTAAAGAAGTTTTCACTTCAAAAACAGAAGATAAATGACCGAGACATACTCGATAATCGTAAATCTTCCACCTCACCATCCCATGACAACCGTCTGTCTAAAGTCTTTTTGAAATTAACCACCTTCAGTTTTCCCTAAGCCGATGTTACGATAAACAATATAACGCTCGCCAAAGAGTTCAGCATTTCAAATACTACAATTTAAGATTAGGTTCAGTCAGGTATGTGATGCCATAATTACTCCTATGCACACTTGAAAACACTTCAGTAAACTTTCTACGTATTCTATTAACATTTTCATAGAAAATTAACTTCACAAACGATTATAGGCCAGATGCGAGAATTCATAAACTAATATTTAACTTTGTTAACCCAACCACAAGAATTATCTATGCCAGTTTATTCAAACTGTCAGTACTTATATCTATGGTGTTAGAGTAATCGTCCTTGCATACGTAAACATGGGCTATATTTCACCTACACTTATTTGTTGTTGGGTATGTACTGGATCGCCTAATTTTTTGTACCCCTAACTGTCATTGGCATACACACTAATTTTTTTTGCAAAAACTTGTCCTAAATTTTATTAGCCTATTTTCAATTACCTAAATTTTTTTCGCCGTATCGTAACTTCCCAAATTCGACATTAGACAAAAAAACAGATGTCTTCAACGTCTCCAGCGCTGCAGGAAGTGTAGCCCCTCCGCCTCTGCGTAATGAAGGGCAGGTACTGATGCTCGCCTTCGCAGCTCGCATGGTGCCTACCATGCATTACAGCAGGCGGGGGCTCCTTTCTCTCCGTGCCTCCGGGTTTAGAATAACACTAGTATTGGGTAAACAAGTTTGCGTTAAATCGGTGTCGGTAATTTTAATTTCAGGAGTAAGGAGCGATTATAATATTTATATTTATTTTATTTCAGGACAATACAATATATAAATTACTTAACTAAAATCAAATAAATACGCAATAAAACTAAAACTAAATTACATCTAAAATAATAATAATAACCTAAAATAAATCTAAAAGTGTGGCCCCCGCGGCATTGTACCAACGATGCTGGCAGCATTCCCGCGCTGAGTCGCAATACTAATGCGCTGAGTGAGAAAGCTGTAAAAGTACGCACTACAACGAACACTGCGTACGTTTTATTACCTAAGAATTTACAAGGGATTTTGAAAACATTTTTACCGTATAGTCAACTCGATTTTGGATGATACCTTAAAATACTGCTACCTACTTCATTTTTATTTGTATTTTCTATTGAGGTGTGGTAGAGCTTTCTTTTTTAAACAACATTGGGCGTTAAAGTAGTAAGTACTAACTTGTCGATCTGATGTGTTGTGTGTGGTAATTACCATAGCCTACAGATAATGTAACACAAATAGTACATACAGCTCTATAGTTGATGCAGCACCTCATTAGAATCATGTTAGTGACCTACCGTGCTGCCAGGTACTACAACTGTCAATCAGCTGACTGTCTGTCCGTATAGCACGGGTCTCTACATAGTTACAGAACTGAAATTTTCTGTATAAATGTTTGTCTAAAATGTTGATCCACGCGAATGCACAGAATCACTGTGAATGCGAGATGGATTGCATTTCAGATGTGAAAACTTCTTAGCTTCACAAACTTGCAAACGTTATTTTTGGATTGTCAAGAAGTATTTTTAGTAAGTATTTTTTTATTAGAAATTACCTATGTATTAATTAATTTAGTAATGACGTTTTCATTTATTGCGTGATTTTACATGAAAAATAATTATTATTATCTATGTAAAATTAACAAATTTATAAATATATAATAATTTAACAAAATTTACACGTATCTGAGCGTGATGGTCACGGAAGTTCAGTGCTTTTCCCCCATCCCAAAAACAAGAATAAGGGTTTTATATTAATTAATTTATTATTAATTTTCGTTTTGACTAAAAATGATCCAAACAGCTAGATTTTCTTGTGGGAATAGTATGTGCGGGGAGTATACCGCGGAATGATAGTACTCAACTCAAGGTCTGTGCTCCATGTACTACGGTGAGATCAGTGGCTAAGATAAAATCCAGAAAGCGACCATTTTCATTGGGAAAATTAATAACTGTTTTAGACCGCAGAGGGATAATGTTTCAATTAATAAGCGAGATTTGCAAAGTGTGGTGGAGTCAAAATAGTTGAGCGAAGCTAATTTAGTCTAGTGATATTAAAGTCGTCAACACAAAGAGATTTTTTGTAATGTATCATGATCTTCTCAACATTAACTTTGTTATGCGGAAAGTCAGTAAATTACAGAGACATACGTAAATCATAGATCTTCCACCTCACTATCCCTAGACAATCGCCTGTCTAAAGTTATTTTTAAATTAACCACCTTCAGTTTTCCCTAAGCCAGTACTGCTATGGTAAACATTAAACCGCATATCAAAGAGTTCAGCATCTAAAATACTACAATTAAAATTGGGTTCACACAGGTATGTGATGCCATAATTACTCTTATGCATACTTGAATACACCTCAGTAGACTTTCTACGTATTCTATTAACATTTTCATAGAAAATTAACATTTCAAACGATTACAGGCCAGACGCGAGAATTCATAAACTAATATTTAACTTTGTTAACCCAACCACAAGGATTGTCTATGCCACTTTATTCAACGCACCAGTTCTTATATTTATGGTGTTAGAGTTGTCGTCCTTGCATACGTAAATGTGGTTAAATTTTATCTACACTTACTGTACCCTTTGTATTTGGCGGATTTTCTAACAGTCGCGTAAAACAGCGGCTTTCGTTCCGATCCACACATACAAATATGCGTAGTATACAGTAACTACAAGTAAATACAAGTATACAGTAACTAAGATGAATAAAAAAATATACAATTAAAACAATAAATCGCAATGTTAAGCTAACGTAACCAACACGAAGAGAACAATCAAGAGAAGATCTTTCTTTCACTGTTTGGTAACTTGTTGTGAGAGAAGAATTATTTTTCCACTTTTGTAACTTTTTGATAGTTACGAACGTGGATGGTCAGAACATGAACAGACAATGTTCGGTTCTGGCGCTTCGCCGGCCGCTGCCGCGGCACGCCCGCTTCGCTCGCTCGGCTCGCGCGCTGTAGGGTCGCAGTTCTACCTAACACTCCTCGCTTCGCTCGTCGTCGTAACTATATACGTATTGCAACTGTATGCGTAGTTGCGTTTCAGGAAAAAATTCTCTTGATTCGCAACTGGTTGCGAAACTTAATCATCAAAATGCCTAGTTGCGGTTAAGGAAAAAGTTCTCTTGATTCGCAACTGGTTGCGAACAAAGATTGAAAATTCTTAATTCGCAACTGATTGCGAATCGCAGTTGCGACAACGGCCGGAGCTTTCTCGTTACGGCTTTCGGGTACAGTACGAGTATAAACTGCGTATTCACCTTGCTTCGAAACACTATATTCGATTGGGAATCGAAAAGTTTTTATTCACGTTGCATGCATTTTAATGAAACCTTTTTGATTCCGATACGAATATTGTTTAGGCCCTAACGAGTGATAATTGATACTTCGATATTATGGACTGTAATTTGGTGTATTTTAAATAAGGTATTAAACCGACAAGTACAGCGACCGGTGCCTGGCGTGTCGTTCGGCTGAGCGTGGCGGCGACGCGGACCAAGTCCCGAGGAATCCGCACGACGCCACCCCGCAGGCTGCGTCATACAATAGTGATGCACCGACAATATAGTGTTTCGAAGCAATGTGAATAGGGCTACAGGCCTAATTTGTCGACTGCGTTTCAATTATCGCTTCAATTACATTCTCCTTGCTAACGTGCACAGTCAGAATTGTGGGTTTTTATAGCCTATAACCTATCTTTGAGATATTTTTATAACATCCAACATGATGATGAAGCGTTACTTATACAATAAATGTATTTTAATTCATATATCTTTCAATAGTGATTTACGTGCTGCCAGGAACTACAACTGTCAATACACTGAGTCCGTTTAGCACGGGTCTCTAAATAGTTGCAGAACTGAAATATACAGAGGATGTTTGTGTAAAATGTTGATCCACGCGACTGTCGACTGACGAGTGAGCGCACTGAACACTGCTAATGTGAGTGGACTGCATTTCCAAAGAGAAAACTTCTTAGCTTCATCATTATACACATTATTTTTGGGTTGTTAAGAAATATTTTTAAGGAGGAATTTTTTATTACATTTTTTTTGTCTACGTATTAGGTAATATAGTAATAAGGTTTTCATTTACTGCGTGGGTTTACATGAAAAATAATAAACCATCTATGTAATACAAATAAATTTATAAATACATAATAATTTAACAAAATGTAAAATCTACGCGGCAATTTTTTACATATATCTCCATATATGTATCTGAGTGTGTCACGTGAGTTCAGTGCTTTTCCTTCCATTACAAAAATGCCTAACGTGACTAAAGAAATTTTCACTTCAAAAAACGCACATAAAATGATCTATGGACGATTGTTGGACCCTGGTGGATTGTTGTGTCTCTGCGTGTGAGTGAGGTCACCAGTGGGCTCCCAAGGAGTTGCAGTGTTAGCAGCAGAGGTGGCGTCACGCGGCTGATACTGAATGTAACTAGTTTGGCGATAAATACCGTTACATATAAACTTTTCTTCTTTTCAACTCTTTAAATATTTTGAATTTAGAACGCGTTTATTATGTTAAAAGTTCGTTCTATTTCCCGGCCGGTTACATATTTTTTTCGCGTTTATTATCAAATTACAACATGGAATTGGGTGTTGCACAAAGTAGTTATGGAGCCGTCGGTCATATAGAAGACATTTCAAAAGCCTGGTATATCGTACTATCGACAGATATGCCAACACTTCCTTTGTTGAAGATCATAAAAGATCGGGACGACCGCGTATTATTAGAACTACAAAGGCTGTTAACTCTGTTAAAGCCAGTATTCGCCGAAACCCCATTAGGAAACTAAAAGTCTTATCGCAAGAAATGAAGATTCCCGCTAGGACTCTGAGGCGTATAATAAAACAAAACCTGAAGCTCGCCGCTTATCGTTGATATGCAGGGCATGCCCTAAATCAATTCCTACAGTTGAAGAGAGTGGATCGATCAAAACGTCTTCTCTCCCAACACGCAGGTGAAAGATACAGACATATCCTCTTTACTGATGAAGACATTTTCACGATTGAAGAGCACTACAACAAGCAAAATGACAACATGTACGCACACAGTTCTAAACAAACCGACCTTCATCTGCAATAGTTTGGTGGGGGGGTGTTTTATCAAGGAGTCACAAGGTTTCATTTTTGTGAAAAAGGCGCGAAGACTTCAGCCAAAGTGCATCAAGAGACTGTCTTGGATCGTGTTGTTAAACCTCTCAGCAATACACTTTATATATATTCCAGCAGGACTCTGCACCTGGTCACAATGCACGAAGTACCCAGGCCTGGCTCGAAACCAGCGTTCCGGACTTTATAAGAGCTGAAAACTGGCCCTCATCTAGCCCATATCTGAACCCCTTAGACTACAAATTATGGTCAGTTTCAGCGGGCATGGCCTGCTCGAAACGACACGCCGACATTATGTCTCAAGAAATCTCTGGAGTAAGCAGTAGTTAAATTTTCCATGGAAACAGTGCGTAAATCCATAGATTCGTGGCCAGACAGATTAAAGGTCTGTATCAAAGCCAAAGGTGGCCAATTCGAATAGAATATTTTTTGCTGAGACTTCCATAAATATGCACATATAAGTTTTATTAAAATTACATTAAGTACTTCAAAAAAAATTTATGCCTATTCATTTGTAACAGAATTTATGGCCGGACTAGGTATTACCAGCGTTCGTAGCCTCGTATGCTTCCCGACGTTGTATATTATAAAAATAGATATAAAGTCAATATAAAAATTATTGAAATGTGTAGGATTCCTTATGTAAATAATTTGTTTCGTGTTTCGTGAGTCCGTCAATTCATCACCGTCTCCGCTTCTGCATATTAACAGCAATAGACAGGCAGATGGGAAATAGACATGAATTGGTATGCATATGTATGTATATATATCTGCACGCCAGGCCCCTTGAGGTATAGGCAGAGAGTACTAAGCGCCATAAGACGCGGTCCTTGCACACCTCAATCGCAAATTTAACATCCATAGCTCTGTTCATGCACTCTCGGCGGTTCATAGGGCTCCTTATACCACCTTCTGATAACACACTAAAATTTTATCATAATCGAAGAGTCCCTTAATGAGTCACGAATTGCTCATATCTATTTTTCAGATATGAAATAGCAAGATTTTCTTCATCACTGTCACCTGTGTTGTATTTACTTATACCGATTGGGGCCGCTGTATGCTTAAAATTGCTATGAAAAGTAAAATATACTTCACATAGCAATCTTAAGCACATAGCAGTACACAGAAATAAATACAACTCCTTTAGATATTTTCTGTGCAGCAAAGATGGACCCCAACACAAAAGTCGACTAAGTCACGTGGGAAATAAAGTCTATGGAAAATGACAAGTCTTTGATCTAAGCTAATTATTCGCTACCTTAAAAACATCTTTTTTTAAAGTTATCTAGTTTTAGACTTGTTTTAAATAGTCATGTGATGTAACGAGTATTTTTTGGTCCTAGGTTACAAAAATCAAACGCAGTAAAATGGATTTAACTCATATTTCTCCTTAACCCGATTTGGACAAAATTTTGTAGTTAGATAAGGTTTTCTTTTTTAAGTTTATTTATATAGGTGTATGTTCTTGAAAAAATAAAAACGATAAAAAATCTTTATTTGCCTTTAGACCGTCACGGGCACTTAGACACGTCTTACATTTTCAATATTATATCTTATTATTTTTTAAGTTTTTCTTTTTTTTAATCTACCAGCATTTCAAATGACCATTGGCGAATAAGAAATGGCAAAAGAAACTTACCGATATAGGTCTGTTTTTTTTCCAAATCATCTTATACATATTACAATAAATATAATGATATGAGTGTACATATAGTGATATCAAGTGGTACAATTAAAGTTATATTAATTCATGTGCTGAATCATTTCCATACATCTCTGTCAGTTAGATATTCATTGACTCTATAATAACCCTTCCTACATAGAGTATTTTTGATGTGCCTTTTGAACATATTGTCAGGCAAGGACAGAACTGTTTCAGGTAATTTATTATAGAATCGAATACAATTTACAACAAAAGATCTATTAGTCTTAGCAAGCCGATGTACTGGCATACGCAATTTATAAAACGGTATTTATATATATATATATATAGGTATTATAAGCATTACTAACAAAATGAGTCCTAGTTACTTAAATAAATAAAATATTCATTCATTCATTCATTTTACAGAAAAGAAACAAAACGCCGAGTGTCGTCCAGTAGGCCGGTTCTACTAAAAAACTGCAACTGCACTGCAGCGCGGTGTGCGTCAAAATGTATGCTGGCCAGGCTGTTTTATGCGTCCTACCTCTCTTAAACAGACTCTCTCTTATACGAATATACATTATGTATAATACGTATACATTTTCATAATAATATAAATTTGGCAAACTCGGTGGCGTAGTGGTTAGTAATGCTAATTTGACACCGACGCTCGTGGGTTCGATTTCTACACAGGACAAATATTTGTGTGCATGAACATGTCTGTTGGGTGCTTTAAAGATAGGTAGGGCGTATCAAAGCATCCATCTGGGGAAGTACCTCACATAAAATCACTGCCAAGGGAGAAGTCCCTGGAGGGTTATTGTGTTTCTCGGTGTGAGGGAGGTCATCAGTAAGCTAAAAGAGTAGCCGTGTTGGGAGCAGAGGTGGCATTGCACAATCACTCTCGGTCGCGTAGCCTATTAACGCTTGCAATACATTAAGTAGTGATGCTCTTTATCTAAGTATCACTACTTAATGTAATGCACGCGCCCATAGGCTACATTAACCGCTTTACATCAGGTGACCCATATGATTATATGCTACAATAGGGAACCTTAATAAATTGCCATCGAAGGAAATTCGCGAGCACAGTAAACCAATCTTTCTACAAGATAACAGGTCATTGTGAACTAAGAATAAGTCGTACTTGACAAATATCTTTGTTGGCAACTTGCCAGCTCTTCGAGATTACAAAAGCCTTCTCAGTTTGGAGGGCGAGCAAGGTCATTGAAATCCATAAATATTATGACATGACGTCATTAAGTAATGAAAAATAAATACATTTTTTTAATACGGTAACTGAGTTACTGTAGATAATACTGCAGATATACAATGCAAAAGCGGATGGATGTAGGAGGCGAGGAAGGCCAAGACTTACCTACCATGATCAAATTGGTCGTGTTCTATCAGAATGTGATGTCAGGAGCCCTAGAAAGCGGCGAGCGTGCATGAAAAGAGCAATGAATGTTAAAGAAGCGAGTGAGGTATGTAAGGATCAAGTCGCGTGGCGCTCGGCTCTATCTGCCTACCCCGTAAGGGATTTGGCGTGAAGTTATAGATAGATAGATACATTTCTGAATAAATTGCTGCGTAGTTATTAAACGACTATTTTTCTAAAATAGGTAAAGCGCATCGATGTAACCTGACTGGGGAAGTAACTCCGCCACATAGCACACCGCAGTCAAATGACAACTCCCTGGAGAATTGTTGTATTCCTGAAAGTGCGGGAGGTAGAGGAGTTGCTGTTTTAACAGCAGGGGTGGGAACGCTTCCGTTATTGCAAACGTTCAAAGGCTACAGTAACTTATATTCATCGGGGGAGTTGTATGTTTGTATGCCTCCTGGCGTTGCGTAAAATAATTATAAACACATCATTTGTGAGCATAAATCAATAAACCATTTAACGGCTCGTAAAAGCACTTTTACTCACTATAACTTATACTTACTTTTTTTAACCAACAAGCCGATAAGTGACACGATGCTAATATGTAAACTAGCCAGTTGCGCCTTCTCCTTCACCCCCCAACCCGTAGCCGTGAGTTGAGCATCAAAACAAAACCATTCTATCTGATCTCCACTGGTTATTTACCTCATGTTTGTGAGCTAATTTTGTAAGTTCTATAAACTGAAAGCAATTTCTCTACATATTATTCTTCTTTCCAGCGTTATTCCATTTTCTACGCTTAAGGATTTGGAGAAGATATCGGTTTTAGTATGAAGCAAATGCCATCAGACCTCCACAGAGGGAAAACCAGCTCTTTGAGCTATATATATAGCTATGAGCGGGTCTTCTCTCAATGTCTTCCGAGTAAAAGATATGTGTTTTTTTATACAACGTCGGAAGGCATACAAGCATGCGCTCCCCCTGATGTAAAGCGGTTACCGTAGCCCATGAACGCTTTTAATAAAATGTACAATTATGTACATAAATTCGAAAACACGAATACATAGGTACGTGTACACACATCAGGATTCTAAACACGGACTAGGATGCTGCTTTGCAGTGCTCTGCTTTATCGACCGATTCGCTTATTATTTATTCGAAATGTCTTTTTGGAAGACAAACTTACTCGTACCTATTCAGTTTAGTTTGATTCGCGTTTCATATTCTTTAATAGATTTCAAAGATTAAAGATAAAAATATTTATATAGCATTGGACCCTTTCATACACTTATCGTGTACTTAGACACCTTACGCTTCAATACTAATATATCAAAGCGGAAGAGGTTGTATGTTTGAATTCGCTAATCTCTGGTACAAAAAAAAGGAGCATAAAAGAAATTAAATCCTTTAAATTTTTTGCATTTGATAGCCCAATTATTGAAGAAGGCTTATTCTACATCACGATACGACCTTAGAAGCCGAAAAAAGAAGAAAGAAAGTAAAACGAAGCGTTTCCCACGGGATATCAGCAAGCGTGCGAACAATGTCGCGGTGTGCATACTAGTTGTAATGTATCATTGAAGATTGTTTACGTAGAGGGTTAACACTGACGGAGGAAGAACAAAAATGATTATTTATGGCGTTGAGATCTAAATTGAAGGGAGTGGTAGTGATACCTGTCAATACCATTTGAACTAAGGAATTTCTCTTCTTAGCGCTATCTCGTTTTCCTAATCCATTAGGATTGGCGGCGTCCGCTACTTAAGCCTAAGGATTTGGCTAAGACACCAAAACCAGACCATTCGTAGGTAAGGTCACACGTTTTTCAAAATAAAATTTCTGGGACAAGCGGGTTTCCTCACGATGTTTTCCTTCACCACCGAGCAAGTGATAATTGCTAATATGTACATAAATCTGGAAACACGAATAGTAGTAGTACATGCTAGGATTCGAACCTGTTAATAACAAGGCCATTTCTTTATCCACTTGTCTATCACTGCTCTATATTTTTGCCGTTTTTCACCAACAGTCGAGTACAGTACATTCCCTACTTAAGCCTAAGGATTACACGGCAAAAAATACCCGCTTGAGCCACACTTTGCAATTTCGGATTTTTTTTTCTTTTTTCAATTTACTAGCAATTCGAAAATGGCAATTGGCGACGAAGAAGTGCCAAATGAAACGTACCAACACAGGTATTTTTTCAATAGATATTACAATAAATATATGACATATAGCAATACATTATTATGTCAAGCGGTAAAAAAAAAAAATTAAGCAAATATTAATGCATAAATCATTTCCAGACATCTTTATCATTAGCAAAACTATTTCAAGTAAATAGCATTAGTAGTTGCTTAAATATGCCACTGCGACGAACGGACAGACAGATGGAGAAAGTCTCACTACAAGCGTTTTATTTTATCGTTTCGGTACGGAACTCTAAAAATGAGATGTCACCGGGACTAGGCGATAATCAAAATGACGGCATGACCTTTTCAAGTTGCAATATAACGTTGTCAAAATCCAACGAAACAATACAATCACATAGTGTTCTCATATTTCAAAGAATAAAACATTCTCATTACGAACAGATGGTTAATCGAATTTACAAACAATTTTATGTTGGTGAAGAATTATCTCCTGTCTCAAAAGTTCAGATACACATTGAGATCCATATTGAGATAACGTTAAGGGATAGCAGGGATAGAACTAGTAATTCTGACCTAAATAAATAGGGAATTCATTTAAATAAAGTCATATTCGTTTTGACTAACAAAACAACTTGCAGTGTATCTAAATATTTTTGTGACCAATATCATAGTAAAATTTGATTTTACTATGCCAATATGGAAGATTTAGTGAATAATTTAGATTTGTTCATGGACAAGAACAGTTTGGATCTTTGGCGGACAATAAAAAACTTTCTGAATACCTCAAACAGACACTGGATGTTAACTGGACTGAAGAAATAAGTGAAAAACTCCTGAAGTTTTGTTCAAATATTTGTGGTCGATGGGAAAGATCAAATATGACCATTAGCAATTTTTTGAAGAGAAATGGAAATTGGTTAGAATCTGCTATAATATGGCCTGAAAACATTATCTCACAAACAGAAAATGTCCAACCCGATTATGTCAGTGAAGATATAGAAACTTTGGCACCATCTACACCAATAGCTTCAACAACATCGTCATATACGCCCAGAAAATCTTTTGAAGAGCTGTCCAACAAGCAAAAAAAAAACCAGTTGAGAATACGCAAGCTTGCATTGCCAGAAGAACACCTGGCTTGTCAATTATATAACAATTTTCTTTTTTAATTGTCGGCCATTTTGTGTATGTTCCTTAAGGGATAGGAACGCTGTTCCTGAACATTCCTATTCTACTTTTTATGCTGAATCCGAATCTGAAGTCAAAATTCGAATATTCGAAAAAAAGCGACAGACAAACGCACAGATAAACATATAGATTTCATATAGGAACGGTGTTCCTGAAAAGACGCGTAGAGCACTTGGCCAAATCAGTATCCCCATAAGAGTTACAGAGTGCTACCCTGAAAAATTCCCACTGAATTGCGAAGTAAGTAAAATAATGGAACATTTGCTAAATCATCCTGAATCTCCTGAAGTTCCATTCCATTCCAAGACTTGCATAAGTCAGAAATCTTATATACACCTGAAAAAGCGTTAGCTCTCTCGATATCGCTTAACTTATCCAAGTGGCATCTAATCTACGAGATTCTGCAATTGAACTAGGTGCAGCATCTATGTGAGCTCGGTGGCGCAGTGGTGAAACGCGCTGTTACGCTACTTTGACACCAACGCTTGTGGGTTCGATTCCCACACAGTACAAACATTTGTGTGCATGAACATGTCTGTTTGTCTTGGTCTGGGTATTTTCTACGTATAATAAGTATGTATTTACAAAAAAAAAATGTATTTACGTATGTTTATCAGTTGTCTAGTACCCATAACACAAGCTTCGCTTACTTTGGGGCTAGATAGCGCTGTGTAATTTATTCGACAATATTTATATTTATTTATTTATTTATGTATCCCTCCTATTACAAAATAAAGCAAGCGAAATTAAATTGTTACCCTGCAAAAGAGGGTCATCATCATACCCGAAGATGGAGCATCTATTAAACTGCAGGCCTTGCTTAGACTACCTTCAGATTACTAGACGCAATGGACTTCAATCTATCATCTAAAGCTGATTTAAAGCTGATATGTAAATGGGGTTTCGATGGAGCATCCAGTCAAAGCAATTACCAATTATTAGATTTTAGTTGTTTTTTTTTTATTTTATTAGCTGTAAGTTTTGAATGAAAATAACTATAAAACATTTTTTTTTTAATTTACGGTTACTAATTTATGTTTTAATTTTATTATTGCTTTAATTTTAAAAATATATTTATAATTTATATCAATAATATGTTTTAAAATTATTAATATTCCTTAAATGTAAGTATTTAATGTAACGCAATTATTTTATCTATGATATTATTAATTTCTGACGAGCTCGGTGGCTCAGTGGCGAAACGCGCTGTTACGTTACTTTGACCTCCATAGAGTATTGTTGTGTTCCTGCGTGTGAGTGAGGTCACCAGTAAGCTCCTATGGAGTTTCTGTGTTAGCAGCAGAGCGCGAGTGATACTTAATGTATTGCAAGTGTTTATAGGCTACGGTAACCGCTTTACATCAAGTGGGCCGTATGATTGTATGCCTCCCGACGTTGTATAAAAAAAAGTACTTCTTACTAAGTTTTTTTTAATTTTACTGAACCTCATAACTTTTGGACGGGTAACTGTGGGTATGCGCTAATAGCGTAGAATTGTATGTATGTATGTATATCTTCACGCCATGTCCCTTGCAGGGTAGGCAGAGAGAACCGAGCGCCATAAGACGCGGTCCTTACATACTTCACTCGCTTCTGTGACATTCATAGCTCTTTTCATGCACGCTCGCCGGTTCCTGGGGCTCCTGACATCACCTTCTGATAAAACACGACCTCGGTCTTCCTCAGCTCCTACATCGTTCCACTTTTGCATTGTATATCTGTTTCGTCATTCTTTCGTCCCGCTATCTTTCTACATGTCCGAACCAACGGAGCATGCCTTTTCTTATCTTAGCACCGGTACTCTCTTTCAGACCAACTCTTTCTCTCACGTCTTCATTACGAACGCGGTCTGCGAGCTTTATGCCACAAATTTTGCGCAATGCTCTCATCTCGACAGCATTTACTCTACTTTCATGCTCTCTCTGCCATACCCAGCTCTCACTTCCATAAGTTAGCGTTGGGATTAGCACCGCGTTGTGCACAGCGAGCTTCTGGCTTAGATTTTGGCTGCCTAGAAGTTTATCCAACGCTCCATTCACCTTATTCCCTGCACTCACTCGTCTCTCCACATCAGCGGTGTATCTTCCATTGTTGTTAAAATCACTTCCAAGATATACAATCTCATTCACTGGCTCCAACACTACATCATCAACCGTAATCCTAGTTTCGTTCTGGTTGTCTCTCTTTCAAATACCATTATCTTGGTTTTCTTCGCATTCAATTGTAAGCCTTTCTTCATACAATCATCTTTCATTATTGTAACTAGTGTTTGCAGTTTGGATCGGATAGTGATTCTGCTATTAATACCGCGTCATCTGCATAAAGCAGGCAGTTGACCACTGAGTCACCCAGCGTAGAATTATAGCCAACAAGCCCAGGAATAAGAATAAAGTAGTTTTAAAGTAAGACCTGTCAAGACTTGGCCAAGTTTAAGCAGTTTCTGTTTCATTCCATACAACAGTTTTAGAGAAAAATGTTAAATAACAATTATTCATTAGAATGACGAGATCTTTCGACAGGTATTTTATTCAATGGAATTTGTAAAAAGAAAACCTATGTCCCTCATACAGCAAATTCGGCTCACTGTTCGTCTTCGCGAACAATATTTAGGTTATATATTTTTTTGAAGTTATACTTGTTACACCATCGTACCATATGAATATCGCCGACTTGCAATAACCCCAATACACGCCGATTGCATCAACCACGGACACGAGGAGCTGGCGGTGCACAACGTGACGGACATCGCGCCACCGCCGCGGCCCCGGTACCTTGCACTTCGGATCCAAAATCGACCGTAGTCGTTATACTTAGCTTATATTTTAAATGTAATTTTTTCATTATAATTAAATTTATTTTAAATTTGGTTTTTTGCATCTTCGGTTGCCACCGTAGATAAATTACTTCTAATGCGACTTCCAACAAGGTTGCGTTAAACGTTTAACGCTACCATGGAGGGGGAATAGAAAGAGACAGAGCGAGAGTGAATGCGTGGCACTCGAACACAAAAGTACAGCTTGAAGCTGCTAAATGTTTCACGATATTACCGGTAGATGGCGCTATAGTTAAAAATGTGCAATAGGTTAAAACTGCTAAATGTTTCACGGTGTTACCGGTAGATGGCGCTATAGTTGAAAATGTATAACATTTGTATTTTACATTTGACTTGTATGTAAATACATTCCATAAACATCGCCGCTACTACTTGATAGACGTTTTTTAATTTTACTCCAATAACCCTTCTTATAAATTAAAATATTATTATTTAATATAATTAATACTAAATATTATTAATTTATTAATGTTAAATATTTATTTAATGATGCCAGAGAAGTATAACTTCTCACGCGCGTACATAAGTACACGCACCCATTTTTTCTATTATTTATTTAGATATAGGATTTATTTAGAGAGAAATAAGATTTATTTGTACGTTAAACAGTATAGAGTTTATTAATACTTTTACTTATACAGTATTTGACTATTATTTGTACTTTTTTTTTGTGTAAATTTGTAGATTTTGTCAGGAAAGACTCCTTGATTAAAAAGCAAAACCATATTTAAGTACAAATTTTAATTGAATTCCTTGAAGTATCTTCGATCAAAATATGCGATATATATTACTATGTAGGTATAGGTACATCACATTTTTTAAAGAATTTTTACTCCTCAAAAATAAAGTCGTCAATTTTTTTGTCATAATTGTTACAACGGAAATTACATTATTAAGATATTTGATATTTTCAAATATCAAAATAAATCATATTATTAAGATATTACATGCGTGTTGTCATAGGATGTTGTTTGACAAAACATCATTTATCTTGAATGTAACGTACAATAAAGATATTACAACAACAACATCTAAAATCATATTGTGGCAACCCCCTCTTCACAACATTTAACTCAACCTCTAAATATTTGATCTACACTCTCGTACATACACAAAGACAATATTAGTTCTTATTATACCCTCATAATTGTGGGGTCAAATTTAGGGGTACTGTGCCAAAAGCGTGCTCGTTCGCGACCCCTGCTAATCAATCAGATTGCAATTCTGGACCAAGAGCGCACCGACGTGCGCATTAGGGCGTCCCCCGAAGGCGACGCGCACCTAATTATGGATGAGATCGAATGGTCGATACGAAGCTTGAAAATGGAAAATCAGCAGGAATTGATCTGATCATAGCTAAGATGATCAAACTAGATGGCACTTACGTCCGGATACACTAGAGGCGCGCAGTCATTGTGCCCTTGTATAAAGGCAAGGGGTCACGCTTGGACTGCGCCAGGAATAGAGCTATCAGTTTGATCAGCTTAGCAACAAAAGTATATGGAACGGTAATTAAAAGGAGAATGAGGGTGAAATCCGATGGAATGCTGTGGGAGGCACAGGGAAGATTCCGAAATGGAAGGGGATGTACGGATCAAGTTTTCTCGCTCCGCAATATTTTGGAAAAGCATCTGGCCGGTCTATGCCCAGATGCAGGCTTTCTGGGGTTTTTACGGACCTTGAGAAAGCATTTGATCGGGTTATGCGAAAGGACGGTGGGGCATGTCGATGCAAATGTCCATAGGCTACGGTAACTGCTTACCATCAGGCAGGCCGTATGCTTGTTTGCCACCTTAGTGGTATAAAAATGAAAGACTTACGCGAAATGAATACGAATGCGAAGAAAATAAAGAATGGTATTTGAAGGAAATGAAACCAGAACCAATGTAAGATTACGGTTGATGATGAAATGTTGGAACAAGTGGATGAGATTGTATATCTTGGATACGCTTTCAGCAGGGATGGAAGGTACACCGCAGATGTGGAAAGACGAGTGAGTGCTGGGAATAGTGTGAATGGAGCGTAGGGAAAACTTCTTGCCAGTAAAAACTTGAGCCAGAAGGCACAGCTCGCTATACACAATGCAGTGTTGGTCCCAACGCTTACTTATGGAAGCAAGAGCTGGATATTGCAGAGAATGCATAAAATAGAATAAACGCGGACGAAATGCGAGCCTTGCGCAAATTTTGTAGCGTAACGCTTGTAAACCGTATTCAATGCAATTATGCACGCAATTATGATGTTAGAAACTAAGTTGATCTGAAAGAGAGCATCGGTGTTAAAATAAGAAGAAGCATGCTCCGTTGGTTCGGACATGTAGAAAGAATGCAGGATGAAAAAAAAAAACGAAGCAGATATACAAAAGTGGAAGGATATAGGAGCCGAAGAAGTCCAAAACTTACCTACAATGACCAAATTGGTCGTGTTCTAACAGAAGGTGATTTCATCATAAACCGGCGAGCGTGCATGAGAAGAGCAATGAATGTTAAAGAAGCGAGTGAGGTGTGTAAAGATCGAGTCACGTGGCCCTCGTTTCTCTCTTTCTACCCCGCAAGGGATTTGGCGTGAAGTTATAGATAGATACATACTCTCATAACATTCGCTACGCATGTATATAGCATGAAGGCAATAATCTATGGAGAACCGATGAGACCAATATTCTACAGTAACTCAATTCGCCGTTATAGGTCGAGAACACAGTAGAATGCGTAGGTCTTATTGGTTAGTTCACGGATCAACGTCACGGCAATTATCGGCTTATTGGTTAAAATGTTCTCCCATTGGTCAGTAGGCTCGAATTGCTGACATATAGCACCCTGCGGTCGCTCTTAATAGTTAGCTAGGTACCTATGGCGGTCTCCTCAAGACACGTCATCATTTTCTGAGCGTATGCTCTGTAACTGAGTGGCGCTTGCGTCGCCCCGCATCCCCTGGGGCGATCACCTCCGACGAAGAATTTAAAGCCTTCCCGGCTAAGGACATAGATTAAGTCAGTCTCTAGGCGGTGTCTAGTCAGTAGGAGTCTCACATAACTCGTTCGGCCGTCTGAAAGGCCATAGAGTTCTCCACCTCCCTCCTATGGGGTCCCAGAGGGTGCTCCTCACGGAAGAATGACTAACGCACACCCGGGTTAGTCCTTCTTCTGTCGTCTACATTATCATGGAAAAATTAAAAAAATAATTGCTCTTCTCCCCGGACTGCTGATTAGCGTAGATGTGCCCAAGAAGTGTTAATTTAAAGCGCTTTAAATATTAAATTTAAAAATAAGAACATTTTTGAAAGTTTATGTATTTGATCCCGGTGTGGCTTGCGACCAAGTGTCTGACTGGACGTAGTACACTTATGAGCCATTGGACATTATGTACAAAATTACGGTCTATTTGCCATAAGTATCACGTACTACAACTATAAGTACGCTACGCGTTCTACAAAGCTACGGATGTGCTACGTGTGCAAAGTATCAGTGCTACAAATAACGTGACTTTGTATTCACGATATTGCTTATAGTAGAACGATGTACCTCTATTGAACATGGTCGCCAATATTACTAGTCTGTGATGGTGTACGCTGATGTATCATCCCCCAAATTTTGTCAGTGCTCGTAACAAGTTTATTACCGTAGAGGCCTTACGCTAATTTAAGAAGGAAATTAAGGATATGATGCAGTCTTTTAGCTCCCCAACAAGAGATTCAGAATATCGCGCCTGAGCTACGAGAGATCAAGCAAACCAATTTAAATATCGAAAAGTCGATGGTCTTCTTTCAGCCCAAACAGAAGAATTGACAAATAAAATCACTTTATTGGAAAATAAATGTAAGGAAGATAAGGAGTACATTACCTTGTTGGAGGACAAGATTGAGGCCCTCCAAATGAGAATTCGCAAGTGTAATCTTGTTATAAAAATATGGTGTAATCTATATTAATAAAAATGGAGTTCCTGACTAATTTACGGACTCATCAACGCCCAAGCCAAACCTTTGAACCTAGAAAGCTGAAATTTTGCACAGAGACTACTTTTGTAATGCTCACGAGAGATAAGAAATATTTTTTTGAAATTCAACCCCTAAGGGGGTGAAAAGGGGATTGACAGTTTGTATATAGCAGAAATATTATTTCAAGTATGTGACTTGAAACTTTGTACAGATACTCTTAGAATCCAATAAAAGTAAAATCAGCGTTTTAAAAAACTCAAGGGGAGTTTTTTAAAACAAGGGTGTAATGGGGCTCAACAGTATTTATTGAATTAAAAGTAGAACTGTTAACAAATTGATTATTTTAAAGTGAGCTACTTTAGACTTTTTCAAAATCCCACCCTTAAGGGGTTGAAAAGGAGGTTGACACTTTGTATGGAGTAGAAATATTTTTAGAAGTTAGTGACTTATAACTTTATATATATACTGTGTTAGAGAACAAAATACAAAAAAGTGTTTCAGCGTTTTCAAAAATTCCACCCTTAGGGCGGTGAAAAGGGGTTGAAAGAGTGATTGGACGAGACGCTAATCTATATTAATAGAAATAGAGTTTCCTGACTCATCAAGAGGTTCCGTTTGTAATGCACATGAGAGATAAGAAAGGATTTTTTTAATTCCAACCCAGACAGATATTTTTTCAAGTTGGTGACTTGAAACTTTTAGGTTTTTAAAATAGGCAATGTTGTGTATAAAGAGGTGCTTTGAGTGTATACAGTCAGTATCAAATAGTTAATGAAAACCAAAAAAATCGTGACATATCTTCATACCTGCACAAATAAGGATATTTGGTACTTTTACTATTTAATTATGACTGCACTTAAAAATATGAAGTAAAAAAAAAAAATTTAAAACTGCGGAAATTCCTAAATCTACGCGTGCGAAGCTGCGGGCAAAAGCTAGTCTTGTTATAAAAATGTGGCTATGAGAGCCGAGTCATGAGTTGACACAGCAATATGCTGAAATAGGACCTATCTGTGACGCCACACAACACTATTATTGCTTCACTACCTATTGTATATTGTTTATTGTGTGTATAGTGTTGTGTTACGTCCAAATAAACCTTTTCTTTCTATATTCATCATTAATTAAAAACTAAAAAGCCTGTATAAAAATTTACGAGATTTTTTTCTTACGACATAATATATACTCCACTTTATTTACTATAAATGATTCTATAAATACTGTTACAAAGCTGGACGTCCTAGAATTTGCGTCAAGTATCCAATATGATATTGAAAATGTGGATAAATTATTCCCTATGAATATATGATATATTTATTCCCTATGATTCCGTCTAACTCACGGTGGTTTCACTGTATCGACTCAGAACATAAGATGCGTATATTGTAACTTCAATAACTTACTAGTTTCAATGCACAAATCAAATTTGATCCGGATGTTATTATCCTAACTGAGTGCTGACTTACCGACTAACCAATTCCGAAATTGAACAACTGTTTTAAGCTGTACTTCGCGTCATTTTAACAAAAGTGACGGCGTTATTGCCTACGTCAGAAAAGACTTAACAGCTAATGTGTGGGAAATTATCATAGAAGAAGCTACATGTCTTCAAATTGAAATCATAAATATATCTATCCTAGCAATATATTGATGGCCGTCATACACATATATAGGATCTTTGTTAACATGCCCCCCATGGTCCTTTTTAGCACTGGCAAGAGCCCAACGAGCTTTTATAAAAGTAATGTACTTTAAAAAAATGGAGATTTTCTACCCAATTACGCCACTAAATATCAGATCTTCTCACTATCAGAAAATGATTTGTTCTAAATCTATATATATAAAACAAAGTCGTGTTAGTTACACCATTTATAACTCAAGAACGGCTGGACCGATTTTTATGATTTTTGTGTTTTTGGATTTGTCTTCGTCCGGAATAGGATAATAAGTATTAAAAGAATTTATACCATCTAATAAGTTAACACACCATTTATTGATCCTGAACTTCGATCCTGCGGTACGAAGTTCGCCGGGTCAGCTAGTATAGTAATAAAAAAACATAGAACTCTAACATGTAACCCTGATATTGCACAAAAAAGAAGAAAAGACAGAGTAGTTCCAATATATAGTACACATAGCAGTTTTGCTTAACATCATTACATGAGTCTATCAGGTCGCCTGCATAATTATACCAATCGAGTATTGGTAATATTATATCCTCTAACTCACCGTGATTGTAAACTTAAACTAACTGACTGGTTAATATTCCTAGAATATGATAACGTCGGGAATTTGCTTAAACCCGTTGAATGAATTTACATTCATTCAGTTTATTCGTCTGGATAATATACTGTGACCAAAATTAAGTGACTCGTGCATGCATATACACACACACAAATACGCACTACATATACTACGTAAGTAATAAGGTTATAGTAGTACCTATCCAATAAACCAACAAATGATTGTATACAAGATAATATACACTAGGTATAAATACCTACGTATATTATTATATAAAATTAAGTTAGTAAGTAAGTATTACCTACTACCTATTATATTGTATTGTATTTATTATATATTGGAAGAGCGGCTCCTTCGACACAGGTGTCAAACAATTAAAAGAAGGAGTCAACCTCTATGATCTGTAAAATGAGTTCTTAAATAAACCAGTTGAGAATGCGCAAGTTTGCATTGCCAGAGGAACACCTGGCTCGTCAATTATATAACAATTCATTTTTTTTTTAATTTGTCGGCCATTTTGACTATGTTCCTTAAGAGATAGGAACGGTGTTCCTGAACATTCCTATTCTACATTTTTATGCTGAATCCGAATCTGAAGTCAAAATTCGAATATTCGAAAAAAAAACGTCAGACAAACATATAGATTTCATATAGGAACGGTGTTCCTGATAAACTTATTAGTCTCTTGAGGGGCAGAGAGAACTGGTGCCATAAGACGCGGTCCTTACACTCGCTTCTTTAATATTCATAGGTGTTTTCATCGAATTCGAGGCTATTAAACGCACCCGGGAACAGGCTGCGCTCATCGCTTCTTAACCCGCGTGTTCTATCTTACAAATGTACGGTGCAACGTTTCTGTCGCCCATTTTGATAGTCTTTGGAGGGAATGAATATTGGAGCAGTGGAGCGAGGTCGTCTTCAATATTTAATGCCAGGTAAACAGGGAAGCCAGATCTCTTTCTAAGTGGATTATAGAAAATTCGCCTGCGGGCAAGCTCACTAATTCAGTTATACGCTCTGCATGTTTTGTTTTTTTTTTATACCGCTAAGGTGGCAAACAAGCAGCGTACTGTTTGATAGTAAGTAGTTCCCTGTGGACATTCGTAACCTTGGTGTCACCCTTTGGTGCGTTGTCGACCCTGTAAAACCTTTGAACCCAAATTTCGTGATTCTAGGTCAATGATAGCTCGGTAGCACAGTAGTTAATAACGTTACTTTACCAATGCTCATAGGTTGGATTCTCACACAGGATTTGTGTGCATGAACATGTCTGTTATTTAGCAGCCCGTCTGGGGAAGTACCTCCACCTCATAGAAAACTGCAGACAAATAACTACTCCCTGTGTGTTCCGGCCTGTGAGGGGAGTCACCAGTAAACTCCTAGGGAGTTGCTCTGTTGGTAGCAGGGGTGCTATCGCACGAGTGATGCTTAATGTGTTACCAGCGTTCACAGGCCGGCTAAGATAACCGGTTTACGTCAGGTGGGTGTATACTTGTTTGTATGTATGTATATTTACTTGCGATGTTTCAAATGGCAAATGTTAAATTGACGTATTTTTTGATTTCATTGCCTCGGGAGGTTGATTTTTTACAGCTCAAAGGTGCAGCAGATTTTGATTTGTTTTTATTTTCAACTTGATAACTTTATACGTTCCTGAGAAAAGGGTCTTGACTGACAGACAGACGGGAAGGGGGACGACGAAGTAATCTTATAAGGTTCGGGTATTTATACTGGCTTTTTTGTTCGAAAGGCATACCAGGATACGGCCCACGCATACAATACGGGAAGTACCTATCGTTCGTGCATTCGTCACTCCTGCTGCATACTTAGTAACTCATTAGGAGATCACTGCTACACTGACGCACTCACAAAAACCCTTCAGGTACCTCTTGAACGAGCTCCTACGAGCTCGTCGGGTTAAAAATTTGTATATCTTCACGCCAGGTCCCTTGCGGGGTAGGCAGAGGGAACCGAGCGCTATAATACGCAGTCGTTACACTCCTCACTCGCTTATTTAACATTCATAGCTCTTTTCACGCACGCACGCCGGTTCCAGTGACGTTTTAGATTTCAGGCCACGATTTGATGGAAATTTGAATACCCTACCCTACCTAATTCATTTACAGAATGAATATGTATGTGAATTTAAGTCTGGCTAGATTTTTCCAGAATTTAGAAAACCACACCAAAGAAACAATTTTCTTCTGTCAGCTTAAATTATAGTCTATCAGCAAGGTAATTTAATCACAGTATTTAGCCCTTAAACTACACTCAAAACACTTTAAAACATCTCATCAGCTTCTATGTGTGTTCTACCGATAGTCAATGGACTATATGCCAAGGAGAGTTGCTTGATATGACGTTTACTGCCTCCATTATATAATTACACCGCTTACCATCGACAACCGACGCAGTTTGCTTAGTGGCCACCTAGTCCAAGGCCGTAGGACAAGTGATGTAAGAGAATGCACATTATTGTCTATAAATAAATACCATTTCAAATTTATATGAAATTTATTGTAAAGTAACGAATACAGTGAGGAGTACTTCCAGCTGTAATTGACAATATAATATTCATTCAGTAATCGACTATATTGTTTTCAAATAAAGTCCAATTTAATGTTGAATATCACAAAGGAATGGAGACCCGGTGACATGACGTGAAATTGTATTATTTTTATTATAATTTATTTATTATATATATTTATTTATAATTTTATTATAATTTGTATTATAATTGTTCCGCTCCGGGTCATAAAGTAGAACGCGCAGCCCTTATTGGCTAGTTCGCGAATCAACATCACATCACATAATGGCTAATTGGTTAAAATATCCTTCCATTGGTCAGTAGGGCCAAATTTGAGACAGCGAGTTGAGATATTTAGGCGCTAAATCACTACGTTTTGGTAAGAAAGGGGTTTCTTAATGCGCAGTCAAGAGATTTATTATTTTGTAAGCTCGAACGTGAATGAAAAGAGCTACGGATGTCCAAGAAGCGGACGAGGTAAGGCCCACCTCTCTGCCTACCAACTTAGGAGTTTACTGGTAACCCACTCAATCACAGGAACACAACAACCTTTCAGGTAGTTGTTATTTGGCTGCGGCCTTTATGCGAGATAGAGATACGTCGCCGGATGGGCTGCCTCGATGTGCCCTAACTCTCATAAAAAATGGCCAGACCAAGACAGCGGTACAGGTGGCTGGGGATATTTTTTATACCACTAAGGCGGCAGGCAAGCATACGGTCCTGCCTGATCGCCATTTGCAACACCGTAAGTGTCACTCATGCGTTGCTGACTTAAAAATATACCGATTGGTTACCACCTAAGTGGTATAAAAACGGATATTTTCATGCACTTAAATGCTTGCCTTGTGCGGGAATCGAACTCACAAGCCTTCATGCTATAGTAGCCATCGGTAATCTTTTCTTTTATACAAACAGATTGGCAAATAAGCATGCGGCCCGTATCAGATGGTAAGCGGCCACCGCAGCCTATTGACGCTCGCAACACCACGCGGATGTTACTCGCGCGCTGCCAATGTTGTGACCTAAGGGATGTTTACTAACAGTAACAGTTTCTCTACCATATCTCACCCTTCAAACCAGAACACAGCTATATAAATATAGCTGCTCGGCAGTAGAAATAGGTGAGAGAGAGGTACCCATGCAGACAACTTTTGTACAAAGTCTCCCTCTGGTTTTTCAAAAACAAAGTCTTTCCACTATAGGGTTCATCAACGTATACTTCTAAATTTACAAGTTTTTTTTTATACTACGTCGGGAGGCATATAAGCATACGGCCCACCTGATGTGAAGCGGGTACCGTAGCCTATTAACGCTTGCGATATATTAAGTATCACTCGCATGATGCCTCCTCTGCTACTTACACAGCAACTCCTTACTTACTGGTCGTCACTCACACGCAGGAACACAACAGCCCTCTAGGCCACGGAAGGCGCAATAGTATGTACATTTAAAAAAAAACTTGGTAAGAAAAAAATACATCTTATTTTGATAAATTAAAATTCTTCTATAAATCGAGAATTTGTATATTTTTTTTTGTTTAAGTTAAAAAATAGGTAATTAAAATTTTGAAAACTAAAAACAATATTCAAACCTGATTAACTCAAACTTTCCAAGGAGATGCAAGCACTTTGTTCGTAGTAATAAATATTTATTAAGTATGAAATTTAGTTTTATTTAGTGTAATAAAAGATTACAAAACAACCAGATTTGGCTCCCAATTTTTTTTTTAATTGTTGTAATGTTCATACTTGGCTCTTTGGCTAATAAGTTTGCCGACCACTGCTCTAGGGAGTTATTATTTGGCTGCCGTTTTCTGTGAGGTGGAGGTACTTCCCCAGACGGGCTGCTTTGATGCGCCCTACCTCCCTTAATCCTTCGAAACCCGGGTGGTCGTATACGACCGCGAAATGTATGGGAAAACGTATATAACGGGTTCTGACTGCTCAAAACATCCAAACCAAGACAAACAGACATGTTCATGCACACAAATGTTTGCCTTGTGTGGGAATTGAACCCACAAGTTACGTAGTGGCATCATTCAACAACTGAGCCACCGAGCTCGTCAAAAGTTATAATATTATCTGAGATATATGACCTGTTCTACATAAAATAAACATGAATAAACTGGCCACCAGGGAGCCCAGCGTTCTCACCACCGAGCGACGTATTAAAGGTGAGTTATGACGTCATAATTCACAGATGCTAACACAACCTAGCGCAACCAATCCCAGTAATTTATTTTACTAAATATTCCGCGCACTTGAGTTTATTACCACGATGAAATGTAGAATTCTTCGCACAAAGGTTGTCTGCGAGATGAGGAACTGTGGCTTGGCTTGTGAGATCTGATGTCTTTATGAGAGTGAAAGCGTTCTAAGCTTGTGTTTCGTCAACCTTGTTTATATGTGTTCAGTTTTTGATATTTATTATGCTAGTTGTCCTTGTTACTAGAGGGTTTTGACGAGGTCAATGGTGTAGTGGTTAGTAACTCTACTTTGACACCAATGCTCGTGAGTTCGATTCCCAGAAAGTGTGCATAAACATGTTTGTTTATCTTTGTCTGGGATTTTTTAAGAGAAGTAGGGCGCATCAAAGTAGGTAGTTCTTTTTTTTATATACGACTAAGGTGAGAAACAAGCATACGGCCTGCCTGATGGTAAGCAGTTACCGTAGCCTATAGACATTTGCAACACCAGGGGTGTCACTCTTGCGTTGCCTACTCTTAAAGTGTCATAAAGTTCGACACAAAGCCTCCACCTCACAGAAAACTGCAGATAAATGACAACTACCGGGAGGAATTAATATTCTTATGTAAATCGTATAGAACTGTGAGTACCGAGGCACTACCAGTGCTGGCAGGCGTATTACCAGTTGACTTAAAAATTCAACGCCGGGCTTCAATGTACTACACCTCTAAAAACATACACCCTGACTTTCTAAAACGCCGCGATATTGACAACATTCTTAGATTGTTCAAACCAATTGACGAGGTATTTGAAACTTTACTGTCTGAATGGCAAGAAAGATGGGAAACTTCTACTAAAGGACGCCACTTGTATTTGTTCTTTCAATCAGTGCGAGACAGATTAAGTAAAGAGTGGTTAGAAGTCGATCATCCTGTTGCGCAATTTTTAACAGGGCATGGAAACTTTAGGGCAAAGCTCTTTTCATTTAGATTTGTGTCATCGCCTTTATGTGAGTGTTCTACGACAAATCATGAATTCGAGCAAACAGCACATCATGTTCTCTGGGAGTGCGATCTCTGGCAACGGGAGCGGGACGATATGTTAAATTCCTTGCGTGTCACATCCGGGGTAGTATACTATTCTGATTTGGTGGCAACAAGGGAGAACTACCAGGCGTTTAGGCGGTTCTGCAATCTATATTATTGGAATCGATGTGTTAGGTAACAACTCACAGTTTAGGTCCCAATAGTGTTAGATATTTGATAAACCGTGGTGCACGGCAGTTGAGCTTCACTTGACTAGCCATCTCTTTGAGGTTTTAAATGCCTTATTTGTCATATTGCTGTCTCTCACTTTGCCAAGAGGGGAAGTCAATTCTAAAACTCCCTACTCCTACAAATTTCTTCTGATTAAATTCGTTTGTGAGTTCCAAGGCAGCTGTAGTTTAACCCCCGGGACGGCAATGGACTTCACTGTTCATTGCCTTTTTTGTGGTCGCCGCTGTTAATTCTGGCTACACAGGAGACACAGTGGTGGGTATGAGTGGTGGGCCTGTCCCGTCAAACTACCTGGAGGATTGTTATATTCCTGCAAGTGAGTGAAGTCGCCAGTAAGCTCCTAATGAGTTGCTGGGATAGCAGCAGAGGTTGCATCGCACGAGTGATACTTAATGTGTTCCAGGCATAGGTCATAGGATACGATAACCGCTTTATATCAGGTGGGCCGCATGCTTGTATGCCTATCGATGTTGCATAAAAAATATTAATTAGAGGATTACAATAGTAATCGTTCAATTGCAAGATGAATAGTAGAATTGCCTACTGAAAGAAATTGTTACAATGACAGGCTGGCAGCTAATGTAGCTTAATATTAATAAACCTAAAAAAAATGTGGTGTTTTTGATGTCTACCTAATTTTACGTTTAGATATTAAATTAAATATTGCCGGACAAATAACACAGCGCCATCTAACCCCAAAGTAAGCGAAGCTCGTGTTATGGGTACTAGACAACTGATAAACATACGTAAATACATTTTTTTTAAATACATACTTATTATACATAGAAAATACCCAGACCAAGAAAAACAGACATGTTCATGCACACATATGTTTGCCTTGTGTGGGAATCGAACCCACGAGCGTTGGTGTCAAAGTCGCGTCATTCACGACTGAGCCACCGAGCTCGTCAAAAAGATACAATTCTTTTTTTATATAATAATTAAACCAGCAACATAACATGATTAAATTGATCGTGTTTTATCAGAAGATCATGTCAGGAACCCTGTATATTGGTGAACGTGCATGAGTAGATCTACGAATTTGAAAGAAGCTAGCTAAACGACCGGTTCATGTGGATCTGAGTTGTCTCCCCCTACGACGCAAGTGGCTTGAAAATATAGATAGATAATTTTAGGTTATAACAAACAAATGTTTACCTTGTGAGGGAGTAGAACCCGCAACCCTTAGTGTTAAAGTAACCATTACTAGCGCTCGGCCACCGGTCTCGTCAAATGTTGGCATTTAATAATTTAGATTTCCGAAATTTCAAATAAAAATTACCAAAAAATAAACACATTGGATAGCTATAGATTTAAGATAGATGCAAAACTAAAAAGTCTTTATATGTTTGGTACGAAAAGAAAACAGTAATAAAATTAAGTGCATATTTGGTTGATGCAGTCCAATATACAAGTAATTCATAATTGCAAATAAACAAGCAGGTGAATAAAAAATTGTATCAATGAAATCTGTAATTCAAATAGAGATGTCGACATCGCGTCCCTCAAAATAAATAATTAAAGTTGTTCGAATCCAATTTCCATTTCTACAGCCTTCAATGATTACTTTATTGAATTAATGGAAAATATGAGCCAAAAATTATCCAAAGTATATTACAAATTAAAATACTGCCCTACTCAATATTTTACATGTCAATAATAAAAGTAAATCATGTTACTCAATAAGATCAAAGTAATGTTTTCTCGAATTACTAAAAGCATTAACGTATCCAAATTAATCACTCATTCTCGATCAGAACTTTTTTTGTCCATCGTGAACCCCTTACCTTGGTATTTGCTCGCCAAGTGAGAACTATGGTGTCTTGTTTTTGTGTCATAGTGCAAGACGATGCGGCTTCTCGGCCGTATTTTTTTAAGCACGCTGGGCACACTTGTGTTTCAATCATCATTGACATCTTAGACTGAATGCGGGATTGTGCTAATGAGACTGAGGGGATTTCTTACACAATACCTTCGTTTTGTTTTTTCAAAAGTTCGTTTGTACTCGTTTTCGAACACCCATTCACAAGTTGTGCAACAGCAGATTCTAAAATTAATAACAGAATTTGCATAAGAATTAAGACAAAGATACAACACTACTTAGTACAACTAATATTATAACTTGTGAACTACTATTATTAGGATGATACAAAACTACTGTTTGTTTTGTTGTTAAAAATAATAATTCCACGGCATTAGAATATCCGTGGGCGTACTTTAACAACAACTTTGTGTACTAATACACCCGAGCGTGCGAGCTCGTTTCACTTCTGGTTAGTTCGTGAGAGAGGAACCCAAAGACAACCTCCTTTAAAATTAGCTCACACGATTCCAAATGTCATCGAATCAGCTCGTAAGTGATGCGTCGGTATTCTTCGATTAATAACTTTATCGATGATTCCATTTCCACTACGCACGACAAGCTTCAATATATATGTAAAACAATTGATAATCGATTTAAAATTTAATTTAGTACGTGTTTACGTTTCGGTAAAAGTTTTATTATGGCATAACGGCGAGTAAGCGTAGTACCTTCTCAAAACATTAGCAATAAAGCTTATCGGTCCCTTTTTCCATCTGTCTAAAGCATTTGACTTTGTTTCTCACAGTAGGTTTTTACGTTCGAAACTTGTGGTATCAGAGGGATAGCATTACAGTGGCTTTCGTCCTACTTGACAATACAATGTTGTAGCGTAGCCATTAATAAAACAGTGTATAAAGCGTTGGAATGCTACTTCTCAGAATTTAAAGTGGAGAAGCATGGGGTAGCCCAGGAAAGCGTACTTGGACTATTATGTATATATGCATGTACGTATATATTCAAACCATTCAGGTCAGTTGGTTTCATTTCCAAATTCTTCAAAAATACAAAGAAAGCAAATAAATTATATACCTTTGAGTAAAAGCCGCTTAGAAAGATTTAAGTCTAATATAGCAGAAAAAATTGTATTGTTGCCCTGTCACGGTACTCCGGACCACTTGTACAGTTCGTTATTTAACTTAATCACTAGTGAATTTAATACAATCTTTACTCCAAAACAACTGTCTGTAAGTGACCGTATGACATTCAGTGATTGGGCAACTCCTGGTATTTACAAAAGTCGGAATAAATTGTATGAACTTTATGAAGAAAGGACCTGTAAACACAATCCGACTTTTCAAGAACTTGTAAAAAATTATGCCAAAATATTTAAACGAGCCTGTTCCAATGCTAAGTCTATATATTTAAGAAATAAAATTAATGGTTCAACAAATATTATTAAATCTGTTTGGGATATGATAAATAATGAGACGGGTAGAGCGAAAGTACGTAGTCGAGACTTTCAGTTAAAGATAAATGATATAGATATCAAAAATGATGTAGAAATTGCGACTGAGTTTGAAAAATATTTTTCTAACATTCCTCTTATTACTACAAGAAATCTTATGTCTTCTTCTATATCTGCTGAACAGGTTCTCAAACAGAGCGTGGTAGAATGCGACACAATATTTGAATTTTCAGCTGTAAGCCCAAAAGA
Organism: Pyralis farinalis; assembly: GCA_947507595.1. NCBI lineage: Eukaryota > Metazoa > Arthropoda > Insecta > Lepidoptera > Pyralidae > Pyralis > Pyralis farinalis. Next base: position 5,304,778 of record OX382261.1, on the reverse strand, counting down.
TGTTTTGAACGCTTTTAAATCAATAAATATGAAAAACACTAAAGATCTGTGGGGTCTATCTGTCAAAACCATTTCTTCTATTATTATTTCAATCGCTCCACATTTAGCTACAATTTTCAATTGTTGTGTGGCATCTGGTGTATTTCCTGACTTGATGAAACATAGTAAAATCATTCCATTATTTAAATCTGGTGATAGTTCGGACCCTTCGAATTTTCGACCTGTTTCCATACTGCCCATTCTCAGTAAAATTTTTGAAAAACTAATGCTTAGCCAGTTGCTCAGACATTTCAATACACATAATTTGCTTCATAGGAAACAGTTCGGATTTACGAGAGGTTGTTCAACTATAGACGCAGGGATTCATTTGCTTAAAAGTATATTCGCGGCATGGGAGGGTTCGCAAGATGCCTTGGGAATTTTTTGTGATCTGTCTAAAGCGTTTGACAGCGTGCACCATGACACTCTTGTCAGAAAATTACACCACTACGGTATCAGGAACTAGGCTCTCGAACTTCTGTCTTCTTATCTGGGCAATAGGATACAGAAGGTCGATGTTAATGGTAAAAGATCTTCGGGGTCCCCTGTAGTTATGGGAGTCCCACAGGGGTCAATTCTGGGTCCATTCTTGTTTTTGGTGTATATAAATGACTTACCTTATTATGTAAGGGATAAACATGAGATTGTGTTGTTTGCGGATGATACCTCTTTGACATTCAAAATTAATAGACGGTTAGGTAATTATGACGAAGTTAACGATGCTCTCTCTAAAGTTATTCATTGGTTTAGTGTTAATAATCTGCTTTTAAATGATAAAAAGACTAAAGTAATTAAGTTCTCAACACCTAATGTAAGACAGGTGGCTACCAATGTACATGTTAATGGAACTAATTTAGCCCCTGTGGAGACAACTGTGTTCTTGGGTATAACAATTGACTCCAGACTACAATGGGGCCCACAAATTGAAAAATTATCAGGAAAACTAAGTTCTGCAGCCTATGCAGTGAAAACTATTAGACGGCTCTCTGATATTGATACGGCTAGAATAGTTTATTTCAGCTACTTTCATAGTATTATGTCATATGGAATTCTTCTCTGGGGTAACTCCGCGGACATTAACACCATCTTTTTATTGCAAAAGAGAGCCATAAGAGCTATCTACAAACTTGGTCCCCGGGAGAGCCTTAGAGAAAAATTCAAAGAAATAAATATTTTAACAGTCGCATCGCAATATATCTATGAAAATCTTTTGTATGTCCATAAAAACATAGACTCATTTTGTAAAAAGAGTGATACTCATAGCATAAATACTAGATATAAGCATAATCTTGTCTTACATGCAAGCCGTCTCCACAAAATAAGTAATTCTTTTATGGGGCAATGTATACGGTTCTATAACAAACTTCCCAGCAATATAAGAGAATTGTCAATTAACAAATTTAAAACTACTATTAAAGCCAAATTGTGCAGCATATTATATATAAAGTATCTGTATATTATAAAGTATCTGACTATATTAATGATAAAAATGCCTGGGAGTGAGTCGATCCAATTATAATGTAATTAATAAAATATGTAAATTTGTTTGGATACCAAAAGAGGGATGCCTGAGTTTTTTGGCAGTATTTTTATCAGTGCTCACCTAGTCATAAACTGCACGGTAGGGAAAAAAATTGTGACGATTCCAAACAAATGTAGCCATTTTTACGGAATAAAAAGATTTTGACTTTGACTTTGACAAACCAGATCCTTTGCAGGGTAGGCAGACAAATCAGTGCTCTAGTTTTACAAATAAGTAAGATGTGTCAAAGTAAAATTTTCATAGGCTGGTGGTTCAGCCTCCCAGAGCGGAGATTAAGTCATCCCCGGTTCGGGAACCCTAATAACCTGCGGGCGACCAGTGGTCAACTGTTTCACCGGATCTGCCGGGTCCGCCACGGCTGCCTGCCGCTGGCCGCACAACGACCTCTCATTAAGCATAGGCGAGCTTACTCACGCGCAGGAACACAACAATCCTCCCGGAGTCGTTATTTAGCTGCGGTCTTCTGTAAGGTGGAGGTGCTTCCCCAATCAGATAATTAAGAGCAAAATGTCCTGCTGTGCCCCACCAATTCCGAAAATAAAATCTGAGAAGGCGTAGCACAGCACGATCTCCTACTGGATCCTACTTCTCTTTGTAATGTTGGGTAACGGGACAGATTTATAATGTTGAAATTCTTTTATCATTATCCCGTTTCCTAATCCATTAGGATTGACGGAGTTCACTACCTAAGCATAAGGATTTGGCAAAGATATTGATTTTTATATAGATAGCCTCCGCAATCGAGAGGGAAAACAACAAACCTTTCATAGGTAAGGTCACACGTACTGCCTTGGTCGTGCGAGTTTCTCACTATGTTTTCCTTCACTGCCGAGCAAGTGGTAATTACAAATATGACCATAAATCCGAAAACACGAATGAAGTGGTACGTGCCAGAATTCAAACCCGGGAGCAGTCGGTCAATTGGCCGTTTCTTTGTCCACTGCGCTATGAGTCGCTTTAATGAACAGTTATATTGATATATTAATCTAATTAACTCTGCTAATTATAATACCAAAGAGAGGTAAGAAACAACATAGCAGCCCGACTGGAGAAGTACCTGTTCCTCATAGAAGTCAACAACCAAATAACAACTCGACGGAGGGTTGCTCTGTTCCTGCATTAGTAGCGGGGATAATGTCGCGACTCCTCACGAAGCTGTCAAAGGCTACGGTGACTACTTTAAATTAAGTGGGCCGTATGCTTGTTTGCAGCCCGATGTTGAATAAAAATATAAAGAAAGGATTATAACGCCTCATAATGCAGAAACTCTCTTCGTAACAATGAGAATATGGGGGCTTAATGAAGGAAACTGAATACGTGACACACTGTAACTTAGTTAGTCGAGCACGGCTCAGGGGATCAGTACCCGTCCCTAATTTTGTTATCCAGGCATGGCTCGGTTATAAGCTCGTTATAAACTGGAATACAGCACACAACGAGGTAATTGACTTTGGCGTCTTTGGTTTGGAGAGCCAAGTTATAACTTGATACTTCTTGAATGAACACAGGGAAGTCGTGTAGTACATTGCAGACACTTTTACTCAGTGCCGAACTGAGTCCTTGGTCGGCGTAGTACAAGATTGTCTTTTGGCAGTCTTCGGTCAACGCTTTCGAGAACCTTTCTTCCCCAGCGGTTGTCGGTTCTACAAACTATGTGGCTGACCCAGCTATAATATCATACGAAAAACAAGCAACAAACATAACTGAATGCACCACGACCTATTTATTGGCGTCGAAATATATTTAATAAATGTAAAGAAAAATTTTATACTACTCCTTTAATGCCATTAGCCAATGCTCAAACAAAGAATGTGAGATTTGGCATAGTAGAAGTTTACACAAGAGAAGAGAAGAGAAGAAGGAGATAAAATGTATGTATGTAATTTATTTATGTATGTAGATAGTTAAATAATAACTTTATTTGTATCAGTTTAAACATACGCACACAGAGCTCAATAAAAGAAATTAACATATTTAGTGTAAAAGATGCGTTCGCATGCCGCAGTGATCCAAATGAGCAACATCTCAATGTAATGATTACTCAGTCGAATAAATCACTGATATTCTGAAGTAGACCGAAAGCATGTGAAGAACGCCGTCTGTGGTACATACGTTTCAGCATTTACTTTAAATTGTAGATGTGCAAGACATACAAATAAATAAATATGTGAACCAGTATAAAAATTTAAATACACGCCGTAATACACCTACTTGACATTTATGGTACATATTACCACACATCAATTCGTAGTCCAAAATTAAATATTGCATAGATAAATGTAATATTAGTGTAGCATGCTGATGTATCCCCTTAAATTAAGCAATATTTTAACGAAGGTCGGGTCCACCACCCATGCGACCAATGTTAACCCGAAATTTGTTTAACAATTAAGTAAATTTTTATTTTTTACAGTTGACCTATAATAAGTAGTAAGCGCTTTTATTAGAGGAGGTATGTTATTCCAACATTTGGTCGCTTGGTAGCGGAAACAACCAGTGAAGGCAATAGTTTTGAACCTCTGATTCGCCAATAGCGGACGTGTCGAACGAGGTACACCAGAACCATACAAGTTATAAAAATTGGAGAAATTCAGTTAAGTGTATAGATACTCAGGGTTTTTGCACTTCATTAGGTCGAACATTAGAGTTGCAACATAGAATTTCCTTCGAGAAGCCATATTAAGCAAAGAAAATCTATTCAAATAATTGTTTCATACAGGTGATGTTGTTTATGTCTATTTGTCTTGGTATGAACGTTTTTAAGACAGGTAAGGCGCATCTAAGCAACCCGACTGGGAAAGTAACTTTACTTCATAGAAAAGCGCAGCCAAATAATAACTCCCTGGAGTTTCTGCTTCGGCGACCTTCGGCGACCATTCATATAACCTAAATATCCACTTGTAAGCAAAAAGTTTGCAGTTGTCAACAACTGTGTGTCACCGAAATGAAGACAGGAATACTGATGAGTATGTATAATTCCGGCGAGATTACATCTCGTAACACGTAACCCTTTATGAGCATAATACTTCTCTGCTCTGGAAGACAATGCCACCTACGTGACACATGGATATAGTGTTAAGGCGATTATTATCGTAAAACTTATACTAGGTACCAATGAAAATAATCACGGTCGTGAACGAATAGTAAAATAACCAACGTTTATAATGTTTACTGCCCCAGTGTTTTGTCTTCTTTCACACGCTTTTACGAGTATTTCTTACTCTCTATTTGACTATTTAAAAAACTTTAAAGTTATATTTGCTGCTCTTCCCGCTATCCGATTGGGCTGAAATTTTGCATACACATTTAGTTTTGACAACAATGCGCAATTAGCTAAATGGCGTCATTTTAAAACTAAAATGGTGGACTACCAAAAATGGCGGACGAGTTATTTTTTATGCTCTCCCTTGATATCGGTACGAAAAGAAAGGGCTCGCAGAGAAGAAGGAAAACAAAATGACACTAATTTTTTTTAACATTTTTTTCTATCTATCTATAACTTCACGCCAAATCCCTTGCAGGGTAGGCAGAGAGAACTGTGCGCCACGTGACTCGATCCTTACATATCTCACTCGCTTCTTTAACATTCATTGCTCTTCTCATGCACGCTCGCCGGTTTTAAGGGCTCCTGACATCACCCATAGAACACGACCAATTTGGTCATGGTAGGTAAGTCTTGGTCTTCCCCGGCTCCTACATCCTTCCACTTTTGCATTGTATATCTGCTTCGTCATTCTTACATCTTGCATTATTTCTGCATGTCCGAACCAACGGAGCATGCCTCTTCTTATTGTAACACCGACGCTCTCTTTCAGACCAACTCTGTTTCTAACATCATCATTGCGAATACGGTCTACAAGCCTTACGCCACAAATTTTGCGCTGCGCTCGCATTTCGACCACGTTTATTCTACTTTCATGCTCTTTCTGCCATACTCAGCTCTCGCTTCCATAAGTAAGCGTTGGGACCAACACTGCATTGTGTATAGCGAGTTGTGCCTTCTGGCTCAGGTTTTTATTGCCAAGAAGTTTTCCCAACGCTCCATTCACACTATTCCCAGCACTCACTCGTCTTTCCACGTCTGCGGTATACCTTCCATCCCTGCTGAAAGCGCATCCAAGATATACAAACTCATCCACTTGTTCTAACACTTCATCATCAATCGTAATCCTAACATTAGTTCTGGATTCTTCTCTTTCAAATACCATTATCTTTGTTGTCTTCGCATTCAGTAGTAAGCCTTTCTCCATACATTCGTCTTTCATCGTTGTGACCAGTATTTGCAGTTCAGATGATGTATCTGCTAATAGCACGGCATCGTCTACATACAGCAGACAGTTCACCACTAGGTCACCCATGCGCAATCCCACATTCGTTGACCTTATTCTCTGCAGACAACTATACACAATTTTTTTAACTAATAATACTAATATTTTGTACCGTAGCCTGCGAACGCTTGCAATATATGAAGTATCGCTGCTTGTTGCCAGCCCTGCTGCTAACGTTATACAGGCGGTACTGGTAACCTCACTCACTGCGAGTAACCAAATAACATCTCCCTGATGGCGATTGTATTGCGAGTGAGGCTGGTTATCAGTAAGCTCCTACTACTTGTTGTTTTGTTTATGCTATACTTGCCTTACCCCGTTGTATAAAAAAACAAATGTAAAATACTAAAATAAAACATTTAAAATTTTATTTAATCTAAAAAGTATTAAATCTACCACAAAAGTTTATAGAGACTAAATATTCTAATTAAAGATTTAGTTTAATTCGAACTAAAGATTCCACATTCATGCTAAGGCAAATTTGTTATATCATACGCGCATACAAGATACGGTACACCTGATGTAAAATAGTTACAATAGCCTTTGAACATTCCCCGCGCGTTGCCACCCCCGCTGCTAACCAACCCTTCAGGAGATTTCCAATAACCTCACTCACTCGCATTAACATAAAATGCCACTAGGAAGTTATTATTTGGCTGCGGTGTTCTGTTAGGTGAAAGTATTACCCCAGTGCTCTAAACCCCTTCGGTTGAAGGGAGACCAGTATCCCTACAGTGAGATGAGCAAAAGGATCATGTGATGATGATGATTTCCCCAGTAAGCTGATTTTATTCGCCCTATCTCTCTAAAAAACATGGACAAACAGACATGTTCATACACACAAATGTTTGTCTTGTGTCTGAATCAATCCCATGATTGCCTTGTTGTTAATGTACCCTTGCTAAACACTAAATCACCGGGTAGCAAGCGTATGTAGGCTACGGTAACCTCTTTACATTGAGTGAGACGTAGGACTCCCGACGTCGTATAAAAAAATATGTATTCTATCTTTACATATCATTCGTTTACGTTAACTATCGATATTTATTTTTCTTAATGTTGTCCCGTTCCCTAACCCCTTAAGATTGGCGGGGTCTGTTACCTAAGCCTAAGGATTTAGAGTATATACATGGAGCGACTGCCGTCAGACCTCCGCGACCCAGAGTGAAAACCAGATCTTTCTCAGGTTAGGTCGCACTTCTTTGGAAATATAATTTCTAGGAAACCCATAGGGGGTTTCCTCACGATGTTTTCCTTCACCGCCGAGCAAGTGATAATTACAAACATGTGTTATAATATAAATCTGAAAACACGAATATTGTGGTACATGCCAGGATCCGAACCCGTTGGTCAATAAGCCGTCAGTAGGCCAATTCTTTATCCACTAAGCTATCATTGTTCCTTTGATAGTTATTTCATCTTAATGTACTCGTATGGAGGGGTATTTTATTATACCCTAAACATTTCTTAATAAAACTAACTTAAATATTAACTTAGCTATCGATTATATATTTATACTATATATATAGTTTGGTGTAATATAATCTTATATTACACCAAAACTCGTTTACTAGTTTCTGTGACTTTTCATAGGCTAGGTCACACGTTTCTTGAAATATAATTTCTTAGAAGTACAATTTTCCTCACGATGTTTCCTTCACTGCAGAGCAAGGCCTAGTTACAAATATGTGCATAAACACATGACATTTGTGCTTCTTGCGTGAAACAGAGACAGCAATCTGGTACTACAAATGTCATACATCTTCCGCGACCACCAAGATCGCTGCATAAGAAGTCTAGGTTTATTCTAGAGGCCTAGGTTTATTTATCAGTATATTTATGGATATGGTTGAATCGTAAATACCTCGGGTCGTTGTAAAATCCAATTACCTTTGACCGCGGCCGAGCCCAGTCACTATAAATCTGTTAATTTCAACCTATAACGGGTTTGTCGTACCTTTTTTTTTATACGACGACGGGAGGCATACGCGCATACGGCCCACCTGATGTAAAGCAGTTACCGTAGCCTATTAATGCTTGTAATATACCTATTAAGTGTCACTCGCACGAAGCCTCTTCTGCTGCTTACACAGCAACTTTAGGAGTTTTCAGTACAAATCGGCAATTTTATACTTTACCCCCTAATATATACATATTATGAAACATATTTAATACCCTGACTTTAGGAAAATAACTACTAAGCTCCTAAGGAGATACTAAGCTCCTAAGGGGATAATATGCTCCTAAGGAGATACTAAGCTCCTAAGGAGATACTAAGCTCCTAAGGAGATACTAAGCTCCTAAGGAGATACTAAGCTCCTAAGGAGATAATATGCTCCTAAGAAGATACTAAGATCCTAGGGAGATAATATGCTCCTAAGGAGATACTAAGCTCCTAAGGAGATAATATGCTCCTAAGAAGATACTAAGATCCTAGGGAGATAATATGCTCCTAAGGAGATACTAAGCTCCTAAAGAGATAATATGCTCCTAAGGAGATACTAAGCTCCTAAGGAGATACTAAGCTCCTAAGGAGATAATATGCTCCTAAAGAGATACTAAGCTCCTAAGGAGATACTAAGCTCCTAATGAGATAATATTATGCTCTTAAGGAGATACTAAGCTCCTAAGGAGATACTAAGCTCCTAAGGAGATAATATGCTCCTATGGAGATACTAAGCTCCTAAGGAGATAATATGCTCCTAAGGAGATACTAAGCTCCTAAGGAGATACTAAGCTCCTAAGGAGATAATATGCTCCTAAGGAGATACTAGAGATGCTTGCCTGATGATATGCAGTTACCGTAGCATATGAACACTTTCAGCATCAGAAGCTCTAAAGCCCTAAAACCCTGTTGCTAAGGCCTAAGGTTGCGTAGACCTGTAAAAACCTCTTCACGTTTTTCCAAGAACGTAATGTTTTAAAGATGAAAGAATGACGAAACAGATATACAATGCAAAAGTGGAAGGATGTAGGAGCCGAGGAAGGCCAAGACTTACCTACCATGACCAAATTGGTCGTGTTCTATCAGAAGGTGATGTCAGGAGCCCTAGAAACCGGCGAACGTGCATGAGAAGAACAACGAATGTTAAAGAAGCGAGTGAGATATGTAAGGGTCGAGTCACTTGTCTCTGCCTACTACTGCAAGCACCTACTGCCGCAAGGGATTTGGCGTGAAGTTATAGATACATAGATAGTAGGTAATGTTTTAATTCCTTGGTAAATCTGCGGTAGGGAATTTTTATCACAATTTCAGAGTTCTGGAAAGAAAATGTCTTTGGTAACAGCACAATAGCGTTGCGGCTGCAGTATGTGAGGATGAATTCCCTGCCATCGGCGAGCGGTGCGATTGTAAAACGAAGCTATTGGCATCAAATCAAATTCTCGGAATACAATCATTTGTACAATTGGTAGAACATACATGATATTTTTAGTAATTGCCAAAAAGTATTGATAGACTAAATCATTATAGATGTTTTTCATGTAACTACCCACAATACATCTTCCTAGCTTTATCCAGTTTCCTAATCCCCTAGTATTTGCTAGGTTCGTTACCTAAGCCTAAGGGTTTGACGAAGATACTGATTTTAACCTGAAGCTTGAGCAGTGATACCAATGGATGAAGAACCCGTCTATTGTTCAACTGGTCTCGGGTTCGAATCCTAGCATGTACCACTAAATTTGTGTTTCCGGATTCAGGTACATATTTGTTATTATCACTTCCTCTACGGTGAAAAAAACATCGTGAGTATACGAACTTTCAATTATTTTTTGAAAGACTTGTGACCTAACCTAAGAAAGATCTTGTTTTCTCCCTGGGTTACGGAGGTCTGATGGCAGGCGCTGTATGTAAAAATCTATGTATCTACACCAAATCATTAGGCTTAGGTAGCGGACCCCGGCAATCCTAAGGGATTAGGAAACGGGATAACGCTAGGAAGAAGACTGATTTTAAGATGAAGCGACTGCCTTCAAACCTCCAGAACCCAGAGGGAAAATCAGAAGTTTCTTAGATCCACGCCACTTTTGAAATCGTCTCTCCACTATGTTAACTTTACCGAGCAAGTGGTAATTACTAAATATGTACATACCGAAAGCTCAAATTTAGTAGTAATAATACACACCAGGATTTGAACCAGAAGTCTGTTCATAGGCTAGTTCTTTATCCACTAGGCTATGACTGCTCTCTGTAACTACCTACAAAATTATTTCAGTATTCAAAGCACTTTGTCGAAGTCTAAGAGCCGCTATTTAGCGTTTGCATGGACACACACCCGCGCCGCGGGCTGTCTAATTACTGTCATGTGAATTTGTTTATTTAATTTCGAGAATTTCATGTACAGATGCCAATTTTCAATATTTCAATTTTCAATTTCTGTGCAATGGCAAATAAATATGCAGCCCACCTAACGCAATTTGGATACCGTAACATGATACTGATACCGATACTGAAGTATAGATCACGTGATAGCACCTCTGCTGATAACACAGTAACTCGTTAGAAGTGTACTGGTAAACTTGCAGGAACACAACAACTCTTCAGGAAGTTGTTACTTGGCTGCGGTTTTGCTTGAGGTGAAGATACTTCACCAGTCGTGCTGCTTGTCAGGAGCTTGCTGGTAACATCACTCTCTTATAAGAATATCTTTCAGCGTTGGTTGAGAGTTAAGGATTCAGGATTATCGATGGTGTGACATTTTGCCCCAGGATTATCGATTGTGTGACATTTACACCCCAGGATTTTCATTTGTGTGATATATACAGGTTTTTAAAAAAAGGCTAAGTAAAAACATTTAATACACTTAAAAAAGCAAAGATTGAGTTAGAGTTTGTAATATGTAAGGAATCTAATTTAAGGATACCAACAAGTGCTGAAATAGAAGGGATTCATCTCTATAATACTTAATGGATAATCTACTTCCGGGAAGTAGATGAAGGACTTCTTTGATTCGCAGTTACAGCCGAGGTCAAGGCTATCTAAGCATGAGCACATTGGTGACTGAGGTTGGCACACTCCACAGACTTTGGCAGTATCCTTAAAACAACTGCAGGAAGGCGCTCCACAGCTGCATAACGCGCTGGTGCCAGTACTCGAGCACAGGTTTGGGCAGGAGTTGGGGCAAGTTACCACACCGCTTGTTTGGACGTCAAAGCAGGATGGTATGTAGACACTTGGTTCTCTGTATGGTGTTAAGCATGCTGCGTTAAGGGTCTGAAATGTAAAGATTTAATTTTAGATATCCCTGGTATACTCTGCAAGTTGAGAAATCGAGGCTCTGGTGAATAGTACTTATGACATATGAAAATCTGGGGGAGGAAAACCTCGCAGAATACCGCAGTCAGAAAGCCCTGGGGGTTGTTGTGTTCCTGGCAGTAAGTTAAGCTTCTAATAAACTCCTCAGGAGTTCATGTATGAGCAGCGTAGCATATCAAACATCACTTCAGAATATATTTCACCGTCCGATCGGTAGATCGCACAAAAAGAGGCAGTCTCTCCATAAACTCAATGCCCAATACTGTAAGCTTAGGGGCGTTGACAAGTCTCATAGCTTGTCTTTGAATCGACCATAAAGTCCTAGCTGTAGCTGAAGGTTTCAACAATGAAAGTTTAACAGGCTTATTGAATCTCTTCTTCTTAGCGTTACCACGTTTCCTAATCCATTAGGATTGGCGGAGTCCGCTAGCTAAGTCTAAAAATTCGGCGAAGATACTGATTTTTATATAGAGCGATTGGTGGCAGACCTGCACAACCCAGAGGAAAAATCAGACCGTTCTTAGGTTAAGTCACACGTCTTCCGATATATTATATCTTTGGCGTGCGGGTTAACTCACGATGTTTTCCTTCACCGCCGAGCAAGTTTTAATTCAAATATGTACTCTTTTGGCATCTTTACATTTATAAGCAAATAATAACATTCCAATACTTCAGATAGAACGTGCCAATAGTTGTGGTTTAGCATGTGAATACCATAAATCTTTTTCGTTATATTAACTACGTATTAAGACTGAAAGTAATGTAATGATATGAAGTTTGAGAGATTTATCCACATTCATTATAAGTAATTTTAATCGTATTAGATTCTTTTTGACATTAAATATTTCTATTTATATCAAGATTGTTTCTTAAAGTGACAATAATAGGGTGCTTTACCCTAGTGTGTCTCGTACTTTATAGTCAAGTGAGTTTTTTTTTATACAACGCAAATAAGAACTCTGACCACGTGATGTAAAGTGATTCCCGGATCATATGAACGCTTGCAATACCCTTACATTGTCACGCACGTTGCTAACGCATCAACGCCTCAGGAGCTTAATGGTAACCTCTTTCACCCGCAAGAATACAATGCCTCTCCAGGGAGTTGCGAAGCTACTTCAACGGCTGGCCGGTAAGCAGTTGCCGTAGCCTATGGACATTTCAACACCAGGGATGTCACTCTTACTTTGTCGAACCTGTAAAAACCTCTTTACGCCTTTCTTGAAGAACCTCATGCTGAAATCCCTTGACAAAACCTCAGGTAGTTCATTCCACAATTTAAGAGTAGGCACTCGGTAGAAAACTTCTCTGGAACCGCACAGTACGTGACCTTTGAACGAGGCTGTTAGCATCCTAACGAGCAACTCCTCGGAATAAAACCGATAGTACAATCTGTAGAACACACAATACCGTGTGTGAGCTCAGGATCATCGAAAATTCTCACAGCTCGTTTTTGCACCAAATCACGAAGTCCTAGTTGGTATCCAGGTGCTCCAGCCCGTAGGTGGCACACTACTCCATGTGCGGTCTGACTTGAGACAAGCATTACAAGAGTCTTGGTTTCGAGCTGAAGTACTGTTTCGCTTTATTCAGTATACCAATTTTCGAGAACGACAGCTTGACCTTCTCCTCCAGATGACTTCGAAAGAATCGCTACGCTCTTGAACTCTTGAAGATGGTAAACGTATAGCCTATCTCTATTTCTCCAGATGCTCGTTTGTTAATTAGCAGGATGTACCACGAGAAGGTGAGGATATCTTCAACTATAAACACGACAGTGATGTACTTTTACTCCAGAATTTATGTAGTTCAATTTAATACAATTTATAGGTGACATAAAGGTTGATTAAAAAGAAATGGCTCATAAATATCACTCATACAATGATTATAAAGAGTTTATACGTAAATAAAATATTTTATTGATATTGCCCGGTGCTTGAGTAATATATATTTTTATTGAACTATTAATCAGTATTGATATTCGATAGTCTCTGATAGTGGAGATAAAATATTATGTTAGAATATTAATCTTGTCCGAAGTAGCAGCTGGAAATGATTTTCTATGTATTAAAAAATAGGAAAGTTAGATAGGGCGCAGCCCGATTGGGGAAGTTCCTTAACATAACAGAAAGTCACAGCCAAGTAACAACTCCCTGGAGGGCTGTTGTGTTCCAACTAGTCAGTGAGGTTACCAGTAAGATTTGAGTTGCTATTTACGTGTAAAGTTTTTAACTTTTTATTCCTACTAAACTTCAAAAACTTTTACTTTTAACTTTTCGCTCTCTGTTGCCTTTCTTCCATTTTTCGATATGCTGTCGCTTCACAAATTTCCTTTTTTTGTAAAATAGTTTTATACTACTGGATGTGTATTGTATTCATGCAGGTGAATAAGGTCATCAGGAACCTCACAAAGACTTGGTGCGTTAGCATCCAAAGTGGTAATTTTAGCTAGCAATGCTCCTTGTATTTAACATCAGGTGAGCCATGTGCCTGTTTACCACCAGACGTTGTATATTAAAAAAAATAGACGTTGTATATAAAAGTATATTGCAATTGTATTCTAACACACAAAATCCTAAGAATTTTATTTCATTTATTTTCTAGATTATTGGCCGTCATCTTACAGAGCAGGAAGCCAGAAACAAGAAAGAAAAAGAAAGAGCTATGAATGTTTAAGAAACGAGCGAGGTGTGTAAGGACCGGGTCATGTGCCTACAGCAAAAGGGAACTAACGTGAAGATATACGTTTTAACGAGTACCTTGAGCAATAAAGAGTGTACGAAATACGCACGCAAAGTTTGCCAGTATAAAAAAAGAAGTAGAAGAATAGAATAAAAACATAATAAATAAGAAAAAATATATATCTTAAAAAATCTATATAAAGAAGTAAAAAAAATATAAAATTAACAAAGTTTAAAGAAAAGTAGTTCTTTGCCAGTATAAAAAAGTATAAGTGGTATAAAAAAAGAATCCAAACTCGAGAGGTTTTGCTAGAAGCAATTGAATAGTTCGAATATCTCCTGGTTCCATCATCAGATCACATCCATGGAACTAACTTATTGTGTGACGAAGCAGATATACAATGCAAAAGTGGAAGGATGTAGGAGCCGAGGAAGGCCAAGACTTACCTACCATGACCAAATTGGTCGTGTTCTATCAGAAGGTGACGTCAGGAGCCCTAGAAACCGGCGAGCGTGCATGAGAAGAGCAATGAATGTTAAAGAAGCGAGTGAGTTATGTAAGGAACGAGTCACGTAGCGCTCGGCTCTCTCTGCCTACTCCGCAAGAGATTTGGCGTGATGTTATAGATAGATAGATAACTTATTGTATTGTTTTCGGTATTACATAAAATTGCAAATTTTGTTGCGCAACATGCATTATTAAAAAACTTATTTCAAGCAGAGTATCCCGCTTCCCAATCCATTAGTATTGATGGGGTCCGCTACCTAAATCTAAAGATTCAGCGAAGATACTGATCTTGACATGGAGCGACTGCCGTCAGACCACCACAACTCAGAGGGAAAACCTGATGTTTCTTAGATTAGGTCACAAGTCTATCGAAATATAATTTCTTGGACGTGCGGGTTTCCTCAGGTTATTTTCCATCACCGCTGTGCAAGTGATAATTACAAATATGTACATAAATCTGAAAACACGAATTCAGTGGTACATGCCAGGAATCGAACCGGGGACTTTATGCTCATTAGGCCGCTTCCTTATCCACTGGGCTATCACTGCCCTGCTTTTATTAAATACTACGGAACCCTAAAAACGAGTTAAGAAAAATAGATCACAATTGCTAAGGCCATGAACTCATGAGACTTTTTAAAATATCTAGAACCGAAATTTGTAAACATATAATAATATCTATCTATCTATCTATAACTTCACGCCAAATCCCTTGCGGGGTAGGCAGAGAGGATAAAAAAAAAAATATCGTATAAAAATATATACATTTTTACAACTATATTATATACTAGCTGCTGCCCGCGGCTCCGCCCGCGTGGAGTCAAATAACGTAGCCTATGTGTTCTTCCAGATCATAATCTATCTACGTGCCAAATTTCATTCAAATCCGTTCAGCCGTTTAAGCGTGAAAGAGCAACAAACATCCATACATACAAACTTTCGCATTTATAATATTAGTAGGATTTTCGCTTAGCTGTTAAAACACTTAGTTATTTTCTTACCTTGAAAAGACCCAAAACGAAAATTGCCAAAAACAGTCGAAGCATTTTTGAAGAAAAAAATTGTGTGCAGTAGAACAATTATTACTAGATTGACAATAACAACAATAATGCCTTCAATCAAAATACCTTATATATATAGGTCATTTGACATTTAAATAAAAAAAATGGCTATCGGAAGTTGTGAAAGGCGAATGGTGCAATTTTACATTTCCACCTTCAACAAGCGATTGTAAAAACTGTAAGAAGTCACGTCTTATTGAATGAATCATTGTAAATGATGACTAATTGTTTACAAATACTCGTCCGATATATTCGTGTATTTGATTAGCTATATTTCACACACGCCACTGATCTGTCTTGTTTGTTGGTTTATAGGCTATGGTAACCGCTTTACATGAGGCGGGCTGTATGCGCGTACACCTTTCAACGTTGTTTAAAAAAAACTAATGTGTACATACAAGATAAAAAAATGTTTCAGGCGAATAAATAGGCAGGATTTTATCTCCGCAGAAAAAAGTTCGGTATAAATGAAAACTTTTAAATAGCGTGGTACAGCTGCGGATGTGTTTAGCTGATACCCTCATAAATTACAAACCACTCGCGTAGATAGAATATTCAAACCTGTTGCTGAGAATTTTTAACGGCTCTATTTATTCTGGCGGCAAATTACAATATGGCGCACTTTTATTGTAGCTGTAATGATACTCCTGCTTGGAACCTCACTCATGGAAACACAAAAATCCTCTGTAGAGTTTTTCTTTGGGTACGGTCTTCTTGTAAGGTGTAGGTATTTTGTAGTAGTTTGATGTATATGTATGTATATCTTCACGCCAAGTCCCTTGCGGGGTAGGCAGAGAGAACCGAGCGCCATAAGACGCGGTCCTTGCATACTTCACTCGCTTCTGTGACATTCATAGCTCTTTTCATGCACGCTCGCCGGTTCCTGGGGCTTCTGACATCACCTTCTGATAAAACACGACCAATTTGGTCATGGTAGGTTAGTCTCGGCCTTCCTCGGCTCCTACATCCTTCCACTTTTGCATTGTATATCTGTAGTTTGATGAATCTAGGAATATTCTTAGTACACCATTAGTAATCTATTATTTATGGCTTTTTGTTTTTTTTTGTAACTTGAATGTTTTAGAACCCTTGGGATGCCTGGTGTATTTGACAGACACTTCAAGAATTGAACATATTTTTAGCTAACCGGCTTTTCAATAGCTTCGCGATATAAACCAGCTTCCAGGTTCCCGCTCTTTGTAAACACACGTCAGTGTATTCTTCTTCATAGCGTCATCCCGTTTCCTAAACTATTAGGGTTGGCGGGATCTCCTACCCAAGCCTAAGGATTTGGTGAAGATACAGATTTTACATGGAGTGACTGCAGTCAGATCTCCACAACCAGTCCTTTTCTTAGGTTAGGTTAGACTTATAATTTTTTGGACATGCGGGATTCCTCACGATGTTTTCCTTCACTGCCGAGCAAGTTTTTTTCTTTTTTTTATACAACGTCGAGAGGCATACAAGCATACGGTCCACCTGATGTAAAGCAGTTACCGTAGCCTATTTACGCTTGTAACATATATCACTCGCGCGATGCCTCCTCTGCTGCTTACACAGCAACCTCCTTAGGTGACCTCACTCACACCCAGGAACACAACAGTTATTTGGCTGCGGTTTTCTGTGAGGTTGAGGTACTTCCCCAGACGGGCTGCTTTGATGCGCCCAACCTCTCTTAAAACATCCAGATCAAGACAAGCAGACATGTTCATGCACACAAATGTTTGTCTTGTGTGGGAATCGAACTCACGAGCGTTGGTGTCAAAGACGCGTCTTTCACGACTGAGTCACCGTGCTTTGTGTCACTCAATCACAAATTTAGTAGTACTCAGATGATCAGTTGTTCAATAGGCAGATTCTTTATCCACTAGCCGCTCACCGCACATGCATCATGCGCTCGGGTCTGAGGGACCCGTGGGGGTTTGTCGACATTGCCTCCGAAGGCCACATTCGAATCGGATTCGAAGTTTATACATATTGACCGATAACTTTTCGATTCCAATTGAAATATGGCTTTCTGAGGCAATGTGCATACCGCCCTCTGACCGCGGCGTAACTTTTAATCAATTAGTAATTATTTTTGATTATTGTCATATTAAATATTATATCTCGTGTGGTAATTAATTAATATGGAAATAAAACCAGTTGAGAATGCGCAAGCTTGCATTGCCAGAGGAACACCTGGCTCGTCAATTATATAACAATTAATTTTTTTTTTTTTTTTAATTTGTCGGCCATTTTGACCATGCTCCTTAAGAGATAGGAACGATGTTCCTGAACATTCCTATTCTATTTTTTTATGCTGAATCCAAATCTGAATTCAAAATTCGAATATTCGAAAAAAAGCGACAGACAAACGCACAAACACACGCACGGACAAACGCACAGACAAACATATAGAATTCATATAGGAACGGTGTTCCTGAAAACAATCTTGGAAAAAGAACATTTCTGTTTATTTGGGGTCGGTACCAGAAGCGTGCACGTCGCGACCCTGCCAGTCCAACACTTGGACTGCAATTCTGGACCCAAACCGCACAGACGCGCGGATTAGGGCGTCCCCCGGAGGCGACGCGCACCGATCCGCCCCCGTCGGTGCGAAATCTAGGGCATGCGGCGGTGGGGGCCGCCACCCACCACGCAACGCCCATCCCGGCGGGTCGAGGGGAGCTGAGTGTCGTATAGGCACATGGAATGTGAGAGGTGGTCTAAAAGATAAGATGAATGAGTTGATAGATATAATGAACGTGAGATGCCTAGATGCTTTGTGTGTGTCAGAGACCAAGCGAAAGGGAAGCGACACCGAAGATCTGCCCGGTGGCATGATGGCCCTGTGGTCCGGGGTGGACCAGGACGTTCATGCCAGCGCTGGCGTAGGTGTCGTGCTTTCATCTCGCTTGGCCGCGGGTGTGAAAGATTACGATTTAGTAGGTCCAAGACTTCTCTGGGTTAAGATAAAACTGGGGATTACGCGAGTGTTTTTAGTTGCAGCATATGCTCCTGTGAGCTCTGCTGATCCCCAGGAGCTCGAGAAGTTTTGGGAGACTGTAAGGGGTATTCTGGATTTGGCCGAAGCGAATGAACGGATAATTATGTGTGGTGATCTGAATGGATGGGTTGGGACCAAGCGAAGCAGTTATGAGGCTGTGCTTGGTCCATACGGAGATAAGAGAGTGAACGATGCTGGTAAGTTACTTTTAGACGTATGTATGGAACGAAACCTCCTTGTGTCGAACACGCTCTTCCATCACAAGGATATTCACACTTACACATGGAGACGGAATGAACAGAAAAGTGTGATTGATTTGATTTTGATAGATGGACGTCTCCGAAAGTCGTTAATGGATACAAGAGCCTTCAGAGGTCCCACTCTTGAAACGGACCACTATCTGGTGATAAGCCGATTTGTGGGGCTTTTCAAGAAGTGGAGGCACTGGCGAGTGCGTATTCCTTTCGGAGACCATGAAAGAATAAGAAGTGAAAAATTGGAAGATGAAAGTGTGAGGAGTACGTATGTACGTCTAGTCAGTGAAAGACTTGCGAACGCGAGTCTTTCCGACTCAGATGTAGACGAATGTTGGAAAGTTCTGAAAGAAAGTATGGTGGACAGTGCGAAAGAAGCATGTGGATGCGCAAAGAGACGTAGAACACTAAGAGGAGATGCCTGGTGGGATGCGGAGGTTCAATCCTCCGTGGAAAAAAAGAGGAAAGCGTGGCTGGATTACGTATCATCTTTGCACCAGAGTGATGGTATGAAAGAAATGAAGAAAGAAATATACCGTCGATGCAAGAATGACTCCAAAGCTTTAGTGAAAGAGAAGCGTGAAAGACTACATATGATTGAGGAAGAGAAGCTGACGAAGAACTTCGAGGCAAATACCAAACTCTTCTGGAGAGAGGTAAAGAAGTCTCGAAGTGGTTCGTCAGCATCCAGAATGGACAAGATAAGATGTAAAGCTGGTGGCATTCTTGCTAACACTCAGGAAGTGTTAGAACGGTGGAGTGAATATTTTAGAGAAATGTATGATTATGTCCATGACGCTGGCATTGTGAATGAGTCTGTGATAGACTCGGCAGTGCCAGCGTACCATGAAGACATTACTATGGATGAGATTGAATGGTCGATACGAAGTTTGAAAGATGGAAAGTCAGCGGGAATCGATATGGTAACAGCTGAGATGATCAAGCTAGGTGGTACCTGCGTTAGGGACGCCTTCTGGTTTTTGAGCAAATTATGCTGGAGAACCGGAAGGGTCCCGAGCGATTGGAGACGCGCAGTCATCGTGCCCTTGTATAAAGGCAAGGGCTCACGTATGGACTGCGCCAACTATAGGGCCATCAGTTTGATCAGCTTAGCAGCTAAAGTGTATGGAAAAATCATTGAAAGGAGAATGAGGGTGAAATCCGATGGAATGCTTTGGGAAGCACAGGGTGGATTTCGAAGCGGCAGAGGATGTACGGATCAAGTTTTTTCACTCCGCAACATCGTAGAGAAGCATCTGGCTTTGGATCAGAAGGTTTTCTGCGGTTTTGTGGACTTTGAGAAAGCATTTGATAGAGTCGTGCGAAAGAATCTCTGGAACATTTTGCCCGGATATGGGGTTGACGGTGACCTACTCCGTGCTGTGCAATCCACTTATGAGGATTGTACAGCATGTGTGCGGGTGGACGGCAGCTTGTCGCCCTGGTTTGATGTCAATATTGGTGTCAGACAGGGATGCGTGCTGTCGGCTCGGCTGTTCATCCTGTATCTGGACAGTTGTCTTCAGAGAATAAGAAATATGAATGTGGGAATGCGAATGGGTGACTCAAGAAGTGGGTGAGAGAAAGAGTTGGTCTAAAAGAGAGTGTCGGTGTGAAGATAAGAAAGGGCATGCTCCGTTGGTTCGGACATGTAGAAAGAATGCGGGACGAAAGAATGACGAAACAGATATACAATGCAAAAGTGGAAGGATGTAGGAGCCGAGGAAGGCCGAGACTAACCTACCATGACCAAATTGGTCGTGTTTTATCAGAAGGTGATGTCAGAAGCCCCAGGAACCGGCGAGCGTGCATGAAAAGAGCTATGAATGTCACAGAAGCGAGTGAAGTATGCAAGGACCGTGTCTTATGGCGCTCGGTTCTCTCTGCCTACCCCGCAAGGGACTTGGCGTGAAGATATACATACATACATACATACTGTTTATTTCTAATATTATCTTATTTGTTACATTCATAACTACTACGTACTAAATGCTGTATGTATGTGTACTCGTGTGTCTTCACGCTAGGTCCCTTGTGGGGTAGGCAGAAAGAATCGAGCGCCATAAGACGCGGTCCTTCACCTTACACAGTTCACTCGCTTCTCTAACATTCGTAGCTCTTTTCATGCACGCTCGCCGGTTCATGGGGCATCTGACATCACCTTCTGATAAAACACGACAAATTTCGTCATGGTAGGTTAGTCTTGGTCTTCCTCGGCACCTACACTCTTTTACTTTTGCAATGTATATGTCGCAGGCAATTTGTATGATTCCGCCGTTTACATACGGCGTCGTCAGTTTAAAAACGCTCGCAGTTATGTAACATGCTGAAGGTAAAATGTATATTGCCTTGTCATTATATAATATGCCAAAACATTTCATTGAGAATTCAAACGCTACCTACATAATGCCGCGGCAAATTGAAGTATTTAGTTCTATTTTGTGCCACGCGCGTCGCTGTTGATCAAAATAAGAAAAATGGTGTCAAGTTGTGATTTTGTGACACAAAAAGTTATTGAAAACATTGCAAATATTACGTGTGCAAAAGACTTTACACAAAATAATTGTGATTTTAAAGACATTTATTATAGTGAATTAATAAAATTATACGATTCTCAAACGGGAGCAATAAAAAAATCGTGGACTAATAACAAGGTTTTTGAGCTTATCCGGCACCTAAAAAATACTAAGGAATCCATAGAATCTGAATCTCGGAGGACTCCTCTAGAGTATTAATATAATTTTTTCGTTACCAAATATTTATTTGTTAATTTAGTGTAATATCTTGTAAGTATGATGAAAATGTAAGACTTCAGACTACGATTTATGTACCCACCTTTTTATATTTATTTGAAAGTGCCATACGCCTTAAAAGTTTTATTATTCTTATTATTTATATTATAATCTGCGTTAGTAGTACCCGACGGTTTCCGGGTGGTCTAATCAGACCACTCGCTTATGACATATATACTGAATAACGATAACTGCGGAACTAGGCGGGTAAAATGTCGTTTTTGTTACTATAAGTTTTTGTTACATTAAGAGAATCTAAGCACGTAGTATATTTTAGTCTTACTTGAATTCTTCATTAGTTATCTGATTGCTGAAATAAAGTCTGATTTGTCCCAACTGTGTTTTATTATGGTCACCCTAAAACTACAACCAACGTCGAAATCATAACAATTGATCGAGTTATCAATTTGCCTTCGGCATATTACATAACTGCGAGCAATTTTAAACTGACGACGCTGTATGTAAACGGCGGAATCATACAAATTGCCTGCGACATATATACGAGTAATATGTTTTGTCGTTCTTTCTGACACCAATGTTGATATCAAACCAGGGCGATAAGCTGCCGTCTACCCGCACACAACAAAATACATAATGTTATCGGATGTAAAAGTTATATAGCGAGAAAGTTGTGTAGATTTTCCTGCATCATTTATTTAACGTGTCTACTAATCTGTTATAGATTTGTATACACCGATAATGTGGCCTGCCTGTAAATATAAGTTTGCTAAAGTTTAATCTAAAGCTTGTATAAAGGCCATGGAAATATATTACGACGGTTACCTTTAAATGCCCGTTTCGAACGTTATAAAGGAGTTGGCTTTAGGCGTTTTTTATAACCGACATCTTTTGTGGTGTCAGTCTATGTCAAAAGTTTGTAAGTAGCTTATTATAACTTGAAATTTTAAACACGTTTATGAAAACTGAGTTCACAATGATGATGGAAAAAGAGTATTAGTGTTAATATAAGAAACGACATTGAATAAGATTTTGACGAGCTCGCTGGTGCAGCGGTATATAACGCGACTTTGTCACCGTTGCTCGTGTGCTCGATTCCCATACAGGACAAACATGTCTGTTTGTCCTGGTCTGGGTATTTTTAAGAGAGGTGGGGTACATTAGTGCAGCCCGTCTGGGGAAGTACCTCCACTTCACAAAGAACCGCAGTCAAATACATAACAACTCTCTGGAGGGTTGTTGTGTTCCTGCGTGTGTGAGGTCACCAGTAAGCTCCTAAGGAGGTGCTGTGTTAGCGGCAGAGGTGTTATTGCGCGAGCGATACTTAATGTACCTATTACAAGCATATGAATGCTACGGTGATCGCTTTACGTTCAGTTCAGTTGTCACCAGCAGCTTTACACTCGTGGAATTAGGTTTTTCAAGTTATATCTTTCTGGCAACGCAAGAGTGACACCCCTGGTGTTGTAAATGCCAATAGGCTACGGTAACCGCTTACCATCAGGCAGGCCGTACGCTTGTTTAAAACCTTAATGGAAACAAAATCTTCTTCCTAGCGTTATCCCGTTTCCTAAACCATTAGGATCGGCGGGGTCCGCTACCTAAGTCTAAAGATTTTGTGAAGACACTGATTTTGACACGGAGCGACTGCCGTCAGACCTCCACAGCCCAGAGTGAAAACCAGACCTTTCTCAGGTGAAACGTCTTTCGAAATATAATTTCTTAGACGTGCGTGTTTCCTCACGATGTTTTCCATCACCGCCGAGCAAGTGGTAATTATAAATATGTACATAAATCCGAAAACACACCAAATAAACGGGGTATTCAAATTTATTGTTTTTTTTTTCAAATTGTTTTCAAATAAATTTGGTGATACATACCAGGATTCGAACCGGAGGCCTGTTCCTCAATAGGCTCCTTATCCACTGGGCCATCACTGCACAAGGTTTTTCAAGTTACATGTAACCCTAAATACTTTCTATTGATTTAGGGCAAATTAACTTGGGATATTATCTGATGCGTTTATATTAGATCGGTCACCGAAAGGTGCGATCGCATTCAGTTCCCCCGGATTCATAAACCGATATGGCCAGTTTGCATTAAATCTGCTGAATTCTGCCGAATCGGCCTGTTTACCCGGCTTATTGAATATTTCTCCGATTTCAACCAACCCTGTAACAATAACGACCTTGGTGGACGAGGGGCTAGACATAGCTAATTTAGCACCCAGGGTTGTGGGTTGGATATACAAGACAAAATTATATGTGCGCATGGACATATTTGTTTGTCTTGATCTGGATGTCTTCAATGTAAATGCCTAATAAGTATGCACAAAAGAAATTACTTACGCATGTTTATCAGGTAACTTGGCATGACGTTTGCTTTGAGATTCGTCCGCAAATGTTTATTTATTTATATATATAAATATTTATATTTGTTATATTTATTTATAGTTTACGAATATGGCCCAACCGAATAATGGCAATGCGCCAACACGCGGTAAAATTTCATAAAATTTTGTTTAGTGGTTTTAAATGCATTTAGTAGTTTTTGTTAGTTGGGAAATACATATATATTTCCCAACTAACAAAACCTACTAAATGCAAAGGACAGACAGGCCTTTTTTTATATACAACCTATATAAAAAAAAATACCCAACGAGCGCTTTCAATGTAGGAAGAATTACGTGCGCCACACCTGTTGCTAACCCAGCAACTCCGTATGAGTTTATTGGTAACCCACTCACTCCCAGGACAACAACCGTCCAGGCGGTTGTTATTTGGCTGCGTTTTTCTGTGAGGTGGACTTACTTCCCTAGTTGAGCTGCTTAGATGGATGCATCTAAGCAGCTCAACTAGGGAAGTAAATCCACAAGTAGGTACCACTCCTAAAACACCCAGAAAAAGACAAACTGACACGTTCATAATAAACGTTTATCCTGTGTGGGAATCGAACCCACCTTGGTGCTAAAAGCAGCTGTAGCTAGCCACTCGTCCAAGTTCGTTAATGTGTTAAAATACAAAGAAGACGAGAAGTTGCTGTGTTGACAGCGGGGGTGGCAACGCGATAGCGACATTCGTTTTGTTGCTGCGTTCATGGGTTGCGGTAGCCTACATCGGGCGGGCTGTAAGCTTGTTTACTATCCGTCGTGGCATGAAAAAAAGGCATTGTTAAACGCTCTGCCACCGTACTCATAAATCAGCACAGAACCCCGCCAACTCCAATTAATTATTAAACAGGATCACGCTAGTAAGAAGCAAAGAATGTTGTGCTTATTTGCCACTCGACGCGTTAAAAGAATATGCAACAAAATATTGTAATTGAATTAAGTTTACAGAAGCAAGCTGATGGAGCGCCTTAATCCAATTATTCGGAGCAATTGTACTCCCCGGTTGCCGATGCAATCCTATTGTGTTTCGTTCCCCTTAAAACCCCCCAAGTGTAATAAAGTTCAAATTGAATTTGGCAAATTATTTGCGCAGAGATTTTGAAATGTAAGGCATTTTTGTTACAAATTGTCAAGGAGATTTTACATGCAAACTTTTAATAAACTTTCATATTTTGTAATTATATACTGTTCCACAAAATACCGCCGAGCGTACATGAGAAGACCTATGGGTGCTAAAGAAGCGAGTGAGGTGTGTAAGGACCGAATCATGTGGCGCTCAGTTCTCTCTTCCTACATCTCGCAAGGGACTTGGCGTGGATTAATTGTGAATTGTATTTTATATGTGTCCACCTCTTAAATATAAATATTGTCGGACAAATTACACAGCGTCACCTAGCCCCAAAGTAAGCGAAGCTTGTGTTATGGGTACTAGACAACTGATAAACATACGTAAATACATTTTTTTTTTGTAAATACATACTTATCATACATAGAAAATACCCAGACGAAGACAAACAGACATGTTCATGCACACAAATGTTTGTACTATGTGGGAATCGAACCCACGAGCGTTGGTGTCAAAGTAGCGTAACAGCGCGTTTCACCACTGCGCCACCGAGCTCGTCGTCTTAGGAACATGAGTTTAGATATACAGATTACATGCTTTACCAGTTTAGCAGGAGTAGTGTAGAAATTATATGCGAAACTTCCAATACAAATTGATGTTCTTTTATACAACGTCGTGCAGTGGCAAGCATACAAACAAGTAGAAGGTGTAAAATAATCTATACAAATAAATAAAATTGGAGTGTCTGTTTGTAATATTAAAATAACCGCTTTTTACTAAATGCATATGGATGTATACACGGTACATATACCAAAATGAATATTTTTTCAATTTTTGTCTGTCTGTCTGTCTGTTTGTTTGTTCCGGGTTGTTACGACGGGACTTTCACTGACAGATAGCTAATGTAATATAAGGATAAGGAGTAACTTAGGCTACTTTTATTTTAAATTTTTTTATTAATATAAATAAATAATAAAAAAATAACTATTCCGCGTGGACGAAGTCGCGGGCACAGCTAGTTACTAAATATAATAAACGCTTGCAATACAAGAAGTATTGTTCCGTGTCTAAACAATGTTTAATAATTACTTAAATGTTAAATAAATTTGCTAAATAAAAAAAATATTCGAAATTAATAAAATACAATAAGATCTCTCGTTAATGCTTGCACTTGTACAGATTCCTATTCACAAATTTATTTAATAATTATTTTTACCGGCCGGTTTATATGTTTTGGTACGGATAATGCCGTAAAGGCGAAACCGGTCGGTAAAAATAATTATTAAATAAAATTGTGAAGTGGAATCTGTACAAGTGCAAGTATTAACATTAACGAGATGTATTCAAAACTCCGCCAAGCGCCTACAATCAACAGTATCAACAAAATACAATAAGATATTAAGTATTTGTGCAAATGCCTGCGAGGGCTCGATTAGAATAATTTATTTATCAAATTTTTACACAGTTTACATATATGCACATATATTGCACAGATAACTGACCATTACAATTATTTGCAATAAAACTAGAATTACAATGGGTCCCACACTGGGCTATGCCATTGCTAATTAAGATTTACGTACTCCCCTTTTAACTAAATTAAATTAGTACGTCTAAGTTCAAATTTGTTTTTTGTTGCAATTGTAAATTATTCAAATACTAGTGTATTTGTTAATTATTCAAATACGCATGTATCTGTCAATAATGCGAAATTCCAAATACATGCTACTCGTATTTGAATTTTTGAATAATTAACTTAGATAAAATGTAATTGATGTGGAACGTTAAGTATACAGAGTAGATGGTAAACACCTTAAAGTAGAACGCTGATAGTAAACGAATACAACATTAAATAGACAGTGTTAGTGTCGCTGGAATATACATAAGATAAAATAATTTAGTTGCAGTGAAGTTTCTCACGACGATCTCTTGAGAAAAAAGACGTAAATTGTTAAATCGAAGTTTGCTAGTTATCTAAGAAGCCTTGTTAATATTTTATGTTCGTTTAAGATTTATGAAGGTGTTACTTTTATAATGTACACAACTTTGTTGGATGTTCATAATGATTTAATGTTTTCAGTAGTTTTCTCTCTTATTTTTTTATAAATTTTGTACACCCGCGTGTCGTCTCGAAGATTTTCTTCATACAATTACGGGAGTCATACGTTTGTATCAGGCAGGTTGTATGATTATACGACCTGTGAAGCTATGAACGATGGCAACACATTAAGTATCATTCTGAGCTTACAACTTACTCACTCGCAGGAACACGACAACCTTCCAGAGAGTTGTTATTAGGCTGCGGCTTTCTATAAGGTATGGTACTTCCCCAGACGAAGTACCCCACAGAAAACCGCTGCCAAATAACAACTCCCTAGAGGGTTGTTGTGTTCCTGGGTGTGAGTGAGGTCACCAGTAAATTCCCAAGGAGTTGCTGTGTAAGCAGCAGAGGAGGTATCGCGCGAATGATAGTTAATATATCGCACGCGTTAATAGGCTACGGTACCCACTTTACATCCGGGCCGTATGCTTGTATGTCTCCCGACGTAGTATAATACAATAAAAAAACTGGAAAATAAGTTGATTGTTCCAAAATTTTGCTTTCATAGGCCTATATTTGTTTTTATAACATTGATCAGTGTATATATTATATAATATGCGTTTATAAATTGGCCCAATGTCCCTTGGTTACAGACAATTTCAACGTTAAACTATACCAGTTGAGAATGCGCAAGCTTGCATTACCAGAAGCACACCTGGCTCGTCAATTATATAACAATTCAATTTATTTTTTTAATTTGTTGGCCATTTTGACCATGTTCCTTAAGAGATGGGAGCGGTGTTCCTGAACATTCCTATTCTACTTTTTTATGCTGAACCCGAATCTGAAGTCAAAATTCGAATATTCGAAAATAAGCGACAGACAAACACACGACAAACAGACAAACATATAGATTTCATATAGGAACGGTGTTCCTGAAAAGTGTTCAGAGGCTAAAAAAAGATAAAAGATACTGAGCCGTGATAGCTCAGTTTATAAAGAACCAACCTATTATTCAACGGTCCCGGATTCAATCCCATGTGTGGGCATTTACCACTTATATCGTGATTTCGGATTTATTCGGATTTGTTTATGTAGGCTTATTATGGAATTGATAATTATGTAACTGAAAAAGATGTCCAGAAATTATGACATAGACAACGTTTTCTTAATAATCTTCAATTCTACCCAAGTGGCAGAATTGAAGATTATTACATCTTTACTATAAAGGAACATAACAACGTAAAGGAATTTAATGAAATTATATTAAAAAAAATGTAAGACGTCCGCCAGGGCCCAGTGGCAAATAAAGAATTTTTATCTTTATCTTTCTTTTATATGGATATCTAATTAATATATCTGTCTGTTTGCCTATGAATGCTTTAACCTACATAACTAAAAAATAGCCAAGAGGTAAATGCACCTGTCTGTAGTTGATCGAACCGGTTTAATCTAAAAGTAATTTACCTTAGTGTTTAAGTAAACCACGTAATGTATATTTTTATCAATACAATTGACATAGTATGACGCACGGTGTGCTACTTTTACCTGATTTCAGGACAAAAATAGCTTCTACATCACGTTGCTTCTTCTGAAGTTTGAAAATATTTTTTAAAATATTTTTGTTAAAATTCCATATTCATTCAATACACAGTATCGCATATCGATTTGTGACCCCCTACCATTTTCTCATTTTTATAAAGTATGTAAAACGTTTTAAAATGCAGTGATAATTTATGATTATAACAAAAATTAATATAGCTTAGAAATTATTCATCTTCTTTTTTTGTAATACCCCAGGTTCATACGGTTCATCTGATGAGAAGCGTAGTACCATAGCCTGTGGTAGCGGAACGGTGAAGCGCATGCGCAATTTATTCATGACAATGTGGTAGAAACAAAATATTTCAACACATATACAGTAGTATAAATGAAAAATCAAAGCACCGATAATTCAACTAAATTCTGCTTACTTGAAGGTATTAAACAAAGTCGTATAAGAAGTAAAAAAATATATCATTTTTTAATATAAAATATTTAATGAAATGATATTTAATCCCAGAACAATCAATGACAGTCCGATATATTTAATTGCATGCACGATTACAATGCAGCATGTTATTACATAACATCATGATTTTGTGTCCACATGTGTTCATAGCGAGCTCAATGTGCACTGTGCTACTTTCTCGTTGCTATAAAAAGACTTCTCAAAATGAACCATTTTGTTTTTACGTTCTGCGTGTGGTCTGAGACGACAAAATGTCAAAGTTCATTTTGTATTTCTCCTGTGCCTTGCTTTTAATTATCTTTTTACAGGTTAGTATCTACCTAAATACAATTTAGCTTATTTTAACCATATTAATCAGAAAATACATGTACCGTTTTATGCAAAGCTATTTTATAAAGCTCGGTGGCGCAGTGGTGAAACGCGCTGTTACGTTACTTTGACACCAACGCTCGTGGGTTCGATTCCCACACAGTACAAACATTTGTGTGCATGAACATGTCTGTTTGTCTTGGTCTGGGTATTTTGTATGTATAATAAGTATGTATTTACAAAAAAAAAAAAAATTACGTTTGTTTATCAGTTGTCTAGTACCCATAACACAAGCTTCGCTTACTTTGGGACTAAGTGGCGCTGTGTAATTTGTCCGACAATATTTATATTTATAAAAGGCAAAAGTACCTACAACATAAAATTACTTTAACTATATTGTATCATAATTACTTTACTCATGCAAATAAGTGCATTAATTCATTTTTAGCGAGAAATTTTATAATTAAACATAAACACAATACGTGTGTGCATTAGTAATCAATATAATAGGTTACTATTTTGTATACAAATGGACATGTATACTATTGATAAATATAATTCATAGAAATACTTGTGATTATTGAGTTTTGGAATTGAAACGTAAGTTAGGAGGGACGACCGGGTATTTTTATTATATATTATTGTTATTATTATTTTTGAAGCTGTGTATATTTCTGTTATATTATACATATTATTATATATATTATTTAATAATCCTCGTTTTATTTTCAGACTGCACAATGTTTTCCGAATCCAAATCCTCAAATATTTATAGCGGACGGTTGTAAGTATGAGTAGTTAGCTATTTATTATTATTTTTTATACTATGTCGGGAGGCGTACAAGCATACGGCCCACCTGATGTAAAGCGGGAGCCGTAGCCTATTAACGCTCGCGATATATTAAGTATCACTCGTGCGATGCCCCCTCTGCTGCTTACACAGCAACTCTTGGGAGCTTACTGGTGACCTCACTCACACGCAGGAACACAACAACCCTCTAGGAAGTTGTTATTTGGGTGCGGTTTTCTGTGAGGTGAAGGTACTTCCCCAGACCTACCTCTCTTAATTTGTCTTTACATGCAAAATAGCGTTAGAGATTTGTTTCTTACTAATAATTACCACTATAAAACACTTTTGTTTCCCTTTCCATTTAAATAAAATACATATAAGAATATCAGATTACTTTTTTTTATACAACTTAAGGCGAGAGAAGCATATAGTTAACTTGATGTAAAGCGGTTCTCGTAGCCTATGAATGTTTGTAATACAGGCAGTATCCCGTTACCAACACAGTATCTTCTTAGGAACTACTGGTCACTCACTCGCAGGAACCCAACAACCCTCCAGAGAATTGTTATTTGTCTGCGATTTTTTGTGTGACTTGATTGTTCGATGTGCCCTAACTCTCTTAAAAATTAGATAAAACATAATGGTTTGGTGAGTCCCCACTAAATAAAGCGTCGATCTGAAAAGATCAGCCATGCAATTCTCTAAGCGACTCGTAATGGCTGTGTGCGTCGCTGTGATCACAGATGTCACAGCTTTGACATTGTCTACTGCGATCACGGCTAAATTATTTGATATTCTATAAGGCTGTAAGCGTACGCGAGGCTGTTTGCCTTGTAGAATTCCAATTGCAAACGCAGCCTTGCGGCGCTAGTGTCGCACAACCATGAAAAGCGACACCAAAGAATTGCAATTTTGTGTTCAAAGCTGTAACAGCCGATGTTTCCGAGGATGTAAGGACGTTTGCTCTTACAGAATTGCATGGCTGTAGAGAGTCGACGTGAGTGAGCATTGGAGGAATACGGGTGAAAATAATGATGATGATGTTTTTTTGGGAGGCATTTGGAGCATCTGATGTAAAGCCGCTATGATCCTATGATCGCTTGTAATACATTAAGTTTCACTCGCACGATGCCACCTCTGCTACTAACAGGTAACTTCTTAGGAGTTTACTGGTGGGTGACCCTGAGGTCACCCACCAGTCGAACCATCGAACACAGCAATACTCCAGGGAGGTACTTTCCCAGACGGGCTGATTTGATGCACCCGACCACTCTTATAAACACCCAGACCAAGACAAACGGACATGTAGCACACAAATGTTTGTCCTGTGTGGGAATCGAACCCACGAGCGTTGGTATAACTAAAGTAAAGTAGCGCATCACATCGATGCATCATGTCGAGTATTATATCGATTTTTTTTGCATAACGTCAGGAAGCATACAAGCATACTGCCCACCTGACGTAACGCAGTTACCATAGCCTATGATCGCTTGTAATACATTAAGTTTCACTCGCACGATGCCTCTGCTGCTAGCACAGCAACTCCTTAGGAGCTTACTGGTGACCTAACTCACACGCAGGAACACAACAACCCCCCAGAGAGTTGTTATTAGGCTGCAATTTTCTGTGAGGCGGAAGTATTTCCCCACTACCTCTCTTAAAAGACAATGGTTTGATGATACTTCCTGAATAGTTAGTTAAAGAAAATAAGCCAATTTGTGCAAGTCGCAAAGTTAAAACTACAGGAAGTTAAAAATAGAAAAATATCGTTTACATTAGATATATTTCTCCTTAAAGTTTTTGTTTAGTCAAATAAAAATTTCAAACATTAGATTAAAAAAATAAATTACTATCACATATACAATATAATAAAATATAATATAATACCACAATTTTCGTTTTCCATCCATCTTTTAGCTTTCTCTGTGCAAAAATTGAATTTAGGATAGAATGAAAATATTTTCAGAATAGTGCCACAAAATTGTGGAGTAATTAATATCATTTTTAGGGTTCCGTACCCAAAGGGTAAAACGGAACCCTATTACTGAGGCTCCGCTGTCCGTCCGTCCGTCTTTCTGTCACCAGGCTGTATCTCATGAACTGTGATAGTTATATAGTTGAAATTTTCACAGATGATGTATTTCTGTTGCCGCTATAACAACAAATACTAAAAAATAGAATAACTTAAATATTTAAGGGGGCTCCCTACAACAAACGTGATTTTTTTGCTCATTTTTGCTCGATATTGATAACGGCAACAGGTAGATGCTTGAAATATTCACAGAATATTTAGTTATATATTCACTTTAAGAATAAATAATTAAATTAAAATAAAACAAATATTTAAGGGGGGCTCCCATACAACAAACCTGTTTTTTTTTTTGCCCTTTTTATAGATAATGGTACGGAACCCTTCGTGCGCGAGTCCGACTCGCACTTGGCTGACTTTTTTTTAATCGATTCTTTTGCGCTTTAAACGTATATACGTTTGACTACTTCGTAGACAGAGCATACTTTCCTCTTTAAATTACGTATAGTACCTACAAGATGTAGTGGGTTGTAAACACAAACCTATAAACGACTTGACGGCGCGTAAAGGCACCCCCCAGTCATAAAAACGTAGTGTCTCAACACCTAAATAACTCAGCGATTTGACCTTACTAACTAACGGGAGGATATTTTAACCTATTAGACGATAATTGATGCAATGTTGATCCGTGAACTAGCCAACATGAGCTGTACGCCCTACTTTACCCCTAGCTTTCAGTTGAGTGACTACGCAAAATCATCTCATCGGTTCGGACTTCATGGTTGTAAACGGTATCACAAAAATCATGTAATTTATACTACATCATTTATTTCAATTGATTTTATTTATTTATTTTTATTTTCAGATGATTATAAGGACATCCAAACACCTTGACGAATTTTTAGGGCACCTACAAACTCTGCGTATTGATAATGATTGTATTGTAACTTTATGATTGTATATACGTTTTATTAGTAAGTTGGAATATCCGAAGGAGTTATTTTATATTTAACAACTTCTTTTATATATTAAATATTATTGAACCCAGTTACATCATTGCTTTGACCTCTTTTTACCTCTGAAATTTCAACCTACAATACTTATATAAAGCGTTAGATTTCATTTGTTTGTTTGAGTGCGCTAATCTCTAGTACTAGTTGGATTTGAAAAAATATTTTTGCATTTCATAGCCCAATTCCTGAGGAAGGTTCTAAGGCTATTCAGCATCACGATCCGTCCTTTAAAGGTGGGAAAAAAGAAAGGAGCAAAGGAAGCCTCAACGGGGTAGCGAGATACGCGCGGACGAAACCACGGGGTACAGACTCGCATGTATACATACATATCATCACGTCTGTCTCCCACTGGTGTAGGCAGAGACTATGGAACGCCAGGTGCACCGATCCAAACATACTCGCTCGCCTTTTCCACACTCATCAAGATCTTCTCGCATGCTCTTCGGTTTCGGGTGCATTTGATTTGGCCCTTTTTCAGCACATCAGCTTTTGATTTGATCTTTATACGTGCATCGAGTGCGGCCCCTGCCGATATTTCTATTCACTCTTGCACACTTCTTTCGTTTTTCGTAACTTTTTGTCATCCATGCTTCTTAAATGTCCAAACCATCACAACATACTCTTTCAGCGCATTGGTACTGCGATTCAGCGCGGGAATGCTGCCAGCATCGTTGGTACAATGCCGCGGGGACCACACTTTTTAGATTTATTTTAGGTTATTAATATTATTTTAGATTTATTAAATTTTAGATGTACGAGTAATTTAGTTTTATTGTGGTGGTAGGTACTTGTAAAAATGTGATCTGCGTTGATTTTAACCAACTTCAAGAAAAGAAAGAGGTTCTCAACTGGACAGCTTTTTATTGTATCTTACGCGATATTTTTGCCAATTGTGGACTGATTTTGATGATAAATTACAGTGATGTAGCGTGTACAGTGTTTCAGAAGCTTTCACCAGATTTCTTGGTCAATTGTAAGCCGATTTTCATGATTCTTTTTAGTGTTGCTTTACTGTAGATATTTACAAAGCATACCTACTTATTGTTATGAATGCGTGCTATGAAAAGGGCTGTACTCGAGGTTTCGCTGCGTGATAGAATCAAAAATAAAGATAAAACTAAAGTAACTGGCACAGCCCAGAGGGTAAGCAAGTTGAATTGGCAGTGGGCCAGCCAAGTTGCTCGTAGAACCAAGAACCGCTGGGGAAAAAGATTTACGAATGGCGCCCCCGTACCAGTACACGTACAAACCCCACCTCGACGACCTCAAAAGATCAGTAGTCAGATCAGCAGGGAGTCGATAGATGAAGGTGACTCAGGATCAAAACGACTGGCTCTCTAGAGAGGAAGCTAATAATACTAATAATAATCAAAATAATACTTTTTATATAAAAGAGTGGAACCAAGTTAATTTTTAATCATTAACCGGACAATTTTAAAGCTTAAAAACTACAATATTTAAAAAAAAATACATAAATTCCTTCTAAATAAATCTTATTAGGTATATGTGACTGATATCTGAACGGCAAATTTATTGATGATTAATTAATTACACTTCCTTTTAGAATCATGTAACTATTTAAATTGATTACCAAAACATTTGCACGACCTCACGAGGGTAGAATAAGTCGGATTTGTAATTTTGTAACGTCTTTTGTACCTTATTTTTGCAAATAAATTATCTTATCTCAGAATCTTTTATTCACTTTTTGGTGTATTCATTTTAAGATTATATTTAACATTAGTAGATTTATTGAATAGATAATTAAATACGTAGCTACCTACGTAACTTATTATATGCGCGCGTTCCTTCTCATAGTGGCAGTAACGCATGAGGTATGTTAAGATACAGTCGTTAATTCTCCCCGCGTCATCATAAAACTACCACAACCCGCTAAACACCCATAAACATCCAAACACAACACAACAAAACATTACTACAAAGATACTGCACTGCACATACACCCGAAGCAAGGCGCGTGGTTCCATAAAACTAAACTTATGGGCCCAATATTAAACCGCTGAGGGAACATAAACTTGCCTTTGTCGTTTTGGACATTAACGATGACGCTTACTTATTATTTTCACTAGTGGGTACTTAAATTTACTTTTACATTGTTTACCTACTAATGGTTTGTCGGCGTAAGATTTTTTAATACTCTACTATAAACGTGAAGCCGTCGCCGTGGTGTATTGTTTTAGCCGAAGGACGTCCACTGCTAAACATATGATTATTAGACTACCGGTTCCATGTTGCTGGAATCCGTCAACACTTTGCTATCTTCATCAGATTCACACTGATGGGAAAATTTACTTGTCAAAATGTATGGAACCCGAGTGAAAACTTTTCGAATATGGCTTTCCAAGGCAATGAGAATAGCCCCACTGATCGTCGGTCCATCGTGTGTGAGGCCGCCCTATCCTACGCTTTCCAGTTTTTTCCTTTAACTTTCCTGATTGTATCACTCCGAGCATGGCTCTCTCAATTGCGCTTTGTTCAACCTTGCGCTTCCGTTCATGGTTACCAGTTAGACCGTGAGAATACGTTTCTATGGAGTGGGTCCCCAATGGCAACGCAAAGTCAAAGATTTTCATCTTGAGACATTGAGGTATTTTGGACAAGAAGACTTTTCGCAATTTCGTGAACGTATCAGAATTGGATGGACGTAAAATTTCGTTTTCAAGGTTGGACCTGCCTAGCTAGACTGTCAACAACTTCGGGAACGGAATTCCCGACTGTAACTGGAGTGACCAACATGTTGGGATGACAAGACCCACATGTTGGGATGCTCTATTGAGATCTTCGGATATTGTACCAAGATCCTCCAGCGACTATGAGTGAGTGCGTAGTATATGAGCACTAGCAATACGAGAGATATCTATGGTAAATCCTTGGAGAGTCATAGAGTTCATTTGGTCAGGAATGGTCAGGAAGCTGAAGTCTCAGTGGCTGGCTACATAACTCGAATAATTGATGCCCGCTGGGGCCGAAAGGTTCTCAATTACCCCACACGATGGACGGCAACCTGGTGAAGATCGCAGGGAACCGACGAATACGAGCATCACAGGTCTAATT
The DNA here is from genome assembly GCA_947507595.1 of Pyralis farinalis. NCBI lineage: Eukaryota > Metazoa > Arthropoda > Insecta > Lepidoptera > Pyralidae > Pyralis > Pyralis farinalis. The sequence goes on along the minus strand of OX382261.1, from coordinate 5,268,648 downwards.
ATTATGGACGTCGAAGGGAGAGGCCTATGTTCAGAAGTGGACGTCCTTCGGCTGAAATGACAATATACATCCGACGCCTGTCCTAATACAATATCAAAAACATACGTAACGTTAAATTATTACCATGTTTACATCATCAAACCTTCAGGCGTTATACGTTATACCTACCTAGATTATACATAACCTGTACGGTACTATGTGGAAGATATTATAAAAGTATGTCAAGAGTCAAAGTAGTTCGATCCCGGTGATTGAGTGTTAGCAATGACTACTTTGTCACCAATGCTCGTGGGTTCGATTCCTACAAATTAAAAACATTTGTTTGTATGAACATGTTTATTCGTCGAGACGAACTACAGAGGTAGAGTGTTTTATGTAAGGTGCATCAAAGCTCGATGAGCCCGACTGAGGTAGTATCTCCATCTCACATAAAACCACTGCCAAATAACAGCCTCCTGGAGGGTTGGTGTATTCTTACGAGTGAGTGAGTTTATCAGTAAGCTTCAGAGGAGTTGTTATGTTAGCAGCAGAGATGGCAAAACGCGAGCGATACTTCCTCTTTACATCAGGTATAGACTGTACGTTTGTATGTCGCCCAACTTTTATGAAAAAAAGTATTTTGAACCTAATGTCACCTCCACTTACATTAATTAGTACAAACATACAAGGGTATGGCAAAAATTTTGGAAAATTTTACAATTAGTGTCAATCCATATCTTAAGAGTATAACACCAAGTCCTAGCCGCGTAGGCAGAGAGAGTTGAGTACCACGTAATCTTGATACACCTCACTCGCTTCTTCGACATCCATAGCTCTTTTCACGCACGCTCGCTAGCGCTTTTCCACCAGAGATGTACTACGCTACGTTGCTACGGCTGCGTTTGGTATTCACCAATCATATTCATTGGTCCACGTATCATAGCACTGGTGGAAACGGGTTCTACTGCTATGATTTTTCTATGGACGGATGCGTGCTATGAATGGTCGAGAGTGGTGTACCTTCAGTAGGCGCGCGTTTGTCACCGTCGATGCATCGCATAGCTTGATCTGCGCTTCTTCCTCGCATAGCATCCCAGTGGAGCATGTTCATAGCACATCTTACTCGCTCCGCTAGATAGCTTAGCATCAGTGGAAAAGGTCACATAGATTCGTAGCTTAGCTTTCACATTCTCGCAACATGAACGCAACGCGAACGCAAAGAGAGGTAGGGCGCATCAAAGCAGCCCGTCTGGTGAAGTACCTCCACCTCAGAGAAAACCGCAGCCGAGTAACAACTCCCTAGAGGGTTGTTGTGTTCCTGCGTGTGAGTGAGGTACCACCAGTAAGCTCCCAAGGAGTTGCTGTGTAAGCAGCAGAGGAGGCATCGCGCGAGTGATACTTAATATATCGCAAGCGTTAATAGGCTACGGTATCCGCGTTACATCAGGTGGGCCGTATGCTAGTATGCCTCCCGACGTAGTATATAAAAAAAAATGCACATCTCTGATGGAAAAGTAGCCTAACACTTTAGTTACGTATTTTCCTAGGATAAAATTTGAACGGATTTTGAAATAATTCAAATATCTAATACACAAGTGGGCTAACTCGGATATAATTTTACAATAGCTGTTGTACAGCCTTAGGATGACAGTGCAGCTGTTGAACAGCTATTGTCGAACCATTGGGCTGTAGAAAGCCTATTTATGCAGCTTGTTATGTAGTTGGGCCGAATGTGACCAATATCTTTAATGAGTTTCAAATGCGGTTGCATTTGTCATGACTGTGTCTGTGAACTTAAGGTTACGAACCGCGACTTCCTTATGTTGCAATGGACCATTGCCTATAGGCTACGGCTTTCATATCAAGCGAACTTGTTAGCATTTATATATGTATATGTATACCTTCACGCCAGGTCCCTTGCGGGGTAGGCAAATACGGCCGAGCGCCATAAGACGCGGTCTTTACACACTTCACTCGATTCTTTAATATTCATAGCACTTTTCATGCATGCTCGTTCGGTCCCTAGGGCTCCTGACATCACCTTCTGATAAAACACGTCGAATTTGGTGATGGTAGGTTAGTCTTGGTCTTCCTCTTCAACTAGTTAGCAATCAAGTATTAACATAAAACCATAGAATTATGTGTGTAGTGAGTATCGGCAATTTAATATCCGTAGAGTTTGGCCCTAAAGTCATCCATGGAGCTTCGTATTTCACATCCAGATTTTTAGGTAAACCCTAATTAGCCAAAACGTTGGCGTCCACCCAATTATTGGTATCAGTACATTTATAGAAAAAACATTCCAATGCTTTGGATAGAATGTGCCAATAGTTGGGTTTTAGCGTGTGGATGGACCTTATATATTTCAATAATTGGATGGATTTTTGCAGAGCTGCGTTAGCCAGCGAAGCTTTATAACCGAGAAAATTGTCTTTTTTTGCAGTTTTGCGGTTTTCGACTGTTACACGTAGTACTCCTTCAGTTTAGAAGCTAGAGAGCTTATTGTTCGACGTGAATGTACCTTAAGTATTGTAGATTCCCCTAAAATAGATTAAATTTCGATTAGCTCAATAAAGGATATCGATAAGTGATGTTATCGCCCGAAAAACCGTTCCAATACAAAGTCTATTGGAGCGCGTATGGCGAGCTCATTTCAAGTTTTGCAAATTTATATTCCGGGTCAAATTAATTGTCAAAATATTTATTGACACAAGGGTTAGGGTTAGCAGCTCTGCTTACGCAGCTTGCTGTTATTTACTTATTGTGCAAAAGCAGCTCTGCCAATGCGCCGCAGGACCAGCTCGCCTAGTCTACTTAAAAATTATATTCAATGCAATGAGAATAATAACACAATATTGTAATGTTCAAGTAATGTTTTATTATTTTCAATTTAATATCGGATTTGACTATTACGTCAATGAACATACAGTATGCACAATTTCTAATGTAATAAAATATGGATTCCGAAATCAGAATTTCATTCAGCTGATTAACATGAAATAAATATTTCACAATGATCAGCTGAAATGTTATAATGAACAGATGTAATGAATACCTTATGCTGATTGCACAGGATGTCAGAATAAATAAAAAAGACACAAAGAAGACTTGTTGTGCTTAACAAACATCCAAATATCTTTTAAGACTACGCTTGTGACTGACTGAAATAACTTTCTTTTATGTAATACAAATTACGTTAAAAACGAACTACATTAATAACTTTAATATAATATAAATTACGTTAATAACTTTGTTATTTGTGGTTCTACAACTAAAAATTACATAACCAAAGTTATAGAGAATTTAATTTGCTATAGAAATGGTTCGTACAAATTTTCTGTGCGACAAATAGTTTGCCCGATATAGCGTAACTAGCATAAAACCAGCAGCAGGTCAAATGCCTGTTGACGTCTAAAAAATAAAATTGTGTGCTCTGACTTTTGCAACCCCAAATGTAACATTTAAATGGAATCTTTTGTATATATGTGTTTTTGTATTATATTTGAGTATGCCATACTCTGCGTAATGTCTGAAAGCAAAAATATTTACGCATCGTAGGCTTCGTCTAAAAGCACTTCTACAGGATATGTACGGTAAACATCGAAAAATTGAAATGTGATGGTAAACGGAAAAAGGTTACTTACTCACCTATATGATTTTACAAGTACCCGGGATATCTACGATGGAGAAAGAACAGGAATATTCGAGAACAGGCGTTTTTCACTGTCATTTTCAATCTTTTCTTATCATACCGGTAAAAAGAATTTTCTAATTCTTTGTAGGCAAACAACTTAATACGAGTATGTATTTCATATTGCGTGGTTCTTCTAAAAAGTCTTCTTTGTAGTCAAGGCCAATACATAACTATATGAATTCTGCCACGGATTAGTTCAAGCGAACTAGTGCCGCAGAGAAGCAGTTTAGATCAAATTGGCTGTAAATTTGAGATTCGCAAAATAACGTCGGAACGTTTTTAACAATAAAGTTCATTTATGGCACGGCGACAGCTCAAGCTATGCAAGCCATGCAAATCTCCTCTTTACTACTACGACATAAGATGAATTAATAATGGCAGACGTAGACTATGAACGCTTGCTATAAACAAGGTGGGAGTACACGTCTAGGGAATTATCTGCGGTTTTCTGTGAGGTGGAGCTACGGCTGGAGCTGGTGGTGACGTGGTGGCTATTTCCCAATTAGGGTTGTATATACCCTACCTTTCTGAACTTCAGGTCCACGACAGTCATCTATCAAAAACAACGATCAATACTGCACGTATTCGATTAGGCTAGCACGTGCAACGATACATTCGAGATTCACACTGCTACAACACTAGTATCCTACAAACCATTTGACTGTGCATGAAGGCACTCCGCGTTCACAAAAAAGACGTTGTGCTTTAGCGTCTAAATATCTCAGTGATTCTAGCCTGCTGACCAATGGGAGAATATTTAGACCAATAATCTGATAAATCACGCGAAGTTGATCCGCGAACTAGCCAATAAGAGCTGCGCGTTCTACTTTGACTTTTTCTACTTTTATTTTTGGTCAGTATACTCACACGTTTTTCATTCTTTTTTTATATTTACAACACAAATTACTACCTACTAGTTAAAAAGCATAACTAACGTATGCATATTGAAAAACACGCGATACTTCCGTTATAAATTGTTTAATTTTAATGTGTAACAATCGCGAAAACCTAAGACAATATAACGTATGCATTTTCTACTATACATACTTATATAGTAATAAATCCGAAAACATGAATTTAGTCGTACGTGTAACCATAACCATACGGAGATTCGAACTGGGGATAATTAGTTAATAGGCTGGTTCTTTATTCGCTAGGCTATGCTGCTCTTAATTCGCGCGCCACAAAATGATACGGATTCCTACTAAAGAAAATCTGCTATGAACGTGGTCATGGCTTATTAAAATTACTATTGTATTTTTTGTATATGTATATCTTCACGCCAGGTCCCTTGCGGGGTAGGCAGAGAGAACCGAGCGCCATAAGACGCGGTCCTTACACACTTCACTCGCTTCTTTCACATTCATAGCGCTTTTCATGCACGCTCGCCGGTTCCTAGGGCTCCTGACATCACCTTCTGATAAAACACGACCAATTTGGTCATGATAGGTTAGTCTTGGTCTTCCTCGGCTCCTACATCGTTCCACTTTCCCATTGTATATCTGTTTCGTCATTCTTTCATCTTGCATTCTTTCTACGTGTCCGAACCAACGGAGCATAACTCTTTCTTATTTTAACACTTTTGTATTTTTTGTTTATTATATATCGTGTTATGGTTTTCTAGTGGTCGAAATGTTTTTAGTCATATATTTTCTTATTACGTGTAAGTACATACTTCAGTTATTCGTCTTCATCTTCAAAACCAATCTCATAGCGACCAAACGAGCGCCTAGCTGCTGGAAAGAAATACCGCCACCTTTCACTCCAGGCATATAGTAATTATATAAATGTTTGTTGTATTCGTGTAAGTGATAGAGGCCACCTCCTACAGCAAAGCGTGAGTGATGCTCCTCCCTTTGCAAGAGTCGACACATTTCGGTTGGTTTACCTTACGCGTCCAGTAGTAACCGCTTCACATGGCACGCGACGATTGCTAGATGTTGTATAAAAATAAAGTCACTAGATTTTTTGCGATATCGGGCAAATTTGAAATTTTATTTGGATGAAAAGACAAATAAAAACACATAAAATACTGTTTTCAAACACCCAAGCTATCTATGTATGTTCGTTTGCAGTGACAACAGTGTTCTGTATGTAGGAAGCTTTACATATAATATAGTATATATGTAAATAAAAAAATATATAATGTTACTAACATCCTGTGTAATCAAATAATAACTACTTACAATATTAGTTGGGAAAATATTATTTTTAATAATTGGCACCGAGACATGAATACAATAAATATTTCTTTAACAATTATTTATTTTGAATCAGAAGAATATTGCGTTTACAATAATTTACAGCTTGGCTTTATTAAAGTATTTCAGATACAGTCAAAGAGAAAGATACTGTTGCATTTTCGATTTCCAATCGACTCAGTGACATGTCCTACATATTTATATCCACCAAGACTTTCAAAGGTCCATACTTTCGAAAGTCTTAACCCTATTTTCGTTGCGACAGTTGTACTGTAAATAAAAATATTACAGTTTTCTCTCAACTGAACGCTCACAGTCAGATACCTACTTTCTAATTCTAACCTCATGTCTTTATACTCGTAGTTATGGTTCAAAATCGTAATTTCAGTTACATTTGTGAGGGATTTAGAAAACCGGAGTAACTGATTGTACAGTCAGTTAGTCAGGTTTCTGACTCCCTTGCAGCAAATAGTCTATATCAATCGCAACTTATTTGAATGTTATTATTTCATCTGAAATATATGGAGTGTAATATTTTTTACAGGCAATTTGATCTAAAACTACTTTGTGTGCTCCCGCTACCGAGTAGTTCATGCGAACTAAAGCGCCGGCCATCACCCACCCACTACCGTTAATACATGCGTGCACGTGTTTCTTGTTAGTTTAACGACTAACATCTACGGCACCCGAGGATGTCTCGTGGAGGCGGAACACGTGTCGCAGAGACGGCCGGAGCAGCCAGGACAGCAACGGTGGCGGGGCTGTTATGTTTCAGATTGCGGACATTCGCAGACGACCGCAGCAGCGGAGGCAGAGGTCCGGACCGGAGTACCCTTGGCAACGATGACATGCATATACTAACGGTAAACTTATAACAAAGAATATTTTGTATATTTATGTGCAATAAAGAATAAAGTAAAGGTAAGTCGGTGGGTGCCGGCTAGCGCTAGACCATCATAACTAATCGGTGCCGAATCTCACAAAGTAGTTTCGATCATATTGCTTGTAAATAACGCCTAAATATATTAACTAGTATTTTTTGTTACAATAAATCGGGGTAATCCACCAATATACGGTATTTTACAAACGTAGATTGCGTGAATGAATTGATAATCTTAGTTCGGAAATTTATAACAAACGTTTTTTTTTATGTATCTGAAATACTGTAATTCAATGAGAAATAGTTGTTTTATGCACCTCAGAAAAGATTTCAATTCCAATAAAGTGATTTACAATATTTTTTCTTATTAATAAACGAAATTGTACAATCAGTCGTGCGCAAAAATAATTTTTGAAGCTCATTCACAGCTTTCCATTGAAAAAATCAACAAAACGAGATCACTTTTTTCTTAAATGTGTACTTTTGTTCACTGGAGGCGTATTTTTGCTCACTGTAAGAAATCACTTCATATCGAGTGTCAATGGCTGTTTTCAAGCAAATATGTTTTGGCATTTTTTTAAATTTTGATGAATAATATTTGTTAAGAAACATAAAAACAAACAATTTTGCATATAAAAATAAAACGACTTCTTGAAAATCGACAAAACAGAATTCTAAATACTTCTGACTTTAGAAGTACGCAATTGTCTCATATTGTATTTAGAATCAGAATTTTAAAACACAAGCGGTAAACTTTACCCTTGAACTTTTATTTTTAGTATAAATTATCTTTAGGGATCAGCAAACACATGAAACATTATTATTTCTCATTAATTCGACTTGGTTAAATATAACATAATTTTCTGAGATATCTAGTTAGATCAATATTTTATAAAACACTCAAATTGAAGTAAGCATTCTTGAAAGCTTTAACTATCCAAATACTAGCTTTCATATCAATCAAGAATTATATATTACTATAGTTTACCAACAATAGCCCATCACTATTTACAATTAAATAACCTTCGTATGATGATTAGACTTTAATATGTGTAGTATTCAAAAAGCTATTACGATTGCATAAAAATTTATCGGTTGTAAGCAGATATCAATAGTTAGGTCAGGTCAGGGAACTATAATAACACAATGTACACAACAAAAGACAGTTTCAATAGAAAACTATGTTGACAAAAATACTACGATTATCTTATTTTACATTGCAAAGATATCAATACGTATAGAAATTTATTTACAATAGTCAAGTATCAAGAATAGTGTATCAATAAAACATTTGCCTCATTTGTAAAGCTGTTAGGTACAACCCTACCAGTTCAAGGTACGTTAATTTCTCATTCATCTAAAAAGACTTAAGCCGTATTTTCATACAAGAAGAAACAAATATATGACTGACTTACGGCAACGCCTTTCTTATTATATATACGGATTTATAATAATGCGAACACGCGACAAAAGTTAATGTGTATTAGGCACAAAGTTTAAATCTGTTTTTGTTTAAACACAATGTACCTACATAAACGTTGCAGAATTTCCGACGAAATGAAGTCTGAAATTTTAATAATTAAATTCTAAGAACGTGTGAGATTATCTTAATATTATTCTGTGATGTGAGTGATGCTTTACAAAGGCTGCCCTCAAAACAATTCACAACAACATTTCCAAGTTAGGAGGCAGCGTTTACTAACTTCCGACATTGAAGACTTTCACACGTGAAGTTAAGGAACTTCGGTACAGTTGTTCAAGCGTAACTCTGGGCGTGCTCCAACGGTATGTTCGATAATTTATTCCCTTTCTCCACCCAATTTTTTAATCTTCCCCTTAACTCCTCTAAACTTTTCGATTTGGCCTTATTTATTCTTTTATATTTGACATCTTTAGGTTTCGTTACATTTCTATGGTTCGACATCACTCGGTTATACGTCACTACATGATTCACTCGGTTTTCTTGATCTCCTTCATCGCTTTCAGCGTTTGAAGTAGCTTCTTCATCCGAGTCATTGGCTGGAGTCATCCTTTTTGGCACAAAACTATACGACCACACTCCCTTGTCGGCCTTAGGCTTAAACTCTTTATCACTATCTATACTTTTAACTTCAGCTGTCAACACAACACTTCTCATTCGAAAATTATCACGACGTTGTGCTAGAAGACTTGTTTCATTGTATTTCTCCTCATCAGTTTTATTTGCGTCTTTCAACTCTTTTTCGGTACTGTTTTGTGCACTGAGACCTTTAGTGGAATCACCATCTGCTTCTTCTTCTACGCTGTACACGGTCTCCAAGATCTCCGGCCTTCGCAAGAACCCATTGGACCGTCTGACGATGTTGTATTTTAAGTTTGGGTCGATAGCGTCTGATATTGATCTAACTATCGTCACGCTATCTGGATTTGCTGACCTGAACCTAGGAATGTGGGGCAAGTTGCTGCAATCTGAATCTACGTCTTCCATGATTACGGCTGAATCTGAGTCGTTTAAGGAGTCAAAGTCACCGGTTATGTGAGTATCTTGTAGCATATCCCTGAAATCGGGGATCGTCTGTGATGTATCGATGCCATGCTCAAGTAATTTACTTTGTAGAGATTCTATCACTTTCTGCTGTTTCATAATGATAGTTTCTCTGAAAGCGAGCATGTTTGTGATTTCCTTCTGCTTGCGGACGAGTCGAGACTCGAAGAGTAGTAGTTGACTGGACAAGGACTTCAGCTGCTCGGCCTTTTCTCTCTGAAGGCGAGACACGAGTTCTTCCTGTGTACGTTGCGCTCGACGCCATGTTAATAGCTGATGCGCCTGCGCCCGGTACTTTATACGGAGATCCCTGTAAAATAACCATTTACATGAATGTACTTTCTTAATAATACATATGAGAGCTGGATGGCGTTGTTGCAGCAGCCAGACTATGGATAGGTTTATCTATATCAAGCTTATCCGAGTTAACACGTTAAGCTGCCGGTCCCGGCTGTCGTCAAGTTAACTCAGTTGCCTTCGGGCGGCTTGAAAGTACTGGCTTGAAAGTACCTCATGTAATAAACAAACTAACGCCTCGCCTGATGTGTACAGTTGACATAACTTATGAACGCATGCCATAGTGTCTTTATACTAATAGTATATTTATAATAATATATGCATTTGTTTAGAAATTGGAAGCTCAGATTACGGACGTAAACCGCTTAAATTAATAAACGCTAAAGGTGAGGAGCCGACTTGTTTTAGTCATTATTAATTTATTCTTCTCCTACTTAGCTTTGTCCCGTTTCCTAATTCATTAGGATTGGCGGGGTCTGGTACCTAAGCCTAAGGATTTGGCTAATACACTGATTTTTACATGGAGCTACTGCCGTCAGACCTCCACAACCCAGAGGGAAAACTAGACCTATCGTAAGTAAGGTTACACGTCTTATGAAATATAATTTCTTGGATGTGCGTGTTTCCTCACGATGTTTTCCTTCACCGCCGAGCAAGTGACAATTACAAATATGTACATAAATCCGAAAACACGAATATATTGGTACATGCCAGGATTCGAACCGGGACCTGTTAGTAACAACAACTACAAACCCGAAAAGACCTGTTAGTCAAACAACAATTATTCTATATTCATTCATTCGTTCTAATTGGAGTTTTAAAATTTCCAAATGCATTCTTCATTGATAGTTTTTCTGTTTACAAAGGTTTATAAATTGTCTCGTTTTCGATGTTATCTTATAATGATCAAATTGAAATCGTTGTGAAAGTATGCTGCGTATCCATTTTTGTTGGACTTAACTAAAATGGTAATATTATTTGCTCTTTTATTAACCCTTTCATGATAATTACTACTGGCTAACAGTTTATCACAACCTGTAACGCAGAGTAAGTAAATTATTTTTATTGATTATTTCATTTGCAACAAGGAACAGAAACGTAATACGGTCATTTTAAAGGCCAAACGACGACAACACAGTCTTTCGACGAGCTCGGTGGCGCGGTGGTGAAACGCGCTATTACGTTACTTTGACACTAGCGCTCGTCAGTTCGATTCCCACACAGGACAAACTTTTGTATGCATGAACATGACTGTTTGCCTTGGTCTGGATGTTTCAAGACAGGTAGGGCGCATCAAATCAGCCCGTCTGGGGATGTACCTCCACCTCACAGGAAAACTCCTTAGAAGAATGTTGTTTTCCTGCGTGTGATTGGAGTCACCAATAAGCTCCTAAGACGTTGCTATTAGCAGTAGAGGTGGTTTCGAGCGAGTGATACTTGTTGTATTAGGCTACGGGAAACACTTTACATCAAGTGGGTCGTATGCTTGTATGACTCCCGACGTTGTATAAAGAAAACAAATAGAATACAAAATAATTAGTTAACATGTGTTATATACATAAAGAGTATAATAGCTTTTGTATACCACTGAAAAAAGTATAAACCAGTCAATCAGGAAACGCAACGACAAGTCAAGTTAGACACTTGCAGTGCCATTTTTACTCTTATTACGTGAGCTATAAGGACTATACAAATGTCAAACAGTCTATAGGTTAAGTTGTCGTTGTATATACGAGTTTTTAAACGATGATTTCGACTGCAGCAATTAACATTGTCGGAACTGCATTTTGACGACTTTTATTTTACTGCACTACAAGTCTTAAAATATCAATATCTACGAAAACTTCCTACTTTTTTCAGTATGAAAAATAGATATGGAGTCTAGTTTAAGATATGAAACTTTGCGAGCGCATAGATATTGATATTTTGATTGATATTTTAAGACTTGTAGTGCATTAAAATAAAAATCGTCAAAATGCAGTTCCGACAATGTTAATTGCTGCAGTCGATTTATAGTCGTATATGTCAGTAGTATGAGGTAGACTATATGGGTATCACTGTAACTTTAAAAAGTTTACAAACAGATATCATACAATATATTACCTGATAGTTCTCCTAGCCTCATCCAGTGTGTGCGCTTCCAAGGGGTCGGTGAGGGAGGCAGCGAGCGATACATCCGGCTCGGTGGGACTGTTCAGAGCCGACTCGCTCCGGCTGCAACAAACGCATCTCTAATTAATAACGCATTCATTTCCTCAACAGATAATGGAATAAGTGGGTCGGTTTATATGGGAATTAGCGCCACGATAGATATCGTCACAGCGAGAGTATATTTATATAGTAGGTATAAGTATATAGCGAGGCCTCCTACTACAGGTACTATGTGGTGCTTAATTGACTACCCCTGTATTTTAATGACTAAGTTAAACAAATAAACATTTGATTTGATATATATGCGTTTGAACAGAAATAGATTAATTCCTTTTTATAATAATTCCATTCTTAAACTTTTGGAGAATCAGTTGATACTGTGCGATATGTTCTTTCGACAAAGACAAACAAATCATGCCAGTTGAAACGGAATGCAGCCCCGCGATAAATATTAAAGATTAACCAGTTCAGAATGCGCAAGCTTGCATTGCCAGAGGAACACCTAGTTCGTCAATTATATAACAATTCTTTTTTTTTTTATAATTGTCGGCCATTTTGACCATGTTCCTTAAGAGATAGGAACGGTGTTCCTGAACATTCCCATTCTACTTTTTTATGCTGAATCCGAATCTGAAGTCAAAATGCGAATATTCGAAAAAAAGCGACAGACAAACGCACAAACAAACATATAGAATTCATATAGGAACGGTGTTCCTGAAAAGTGTATATTTTACTTTATGATCAGAATTTGCATGGCTAATTAAAAATTTTTACCGATGTTTATAGTTGTATTGAAATGTCTTGAAATTTGCTTCAATAATTTCACTTTCATAATTTTGTCTCTGCATGATTTTATGTAGTTAATGCATTATGTATGTTAACATAGCAATCTCAAATCATTTATTTGCATGAAACATTGGATAAGAAAAAATTAAAAAGAAAACATTATTTACATTATGTTTCCCTTATTAATCAAATATGCATGTCTATATGCATATCTCTGTATGTTTTGTTAACTTGACATTTTTAAATGTTTCGGATATCAACCAAAAAGAAGTAAAATGTCCATTCATCAGGTCACTTCGGTCTATACAACTGAAACTGACAGTTATGAGGATGTGAGATTTACGAATATCTGGCGTTCATTCTGCAACTTAGAGATCTCTGAAGAAAACTTCTCTGAAGTCACACGAATCGCGACCATTGCGGGTGCTAAATATGCTTCTAAAAGAAAGCTTTGGTTTTAGATGGAATCTGTTATGGAATACAACCCATTCTATAATCGGTAAAACACGCAAAGGGAGACAAAGTCTCGCCTTAAAATTATAAGATTGATGCCGTGTGTAATCTATCGATATATAGAATATATCGTATAGAATCATCGATACTGAACCGAAACACATCTGGTAACTTGGTGCTCCCGCCCAATGGCGACCATAATTTATGAAACTATTTAAAACCAGTTGAGAATGCGCAAGCTTGCATTGCCAGAGGAACACCTGGCTCGTCAATTATATAACAATATATATATTTTTTTTAAACTTTGTCGGCTTTTTGACCATGTTCCTTAATTTTTAATTTGTCGGCCATTTTGACCATGTTCCTTAAGAGATGAGGTTGGTTTTTCAGACATTCCTAGTCTACTTTTTTATGCTGAATCCGAATCTGAAGTCAAAATTCAAATATTCGAAAAAAAAAGCGACAGACACACAGAAAAACATATAGATTTCATATAGAAACGGTGTTCCTGAAAATATGTAGTGTTAAATATTATGCGGTGGCGCATTTGGGCGGTTTTTTTCTCCCACCCTTTAATTTGTCAACCAGACTATGTCACAGTGACATATAGTCGGGCACAACTAGTTTAGAATTGTAATTGCTTTGTACGGCTTCTAGTTTAATTACTTGCGAACAAAACATCTGAACTGTCGGTTCTTCAGAATGCGAGTTCTAACCGCAATATTTGCAGATGCTCTTTGCGCTTCCAGCGTTATACGTAGTTTGCTTTCAAAGTTCTTTACAAAATAGCATTTCAAAAAATGTCTTAAATTTTACGCGGTTGATATTTGTCGAGTATGCCACCGTCCCGGCGAGTCACTCAGGCATATTGTTACCGGTTGTTCTCATCTTGCTAACGTCAGGTACTTGCATAGCAACAAATAAGTGACTAAAATTATAGATCTGCTTTTGCTCTTAAAAACGGCCTTGTAAGCTCTGAAGTAACATTCGTCTATCGTCCGTCGAGCATAGTCTGTAGAAAAGTTTAGTTTTTTGTTAGTTTGTTTAGCCGTGATGCTAAGTTACAAGAGGTAGAAGCCTGGAGAAGCACCTCCACATCACAGAAAACCGCAGTCAAATAACTACTACTGATGCAGAAATGAGGAAAGTAAGCGAGGTAAAGACTCTTGACGCATTGCCGTATAGCAGCGGGTAATACGGTAATCACTTTACATTGAGTGAACCATACAAGCATGGAAATAATTTGTATGAGTGATCTATTGTTGTGTATATTCCATTGTAAATACAAAACTTTTTTCGTGTTTAAATGTACACGGAATGAAGGATTTCCGCGGTCCCTTGTCGAATATACGCTCTATCAATAATCATTACCTACTCCCGAATATACGAGTATCACGAAATATATTCTTATGTAACCACAAAAGAGGCAACTTTTATCCTCGTTATGGTAACATCGGTAAGGGTCGGATTTCAGGATTCAAATAGATATTTTCGACAAAAGTTGACATAGTCAATCTAATTGGGTATAATATACTGAAAACTTTTTTTAATAAGAATCTATAACTTCACATTAAGTACCTTGCGGGCTTGACGAAGGGAAACGAGTGCCACATGACTCGGTTCTTACACATTTATGGGGATACAAGAGTGTTAATTAGGAGAAAGAACACAACAACCCTCTAGGGAGTTGCCATTTGGCTGCGGTTTTCTCGGAGTTGAAGATACTTTTCCAGATCCGGCTTTGATGCGCCCTACCTCTCTAAAAACACAAACAAAGACAAACATGTTCTTGTACACAATTGCCCTGTGTGGGTATCAAACCCACGAGCGGTGGTGTCAAAGTCGCGTCATTCATGACTGGGTCACCGAGCTCGTCAAATTGGTTTTATTCTTTAATACGATCCTCCGTTAATAGTATTAATTTTTAAAATTTTGGGTGGTGGGTGGCAGGTTCTTGACAAAAACGAAATGGCGTTTTTTTTTTTCAGAAAAACGCTTATATAGATAAACTTCAAAGCGTTATCTTAGTACAAAATTTTATCCAAATCGTTAAATCCATTTCCGTGATATACGAAATATATATAATATAAGTCATACTTTACATAGATACACGGCAACTCCTCACGAGCTTACTGGTAACCTCACACACTCCCAGAAACACAACCCTCCAGGGAATTCTTATTTAGCTGCGGTTTTCTGAAAGGTGGAAAAATGTCCGCAGTCAGGATGCTTTAATCCGCCGTGTTTCTTTTAAAAACGCCCAGAATAAGTCAAAACTGTCATGTTCATCAAATATTTGTCCTTCGAGGAATCGAACCCAACGTTACCCAGGATGGGTTAAAGGAGCCAAGTAACCACTCGACTACCGAGCTCTTCAAAACTTTCAGCTCCAGGAACTTGTTAGTAAGTCCGTACAAGTAAAACTAGTGCAAACAAAGTTCAGTAAAACGGTATCCAATTACTGGGTAACTTCAACGTAATATTCACACTTGCTATGACACACCTACGTCGCGCCACGCTTGCGGTCAGACACCGTACTATAAAATCAATTTCATAGTTTCGACCAAGCATTCAGCTCGCTCGCTCTCTGGGTATACCTAGACGAGACAGCACGATAGTAGAATAAATGCGGTAGAGATGCGAGCATTCCGCAAAATTTGTGGCGTGACGCTTGGTGACCGCGTTCGCAATGATAATGTAATAAATAATAAGTATTGTCGGACAAATTACACAGCGCCATCTACCTCCAAGGTTATTATACTACTGATAAACATAAGTAATTACATATTTTTTTTGTAAATACATACTTATGATCGGCGTCGGCAACGCATGAGTGACACCCCTGGTGTTGCAAATGTCCATAGGCTACGGTGACTATTTACCGTCAGGAAGGCCGTATGCTTGTTTGTCACCTTAGTGGTATAAAAAATGATACATAGAAAACACCCAGACCAAGACAAACAGACATGTTCATGCACACAAATGTTTGTCCTTTGTGGGAATTGAATCCACGAGTGTTGGTGTCAAAGTAGCGTACCTGGTCTAGATGTTTTGAGAGGTGGGGCGCTTCAAAGCAATCCGTCTAGGGAAGTACCTCCACCTCACAGAAAACCGCAGCCAAATAACAACTCCCTAGAGGGTTATAGTGTTCCTGCGTGTGAGTGACATCACTAGTAAGCTCATAAGCAGTCGATGTGTGAGCAGCAGAGGTGGCGCGAGTGATATTTAATGTATTGCAAGCGTTTATAGGCTACGATATGAGGCTATATATCAGGTGAGCCGTATGCTTGTATGCCTCCCGACGTAGTATAAAAGAAATGCCTGATGGTTGGGACATGTAGAAAGAGTGCAGGACAATAGAAGACGATATAGATAATACCAGTATTAATGCGGAGGTAAAAGGATGCAGGAGTCGAGGAAGACCAAGACTCACCTACCATGAACTAATTGGTCGTGTTTTATCACAAATTGATCTCTAGGAACAGGCGAGCGTGCTGGAAAAAACTATGAATGTTAAAGAAGCGAGAGAGGTATGTAAGGACCACGTCATATTGCGCTCGGTTCTCTCTGCCCACCCCGCAAGGGACCTGGCGTGAACATATACATACATACATTAGGTGTTCTCGGAATATGTATGCGTATTGTATACTTCAGAAGCTCTATATAGTTGCGCGAGCCACTTTAAATAAACAAGCAGGTTAAGCAACGTCGGCAGCAGCTTGTCTATGGATGGGTTTCCTATCTCGAGCTCTTCGAAGAACACTTTAAACTCTCGGTAACGGCTGTTATCTGTTACAGAACGCAGTTATTAAGCTTACTCAGTGGCCATCGCGCGGCTTCAAAATACAGGCTTCAAAAGTTGGGCTGCGAAGGGAGACCATGGAGTGGGATGAGTATGGGTTAGTGTAGTTGTCTACTTGTCCGGAGCCGTAGGGCATTGAATTGTTTGTTTGAGTACTTTGGAAACCGCTGACCGAAGCCTGTGGAGGGTCTGATTAATGGCAATTGGTGCTGATTAATGATAAACTTTAGTAATTAGAAAGGCGCGTTAAGATGTTCTCAATAGCCTGGGTTGTAGTAACTTACAATTTAGTAACATAACAATGCACAGCTTCAGAAGAGTAGCTCTGAACTTTATCAAGATAGGGTTATTTTTTTAAATTAATAGATTCAGGCGTTTTTTGGCGAAAGTCAAATTAACAGGCAATTTAATCTGAACAACTTTTTGTGCTTCTGCTACCGATTAGTTCTCGCCTCTGCCTCGGCTGCTGCGGTTGTCTTTGCGAGTGTTTGCCATGTGATATATGATCCGCCTCAGGATCCCTCGTAGAGAGGCGAAACAGCAACCGGGGCAGCAACGGTGGGGACTCCTGCGGTTCATATATATATTTATAGCACATGCTTTGCTTAGTTTGGTAGTAGTTGGCGCTGTGCAATTGTGAAAATAATTATTATTATCTTCACTGTTATTTCTCTGTACCTATGATTTTAAACGAGCACTTCCTCTATATAGGGTAAAACACTCAATCGTTGGCATTCGTCCAATTATTGGCACTTTAGACCTTAGTTCGAAAAAACAAGGAAACCATATGTTATTCAAGTTCGTATTCGTATCGTTCGTATTATTTTTCTGTTAAAAATTGGCATCACTGTTCCAATAACCAATATGGCGACTTAGAAACAACAGCTGTCGTGCTAGTGATTTGGTGAAGTTATTTTGGTTTTTTCTTAAGGTGAGAGCATTATTAAACAATGATTAATAAAGCTGTCGTATATAAACTAGTACGAGATATCGCAGCTATTCGGCTAATTGATACTTTCGAAATCATTTGATATACTTAATTCTACGCAGAAGATTCAATTTCGAAAGGATTATTTCTTGAATATTTTATTGCATTTTATTTATTACATGTGCCAATATACGGAACAATAATTTCACATTAGTGTTAATAATATGAATATTTCGAATTTTATCATCAACCGAGTTCATGATGTATTTGTAAAGGTTTTAAATCAAATTATTGTATGCCCATTGAATATTTTTAATTTAATAGTAATTTCTAAATGTTGGCCCATAATAGAATATTGAGTGTCTATTATTGGTTTTTTATTCATTTAGAGTACGCCGTAAACAAGAATAAATAATCGAAATTAAAAAGAAAGCAAAGGTTGAGTAGGTAGGTCCTTACACAGACTGATTAATTTTTTGTACGTTGATCTTAAAGTTAAGAGATCTCAAGGACAGCCATTTAAGTACTCATAAAGTGAGACTGTCGAAACGACTACCTAGAATAACTAAATGTTTTTGTTATAAATGTTGATTTTTTAAATTATTTTTGTTAAAATTATAATAAAAAAAATAGTAAAACAATGTTTTAATTATACCCTAGCATACCTACCTATCTCCTACTTTAACTACATGCCAATAATTGGACGAGTAGATGTCAATAATGACAATTTCTATGCCAATAATACGATCTTTTGTAGTCTTTTGGATTTAATTATTAAATGTTTATTTATTACTATTCAATCCTATTATAAAAACAAAGATTAACATATTATCTTTGATTTAGTTACATGTTTCGTCTACTAGCTCTTGAAAATGTGATTTAGTGATAATTTAATTTCAGACTGACATCACAAAGCTCACACTCCTATAGTGCCAATAATAGGGTGATTTACCCTGTATCAATTTATTTCGTGTATATCGGAAACGGCTGTAACGATTTGGTTGCAAATTAATTTAGATATAAGCTTTAAGTGAAGCTTTTAAATTTATCTACGTATGTGTCCTTCCTGAAGAAATGCATACACGAAAAATACATAAAACCTAACAAAGCTTGGTCGGATAATACTTACGATAACGTAATCGTAAAATCATTTTCTAAATTCAGTGACAAGCTTAGCAGTAGGAAAGGTGCGTATGCCGATACCTCTTTTTTGTAAATTGTATTACATTATATATAACCTTTCCTGAAACAGCTTTCTCTTTTCCCAATAATATCATCAAAAGCCACATGAAAAATACTCTTCGTAAAAATGCTTTTTACAGAATTGATGAATATCTAACTCTATAAAAAGTATTTTTTTACCCCTTTCCAATCAATATCGCGCTGGCGAACGCGGACAGGGGGCGCCTGGTGCGACGAGTGAATGTTTGGAGAGAGTCGCTTGATAACGGTGGTCTGAAACCAAATGTGGCGAAGACAGAGGTCTTGGCCTGCAATGTCTCAGATCCTACACCCGTTCGCATTCGTGAAGGCACGGTCGAGCTCACAGATCTGTGTAGGTATTTGGAATCTGTCCTCCACCCGTCCGGAGATTGATTACGCCGTCAAGGCACGCATATCAGCGGCATAGGCCAAGTGGCTATAGGTGTCATTTGTGAGAATGAACCCTAGAATGCCGGTGATAAATCCATCATTAGTCCTGTCCTTTTATATGGCAGCGAAGCCTGTCCTGTACTCGAGCGGCAAAGCAGGAGTTGCGTGTCACGGAGATGAAAACGCTGGATGTGCGGAGTGACGCAAATGTTACGTGGGGAACATGCCACCCTGTCGGATCCCGGTAGAAGGGGTAGACCCAAGAAGTGGTGGTTTAACGTTGTGAGGGATGACATGCCGCGAAGACCACGCGAATTGGAGAAGTAAAAGTAGGAAAGCGGACCCTGGGCTTAGAAGCGAAGCGTAGGACGTGACCGCAATTAACGCTCAGATGATCATGATGATGATGATTGAATATCTAACTGACAGATAGCTGTCCGGAAATAATTAAGAACACGAATTAATTTATCATTAATTTTTACTACTTGACACAACTATTATTGTACCACTTGTGACATAAATATATTGTAATATCACGTGAAAAATTCAATAACCAACACTGGCACGTTTCTTTCGACATGTCTTCTTTGCCAATGGTCATTTCCGAAATGCTGCTAGATTAAAATAAAATGAAAACTTTAAGAAATTAATAGGTAAGATACAAATCTTATAAGATCTTATATTATCATTTGATTTTGCAAATTTGTACCTATTTATCACCAAACGAAACAGGTGCAATATACGCTCGCATTCTCGAGGTTCAGTTCCTAATTTTCTCAACCATGATTTGTGATGTCTTCCAGGGCGTCTCTCCCATTCAATCTTACCCAATAATGATAAGTAAAACAGTTAATATCTCTCCAATCGGGGCACGTAAGCTAAGCATTAAACTTTTCGTTTTTTTAATGAACTTTAGCAGTCTGAAGAAAGTAGACAGGATTTAATTAAACTATAAAATTAGTTCTCATGCAGTTTATTTAGCTTTCTTTTTCATAATTTCTTTCTTTTTCCTGGACTTCTAAGAATCGTATCGTGATATTGAATAGTTTTCTTTCCTCAAGAGTTAACCTATCAAATTCCAAAAGAATTTTTCAAATCCGTAGTAGATTATTTAATTTTTTGAAATTAGTAGTAGATTAGTAGTTCAAGAGATTAGCGCATTCAAACAAACGTTTGTTTGTTTGTCTTCCGCTTTATATAGATATTAGTATAGATATAACATCTACGTAATTGTAACATGATCCTAAGTAAACTTGTTACTATATCAAAATACGTAATCACGAGATCCATTTGATCGCTTGGTCGCGTACGCGACAGGGACACCAACGCTCGTGGGTTCGATTCCCACACAAGACAAACATTTGTGTGCATGAACATGTCTGTTGGTCTTGGTCTGGATGCTTTAAGAGAGGTAGGGCGCATCAAAGCAGCCTGTCTGGAGAAGTACCTCTACCTCACAGAAAACCGTAACAACGCCAAATAACAACTGCCTAGAGGGTTGTTGTGTTCCTGCGTGTGACGAGGCATCGCGCAAGAGATACTTAATATAATTACATGCGTTAATAGGCTACGGTAACTGCTTTACATCAGGTGGGCCGTATGCTTGTATTGGAGACATATGTATGTATATGCCTCCCGAAGTAGTATAAAAAGTCGATCCAGAAATGCAACTAAAATCTAGCCATAAATTACATGGCGAACCGTACGGTATAAAGTACTATAAAGTAGACATCATGTATGACACAAGTGATAGGAGATCGCACTTTTAAGTTAAAAAATATTTTAGTTACAAAATTATGGATTCAACTTTCCTCAGCAATATTACCGAGATTTATTAAAGATAATTAGAAATTTTTGAAAGATTTAAAGAGTCTATCTAAAAGTTAGGGTGCACAGAAGTGTCTAAAGTGATTATAAGTTTTTAAGAATATTTTGTAATATGTATGTACGTATGTATGTATATCTTCACGCCAGGTCAGGTTCTCATAAACACGACCAATTTGGTCATGGTAGTTTAAGTCTTGGTCTTCCTCGGTTCCTACATCTTTCCATATTCGCATTTTATATCTGTTTAGTCATTCTTTCATCCTGCATTATTTCTACATGACTGAACCAACGGAGCATGCCTTTTCTTATCTTAACACCGACACTCTCTTACAGACCAACTCTCTCTCTCTCTTACGTCATCATTACGAACGCGGTCAGCAAGCGTTATGCCATGAATTATGCGCAATGCTCTCATCTCTACCGCATTTATTCTATTTTCATGCTCTCTCAACCATATCAAGCTGTCACTTCCATAAGTTAGCGTTGGGATTAGCACCGCGTTGTGTACAGTGAGCTGTGCCTTCTGAGAGTCCATCTATCAAAATCAAATCAATCACACTTTTCTTTTCATTCTGTCTCCATGTGTAAGTATGAATATCTCTGTGATGGAAGAACGTGTTCGACACAAGGAGGTTTCGTTCAATACATACGTCTAAAAGT
This sequence comes from Pyralis farinalis, assembly GCA_947507595.1. Lineage (NCBI taxonomy): Eukaryota > Metazoa > Arthropoda > Insecta > Lepidoptera > Pyralidae > Pyralis > Pyralis farinalis. Next base: position 5,246,873 of record OX382261.1, on the reverse strand, counting down.
AACTTACCAGCATCATTCACTCTCTTATCTCCGTATGAACCAAGCACAGCTTCATAGTTGCTTCGCTTGGTCCCAAATCATGCATTTAGATCACCACACATAATTATCCATTCATCAGCTGCAACCAAAAAGACTAGTCGATTCGACTTGTCAGTAAGAAAATATGTCTGATATCTAGTCTGTACGAAAGCGCATGCCTTCAGCTAGACAATTTGCCCTGAAAATTGTGACTTTATTATTAATTGATAAAGTCTGGCAACTCTCTGCTCTTAGACCGTAATATTGCATACGAAAACCCACCCGGAATTAAGAAACCGGACCGAAAATAGACCCTGTGATCCCCACCACTAAAGTAGATTTTCCTTCAGTCAGACAAATAATTCATCCATTTGACGTACATATTTTTGTTTTTTAAGAGGTACATCGAGTGACAATAGGGCACACAACCCGCTTTATGTCTAACGGCTACCGTATAAACACCAACAATACAAGAAGTACCACTCATTTGTTGCTTTCCACGCATGCCCCCAACACTCCTAAGAAGCTTACTGGTCTTCTTCTTATCTATTTTCAACCAGTTTGGTGTAGGCCTCCTTCAGATTGCTTCATCTGATTCGGTCTCGCGGTACCTCCATCCAATTGGTTCCTGTAGTTTTTTTGATGTCACTCTTCTATCGCATCTATGATCTACCTCTAGGTCTTGTTTCACTCCAAAGCCTTCATTCTAAGACCGCTGTACCCTACGGGCCATGTTTTCGGGCTATGTGTGCTCTCCACTACCATTTCAAACTTGCCACTTGTTTGACCTTACTTTGCTCAATCCAGGCGTTTGTCTTACGGTCTTACTGGTCACTTTCCTCAACATTCTTCTGTGAGAAAATTCGATTTGGAATCTCCTACTATCAATATTTAAAACGCCATCAAACATTTCCCATTCATTTCTGCTATAATCTCCTCGCATGCACCACACCCCACGTATGTAACGCACCCGTTATTCCGCCGAGGGCTGTAATTTCGCTCAGCGCTGTTCCTGGATCGTATACGACGAAGCCGAAGGTTATCGAGCGATTACTAAACCTCTGAGTTACTGTAATCTCCGAGAAAGCATTATCAGATATTACATTCGATGTAATTTCGTAATTATTTCAATATAGTAGCGCTTGATATTTGATATTGAATTCATATCGCATTGTTCAGTCATCCATGATACTCAAAGCCATATTCATACGGTTACGAGCTGCGATAGATATTGCATTGTGCGTATATATAAATATCATATAAGTAATTTTCTGTTTTCAATTCTATGTATTAAAGTTTTATTTAATAAATTATGTTTTCGAAATTAAACTTCTTTTTGAGAGCTCGATGACATCGCTGTGTATGTCATTCTTGCCGAACACACAGTTCGATGCAAATCGACACTACGAAGTTGGTCACACACCGACATCTAAAATCGGCACGACAAAGTCGGTTATCGTTTTTTTTAAAGGTACTGACACGCGGGATGAAATTTTTGAAGTCATTTTTATTTTGTATCCACAATCAATGGGTTTATTCACGTTGCTATTCCTATATTGCAAGCGTTTATAAGATTGACCATATGTGTATACCTCCCGATATGAAGGAAATAATCTATGGGAAACCGGTGAGACCGATATTATGTCGTAACTCAATTCACCGCTACGGGTTGTGGGTAAAGTCGAACGCGCAGCTCTTATTGGCTAGTTTGCGGATCAACATCACATCATTTATCGCCTAATTGGTTAAAATATTTTACCATTGGTCGAAAATACTCTAAAACTTAATTACCATTTGGCGCTAAAACACTACGTTTTAGTGAGCGCGGGGTGCCTTCACGCCCAATCAAGTTGTTTATTGGTTTGTATTCATAAAAACGACGTTATTAAAAAAAACTATCTACAGCAGTCGAGCATAAACAGAACAGATTGAATAACAAAAGTTATTTCGCGGCCAATACCAATATTTCCATGAATATTCAGCCGTTTACGTTTGTCCGATTCATAATTAATTTAGGACTGGTAAGTTTGTTCAGGATAAAGTTCTGTGATTATAAAGTTCTGCTAAATAAACTAATATATGCTAGCTAAAATGTCCAAAAAAGATATTATACCTTGACCAAAGTGCGTGTATATATATCTTCACACTAGGCCATAAGACGCGTTTCTTACAAACCTTACTCGCTTCATTGACATTCATAGCTCTTTTCATTCACCCTCGCCGGTTGCTACGGCTCATGACATCAGCTTCTGATAAAACCCAAACAATTATCATATATATTTGTGATTATAAGAGTGAAGTTACTTTTAAATTTTCGTCCACAATCACGGATTCATAAAGTCGAAGAAGTTATTTTTCGAAGTCTGTGGTTATCAGCTAACAACAAAAACGTCAAAATGCTCCCTGTTCAATAAAACTGTATGTGAACGATCAACCGTCACTCAGATAAGCCCTACGCGGCTTTTGTGGTGCGGATCAATCATCATGTAATGTTATAGTAAGTTTTATGAAGAAATAAAAAATAAAAAAATAAAAAAAAATGTTGGTAACCACTAGACTGTAGATTAGTGATAAATAAAATATTGTGGTAACTCACTTTATTATTTTTTCCATTGTTGACAAGGAATGTAATCTTCCAACACAAAAATTTTCTTTAGCCCTTCACTTTAGCAAATTCGTACTTTAATTATTAAAAAGCAAGTAACATAACACTTTAGTGATGCATTGTTGATGATCGTGCACTCCACACTAGAATAAAATCACTCATCTGCTTTACGACTGTCAAATGATTTGCTAATAAAGTAACGTTTCGACAAATGGTTATTTCTCAATTTGTTCATTGTGAAACCTACTTTATAATAATTGATTAAAAGTCATGACTTTTTCACGGCTCAAGATATCTTGAAATCGGTCTTGAATTATGCAGTCTAATTACGGTTCTTTCAAATATTGAACAGTGTGTTTAATATTATATATAAAATTGATTTTTTTGTGTTTTTTCACTAGTTCTTTGTTGCTTTTATTTGTTGGAAACAAGTCATTACGTCGTATTCTTCCGAAACAACATTATGGAAGAGATGGTCGAAACGGAAAAAAAGTAAAAGAATTTAACTCAAATGTTACCAAACCTCCAAGTAAAACAAATCAATGAAGTATTTACGCCACTTAGCCAAATGTTTTAAGTGCTAAAACTAGATTTTTTGACTGCTAAACCTTTATGACATTAAAGAATATTTATTACAAACAAATATGTTTACGTCACTTAGTCAAATAGGTCGCGAATATTTTAAAGCCAAATTGAATATTATCACTACCATATACGAAACTACACTATACTGTTATTGTCACATGGCATTATATTTTACGTCACTTAGCAAAATGTTTCACAAATCGCGAATGAACTAAAACTCAAATATTGACTAACATTATTATGCTATGAACAAGACCATTATCCACAAATACTTTTCGTGTTTTGGAAGCAAACAACGGGAACCAAGGAAGTGAGTTATTCGATATGGCCGCTCCTAGCCCGGTCCCCCACGTAGGGAGAGGTGCGGTCGTGATGGTTGACTGCCCGTGACCAGCGGTGCGGCAGGTGGCCTGCGACGGCTTCCTCACACGGTGGCCGGTGACTTCAAGCACATTACTTAAAAAATATTTTATAAAAACACTAAAAAAACGCGCTATATTAATGGTCTCGTTAAAACAACTCAAACCACACAAATTTTATATCCATACGGTTAACCATTGAATAGTGCCTATATCCGTCAACTTCAGATCAGCACGTACAGTATTGTTAACAGACGTTGCTGACGAGCTTGGTGGCTCAGTCGTGAATGACGCGACTTTGACACCGACGCTCGTGGGTTCGATTCCCACACAACGCAAACATTTGTGTGCATGAACATGTCTGTTTGTCTTGATCTTGACGTTTAAGAGAGGTAGGGCGCATCAAAGCAGCCCTTCTGGGGAAGTATCTACACCTCAAAGAAATCCGCAGCCGAATAACAACTCCCTAGAGGGTTGTTGCGTTCCTGCGTGTGAGTGAGGTTACCAGTAAGCTCCCAAGGAGTTGCTGTGTAAGCAGCAGAGAAGGCATCGCGCGAGTGATATATAATATAACGCAAGCGTTAATAGGCTACGGTACCCGCTTTACATCAGGTGGGCCGCATGTTTGCATGCCTCCCGACGCAGTATAAAAAAAACAGAACTAATTATGTTTCATTTTGATATATTACTTTCAATTTCAATGTTATTTTATAATTTATTTATTTGTTTGTTTTAAGAAGATTTGCACATAAAATATTAAAATTATTAAGGAAATCTATTAGAAATTAATAAAATTAGTAAGTAATGACGACCAATTCGAAGGTGATGTCAAGAGTCCTAGGAATCGGCGATCGTGCCTGAACAAGCTATGAATGTCAAAGAAGCGAGCGAGGTGTGTAAGGACCGCGTCTTGTAGAGTCACGTTCTCTCTGCCAACCCCGCAAGGGATGTGGCTTGAAGATATACAGAGATGAATATAGGGTCGTTGTAACGCTGCTGATGATAGCTAACTGACCTTAAATGGTTCCTTGTTTATAAAAAATATATGTTATCATAATAGGTACAACAAATACATTACGAGATATGTAAACCCATCGATAGGCAGGCTGCGATCTACGTTGCTTACCTGCGTGTACGATTATAGTGACACGCGTTACGATGCCATTGACCTCTTAATAGAGGGGGATGAGAGACCGTGTCTTAGTTTGATAACCTATAAATATATACATGCATATACATATATTCAAAGTTCTCAAATCTCAGACGCTATGAGAGAATGGGATTAGTATAATTACTCACTATAAATGCAAATACACTGCGAGTAATTAATAACGATATTTGAATAATTTGACTTTGATATTTAAAGTATCTCATTCTCATTCGCGAACTGAGGTCTCTCACTCGTGCGTACACTTTCAGAATGAACTATGATCTATCTATACTAATACTAGCTGACCCGGCAAACGTTGTTTTCCCACATAAATTATTCCTAGGATTATTTTAGTATTATAAAAATAGGTATTGATGGTAGAAGGGTGAAAATTTAGGGTTGTATGTATTTTTTAATGCCACATCTTAAAAAAATAATAATAAAAAAGTAATCCAAAAAATAAAAAATAATAATTTGGGGTGGACCACCCTTATCACTTAGGGGTATGAAAAATAGATAGTAGCCGATTCTCAGACCTGCTGAATATGCATATAAAATTTCATCAAAATCGGTCAAGCCGTTTCGGAGGAGTATGGTAACTAACATTATGACACGAGAATTTTATATATAAGATATAAAGCGACAGAGCTTCTTTGTTTGAACGCGCTAATTTCAGGAATTACTCGTCGTCGTTAAAAAAATATTTTTGATTTTGATAGACCAATTCTTTATAAAGGTTTATAGGCTATTCAACATAAAGATACGGCCCTTAGAAACTGTGGAAAAAGTAAGAAAAGGCTGTTCTCACGGGATAACGGATGCGCGCGAACGAAGTCGCCGGCTGTGGCTAGTCTATTTATAATATGTAAGAAAATTAAATCAATAAGAGATAATGTGATTAGAGTAACGTTTGACGAGCCCGGTGGCGCAGTGATTAGTAATGCTCCTTTGATAACAAAGGTCCTGTTCGATTTCCACACAGGACAAACAGTTGTGCGCACGAACATGTCTGTTTGTATTGGTCTGGGTGTTTTTAAGAGAGGTAGGGCGCATCAAAGCAGTCCGACCTTCACCTCACAGAAAACTGCAGGTAAATAACAACTCTTCGAACTACTAACTCTACTTTTCGAATATGAAATAAAAATTCAATTTTTTTTTATTTGTTGGCTATTATGACCATGTTCCTTAAGAGATAGAAGGTTGATTTTTCAGACATTCCTATTCTACTTTTTTATGCTGAATCCGAATCTGAAGTCAAAATTCGAATATCCGAAAAAAAGCGACAGACACACAGAGACAAACACATACGCAGACAAACATACAGATTTCATATAGGAACGGTGTTCCTGAAAAATGTGCGTTCTGACTTGAGCCTTGATTCCTACAAAATAAAACATTAAAGTCTAACATAGACCGTCGTTCTGTTCTGAAGTCTATTAAAACCCAAGACAAATCCTCCAAGTCACTCACACATTATTTATTCAGTAGAGCCACAGCTGCGACGCGCGAATGTGTACCGCCCGGACCTCCACACTCCACACGCCCGCCAGCCTCCGGCAGTCTCACCTCTGCCACAGTAGACAAATCAGCACAGTAGAATAACTTCAAACAAATACGATAATCATCGCCTTCACACTACTACGAGTATGCCTTCAATCCAAGTCCTTTGCGAGGTAACCAAGCGTACCAACAACCAAGCAACATATAACTCAGTCCTTACATTCCTCTACTAAAACACCAAGCCTAACTCATCCCACTGCAGAGATACGGGCATGCTCTTAACCCCTTCGGTTGACCCACTTCAACCGAAGGGGTTAAGAGCATACTCCATCCACGCTGCTCAACTGCGGATTGACGGAACCAGTGTTCTCAAGCCCTCCTACGGCTACATGACAATCTATCGACAACAGCCGTGCCCTCCAAAGCACGGGGAAGCAGATATATAATCCATAGACATAGTGTTTAGTTAGACCGACACGCGAAAAAACACCATCAAGCTCTTCTCATATACTACCAATTTGGTCATGGTAGAAGAGTCTTGACCTTTCTCGAGTCTTTACTTCCACTTTCGCGTTGTATATCTGTTTCGTACTGCTTTCCTTCTACATTCTTTCCACCCAGTGTGTGCCACCCGTGACTGATTTGTCAGCAAACTTCGTTTAGGACATTGTAGTTGAATGTGTGATCGTGAAAGAGAGTATCGGTGTTAAAATAAGAAGAGGCATGCTCCGTTAGTGCATCTCTGAATTAACGGAACATGCCTCTTCTTGAACACTTGCACGCGAAATGCACACTGCGTCGTGGATTCCTCATTGTTCGTGATTTTGAAATGTTACGAACCAACCACTGTAATCCTAGCCCTGTAGGCCGATTCTACTAAAAAACTGCACTGCAGCACGGCGTGTGTCAAAATGCGTTACATTTTGAGGTTTCGTTAAACGTCGCTGCTGTCAGGTCGCTTGACGAAACGTCAAAACGTACACATTTTGACACACGCCGCGCTACAGTGCAGTTTTTTAGTAGAATCTACCTACAGAGCGTTGGTAATTATCTCAAAAAGGCCTAAGTGCGCTAGTTAACTTACTGTTATTATTCCCATCTGTGTCTTCACCGTCTTTTTATATTCAGTAAGCATTTCTTGTCCACAACACAAGGGGCAGTGGTATACGTTTTGATTAGGGCTGGATTTATTTTATTTATATACCTTACTTTCGTAATTACAAATCATAAAATACAGGATCGACTCAAATTCGTTATATAGAATGTCGCACAATGCATGTTGATTTTATGTATTTTGGTTGAAGTTTGCACTAATTGTAGTAATTTGCACCAAAAGTTGATTTTTTATACAATGTAGTGAGTTATAAAAGCGTAAGGCCAAAGGTAAAAAAACCTACCTAATGTACATGAATCAGGATTATTTTCTGCGAGTGCGAATCCTGCGAGATTCCTGCGAGTGAGTGAAGTCACTAGTTACTCCTAAGGAGTTGCTATGTTAGCAGTAGAGGCGATATCGCACGAGTGACAATGTATGTAGTCATTTTATATTATCATGGTGGGCCATATCCCTGTATGCCGACAGTGTCATCCAACGTGTAGGTCTATATTTTTTATAGAGCTGATTGATATTCTATTTTAATTTTTATAAAAGCCGCAATCGCGTTTTTTCTCCGCTCCCAATGGTTGACTGGTAGAGAATGCAATTTGCATTAAGTCCGCCTTTTGTACCTACTGTATTGTGGTCAATAAAGTATTAAATAAATAAATAAAGCGAGCGTGTGATAATAAACAACTGTTTTCATTAAACTATTTCGTCAAAGTGATAATATGACGGTCTTGGGACAATTATAATCCCTCTTTTTGCCCGTTCGCTAGTAGTTTTCATTAGTGAATCTCCAGCAAATTGCTCTCGGCTCGGATCAAATGTTCTAATCCTCCCTCCGATTGACATTTGACTTCAAAGGAGGTAAGTACTCTAACTTGAGACGGATTTGTAATTAATAGCAAATAGCTGTTGATTGAATTAAATAATTTGCATTTATCATTTTCTTATCTGTCCAGCCATGCAATTCTGTAAGAGCAAACGTCCTTACATCCTCGGAAACATCGGCTGTTACAGCCTTGAACACAAAATTGCAATTCTTTGGTGTCGTTTTTCATGGTTGCGCGACACTAGCGCCGCAAGGCTGCGTTTGGAATTGGAATTCTACAAGGCAAACAGCCTCGCGTACGCTTACAGCCTTATAGAATATCAAATAATTTAGCCGTGATCGCAGTAGACAATGTCAAAGCTGTGACATCTGTGATCACAGCGACGCACACAGCCATTACGAGTCGCTTAGAGAATTGCATGGCAGAGCAGTGATAGCCCAGTGGATAAAGAACCTTAGGCTTAGTGACCAACTGGTTCCCGGTTCGAATCCTGCTATATACCACTAAATTCGTGTTTTCAGATTTATGTACATATACGAGTATGTAATTAACGCTCGACGGGGTAGGAAAACATCGTGAGGAAACTCATATGTCCAAGAAATAATATTGTGAAAGACGTGTGTTCGACCTAAGAAAGATCTGGTTGGCTGGACGGCATTCGCTCCATGTCAAGATCAGTATCTTCGCCAAATCTTCAGGGTAAGGAAGTGGACTCCGCCTATCCTAGTGTCCTAGTGGATTAGAAGACGGAATAACGCTAAGAAGAGATGGTACATATGTTCGTATCCTTGAGAGCTCGATGGCGTCGTTGCTCGTGTCATTTGCAGGAACAAACGAAGTGATTTGATTTGATCCTTCAAACGAAGTGTGAAGAAGCACCTTGCGGGCCAGCATGGTAGCGTCAACTGACAGGACACCGTAGTCCTTTGTCAGTTGTCGCTGCAATTTGGGTTCCCCTTTTCGCTTACCAACAGGCGAAGAGGAGCCACTATGCTGAGCCAATATATATATAAAAAAAAAAAAAAAAAGAACACAACAACTCTCCGGAGAATTGTTAATTGGCTACGGCTTTCTGAAAGGTGGAGGTACTTTTTACCCAGTCGGGCTGCTTTGATGCGCCCTGCCTCTCTTCAATCAAACTTCATTGATATTTTTACGTTCCAAGGCTTCCTCTGTTAAACCTCTATTGAGAGAATAGTTGTTTGTGTGTACATGTGTGCTCGTGTGTGTGGTTTTCTCTGGAATTACCAAAACCGTCGAAGTGATTAAGCTGTTTTCAGGAACACCGTTCCTATATGAAATCTATGTTTGTCTGTGCGTTCGTCTGTGTGTGCGTTTGTCTGTGTGTTTATCTGTGTGTGTCTGTCGCTTTTTTTCGAATATTCGAATTTTGACTTAAGATTCGGATTCAGCATAAAAAAGTAGAATAGAAATGTTCAGGAACACCGTTCCTATCTCTTAAGGAAAATGGTCAAAATGGACGACAAATTTAAAAAATAAATTTTGAATTGTTATATAATTGACGAGCCAGGTGTTCCTCTGGCAGTGTAAGCTTGCGCATTCTCAACTGGTTTTAGATGAAAGCTTATTTCCCCAGTCCGGCTGCATAGATGCGCCCTATCTATTTTAATACACATATACACCAAAAAATCTATTCACACTACTCATTTACAGCAAAAACACTTGTACAGTTCTTAAGTTCAGCTCATATCATACATTTAATAATCTGTAAAAAATGTAATATATCGAGTAAACACAATTCGTATACATCCTACTTAAACCCTCAAATCAGACATCATATCTTTGTAAATGACCGCAAACACTACTATTTGTCACAAAATGGATAGTTCCTTAAACACACTAAATGAAATAGACTGTGTAGATATTGCTCGTAGCTGTCAATGTGATATAGTGGATTTGAGAAAAACAGTCAACATAAAAACCAACAACCTAACGGTAATATCGCAAAATATTAGAAGTATTTACAGTAATATAAATGACCTAATAGTATCACTTTCTCTACTAAGCTTTTGCCCTGATATTATAATTTTAACGGAATGCCGTCTTACAAACGGTAGGCCTATTCCTGATTTATCTAATTACACGTCTTATGCTACGACTCATCACTTGAATCAGAATGATGGTGTTGTTGCATACGTCAAAAATTCACTTACTGCTAGTGTATGTGAAATCAATCTGGTTCACGCATCATGTCTCCAAATTAGAGTTCTCAATAACACCATACTAGGAATATACCGCTCCCCATCAAACAATAAAGCAGATGACTTCATAAACTCTTTAGACTCACACCTAGAAACTATTAAATTACATAAATCAATTATCCTTACCGGCGATATCAACATAAACATAGCCCCAAAAGACAACGAACACACCCTAGAGCGCAACAATCGTTTGAACTATTTAAACATGTTGTCCTTGCATGGACTAATGTCTGGCCACACTATACCAACTAGGGAGCTGAGTTGCCTGGACCACTTTATGATTAAATTACAAAATAAAGAGACATCTGCTCACATTGCTGTATTAAACACGTCTATTACAGATCACTTAATGATATTTTTACAGTTGTCAAAATTAAAACCTTCGTATAAGACTATTAAAACCACTACCTTTACAGATTTTGATAAAGCACTTATAAGTTTAGGAAGCAAGAATCTACCCGAACTTCTTTTCTGTAACAACCCTAGTACTGTGATTGAGCAACTAACCGCCAGAATAACAGAATCGCTTAAGGAAAGCACTCAGGTAAAGTCAATCCCAAAAAATAAGCGCATAATCAAACCATGGATCACACCTGGTATAGTACGTTGCATCAACAATAGAAATAAAATCCAAAAACAATTACGTAATGATCCTCACAATACAATCCTACTTATTACCTATAAACGATACCGAAATTATTGCAATATGTTAATCAAAAAACTAAAACGGAATTATGAAAGACAACTGTTACGTGATTCTGCTAAAGACTCAAAAAGTCTGTGGCAAAATATCAAAAAAATAACCATTCACAACCAAAGTAAAACGGACATTATGAAATTGCTGGATATTAAGCCTACTCCTACAGATTCGGTCAACTTTGTTAATGATTTCTTTGTAAACGTTGGAAGAACACTTGCTGATAATATAATCCCATTCACAAATTCAGCCCATCCACCTATAGGGACTAAACACAACTTCAGCCACCTATCATCATTCACACTACTGGACACTGACGTAGCCGAAGTACATAATGTGCTAATGAGCCTTAAGTCAAGCAGTGCTGCTGGATGGGACAATGTTCCGACATTGTTTCTAAAAAAAGCTGACTATTTAGTAGTTCCTATAATATGTCATCTCACTAATCTTTGCTTTAATACAGGATTTTTTCCATCACATCTCAAATTGTCCATTATCACACCTGTACACAAATCTGGTGACAGAGACGATGTTAGTAATTATAGGCCCATTTCTGTATTGACTTCAGTATCTAAGATTATAGAGAAGCTCATTAATAATAGACTTATGAGTTACCTAAATAAGTATAAAATTATATCAGAATCTCAGTACGGTTTTAGATCCAATAAATCTACACAAGACGCAGTGACAGCGCTGACTGAAAAAATTGTCACTCAATTGGACAATGGTGATAAATGTCTTACAGTTTTCCTGGACCTTAAAAAAGCCTTTGACACCGTCTCTGTCCCCATACTGATACGCAAATTGGAGCAAATTGGCATTAGAGGTACACCGCTAAGATTGTTTACTGATTACTTGCATGGTCGCAAACAGAAAGTTAGGATAGGTCTAAACACAAGCAAGGACGTCGACATCACTTACGGGATTCCTCAAGGAAGTGTGTTAGGACCTACCCTATTCCTAATTTATATTAATGATCTGTGTAAATCTGAAATGAATAATGCTAAAGTGTTTTCCTATGCAGATGACACGGCTATTGTATTTACTGGAAAAGATTGGGAGAGCCTTAAAAATGATGCAGAGGCTGGACTTACTAAGGTGGCACAATGGCTATCTTCTAATCTATTAACTTTAAACATAGCTAAAACGAATTACATATGCTTTAGTATAAATAAAAGAACGCAACCCGGAGTTGACCTTAAACTGAAGTTACACTTATGTGGCTGTAATTCTACAGATAGCTGTAACTGTCCGATAATTGATAAGGTCCCTTTTACTAAGTATCTGGGAGTGATAATTGACCAAACGCTTTCATGGCACATGCAAATTGAGCTGACTTCTAATAGAATCAGAAAACTTATTTGGGTATTCAAGACTCTTAGACACGTGGCAAATAAGGACCTCATAAAAAACGTATATACCGCACTGGCTCAATCAATTTTAACGTACTGCATCCCAATATGGGGCGGGGCAATTAAAACAAAGTTCCTCGAAATAGAAAGGGCTCAAAGGGCCTTAATTAAAGTAATGTATTTTAAGCCTCGCAGATTCCCTACCAGTGAACTTTATTATATTACCGACCTACTATCTGTACGCAAATTGTATATTTTGCAAATCATTTTGTTTAAGCATAAATGTCTTCTGTACAACACACAACTATTAGTGGGACGTCGACGAAAAGATATAGTAGTGACCGCACCAAAAATAAATACTGCTTTCGCCACCCGCCAAATTACAAAACAATCGGCACACCTCTACAATTGTGTGAACAAAAAACTAAACATATATCCACTGAATTTATACGACTGCAAAAAACATGTAACCGTTTGGCTTAAGACTCTTGATTACGACAACACAGAAGATCTCTTAAAAAGTAGCATCTGATATAGTGCGCGGCAATGTCGTCTGAGCGCTGGCGGTGATGGCGTCTCGTCCTGCATAGGTTTCATATAACATTTGTAAGGGACAGTTAAACGTCGTTGCTGCGCTTGTTCGAGTTGTTTGCCGGGCACTGTATCACTCTACCTTTTATGACATAGATGCATTCACTCACAAACACATACACATACACACACACACACTCACTCACACACATACACACACGCTACACAAACGCAAGTCCAACTATACAGATATATTACATTGTAATATACTCGTAGATTTTAACTTTAACTTCTTTTTCCTTTTTGTAATAAGTTTCTACTCAAATAATGTATCACAGTTACAATCTTAATTAATGTAAAATGTGTTATGGAAGAGCGGTGCCCTCTGGCACAGGTGTTTTAGCACTTAAAAGAGGGCACCAATCACATGTTTCTAAATATGTAAACTGGTTTTGAATAAATACATTATTATTATTATTATTATCTGTCTCGATAACATCCAGACCAAGAAAAACAGACAAGTAATGTTTGTTTTGGGAATCGAAACTATGAGTGATGGTGTTAAAGCAGCTTCTAGCACTTCACCACCGACACCACATGACATACAGACACCAAGGGGAGCGTACTATATGTGCAAATATGTAATTAATTTCATTCATTTATATTCATAAAGAAGCTGAAACACGTTCAAAAGTATATATCTTATACGATCTTCACATTTCGCAGCATTCATTTAGTATGCATTAAAGTTAACAAAGCTCCGTATGGATATTATACTTGTAAACGCCCAGTTAAACATTGTTTATTTTGTATTAGGTCGTACGCGACTTGTATTCTTCAACAGGAGGGATATGGTAACTGCTCACCATCAAGCCAGGTGTGTGCTTGTTGGCCACTTTAGTATGTATGTACCTATATCTCCACGCCAGGTCCCTTGCAGGGCCCACAGTGAGAAATATGGACAAATAACAAATAGCCTTACCTTAGTAACATAAAAAACCGAGGGTTCCTTAAAAGGTATTTTCGTATTTTTTTTTGTGTAAATTAATTTCAGCTTGATAGACCACTCGTCCCTGAGAAAAAGGGTTGGGTTGGAAAAAGGCTTGGCATACGGACAAACAGACAGGCAACAAAGTGATCCTATAAGGGTTTTGTTTTTCCTATTGAGGTACGGAACTCTAAAAATACCTAAAATATAATTAAATTAACTGTAGATATATTTATAATACTAAAACTGGAAGGCTGGAAGAGATCTCTTTTAGAGATAAGCTCGCCTTTGCGAAAGAAATACTTTAGATATTGTATCGATTTAATGTTTTTGTGCAATAAATGATAATAAAACCAGTTGAGAATGCGCTTGCATTGCCAGAGGAACCTGACTCGTCAATTAGGTATATAACAATTCAATTTTTTTTTATTTGTCGCCCATTTTGACCATGTTCCTTATAAGATAGGAACGGTGTTCCTGAACATTCCTGTTCTACATTTTTATGCTGAATCCGAATCTGAAGTCAAAATTCGAATATTCGAAAAAAAAATGACAGACAAACACACAGATAATAAATAACACAGACAAACATATAGATTTCATATAGGAACGGTGTACCTGATTAATAATTATTGGGGTTTAATTGGCTTACAATCATCTTACAGTCAAAACCAATATCACGTGCACAAAAAAGAGGTAGGGCACAATAAAGCCGCTGGGGTAGTACCTCCACCTCACAAAATACAACTTCAGGGCTGGTTGTAGTGTTTCTGCAAATGAATGTGGATACCAGTAAGTTCCTGGCAGTTTCTTTGCTATCAGAGGGGGTGCGACACGTGAGCGATTCTAGCCTACCTTGGTTTTCTCCCCATGTAGCATAAAAAGGCCAAAGCGGGAGGAACTCAAGATAAACATTCACAGCCAGGTGTTGGTTGCTGAAACGCGCTGTTACGCTACTTTGACACCAACGCTCGTGGGTTCGATTCCCATACAGTACAAACATTTGTGTGCATGAACATGTCTGTTTGTCTTGGTCTGGGTGTTTTCTATGTATAATAAGTATGTATTTACAAAAAAAATGTATTTACGTATGTTTATCAGTTGTCTAGTACCCATAACACAAGCTTCGCTTACTTTGGGACTGGATCGCGCTGTGTAATTTGTCAGGCAATATTTATTTATTCTTCATAGGTTATCCCGTTTTCTAATCCATTAATATCGGCGGTATCCGCTACTTAACCCTAACTTTTGCATTATTTTTTTTATACTACGTCGGGAGGCATACGGCCCACCTGATGAAAAGCGGGCGTAGCCTATTAATGCTTGCGATATATTCAGTATCACTCGCGCGATGCGTCCTCTGCTGCTTACACAGCAACTCCTTGGGAGCTTACTGGTGACCTCACTCACACGCAGGAACACAACAACCCTTTAGGAGAAAGTTTGAGAACGGGGTGCCATTTGCATGAATACATTTATTTACTCGCGTATTGTACCATAAAAACTTTAAGGTCCTCGCGGATTTTTTGAAGTATACAATTTTCAAGGAAATGCTCATTAGGTAGTTCATTCCACAACCGAGGCTAAACTATACAATTGTCAAATATCCATAGTTAGATTTGTGCAAATTAACATTTGGATGAGATGGCCTTCGACGAGTGAAATTCATAAGGCAATGACAACATGACACTTGTACAATTATACAAGAAATATGTGTCTACAACAACCCTCTAGGGAGTTGTTATTTGGCTGTGGTTTTCTGTGAGGTGGAGGTAATTCCCCAGACGGGCTGCTTTGATGCGCCCTACCTCTCTAAAAACATCCAGACCAAGACAAACAGACATGTTCATGCACACAAATGTTTGCCTTGTGTGGGAATCGAACCCACGAGCGTTGGTGTCAAAGTCGCGTCATTCGCGACTGAGCCACCGAGCTCGTCAAATAGTGTATAGTGCAACCCAGAGGGAAAACCTGATTTTTCTTGGGTTCACTGTGACTTCACACATCTTTAGAAATATAATTTCTTGGAGATGTGGGTTGCACCGCTGAGCTACTGATAATTATAAAGATGTACAAAAAGCGGAAAACACGAATTTAGTGGTAGGTACACACATCCAAGGTTTGGACCCTGGGCTCCGAAACGAAAGCGTAGGACGCGACCGGGATTAACGCTCTGATGATGATGATGACACACACATCCAGGATTCAAACCTGGGACCGCCGGATAATCAGCCGGTTATTTATACACTGATCTTTCACTTCTCAAGCCTACTACTTAGGAAGAAATGATAGTAATTTTCTGTTCAGCTCGGCTTTTGTCCTGTTAGGTAAAGACGATCACCATCTAACTAAACCGAAGCATCTAAAAAATCTAATATGAATCGTCTTAGCCGGTCTTCCCTCCCCCACGGAGTCAATTGTCGAACAGTTTGATATGCAGTAATCGGGATGCATATAAGCCGACCATACTGTACTGTTGTATTCAGGACACGGCACTTTCCCCCTTGAATTATGTATGAAGACGAGATAGCGAGCCAAGAGCGCGTACCTTACGTACTACACGAAAACCCCATCTGGATGTATGATGTAACACTTATAATGTGATGTAAGGTACTTTTCAGATAATGGAGAACACGGGCGAGAAACGGGGAAATTTGACTACAATGTGCTCATGTAGATTATTCAAAAGTAAACTATACTTTTCTATACAAATAAATAAAATTAAAATGTCTGTTTGTAATGTCGAAAGAAAACACGGCACATATATCAAAATATATATTTTTTGAAGTTATACTTCTATTGCGACTTGCAAAAAGGTTGATTTAAACGTTTAACGCTACCATGGAGGGGAAATAGAAAGAGACAGAGCGAGAGTGAATGCGTGGCATTCGAACACAAAACTACAGGTTGAAGCTGCTAAATGTATCACGATATTACCGGTAGATGGCGCTATAGTTAAAAATGTGCAATAGGTTAAAACTGCTAAATGTTTCACGGTATTACCGGTAGATGGCGCTATAGTTAAAAATGTATAACATTTGGATTTTCTTGTATGTAATACATTCCATAAACATCGCCGCTACTACTTGATAGACGTTTTTTAATTTTACTCCAAAAACCCTTTTTATAAATTAAAATATTATTATTTAATATTATTAATACTAAATATTATAAAGTTATTAATGTTCAATATTTATTTAATGATGCCAGAGAAGTATAACTTCTCAAGCGCGTACATAAGTACACGCACCCATTTTTATTTTGTCTGTCTGTTTCACAAATCAATAAACCACTTGACTGCGCATGAAGGCACCCCGCGCTCACTAAAACGTTGTTGTGTTTTAGCAGTTAAATATTTCAGAGGTTTAAGTCTACTGACCAATGGAATAATATTTTAACCAATAAGCCGACAAGTGACGCGATATTGATTCGTAAAGTAGCCAATAAGAACTGCGCGTTTTGATGAATTGAGTTATTACTCCATAGGTTATTTTATTTATAGTCTGTTTATTACGGATAATCTCCGAAACGGCTGAACTGATTTTAACCAGGCTTTCACTGGCAAATAGCCGATGTTATTACGAGTAACTTAGGCTATTTTTATTTTAGAACAAGAATAAGAGTTCCGCTCAAAAATAAAACCATGAAATTGTTAACAAATTCAAATTTCACGCGGACGAACGTCGCGGGGGCGCTAATTGTTAAAAGAAGCTATTTTATCATATTACAATGATTATGTCAAATATATTTCTAAAACGTCATTTTTAAAAGATTTAGCCACGCGTAGATTTAGAAATTTCGGCAGTTTTACTTATTTTTCTTTTGCTTCTAATTTTTAAGTACAGTCAGCATTCAATTGTTAGTAAAAGTACCCAATCCTTATTTGTGTAGTAATGCAGATATATCACGATCTGTTCGGTTTTCATTATCTATTTGATACTGTATACACTCAAAGCACCTCTTTATATAGATTGCCTATTTTAAAAACAAAAGTTTCAAGTCACTAACTCGAACAAATATCTGTCTGGGTTGAAATCAAAAAATCCTTTCTTATCCCTCATATGCATTACAAAAGGAACCTCTTGATGTGTCAGTGAATTAGTCAGGAACTCCATTTCTATTAATATAGATTAGCGTCTCGTACAAACACACTTTCAACACTTTTCGCTTTAGGAGAATTTTTGAAAACGTTGCAACCGTTCTTTTTTTGTATTCTAATAGAGAGTATATGTACAAAGTTTCAAGTTACTCACTTCAAAAAATATTTCTACTTCATAGAAAGTGTCAACTACCTTTTCAGCCCCAAAGGGTGGAATTTTTGAAAACACTGAAATTACTTTTTTGACGTCATGATTGAGAGTATATCTACAAAAACGAGAGTAGCTCACTTTAAAAAAAAACAATTTCGTAATAGTTCATTCAAGAATTACTTTTAACAACGCTTAAAGGGTGTAATGGGGGTCCCATTACACACTTTAAGCGTTAGAATTTTTGGAAACGCTGAAACCACTATTTTGGATTTTAATGGAGAGTATATGTACAAAGTTTCAAGTCACTGACTTGAAATAATATTTCTGCTCCGTACAAACTGTCAATCCCCTTTTCACTCCCTTGGGGGTTGAATTTCAAAAAATCCTTTCTTATCTCTAGTGAGCATTACAAAAGTAAGCTCTATGCAAAATTTCAGTTTTCTAGGTTCCAGGGTTTGGCCTGGGCGTTGATGAGTCAATGAATTTAGTCAGGAACTCCATTTTTATTTATATGTATGCATGTATATCTTTCCGCCAAGTCCCTTGCGGGGTAGGCAGAGAGAACCGAGCGACATAAGACGCGATCCTTACATACTTCACTCGCTTCTGTGACATTCATAGCTGTTTACACGCACGCTCGCCGGTTCCTGGGGCTCCTGACATCACCTTCTGATAAAACACGACCAATTTAATGTGTTGCAAGCTATTAGGCTGCGGTAGCTTTACATCAGGTAGGCCGTATGCTTGTATGCCTACCACCATTGATTCAAAAATAGCTTTCGCCCTAAGATGATGTAGAGACAAAAACTAAAAAGGGTACGCTGAAATGATTTGTACATTTGGAAAGCATGAAAAACAAAAAGTTACGAAAGAAGTGCGATGGAGCGAGAATGGGCGAAGATAAAGGCATGGCCGCCCTATACTAAGTCATGTTGATCAAATTGGTGATGTTTTGAAAAACGGCCAAATCAAAATCACCCAAAACAGATGTGCATGCGTGAAGAGCTTGATGGGTGTGGGATAAGCGAGAGAGGTATGTTTTGGGTCGGTGTTCCATATTGCACCTGGCGTTTCATACCCTCTGCCTACCCGTATGGTAGACAGGCGTGATGTACGTTAGGCCTATGGTCGAAAATTGATCATAATCATCAATTTTCAAAATCAAGTTTGAAGATAACATATATAAATTTGTATGCTCTAACCCTTTTTATCCACTGTTTCCAAAATTATTTTATTGACAACACTAAAGCTCGTCAATGACTAGCCCGGTGGTCGTATGGTTAGCAATAGCTGCTTTAAATAAAGCTCGTGGGTTCGATTCTCATACAGGACTAACAGGACATACATTTGTGCGCATGAATATGGCTATATGTCCTGGTCTCTGTGCTTTTAAAGGGCGCAGTTAAACATAAAAACTTATAAAACCGCAGCCAAATAAAAATAACGTGAGGTAGCAAACTTCTGAGGAGCTGTTCTGACACCAAAGGTGATATTCCTTGTATTACAAGCGATTATAAGCTACGGCTACCACTTAATCAGATGTGCTGATGTTGTATAAATATAAATTTTGTACGAGTACATTGATCATGACATTGACTCTACGTACAGTAAGTGCACATCAAGCTTGGCACTTTGACAACTCTACCGTTCTTATTCCGCATGTAATACGAGTTATAATCGCACTTTAAGTGTCTAGTGCTCGGCTCTTAGCTGTACGCCTTTAAAATGTAAATTTGTTGTTTACAACAACCATTTTCCACAACTCTTTCACATACTATGTACTCGCTGATTCTTATTTTTGACAGGAGAAGATTCGACGAGGTCATACCATAATCTAAACGGTCATTACAACTCAAAGATACAAAAGATGACAAATGTTCACTTTCTCCAAGGCAGCAAAGTATTGCGTACGCACAGTATTCTGTCTCTGCATATAAGGACGCGGCCTTAATGCGTGAGGATAACGAGACTTATGAGTTCCGTACCCAAATAAATAAATAAATAATAAATATTGCCGGACAAATTACACAGCGCCACCTAGCCCCAATGTAAGCGAAGCTTGTGTTATGGGTACTAGACAACTGATAAACATACGTAAATACATTTTTTTTTTGTAAATACATACTTATTATACATAGAAAATACCCAGACCAATACAAACAGACATGTTCATGCACACAAATGTTTGTACTGTGTGGGAATCGAACCCACGAGCGTTGGTGTCAAAGTAGCGTAACAACGCGTTTCACCACTGAACCACCGAGCTCGTCAAAGGGATGGAACAACGAATCGAATCCCATTATTAGGAGGGCGTATAAAGCTAAGTGGCGCCCTCATTTTTTAGGGCTCCGTACCTAAAGGGTGTAACGCTTACTTTATATTAAATAATAATAGCCAACACAAAACTATCTACACTTATATTTAACTGGCAAAACATTAAATAATCTAAAAATATAATATAAAAAAATAATATTTACAAAACTATATATTAACTCTAAAGCAAAGCTGCGTAAAATCACTTGTTTCTAAATCACAAAACTTACGCGTAACTATGAGTAGAAGAACGAACGATTTTCGAATGGGCTGTACAGTGCGAAAACGATATAACATTCCCTGCTAACCGCCGTTAAGGTCGGACGTTGTGCTCAAGTTTTAAATAAAAACAGTGCTACCTACTACTGCTGTAACTATAAACGAAATATATTATTTCAAATTGTGTTTAGCCCCAAAACTGGGGTTCACCTCTCCTCTGCAACAATTATCCTATGCGCTACTATAACACCATATCCAGGAACGTCATCCTGCTCGCACACTACCACAAGCGAACCACTCCGAAGCAAGGTTCTACAAGGACTCCCCTACCTGCCGGCGATCATTAACGAGGACCAAACAGGGCAGTGGTATTATTGTTTGTCTGTTGTACTATTCGGTCTGCGATAACTTCAAGTACCCACACCCTCTACAATATTTTGTCATAATAAATACTTTTACTATATATATATTAGTTTTGTTTCTCATCCATCCGCTAGAGATGTGACACTGGCGCCTAACAAAAGGATTAATTCGCTGACCGAATAGTGTAATAGGACTATCATTCATATTATAGTTTTCTTTGGTGTTGGTTTCTAACTTCATAGCTTTAAGATTGATTGTATTCAAATTGACTAGTGTGTGGTCATCTGTGGTAGTACGTTTTTTTTTTCTTCTCATTTTTTTCATTACTTTCGCCTCTATTGATAACAAAAACATTACTATTATTGTCACACACTGGTTAACCCCTGTAATTATTGTAAAACATCTATTTCATTTCATTAGTATCACATTGTGTCACGGCTTGCATTTGTATTAGTTTGCTTGAGTCTTGCGACACTCACCCAGTACTTAAATAAAAAAAAAATATATATATATATATATATATTTTAACCATGGCATACCCAATCAACTTTCTCTCCCTACAAAAATTTGAATTGGAATACGAAGTAGCACTTCGTGGCGGAACCGGTGACTCGGTCCAAGATCTGAGAAAACAGATTATTAAACTCTCTCCAATTCTACCGGCGGAGAACATTCTTGAGTCTCACATAGAAGACCCTAAGGAGGATTTAAAAGAGGCAAAAGAGTCTCTTTTAAAATCTCAAAACAATTTAATTTCTCTCAAATCTAAATTTGACAAAAATCTGTTCAACCGTACCGAAACACTACTTCATCACGTCTACCATCGTATAAACAGAATTTCTAATGCACCAGAAGTGAACGATGTCTATAAAGTATGCATATCTAGTTTGAATTCCCAACTTAAAGAGTTGACCTCCCTTCAACCAGTTGGTGCTCAATCTAAAACTTCTACCGCAGTCGCAGATACCATTTCAGAACCTCATAGTGTAGCGATCACGTGCGAACGTAGCCTAACTTCCGATATTAATAAACTGAAGTATTCTGGAAAGTCTTGCGTTCACTCATTTATACAAAAAGTCGAAGAATTTGTGGAATCCAGAGGTATTTCATTCGAAAAAATACTTTCACTAGCCTACGAAATTTTTGTTGACGATGCATTACATTGGTTTCGATATAATAAAGATAAAATTAACTCTTGGGATGATTTATGTAAACTTCTCAAAGAGGACTTTAGCAGCGACGACTACGACTACAGGCTTGCCGCCGAAATTCGTTCGCGCACTCAAGGAGAGCATGAAAACATAGTAATTTATTTATCTATTATGCACGGTATGTTTTCACGACTCTCAAATCCTTTATCTGAAGCTGACAAACTTGAAGTATTACTACATAATATTCGTCCATGTTACCATAGTACAATGGCTGCATCCCCTCGTATCAAATCTATCGAGGAGCTCCAGTCAGTGTGTCGTCACTATGAAAGTTTTAGATTGCGATCCCTACAGTTTAATGAACCACCTACAGTAACTAGTAGTACACTGGCCCCTGAGTTTGCTTATAAACCTAATGTTTTTCATAATAGTAATAATAGAGTCAATCAACAAAACAAATTTCATAATAATAATAAACAATTTTATCAAAGAAAATTCTATTCTAATACTGACACTAAAAACGCTAATAATTACGAACCTAATAAATCGAATTCTTGGCACGATAATCAAAACTTAAAAACCGCCGCCTTGAATGTGACACCACCTAGACTGCCCTATTGCCCACGATGCAGATCTAATACTCACTCACTTAGCAATTGTAAAGAGGAGCGAATTCTTATTTGCTTTAAGTGTGGTGAAAAGGACGTACGTTATCCAGAGTGTCCCAACTGTAACCCAGAAATTAGAGATGGTTCATCAAAAAACTAAATAAGTTCGATTGGGGTGACCAAGTTAGTGAATGGAGAAACTGGCTGAAGTTTATTAAAAATTTTTTCACACTTAATTCTGTCGCCTCAATCGATAGTCATAACAAAAAATCTGCTAAACAACTTAGACCTTATGTTTCAATTAAGGTTCTAGATCAACTATTAACTGGATTATTAGACACGGGGTCTTGTGTTACAATTTTGGGAAATGGGTCGCACATAACATTACTCAACAAGGGATTAAAATTGCAGGACACTACTCCTGTTCAATTAGTTGCGGCCGGTGGAGAGAAAATAACCTCTATCGGAACTATCTCCCTTCCTGTACAATTTCAAAACAGAAAACACTTTATCACGGCCTATGTAGTACCTGGGATAAACTATTCCCTGATATTAGGTATTGACTTTTGGCGGGCTTTTGGTCTTTTCCCTAAACACTTAGATGCTATAACGTTTTGTAAGGATTCAGAGACACATGTCACTATCAACTCCGTAGATAGGCCAGCTGTTTTGCGTTCATACGAACATTTGACGGATAGTCAAAGATGCACGGCTGACAAACTCATTTCAAAGTTTCGTGATATTTCATATGAGGAGCGTGGTTTGGGTCGCACACCATTAATCACGCACCCAATTGATACTGGGGATGCTGCCCCCATACGTCAACGTTATTACAGAATGTCTCCTGAGAAGCAGAGGATTCTGATCGAACAACTAGACGAAATGCTAAAGGATGACGTTGTTGAACCATCCGAAAGCCCATGGTCGTCTCCTGTTCTTCTTACACCCAAGAAGAATGGAGAACTCAGATTTTGCCTTGACAGTAGAAAACTGAATACTGTAACAAAGAAAGATGCCTACAGTTTGCCATATATCACAGAAATTTTAGACAACCTTCGCGATGCTAAATACCTTAGCAGTATTGATCTTTCTAAAAGTTTTTGGCAGATATTAATACGCGAGGAGGATAGATGCAAAACTGCCTTTTACATTCCGTCGCGAGGTACCTTCCAATTTAAATCTATGCCATTCGGTCTTACTAATGCCCCAGCGACACAACAAAGACTTGTAGATATACTATTTTACGGTCCGGAATTTGAGCATAGAGTATTTGTTTACGTCGATGATATCATAATAGTATCCGAGACTTTTGAACAACATATCTCATTATTAAATCGGGTTTTAGAAAAGTTAAAAATGGCCCGTCTCACTATAAATTTTACAAAGAGTCAGTTTTTCAGAAGGCAGCTAAAATATCTTGGCTACATTGTTGACTCTAACGGACTACAGGCTGATCCTGAAAAAGTAGAATCAATAACGAACTACCCTACCCCTTCTAACCGCAAAGAGGTCCGCCGCTTTATAGGTACTGCCTCTTGGTATCGCAGGTTTATCCCGAATTTTAGCACCCTAGCTTCACCGCTTAATAGGCTTACTTCACAAAGCAAAAATGCTCCTCCCTTTATTTGGTCCCAAGAAGCTGATGAGGCTTTCAAAAAACTTAAACAGTACCTATCTACGGCACCTATTTTAGCATGTCCCGACTATTCAAAGCCATTTGAAGTGCACACTGATGCAAGCGACTACGGGTTGGGAGCTGTACTTACACAGACCCTCGATGGTCAGGAAAAGGTGATTGCTTACATGAGTAAGTCCCTGTCTAAACAGGAACGTAATTACAGTGCTACGGAACGCGAAGCACTAGCTGTTTTAACCGCTATAGAACATTGGCGATGTTATTTAGATAACGGTAGTAACTTCACTGTATATACAGACCATTCCTCCTTGAAGTGGTTCTTAAGTCTCAATAATCCCACTGGCAGACTAGCCCGCTGGGGTGTCCGACTTTCTGCATACCATTTTGAAATAAAACATCGCAAAGGCGCAGATAATGTTGTTCCTGATAGTCTGTCTCGATCCGTTTTTGTCGCCGCTATCAATGACCCAAATATTACATCAACCAATAATTATGCTGTCCCTAAAACTGACGACGATTGGTATCTAAACATTTTTACTGGCTGTATTACGTCCCCAACATCTTTTATAAATTATCGCGTCACTAGTGGCAAACTGTACAAGTACATGAAATCTATTAACCCTCTTACTAGAGAATTCGAGTGGAAGGAAGTGATACCTAAAGAAGATCGCCACAAGATTATCTCCTTAAACCATTCCGAACCTACTTCTGGACATTTGGGTATCTTCAAAACCCATAAACGCTTATCTATTAAATACTTTTGGCCTGGTATGCACCGGGACGTAGCCAACTTTGTTTCAAATTGTGACACTTGTCTTTCTTACAAGCACCCCAATCACATAACTGCAGGTACAATGGGTAGACCAAAAGACTGTTGCCGTCCGTTCCAAATGTTAAGCATTGATTTAGTAGGACCGTTGCCGGTTACTAGAAAGCAAAATACGTTTTTGCTGGTAGTTAATTGTTGTTTCTCTAAATACTGTTTACTATTCCCTATTAGGCGCGCAACTGCTGATATAATTTCTAAAATTTTAGAGGAACATATTTTTCTTGTCCATGGAATACCTAGCACTGTCATAATGGATAATGGAAGGCAATTTATTAGCAACACTATTAAACATTTACTTTCAACTTACAACATCCCAAACGTCTATTATACTCCCTTGTATACACCCCAAATAAATGCTGTTGAACGATATAATAAAACGATTATCACAGCCGTGTCCACTTTTATTGAAAACGATCATAGGTCATGGGATATCCTGATTCCCAAAATCCAGTTTGCTCTAAATAGTGCAGTTAGTGAAGTGACCGGATTTACACCATCATTTTTGGTATTTGGCCGCGAATTAGTTAGCTGTGGCTCCCATTATATTGATGCTGATGTAGGCGACCATTTAATTTTTGCACCGCGTGATAGTTACGCAGAAAACTTAGGTTGCCTCCATAAAATATTTGATAAGGTGCAAGCTGCTCTAATTAAAGCTCATTCCAGAAATAGTACCTATTACAACCTTCGCCGTAAAAATACTGAATTCAACGTCGGCGATATTGTGTGGAAACGCACTTTCTACCAAAGTGACAAAAATAACAGATTTTCTAAAAAGTTAGCTCCTAAGTTCATCAAATGCCGAATCGTAGAAAAAAAATCTAAACTTATTTACGTTCTCGAGGATATGAAAAGGAATAATCTGGGAACCTGGCATATTAAGGACTTTAAACTTACGTAAATTTGAGCAGTATTAGTGGATTTTATCTAGTAAAATCCTACCCAAAAAAGGGGGGTATGTAACGCTTACTTTATATTAAATAATAATAGCCAACACAAAACTATCTACACTTATATTTAACTGGCAAAACATTAAATAATCTAAAAATATAATATAAAAAAATAATATTTACAAAACTATATATTAACTCTAAAGCAAAGCTGCGTAAAATCACTTGTTTCTAAATCACAAAACTTACGCGTAACTATGAGTAGAAGAACGAACGATTTTCGAATGGGCTGTACAGTGCGAAAACGATATAACATTCCCTGCTAACCGCCGTTAAGGTCGGACGTTGTGCTCAAGTTTTAAATAAAAACAGTGCTACCTACTACTGCTGTAACTATAAACGAAATATATTATTTCAAATTGTGTTTAGCCCCAAAACTGGGGTTCACCTCTCCTCTGCAACAATTATCCTATGCGCTACTATAACACCATATCCAGGAACGTCATCCTGCTCGCACACTACCACAAGCGAACCACTCCGAAGCAAGGTTCTACAAGGACTCCCCTACCTGCCGGCGATCATTAACGAGGACCAAACAGGGCAGTGGTATTATTGTTTGTCTGTTGTACTATTCGGTCTGCGATAACTTCAAGTACCCACACCCTCTACAATATTTTGTCATAATAAATACTTTTACTATATATATATTAGTTTTGTTTCTCATCCATCCGCTAGAGATGTGACAAGGGTAAAACGGAACCCTATTACTAAGACTTCGCTGTCCGTTCGTCCGTCCGTCCGTCTGTCACCAGTCTGTATCTCATGAACCGTGATAGTTAGACAGTTGAAATTTTCACAGATGATGTATTTCTGTTGCCGCTATAACAACAAATACTAAAAAAGAGAATAAAATAAATATTTAAGGGGGCTCCCATACAACAAACGTGATTTTTTGCTCATTTTTGCTCGATATTGATAACGTCAACAGGTAGACGCTTGAAATATTCACAGAATATTTAGTTATGTATTCACTTTAAGAATAAATAATTAAATTTTCAATTGAATCTATAATCAAACATGTACTTTATTCATTCAGCTACGTATACGAGTATTCTGAGAAATTAGATTTGGTTCTAAATAATTAAATTAAAATAAAACAAATATTTAAGGGGGGCTCCCATACAACAAACGTGATTTTTTTTGCCGTTTTTATAGTTAATGGTACGGAACCCTTCGTGCGCGAGTCCGACTCGCACTTGGCCGATTTTTTTAATAACAACGCTGAATTTAAAACCAATTCCAAAAAAACGCTCAATACTGGCACTTTAGAACCACATTTATGTTTTTTTTTTCAGAAGGTTTCCGTACAAGAAACGGGTTCGTTTGGCGATTTTCTACACAGCGGTAGGTACCGAATAAACATAATTTACACTTTTTTTTGTTACTCGATCGTACTCTCATTAGTCATTACTCAACTAACTAAATGTAGTCATAATATGATCGTGTATAGTTGATCTATTCCTTAAGAGATAATTGTTTATTGGACACCACATTACGATCTCTGTTCTCTGTCCATTTAAATTAAAAAATTAATCGAATTGATACATATATATCAACAAACCAGGGTCTAGCTTAAAAGATGTAAAGCACAACCATATTTAATAATCGTAGCACCCAAGTAACAAATTCATGACCTTACGAAACATCGTAGTCAAATAATAAAAGTAACTACACAAATAATAAACATTTACTAACAAATTACACGACGCCATCTAGCTTCAAATTAAGCAAAGCCTGAAAATTATTCAAATTATGCAACTGATAAACATAAATATATTCATTATTCATACTTATGATCCATTAAATACACACAGACCACGACAAAATAATATTTTCATACACACAAAATTTAGAGTATGCAGGAATCGTACCCACAACGAATATTAAAGTAGCCATTGCCTATTATTATTGGCCTCATCATAGAAATGACTTGTGACGTCTGGTGAATGCAAAATTATTTTTCAATGTCCTATCAGTCGCTGTTTCATTCATAATTTTCATTCTCTTCCATTACAATAATCGTCAAGGCAGTAGTTGAACCGCGACCTTGACGAGCTCGGTGGCGCAGTGGTGAAACGCGTTGTTACGCTACTGTGACACCAACGCTCGTGGGTTCGATTCTCACTCAGTACAAACATTTGTGTGCATGAACATGTTTGTTTTGTCTGGGTATTTTCTATGTATAATAAGTATGTATTTACGAAAAAAAAAATGTATTTACGTATGTTTATCAGTTGTCTAGTACCCATAACACAAGCTTCGCTTACTTTGGGGCTAGATGGCGCTGTGTAATTTGTCCGACAATATTTATTATTTACCTTATAGTTGACCATCACGGAATAGATTTTTTTCTATTCCGTGTTGACCAAAGATAGTAAAAATTTTCAGGAACACCGCTCCTATATGAAATCTATATGTTTGTCTGTGCGTTTGGCCGTGTGTGCGTTTTTTTTCGAATATTCGAATTTTGACTTCAGATACGGATTCAGCATAAAAAAGTTGAATAGGAATATTCAAGGACACCGTTCCTATCTCTTAAGGAACATGTTCAAAATGGCCTACAAATTAAAAAAAAAAGTTTGAATTGTTATATAATTGACGAGCCAGGTGTTGCTCTGGCAATGCAAGCTTGCCTATTCTCAACTGGTTAAGTCTGAAGGTCTGTTCTTATATATAAATATAAATATTTGTGTGCATGAATTTATCTGTTTGTCTTGATCTGAATGTTTCTGGGGGCACACCTCCACCTCACAGAAAATCGGTTGTTATGTTCCTGCGAGTGAGTCAGTTTACCAGTAAGCTAAGGAGTTGATGTGTTGGCAGCGAGGGTGGCAGTGATACTTCCTGTATTATAAGCGTTCATAATCATCATAATATCAGGTGGACCGTATGCTTGTAAGTCTCTCGACCTTGTGTAAATAAATAAAAAAATCGGTCAAGTGCGAGTCGGACTCGCGCACGAAGTGTTCCGTACCATTACCTATAAAAACGGCAAAAAAACACGTTTATTGTATGGGAGCCCCCTTAAATATTTACTGTATTCTATTTTTTAATATTTGTTGTTATAGCGGCAATAGAAATACATCATCTGTGAAAATTTCAACTGTCTAACTATCACGGTTCAAGAGATACAGCCTGGTGACAGACGGACGGACGGACGGACAGCGGAGCCTCAGTAATAGGGTTCCGTTTTACCCTTTGGGTACGGAACCCTAAAAACAGCAAAAAAAATCACGTTTGGTGTATGGGAGCCCCCTTAAATATTTACTGTATTCTATTTTTTAGTATTTGTTGTTATAGCGGCAATAGAAATACATCATCTGTGAAAATTTCAACTGTCTAACTATCACGGTTCAAGAGATATAGCCTGGTGACAGACGGACGGACGGACGGACGGACGGACGGACGGACAGCGGAGCCTCAGTAATAGGGTTCCGTTTTACCCTTTGGGTACGGAACCCTAAAAATCACGTTTGTTGTATGGGAGCCCCCTTAAATATTTATTTTATTATATTTTTTAGTATTTGTTGCTATAGCGGCAACAGAAATACATCATCTGTGAAAATTTCAACTATGTAACTATCACGGTTCATGAGATACAGCCTGGTGACAGTCGGACGGACGGACGGACGGACGGACAGCGGAACCTCAGTAATAGGGTTCCGTTTTACCCTTTGGGTACGGAACCCTAAAAAGAATGCTCCCAGCATTAAATCCGCCTTTCGTACCCTCATTTTGCGGTCAATAAAGTATTAGTAAAAATAAAGAATGTCGATACTCTTCGATTCACATATGCCGGCAACATCTGTTACACATTACTTACCGCATTATTTTGTTCCAGACGAGGAGTTTATGTTATTACATATCCTTGTTTTGGTTCGGTTAGAGCATAGGTTTTTGGTTTTTTTTTATACCACTAAGGTGGCAATCAAGCATACGGCCTGCCTGATGTTAAACAGTCACCGTAGCCTATGGACATTTGCAACACCAGGGGCGTCACTCATGCGTTGCCGACCCTCTAAAAACCTCTTCACGCATTTCTTGAAGAACTCCATGCTGTAGTCCCTTGGAAAAACCTCGGCTGGGAGCTCATTCCACAGCTTGAGTGTTCTCGGAAGAAAACTTCTCTGGAACCGCACAGTACGCGACCATTGCGGTTCAAGCGTGTGAGGGTGAACTCCCCGCCGTCGGCGGGCGGTGCGGTTATAAAAAGATTATATGATATTGATGTGACTACGTCTCCTCCATAGTGGGAGACAATTAATAAAACTGATGATTATCATTCCGCTTTCCTGCTTTTAACTTCCCACTTTGCGCGGTCTATGGCATCCTTTATAGTGAGATCAATGGCACGCATGTCATCCCTCACGACGTGAGAATACAGATGACAAAATCGGGGGAACAGTTTAGTGGCCATTCGGCCATTTTGACCATGTTCCTCAAGACACAGTTCCTAGTGTTCCATTCATTCCTATCCTACTTTTTTATGCTGAATCCGAATCTGAACTCAAAATTCGAATATTCGAAAAAAAAACGCACACACAGACAAACGCACACATAGACAAACTCACAGACAAAAGCCCACACAGACAAACGCACACACAGACAAACGCATACACAGTGAAACATATAGATTTCTTAAAGGAACGGTGTTCCTGAAAATAGCGCGAACTAATCCGTTTATTTGTTTGTGGTTGTGACAGTGACATGGCCTTCTATACTGTTTCGACTTGGTGGTATTTCAATACTATAAATAAACAAGAGTATCAACATCACGTTCTCCGGCAGCAGTCACGTAGGCAGACGTGAGAACATGCACACAGGGAAAGTTATCATTAAGTTATGCCTCCATATTAGGTATGTGCACATATATATTTTTTTATACAACGTCGAGGGCATACAAACATACGGCCCAGCTGATGTAAAGCCGTTACCGTAGCCTATGAACGCTCGCAATACTAATGTTTCTCGCGCGATGACACCTCTGCTGTTAGCACGGCAACTCCTTAGGAGCTTACTGATGTAGCGAGTTGTTATTTTGCTGCGGTTTTTTGTGAGGTGGTGGTACTTCCCGAGAAGGGCTGCATGCACACAAAAATTTCTCCAGTGTGGGAATCGAACTAAGGAGTGTTGGTGTCAAAGTAGTATTGCAGCGCGTTTCACCACTGCGCCACCGAGCTCCTAAATTTATTCGTTATAGAATCCTATTAATATTATAAATGCGAAAGTTTGTATGTATGGATATTTGTTTCTCTTTCACGCGTAAACGGCTGAACGGATTTGAATGAAATTTGGCACGTAGATAGATTATGATCTGGATTAACACATAGGCTACGTTATTTGACTCCACGCGGACGGAGCCGCGGGCAGCAGCTAGTATTATATAATACTAGCTGACACGGCAAACGTTGTTTTGCCATATAAATTATTCCTAGGATTATTTTAGTATTATAAAAATAGAGATGGAAGAAGGGTGAAAATTTAGGGTTGTATGTATTTTATAATGCCTGATCATAAAAAAAAAAATTTGGGGTGGACCACCCTTATCACTTAGGGGTATGAAAAATAGATAGTAGCCGATGCTCAGACCTACTGAATATGCATATAAAATTTCATCAAAGAAGAAGTTTTAAGTTTAAGTTTTTTATTTTTTAAGTTTCGGAGGAGTATGTAACTAACATTGTGACACGAGAATTTTATATATAAGAAAACTGGATTGGAGATGTTACCACTATATTGGGTACAACCGCTGGGGAAGAAAGGTTCTCGAATGGCGTCCCCTGACTGGTGCCCGCAGTGTGGGACCACCACCCACTAAATGGAGCAACGACCTGAACAAATTTACAGGGACTCGATGAAGGTGGCTCAGGATCCGGGCCAGTGGCTCTCTACCGGCTAAAATGATGACAATGGATGGCGAGCTCGAGGATGGGATGGCGGCAAGTATTCATAGGCTACTGTACGAGATATATAACAGAGAAGCTGCTGTGTACTTGCTGTGTTATTCATTGTAATGAGAGTATACACAGGCTACTTTTTTTTTTGCAATACATTGAGTATCACAATCCTCTAGGGAATTGTTATTTGGCTGCGGTGTTCTGTGAGGTCCTACCTCTCTTAAACTGTACTGTATTAACTACTGTGCTGTACTGTACCACAGATTACTTAATAGTTACTACTGTACTGTAACCATAG
Organism: Pyralis farinalis; assembly: GCA_947507595.1. Taxonomy (NCBI): domain Eukaryota; kingdom Metazoa; phylum Arthropoda; class Insecta; order Lepidoptera; family Pyralidae; genus Pyralis; species Pyralis farinalis. Next base: position 5,214,420 of record OX382261.1, on the reverse strand, counting down.
ATAACAGAACTGTAACCATGTTTTTTAGGGTTCCCCTTGGGTACAAAGGGTAAAACGGAACCCTATTACTGAGGCTCCGCTGTCCGTCCGTCCGTCCGTCTGTCACCAGGCTGTATCTCATGAACCGTGATAGTTAGACAGTTGAAATTTTCACAGATGATATATTTCTATTGCCGCTATAACAACAAATACTAAAAAATATAATAAAACAAATATTTAAGGGCTCCCATACAACAAACGTGTTTTTTTTGCCGTTTTTATAGATAATGGTACGGAACCCTTCGTGTGCGAGCCCGACTCGCACTTGACCGTTTTTTTATATGCATAACCCTAAGCTAGCAAACAAGCGTACAGCCTGCCTGATGGTAAGCAGTTGCCGTAGCTTATGGACATTTGCATGCAACACCAGGGGTGCCACTCTTGCTTTGCTGACCCTGTAAAAACCTCTTCACGCTTTTCTTGAAGAACCCCATGGTGTAGACCCTTCGAAAAACCTCGGCAGGTAGCTCATTTCACAACTTAATAGTTCTCGGTAGAAAACTATTAAGTTAATGCATAACTGAATTCTAGGTCAAATCTAAAACAGACAAATGCGACTGCTACGGCCGCTGGCGGTCGGTAGGTAACATCTCCGAAATATACCAGACTTTAACCCTGACCCCAATATCCATTTATCAAGGTTTCGACTTTGTTACAAATTGTGATGAATTATTTAAGTTTAGAACAAAAGATGTATCTGTGTAGAGAAACAACTCATCTCGCTTTTTGATATTTGAGAAACTGCTAAAAACCATACAATACGAACTTGTTATTCGAATTGACGCACATATTTGTGATTATTATTTGTTCAGCGGTGAAGGAAAACATCGTGTGGAAACCCGTATGTTCAATTTCGAAAAACATGAAACCTAAGAAAGACTGGGCTTTCTCTTTGGGTTGTGGAGATCTGACTTATTCGAATTAACGCACATGTTTGTGATTATTATTTGCTCAGCGGTGAAGGAAAACATCGTGTGGAAACCCGTATGTTCAATTTCAAAAAACATGTAAACTAAGAGAGACTGGGCTTTCTCTTTGGGTTGTGGAGATCTGATGGCAGTCGCTTCGTGTAAAATCTTCTCTAAATCGTGGATTGGAGGCGGGATAACGCTTGGAGGAAGGAGGCTATTTGATGGTATATTTATAGTTTTTAAACAAATAGTAAATGTTTATGGTGGACATTTGATATATTTATGTAAATATTATACGAAAAAAAGAAACATCAATATATATATATTACTTTTGAAGATATCTAAAATAAATGAATAGTAAAAAAATTTTTTTTCATAACAACAAAATGAATAAAATAAACTTTACATCAAATAAAAACCCACCATTTTGTTATATGTAACGTAATATTATGTTGTAGTAACCTAAGCGAACGAGCTGTGCTCCTAATTAAAAAATATTTTGTGTAAAGTCGCATTTTATCAGGAAAGACATAACCATAAATTTAAAAAGCAAAACCTTCCAGATAAAAAAAATATGCAAATTGTTAGGGCTGTTCCCGAAATACTAGAAATATATTTATTGCTAGAAATGCTCGTTTAAAATAAATTGGAGACTCTTTTCTCCTCCGCCATCAAGGTTGGCTTTACATCACTAGTAAATAACAGCAAGCTGTAGGCAGAGCTGATATTTTTTAAATTTAAAAAATATTTAAATATTTTATTTTTAATTTTTAAAAAATATATGGAACCCTGTACGACATCTAGCGACGAGTGCTGTTACTTTTTCTGTTGATGGGAGTGCAGTGCAGACTCTGCACTGCAGAGTGGCCGGCCATACGTTTTCCCATATGTTTTTTTTTCTAATTGGAACGATTTTGGACCGTTCTTCCTCACCAACGAACATTTAAATTTCAAATTAAAGGATACAAAACTACAATATGTTAGCTATTAGTGTGTCGATTTTGGAGTTTCTCACTATTACCGTCTAAACGCTAGCTGGATGACATCAGTCTACCCCAAACGGCAAATTTGAGGGTAATGGGGCTCCGCTGGCTATCGCAGCTCTGCCAATTACTTGTATAATTGGGATTTTAGTTAGATACAAGTGAGCTGAGAAGGAAACAAAGTTGCCGCTTTGATTTTGGAGCCTTCTTTCCCCTAGACGGCTTGCAAGCTAATGACGCCCATCACGCCAAAGTCAGGGTCCGAAGCCAGACAAGATATACTATTCAAATTATGCCAGACCATAAAACAAGTTTTCACTTTATCGTACTCTATTCTTGAAATATACCTATTCATTTGGTAACCATATTAAAAGGTTGACAATAAAATGTAATCTTGTGGCCATTATAAATCGATATCACTCATTCCAACGATTTCTAGTCTCGAAGCTCGTTCATCTGATGTTTATTTGAACAGGATACAAACAATACATACAAACATACGGCCCAGCTGATGTAAAGCCGTTACCGTAGCCTATGAACGCTCGCAATACTAATGTTTCTCGCGCGATGACACCTCTGCTGTTAGCACGGCAACTCCTTAGGAGCTTACTGATGTAGCGAGTTGTTATTTTGCTGCGGTTTTTTGTGAGGTGGTGGTACTTCCCGAGAAGGGCTGCATGCACACAAAAATTTCTCCAGTGTGGGAATCGAACTAAGGAGTGTTGGTGTCAAAGTAGTATTGCAGCGCGTTTCACCACTGCGCCACCGAGCTCCTAAATTTATTCGTTATAGAATCCTATTAATATTATAAATGCGAAAGTTTGTATGTATGGATATTTGTTTCTCTTTCACGCGTAAACGGCTGAACGGATTTGAATGAAATTTGGCACGTAGATAGATTATGATCTGGATTAACACATAGGCTACGTTATTTGACTCCACGCGGACGGAGCCGCGGGCAGCAGCTAGTATTATATAATACTAGCTGACACGGCAAACGTTGTTTTGCCATATAAATTATTCCTAGGATTATTTTAGTATTATAAAAATAGAGATGGAAGAAGGGTGAAAATTTAGGGTTGTATGTATTTTATAATGCCTGATCATAAAAAAAAAAATTTGGGGTGGACCACCCTTATCACTTAGGGGTATGAAAAATAGATAGTAGCCGATGCTCAGACCTACTGAATATGCATATAAAATTTCATCAAAGAAGAAGTTTTAAGTTTAAGTTTTTTATTTTTTAAGTTTCGGAGGAGTATGTAACTAACATTGTGACACGAGAATTTTATATATAAGAAAACTGGATTGGAGATGTTACCACTATATTGGGTACAACCGCTGGGGAAGAAAGGTTCTCGAATGGCGTCCCCTGACTGGTGCCCGCAGTGTGGGACCACCACCCACTAAATGGAGCAACGACCTGAACAAATTTACAGGGACTCGATGAAGGTGGCTCAGGATCCGGGCCAGTGGCTCTCTACCGGCTAAAATGATGACAATGGATGGCGAGCTCGAGGATGGGATGGCGGCAAGTATTCATAGGCTACTGTACGAGATATATAACAGAGAAGCTGCTGTGTACTTGCTGTGTTATTCATTGTAATGAGAGTATACACAGGCTACTTTTTTTTTTGCAATACATTGAGTATCACAATCCTCTAGGGAATTGTTATTTGGCTGCGGTGTTCTGTGAGGTCCTACCTCTCTTAAACTGTACTGTATTAACTACTGTGCTGTACTGTACCACAGATTACTTAATAGTTACTACTGTACTGTAACCATAGATAACAGAACTGTAACCATGTTTTTTAGGGTTCCCCTTGGGTACAAAGGGTAAAACGGAACCCTATTACTGAGGCTCCGCTGTCCGTCCGTCCGTCCGTCTGTCACCAGGCTGTATCTCATGAACCGTGATAGTTAGACAGTTGAAATTTTCACAGATGATATATTTCTATTGCCGCTATAACAACAAATACTAAAAAATATAATAAAACAAATATTTAAGGGCTCCCATACAACAAACGTGTTTTTTTTGCCGTTTTTATAGATAATGGTACGGAACCCTTCGTGTGCGAGCCCGACTCGCACTTGACCGTTTTTTTATATGCATAACCCTAAGCTAGCAAACAAGCGTACAGCCTGCCTGATGGTAAGCAGTTGCCGTAGCTTATGGACATTTGCATGCAACACCAGGGGTGCCACTCTTGCTTTGCTGACCCTGTAAAAACCTCTTCACGCTTTTCTTGAAGAACCCCATGGTGTAGACCCTTCGAAAAACCTCGGCAGGTAGCTCATTTCACAACTTAATAGTTCTCGGTAGAAAACTATTAAGTTAATGCATAACTGAATTCTAGGTCAAATCTAAAACAGACAAATGCGACTGCTACGGCCGCTGGCGGTCGGTAGGTAACATCTCCGAAATATACCAGACTTTAACCCTGACCCCAATATCCATTTATCAAGGTTTCGACTTTGTTACAAATTGTGATGAATTATTTAAGTTTAGAACAAAAGATGTATCTGTGTAGAGAAACAACTCATCTCGCTTTTTGATATTTGAGAAACTGCTAAAAACCATACAATACGAACTTGTTATTCGAATTGACGCACATATTTGTGATTATTATTTGTTCAGCGGTGAAGGAAAACATCGTGTGGAAACCCGTATGTTCAATTTCGAAAAACATGAAACCTAAGAAAGACTGGGCTTTCTCTTTGGGTTGTGGAGATCTGACTTATTCGAATTAACGCACATGTTTGTGATTATTATTTGCTCAGCGGTGAAGGAAAACATCGTGTGGAAACCCGTATGTTCAATTTCAAAAAACATGTAAACTAAGAGAGACTGGGCTTTCTCTTTGGGTTGTGGAGATCTGATGGCAGTCGCTTCGTGTAAAATCTTCTCTAAATCGTGGATTGGAGGCGGGATAACGCTTGGAGGAAGGAGGCTATTTGATGGTATATTTATAGTTTTTAAACAAATAGTAAATGTTTATGGTGGACATTTGATATATTTATGTAAATATTATACGAAAAAAAGAAACATCAATATATATATATTACTTTTGAAGATATCTAAAATAAATGAATAGTAAAAAAATTTTTTTTCATAACAACAAAATGAATAAAATAAACTTTACATCAAATAAAAACCCACCATTTTGTTATATGTAACGTAATATTATGTTGTAGTAACCTAAGCGAACGAGCTGTGCTCCTAATTAAAAAATATTTTGTGTAAAGTCGCATTTTATCAGGAAAGACATAACCATAAATTTAAAAAGCAAAACCTTCCAGATAAAAAAAATATGCAAATTGTTAGGGCTGTTCCCGAAATACTAGAAATATATTTATTGCTAGAAATGCTCGTTTAAAATAAATTGGAGACTCTTTTCTCCTCCGCCATCAAGGTTGGCTTTACATCACTAGTAAATAACAGCAAGCTGTAGGCAGAGCTGATATTTTTTAAATTTAAAAAATATTTAAATATTTTATTTTTAATTTTTAAAAAATATATGGAACCCTGTACGACATCTAGCGACGAGTGCTGTTACTTTTTCTGTTGATGGGAGTGCAGTGCAGACTCTGCACTGCAGAGTGGCCGGCCATACGTTTTCCCATATGTTTTTTTTTCTAATTGGAACGATTTTGGACCGTTCTTCCTCACCAACGAACATTTAAATTTCAAATTAAAGGATACAAAACTACAATATGTTAGCTATTAGTGTGTCGATTTTGGAGTTTCTCACTATTACCGTCTAAACGCTAGCTGGATGACATCAGTCTACCCCAAACGGCAAATTTGAGGGTAATGGGGCTCCGCTGGCTATCGCAGCTCTGCCAATTACTTGTATAATTGGGATTTTAGTTAGATACAAGTGAGCTGAGAAGGAAACAAAGTTGCCGCTTTGATTTTGGAGCCTTCTTTCCCCTAGACGGCTTGCAAGCTAATGACGCCCATCACGCCAAAGTCAGGGTCCGAAGCCAGACAAGATATACTATTCAAATTATGCCAGACCATAAAACAAGTTTTCACTTTATCGTACTCTATTCTTGAAATATACCTATTCATTTGGTAACCATATTAAAAGGTTGACAATAAAATGTAATCTTGTGGCCATTATAAATCGATATCACTCATTCCAACGATTTCTAGTCTCGAAGCTCGTTCATCTGATGTTTATTTGAACAGGATTGAGGAAACATAATCATCCGCCATCCTGTGGCGGCGGCCATTTTGAAAATATTACAATATTATAAATGACCTATCTATGTCTTCACGCCAAGTCCCTTGTGGGGTAGGCAGAGAGGACCTATGAGCCTCATGAAGCTGTCCTACTCCTCTCCTCTCCGCACTCACCCCCACGGAGATGGAACGCGCGAGCGTAAATCTTAAATTGCGAAAATTCATAGATTTCTTATTAGACGATCCATGCATACATTTTTACCATACTATTGTAGAAAACGAAACATTTTTTTAAATATTAATGCCAGAAACGGATCAAAAGCTCGGACAGTGTTCGACATTGAAGATGCCAGAAAAGCATCAATAATCACTATTGGAAATCCTGTAAAGTATAACTAACTATAACTTCACGCCAAATACGTACGTAGGCAGAGAGAACCTAGCGCCACGCGACTCGATCCTTACATACCTCACTCGCTTCTTTAACATTCATTGCTCTTTTCATGCCGCCGGTTTCTAGGGCTCCTGACATCACCTTCTGATAGAACACGACCAATTTGGTCATGGTAGGTAAGTCTTGGCATTCCTCGGCTCCTACATCCTTCCACTTTTGCATTGTATATCTGCTTCGTCATTCTTTCATATTGCATTCTTTCTATATGTCCGAACCAACGGAGCATGCCTCTTCTTACTTTAACACCGACGCTCTATTTCAGACCAACTCTCTTTCTAACATCATCATTGCGAATACGGTCTGCAAGCCTTACGCCACAAATTTTGCGCAGCGCTCGCATTTCGACCGCGTTTATTCTACTTTCATGCTCTTTCTGCCATACCCAGCTCTCGCTTCCATAAGTTAGCGTTGGGACTGTAAAGTATATAGATTATTTATATTAGATATAAACGGCCTGAACGTATATTGTATTCTATATTGGTAGTTTGGGTCAGATCTCAAATAAAACTTGCAAGTCTAAATATAAAACAAACAAATACCACCTGACAGACAAAATAATATAATAAAGAACCGCCCAAGAGCGAGTCCAACACATGATTCCGCACGTTCATTAGATCGCATAACTAAGTTTAATTGTTCAGTATGTTTTTATGAATTCTAAAAAAAACTGTGCTAGTTACAAAACTTTTTTTTATACGACGTCAGGACGCATACAAGCATACGACCCACCTGATATAAAGCGGTTACCATAACCTATGAACAGACAGGCTGCTTTGATGCGCCCTACCTCTCTTAAAACTTAACTTCTAACAATAAATCACAAAAGCGTAGACGTCGAAAATATGCATAAGATAAAAATACTAAAATTGCTTTAACTTGAGAAACAGAGATTTTAGGGTTCCGTATCCATATAAGTAAGGCTCTGTTGTCTGTCAACCAGCCCGTCAGTCTGACGTGTCCGTCCGACGAATAAATAATTATTTGTAATAAAGTTGAATATTACAAAGGTTCCATACAAGAAACGTCTTTATCAGGCAATTAATTAGCATAGTAATATTTAAAATAAAATTTTCCTGGCGTTATCCCGCGATTCTTTAGGATTAGCAGGGTCCGTTACCTAAGCCTAAAGATTTCGCGAAGATACTGATTTTTACATGAAGTTACTACCGCCAGACTTCTGGCCAATGGAAAGCTGAACGTTTTTTGAGTAAGGTCACACGTCTTTTATAAAATATAATTTCTTGGACGTACGGATTTTCATCATGAGGCTTTTTTTTCACCGCCGAACAAGTGGATATTTTTTTTTATATACGGGACAGGCCCACCACTCATACCTACCACTGTGTCTCCTGTGTAGCCAGAATTAACAGCGGCGACCACGAAAAAGGCAATGAACAGTGAAGTTCATTGCCGTCCCGGGGGTTAAACTACAGTTGCCTTGGAACTCACAACGAATTTAATCAGCAGAGATTTGTAGGAGTAGGAAGTTTTGGAATTGACTTCCCCTCTTGGCAAAGTGAGAGACAGCTATATGACAAATAAGGCATTTAAAACCTCAAAGAGATGGCTAGTCAAGTGAAGCTCAACTGCCGTGCACCACGGATTATCAAATATCTAACACTATTGGGACCTAAACTGTGAGTTGTTACCTAACACATCGATACCAATAATATAGGTTGCAGAACCGCCTAAACGCCTGGTCCCTTGTTGCCATCAAATCAGAATATACTACCCCGTGGTACTTACTACAAGTGGATATTATAAAAATACGAAAACACTAATTTAGTTATACATAGGTATGCCAGATTCGAACCAGGGATTCGTTGGTTAACAGGCTAGTTCTTTATCCACTGAGCTATTACTACTATATTGTACGACCCACCTGATGTGAAGCAGTTAGCGTAACCTATGAACGCTTGCAACTCATTAAGTATCATTCGTGGGACAGCTCTGCTGCTAACACAGCAACTTATTACTGGTGACCTCACTCACTCGCTGGACACATCAGGTAGTTTTTATTTGGCTGCGGTTCTCTGTGAGGTGAAGGTACTGTCCCAGACTTTGCTTTGATTCGCCCTACATCTTTTAAATATATTTATGTGGAGTTAAACTATGTGTTGATTCCATTCTCAAATTTCGTTCCATAATAATTGAAACGTTCCATTCGAATTCTTAAGTTATTTGTAATTGTTATTGTTTTTTGTAATTCTATGCTGATTTATTGCTTTGTAAATTGTCGCTCATTACGGTTGGTTGACATTGATAATTATGTCATTATGTTAATTGATATTATATTGTAGTGATTTTAATATTATATTCAATTTGATATTTAAGTACTCATATTAAGCAATAAACTATTGTGCTATGGTGTAAATTGTACGTACCTATAATTGGTGTACACATGAGAATGTAGCTGTATATCTATTTTTATATGTAATTGTGATGTGTATGCTGTTGGTATGTCATAAATAAATAAATAAATAAACATTGTGCGGCGGTACGGAACCCTTCGTATTTATTTTGTAGAGATGTGTAGTTCACCTTGAAGACTTGTGATTAATAGCACATGAGGCGGGCGTGAAATATGGAGGCGAAGCTGACAATAATGACGTAATAAATTAATTAGGGTACAAGTATTTTGACACTTGATAGATGTGTGCCAGAGATCACCATTCATACATGTCTCCCATACATACGAGTATATAGGGCAGCTGACACTAACTTTCGACGGCAAATATTAAAGGAACGCTTGTAGATATATATACATATTATATACTAGCTGTGCCCGCGACTTCGTCCGCGCGGAATAGTTTTTTTTATTATTCATTTATATATTATATTTATATTAATAAAAATAAACAAAATTTCTAAAATAAAGGCAGCCCAAGTTACTCCTTATTACATCAGCTATCTGCCAGTGAAAGTTCCGTCAAAATCGGTCCAGCCGTTTCCGAGATTAACCGGAACAAACAGACAGACAGACAGACAAAAATTGTAAAAATATTCATTTTCGTATATGTACCGTGTATATATACCATATGCATTTAGTAAAAAGCGGTTATTTTAATATTACAAACAGACACTCCAATTTTATTTATCTGTATAGATTAGTATAATTATACAAGAGATGACTTCTTAAGATAAGAAGAGGCATGCTCCGATGGTTCGGACATGTAGAAAGAATGCAAGATGAAAGAATGACGAAGCAGATATACAATGCAAAAGTGGAAGGATGTAGGAGCCGGGGAAGGTCAAGACTTACCTACCATGACCAAATTGGTCGTGTTCTATCAGAAGGTGATGTCAGGAGCCCTAGAAACCGGCGAGCGTGCATGAGAAGAGCAATGAATGTTAAAGAAGCGAGTGAGATATGTGAGGATCGAGGCACGTGGCGCTCGGCTCTCTCTGCCTACCCCGCAAGGGATTTGGCGTGAAGTTATAGATAGATAGATAGATGACTTCTTAAATCTGTAGTATTTATTATGTGAACTTTGATAAACTACCAACTGACCGCAATGATCTGAGGGCAAGTTGCCAATTATTGTTTTATTTACACGGCCACAATTACAGAAAACATTATCTAGACTAGTTGCAGATGCGGCCGATATACCTACGCGCAGGCTCCAGAAATAGGTTTTCTAGATCAATACTCGTTTGTGTTTCTACTAATATCCTATTAATATTTTAAATGCGAAAGTTTGTATGTATGGATGTTTGTTGCTCTTTCACGCTTACACGGCTGAACGGATTTGAATGAAATTTGGCACGTAGATAGATTATGATCTGGATTAACACATAGGCTACGTTATTTGGCTTCACGCGGGCGGAGCCGCGGGCAGCAGCTAGTATCAAATATTACAATCACCACAGACGATTGTGCCTTTTTTACTTTTGAAAACTTTTTTAAAATATCCTCCATTACTTGCTCAAATAACAAATAATCGCCACTAGGAGGTCTACATACACAAATAATTACATAATTCTCTAATTCTGCATATCCTCGATAGTGCACTCAATATAGAGCCTAACAATATCTAAACGTTTTTTGGCTTTTTGAATGCTTCCAACACAAGTAGTATCGATCACGTGTTGCCACAACAGCTGGTAACACCCACAGCTTATTGGTAACCTCACACAGCAACCGTCTATGCACTAATTATTTGGTTACCGTTTTCTATGAGTTGAAGATACTTTTCGAGTCGGACTTCGAAGCGCCCACCTTCGTTTCGCCAATAAGTAGTTTGTTATTTAGCAGGATGCACCATGTACACGCTAGGTTGGACTTAACTCATGAATGAGCCACTAGCTTTTGACGAGCTCGGCGGCGTATTGGTTAATATCGCTACTTTGACACCAACGTTCGTGGATTCGATTTTCATACATGACATTTGTGTAGGTACATGAACATGTTTGTTTCTCTTGGTCTGCGTGTTTATGAGGTAGGCTGCATAAAAGCTATCCGTCGGGGATGTACCACCACCTCAAAGTAAACCGCAGCTAACTAACAACTCATTGGAGGGTTGTTGTGTTCCTGAATGTAAGTGAGAACACCAGTAACCTCCTAAAGATGTGTTAGAAGCAGGGGTGGCATCGCGCGAGTGATACTTAATGTATTGCAAATGTATAAACGGTACGGTAAGCACCATGAAATCCCCATTAAACAATTCACAGAGCCCCGATAAATCGTACCCAGTTTCTCGTCTGTTTACAGTTAATCCGCTGTAATCCGACGAGAAAATGGCGAACTACAGGGGCTGGTGCATACGGGTTTTATTGACGAGCTCGGTGGCGCAGTGGTGAAACGCGCTGTTACGCTACTTTGACACCAACGCTCGTGGGTTCGATTCCCACACAGTACAAATATTTGTGTGCATGAACATGTCTGTTTGTCTTGGTTTGGGTATTTTCTATGTATAATAAGTATGTATTTACAAAAAAAAAAAATGTATTTACGTATGTTTATCAGTTGTCTAGTACCCATAACACAAGCTTCGCTTACTTTGGGGCTAGGTGGCGCTGTGTAATTTGTCCGACAATATTTATTTATTTATTATTTATTACTTAACGTCGAGAGGTATGTAAGCATACGGCCCATCTGATATAAAGCGGCTACCGTAGCCTATGAACGCTTGCAATACGTGCAGAGTCACTAGCGTTGCCACCCCTCCTCATAACACAGCAAATCCTTAAGAGCTTTCTGGTAAACTCACTCGTAGGGACACACCAATTCAGGAAATTATTATTTGGCGGCGATTTTCTGGGAGGTGGAAATATATCCCCAGTCGGGCTACATACATAGGATACACGGAGACCAAGACATGTTCATCTCCACAAATATTTGCCTTGTGTGGAAATCGAACCCACAAAAGTAATCATCGCAAGCCATTCCACCACCGGGCTCGTCGCTCAAGGGTTGTTGTGTCCCTACAAGGGTGAGAGTTGTTTCAAAATATAGACGTTCTCAAACAATTACACACCAAGACAAACACGAAAACTATTCAAACAGTGTTAAGTCAATAAAATGTCCTACATTTTCCATTCCCACGAATGTGACACTAAATAAACATACAATTTTCTTACCATCCAATCGCATAACAAACATAATATATGTCCCTGAGTAACCGCCAGGAACGCCCCGAGAGACATGCAAGGACGGCAAAGATGGCTCTCAGTTCCGAGACGTGTAAATATTCGTATCTAGTATTACTCGGTTAAATATTTACCGAACCGAGCACTCGGCCGAGTTACTCGGTCCAGTAAGTATGGGGATTGTAGCGAGCGAGCAGTACATCGCCAGAAAGAGCAAAGTTTTCCTGCATCATTAACTTGATTCTGTTAAATTTTCAATGTTAATTTGTAGAATCCTACTATTTTCCAATGTTTTTTTATGGGATTCAAACAATAAAGTGTTTTTACCCAAATTAAATATATATCACATCCAGTCATGAGTATTGACGTTTAAAATAAAACGAAAGCGCGCGATAGGTGACGCGATTTGGCAGAATCAAGAGGACACTGGGAGAAAGGGAGAGTTAGTGCAAACGGCGGCAAGTGACGACGTCTTGGGACTGTCTCGTATTTTCCTGAACATTTATTACAAGTGTCGATTTGAAATTATAGTGTGATATGAATTGCATTGGATTTCTCATTGCACAACTAACCATCATACGCCATAGAAAAATCATACGAATACGATATATACTTATTAACAGAATCCTTAATGAGAAAATAATATTTTCAACCATTAACAGAGTGTTCTGTATTTAAAACGAGTTACTCGGCCGACTACGAGTACTATAAAACGTGCAGAGTACGCCTAGTAGTAATAACCAAGTACTCAGTACATCTCTAGTCTAGATACTAGAGATGTACTGAGTACTTGGTTATTACTACAAGGCGTACTCTGCACGTTACTACATATATACCTTTAATGATTATCGTAATAGTAGATATCTTCACCTATCACTTAAATTATACAAGTCACAAGTCAGATCGCACATGGAGTACTGTCACCATTGGGCGGGCACACATGGATACCTTGCGATTAGGTTCAGAGACGAGCTGTGAGAATTATCGGCGATACTAAGCTTGCAGACAGTATTGGGCTCACAAGTAGTAAGTAGAGATTTTGCTTCCCTTTGTGTGTTCTACACTTCAGATTGGACACCGGGTTGTGTTCTGATGAATTGTTTGGTATGATGCCGACAGCTTCTTTTTACAACAGCACCGCTCGCCGATGGCGAAGAGTTCACCCTCAAGCACTGGAATCGCAATGGTTGCGCACAATGGGGTTGCAAAGAATTTTTTTTCCGAGAATATTCAAGTTAAGGAATGAACTTCCAGCCGAAGTTTTCCCAAGGGACTACAGCATGGAGTTCTTTAAGAAAGACGTCAAGGTTTTTACAGGGTCTGCAACGCATGAGTGACACGCCTGGTGTTGCAAATGTCCATAGACACGGTAACTGCTTACCATCAGGCAGACCGTACACTTGTTTGCCAGCTTAGTGGTATAAAAACATGTCATATGACACGGCCTTGGCACACTTTACTTGTTTCTTTAACATTTTAAAACTTAAATAACTGGGTATCATAAATCATAATAAAGAGTTACGAGTAGTATATAGCGAAAGTAGAAGAATGTAGGAGCCAAGGAAGACCAAAGCTTATCTACCATGATCAAATTGATCGTGATTTATCAGAAGGTAATGTCAGGAGCCTAAGAAACTGGTGAGCGTGCATAAGAAGAGTAATTAATGTTAAAGACGCGAGTGCGGTACGTGAGTAATTCTAATTTTCAATTTTACGCCAAATCCTTTACGCGGTAGGCAGATTAATTAAAGCTCTAAATGAGGTGGTTCTCACAAAACTCTCTCCGGTTCCCAGGGCTCCTGTCATCACCTTCTGATAAAACACGACCAATTTGGTAGTTGAGTCTTGATCTTCCTCGACTCCTACATCCTTCCACTTTCACATTGTATATCTGTGTCGTCATTCTTTCTACATGTCAAAATCAACGGAGCATGTCTTTTCTTATCTTAACACCGCAACTCTCTTTCAGACCAATTCTCTATCTATCTATATATAACTTCACGCCAAATCCCTTGCGGGGTAGGCAGAGAGAACCGAGCGCCACGTGACTCGATCCTTACATACCTCACTCGTCTTTAACATTCATTGCTCTTTCCATGCACGCTCGACTGTTTCTAGAACTCCTGACATCACCTTCTGATAGAACACGACCAATTTGATCATGTCTTGTTGTCTTGAGTCTTGGCTTTCCTCGGCGCCTACATCCTTCCACTTTTGCATTGCATATCTGCTTCGTCATTCTTTCATCCTGCATTCTTTCTTACTAATTCTCTTTGTAAGTAATTTGATAATATTTACTATTACAACTTACAATAACCTACAAAGTTATTACTAAGTATTCCTTTGTACAATATTTACTATCCTGAATAAAAAATATAAACATCAGATAAAATACGACCAATTTGGTAAGCTCCTAAGGAGTTGCTGTATTAGCAGCAGAGGTAGCATCGCTCAAATGGTACTTGATGTATTGCAAGCATTCATAAGCTACAGTAACCGCCGTACATCAGGTGGGTCGTATGCATGTATGTCTCCCGACGTGAGTTTTGGCCTTCATCAGCTGTATTCCACACGAATGTTTCATTATTTTATATATATACTAGCTGCTGCCCGCGGCTCCGCCCGCGTGGAGTCATATAACGTATCCTATGTGTTAATCCAGTTCATAATCTATCTACGTGCCAAATTTCATTCAAATCCGTTCAGCCGTTTAAGCGTGAAAGAGCAACAAACATCCATACATACAAACTTTCGCATTTATAATATTAATAGGATATATTCGTCGCCCCATATTCGTCCACTACTGAACATATACCTCCCATCCAGAAAGCCATTCGACTCGATCTTGTGCCACCTGAACCTCTTGAAGTCTTCGCTCTACCAAGTACGGGATCATCCCACACTGCGTGTACCAGTACGGGGACGTCTTTCGAGAACATTTCTTTCTTAACGGATGTCATTTCTACGAGCTATGTGATCGGCCTACTGAAGTAGCAGTTTGCCTATCTTAGTTCAACTGCATATATCCTCATTTCTGTTTCTATCACGCAGAGAAACCCCTAGCATAGCTCTTTCCATAGCACGCTGAGCGACCTAGAGCTTCCCCATACGGCCTTAGTAATGTTTACAATGACGAAATACCTTGTTTCAAATTCGATTAACCAACAGTAAGCAATTCTCACATACTGGCCACTCCCGACAGCTCTCGGGAGATAGACCAAAGTTCTAAACCACTAAACTCCAATCAACTCAAACATGTAGAGCAAATTACATCGTAGAGTTAGAGTGCTTTCAGATACTCAATGTATCCTTAACCGATGTGATTGAAAAGTTTACTATCTTACACGTTTCATGAGAACCTAAGGTTTAGGTTATATACTCGATGTGATAGCAGCTATGCCGACAGTGATGCCGACAGCTACTTTTTATAACCGCACCGCTCGCCGACCGCGGGGAGTTCACCCTCACACGCTGGAACCGCAATGGTCGCGTACTGTGCGGTTCCAGAGAAGTTTTCTTCCGAGAACTCTCATGCTGTGGAAGCTCCCAGCCGAGGTTTTTTCCAAGGGACTACAGCATGGAATTCTTCAAGAAATGCGTGAAGAGGTTTTTAGAGGGTCTGCAACGCACGGGTGACACCCCTGTTGTTGCAAATGTCCATAGGCTACGGGGACTGTTTACCATCAGGCGGGACGTATGCTTGATTGCCACCTTAGTGGTATAAAAAAGCACGATGTTTCATGAATTTGATTCACAAAACAATAAATCACTCGACTGCACATGAAGGCCCCCAGCGCTCAAAAAACGATGTGTTTTGCGCCTACATATCTCAGCTATTCGAGCCCACTGACCAATGGGGAAATATTTTAACCAATAAGACGATAAATACCGCGATGTTGATCCGCAAACTAACCAATAAGAGCTGCACGTTCTATTACCACCCGACCCGTAGCGGTGAATTGAGTTATTACGTAATATCTGTCTCCATCGGTTCTCCGTATTGTAACTTACAAATTGGATCATTTGTAAATATATCTAGAATCACGCTCGATATTTATAGGGAATTTACATATTGGAAGCAAATGGCGACCATTTTGATTATTGCGGGGTCCCAGAGAGACTATTTTCCACTGGCCCTTTTGTTGCCAAATTAAGTTCCTGCCAATGTTTTCTTAAGGAAACTACAGCATACCATTCAGAGTTCTTCAAAAAGTCGTGAAAAGATTCCGAAATGGAGGGGGATGTACGGATACGGACAAGTTTTCTAGCTCCGCAATTTTGTGGAGAAACATCTGGCCAGAAGGTTATATTTGCGGATTTGTGGACCTTGAGAAAGCACTTGATAAGGTTGTATGAAAGGAACTGTGGGACATATTGTCGAGATATGGGATTGACGGTTCACTCCTCCGTGCTGTGCAATCCACTTACAAGGATTGGTCAGCATGTGTGTGGATAGATGGTGGCAGTCACCTTGGTTTGATGTCAAAATTGGTCTCAAACAGGGTTGCATGCTATCTGCTAAGCTGTTTATTCTGTATCTCGATAGTTGTCTGCAGAAAATAACGTCTAACGAATGTAGGATAGTACATGGGTGACCTAGTGGTGAACTGTCTGCTGTATGCAGATGATGCCGTGCTATTAGCAGATACACCATCTGAACTACAACCACTGGCCACAACGATGAAAGACGATTGTATGTAGAAAGGCTTACTATCGAATGCGCAGGAAACAAAGATAATGGTATTTATTTGAAACAGAAGAAACCAGAACCAATGTAAGGATTACGGTTGATGATGAAATGTTGGAATAAGTGGATGAGATTGTATATCTTGGATGCGGTTTCAGCAGGGATGGAAAGTACACCGCTGATGTAGAAAGACGAGTGAGTGCTGGGAATAGTGTGCATGGAGCGTTGGCAAAACTTCTTGGCAATACAAACGAGCCAGAAGGCACAGCAGAAACAATGCAGTGCTGGTCCCAACGCTTACTTACGAAACAGATATACAACGCAAAAGTGGAGGGATGTAGGAGAGAGTTTGATGTGACAATTTCGATAGTATTTTATAACATAGGTGTTAGCGAACTTAAAAAACGTAATGAAAAATATAACACGTCTATGCACTTTTTGGATGACGTGATTTTTTTGGATTCCATGAAGAAAACCTTGTAAAATTCACTATCGTTTTACCGGTGGTATAAACTGCAGGATTGGGTCTGGGTACCCTTGCCAAGTATTTTTTCAGAACAGTTCTTACAGCTGGAACATCTAGAATTAAGATTTTAAAATGGTTCTGAATGTAGACTTGGTTGTATGGGCGAGATCCTTTGCTTTTTCGCCTCGGGGATAAAAAGAAACAAAAAAAAAGATTGGAAACGCGCGCGTGACACCGTTAATGTTGCAAGCGTCCGTAACTGCTTACCTGTCAGGCAGGCAGCTCGCTTGTTTGCTAAATTGGTACACTGTACATACACATTGCCTGATGGCAAGACTCTACTGTATTAGCAGCATAAAAAAATATGATTAAGTTCCAAAAACGCTGTGATCATTCGTAAATTTTGATAAACTCAGTGGCACGTAGTGAATGATACGACTTTGACACTAGTGCTCGTGGGTTCGATTCCCACACAGGATACATTTGTGTACATGAACAAAAAATATACAAAACTATTTATTTGCAACATGTCTGTTTGTCTTGGTCTGGATGTTTTTAGAGAGATAGGGCACATCAAAGCAGCCCTTCTGGGGAAGTACCTCAACCTCACAGAAAACCGCAGCCAAATAACAACTTCCTAGAGGGTTGTTGTGTTCCTGTGTGTGAGTGAGTTCACAAGTAAGTTCCTAAGGAATTGCTGTGTTAGCAGCAGAGGTGGCATCCCGCGAGTGATATTTAATGTATTACAAGCGTTCATAGGCTACAGTAACCGCTTTACATCAAGTTCATAGGCTATGGTAACCGCATTACATCAGGTGGGCCGTATGCTTGTATGTATCCGGACGTTGACGAGCTCGGTGTCGCAGTGGTGAAACGAGCTGTTACGCTACTTTGACACCAACACTCGTGGGTTCGATTCCCACACAGTACAAACATTTGTGTGTATGAACATGTCTGTTTGTCTTGGTTTAGGTATTTTCTATGTATAATAAGTATGTGTTTACAAAAAACAATGTATGTAAGTATGTTTATCAGTTGTCTAGTAGCCATAACATAAGCTTCGCTTACTTTGGGGCTAGATGGCGCTGTGTAATTTGTCCGACAATATTTCTTATTATTTAATGTTGTATAAAAAAAACTGTTTAGTCCGCGAGCCACGTACATATTTCGTCAATCATTTCCTCTCGGACGATAACACGTAAAATGCTTCAGAGAGTTGTATCATGAAACCTAGTGAACGTAAGCTACGGGTTCCGTGGGTGAATTAAGGAGTAGCGGTAACCTCCCACGCACATTGAAGAAAATATATTTTCAATCATTTCTTCCCTATAGAGAATTTCGAAAAATACAGCTAACATGATATCTTAAAGAAAAAAAGTCATCTGACCATAAAGAATATACGTCAGCTGCCATGCAATTCTCTAAGCGACTCGTAATGGCTGTGTGCGTCGCTGTGATCACAGATGTCACAGCTTTGACATCGTCTACTGCGATCACGGCTTTTTATTTGGTATTCTATAAGGCTGTAAGCGTACGCGAGGCTGTTTGCCTTGTAGAATTCCAATTCCAAACACAGCCTTGCGGCGCTAGTGTCGCAGAACCATGAAAAGCGACACTAAGGAATTGCAATTTTGTGTTCAAGGCTATAACAGCCGATGTTTCCGAGGATGTAAGGATGTTTGCTCTTACAGAATTGCATGGCTGGTCACACGAACATGAAACGACTACTCAATCGAAAATTTACCAGATGACAGTTACATATGCTGTTGTGAATAAATAAATATGTCAGCTGGCTGTATCTCGGTGGAAAGATTGTCAGCTGATGTCCAGAAGGGTGTAACGCAGGAACTAGACAGGGGCATCCATCGCCTATTTTTTTTTTTTATACAACGTTGGGAGTCATACAAGCATACGGCCCACCTGATGTAAAGCGGGTACCGTAGCCTATTAACGCTTGCGTTAATAGACTACGGTAACAACGTTACGTACGTTTACAGCAACTCCTTGGGAGCTTACTGGTGACCTCACTCACACGCAGGAACACAACAACCCTCTAGGGAGTTGTTATTTGGTTTTCTGTGAGGTGGAGGTACTTCCCCAGAGGGCTGCTTTGATGCGCCCTACCTCTCTTAAAACATCCAGACTAAGATAAACAGACGTATTCATGCACACAAATGTTTGCCTTGTGTGGGAATCGAACCCACGAGCGGTGGTGTCAAAGTCGCGTAGTTCCCGACTGAGCCACCGAGCTCGTCATAATATACCGGCTGAGGAGGTATCCCTCGGCATAAAAACGAAATGTTCATGATAAAATTTGCTGTTACATCTCCGCCATACTAAATACAAGTAGTTATTAATATGTGGATAACGATGTTGGCTGTACAATAGCTCAAACTTACTTGTTCTGTACTAATAATAAATAAATATTGTCGGACAAATTACACAGCGCCATCTAGCCCCAAAGTAAGCGATGCTTGGGTTATGGGTACTAGACAACTGATAAACATACATATATACATTTTTTTGTAAATACATACTTATTATACGTAGAAAATACCCAGACCAAGACAAACAGACATGTTCATGCACACAAATGTTTGTCATGTGTGGGAATTGAACCCAGGTTGGCGAGCGTTGGTGTCAAAGTAGCGTAGCAGCGCGTTCCACCACTGTGCCACCGAGCTCGTCATATCGTAATGTTAACATATTTATACAATCAGCTGTTCCTTTCAAATAAAATAAATAATTACTGCTAGCTAATTTTTAGGGTTCCGTACCCAAAGGGTAAAACGGAACCCTATTACTGAGGCTCCGCTGTCCGTCCGTCCGTCTGTCTGTCACCAGGCTGTATCTCATAAACCATGATAGTTAGACAGTTGAAATTTTCACAGATGATGTATTTCTGTTGCCGCTATAACAACAAATACTAAAAAATAGAATAAAATAAATATTTAAGGGGGCTCCCATACAACAAACGTGATTTTTTTGCTCATTTTTGTGGATATTGATAACGGCAACAGGTAGACGCTTGAAATATTCACAGAATATTTAGTTATATATTTACTTTAAGAATAAATAATTAAATTAAAATAAAACAAATATTTAAGGGGGGCTCCCATACAACAAACGTGTTTTTTTTTTTCGTTTTTTATAGATAATGGTACGGAACCCTTCGTGCGCGAGTCCGACTCGCACTTGGCCGATTTTTATTATTACAGGATCCTGTCAGCTTATGAATTTTCATCCGGGAGGAAGCGACGTATATATGCATAGTAAAGTTTGATTATACTATGATATAAGCTACCAGTATGCCGAGAGAAAAGCCAGCTGGTGCATTTAAATAGGCGAAAGATACACCCGTCTGGCTCCAGCGATACACTCTTCCGGGCATCAGCATTGTCTCATACTTATTTAGCTACAACGTATTTTACTTCGTAGAATAATTGCTTTTTCTATTAAACTTTCTTTAACTTAGTTTACTATATAATTTTGTCGTCAAATGTCAAATGAATTAAGTACTTAAAATTCAATTACGCCCCGACGAAATATGGAAGCAACATTAAACGACATCACAAAATCAAACTGTAATAACTACGAAACGAAGCACTTAACTGAGTTCAAATCGAGTTGTTGGCGCCAAATGCTCTTTCAATGATGTAAATTTGTAACAAAATGTCGGAGTAAATGATATATAAAACGTTCTTAAGGTTTTAGTTAAGGTGGTCATGAAGTCTGACGGTGGTCAAGCCCCACTTGAGTAGGAAAATTATTTGATAGTCTGCTAAAATTCTTCCATAATCTGCATGAAAAAATTCTTTATTTACCATTGCAATGACCAATGCATTGGGCAATCAAAACACATTAAGATAAAAATAATTTATTTGCCAATAGGCCCTTACGGACACTAGGCACCTCTTACATTCTTTAAATGAAATCATATTGTATCTAAATCATTTTCTATAGTTTTTCTTTACTTTTAATCGCTCTTTTTTAATCTACCAGCATTTAGAAAATGACCATTGGCGAAGAAGAAATGCCAAAAAACTTGCCAACATGGGTCTTTTTTTCATCGTTAATATATATTACAATAAACATATTATATTAAACTAAAGATATATTAATACATATGCTGAATCATTTCTAAACATCCCTGTCAGTTAGATATTCATCGATTCTATAAGTCGATTCTATGAGTACGTATTGCATTTTTTGCATTGTTATTTATTCTCACAGCTTTTATTGTTTTCTTTTTAATGGGGCAGTGATAGTACATTTGGCAAATGAACACTGGAGAAAAGAAGAAGAAAAGTCAAAGTGTAAAATATTGCAATATGAGATACTAATTTTCTTCCCCTAAGATTCTGATTTTAACATGGAGCGACTGCCGTCATACCTTCACAACCCAAAGGGAGAATCAGACCTTGTACAAATTAGGCCACACGTCTTCTGAAATATCTTGAATATGCGGTTTTTCTCACGATATTTCTTTCACCGCCGATCAATTGACAATTACAAATATGTACATAAATTCGAAAACACGAATATAGTGGTTGTTGTTATTGTTGTAATATCTTTATTGTACGTTACATTCAAAATAAATTACAATAAAAATAAAGCTAGTGTTACAAAGGCGGACTTATCCCTAAAAGAGATCTCTTCCAGCCAACCTAGAGTCATTGAAAGAACAATTTACATGGGCGAAAGAACACACGTACACCTACTCACTACAACAATACAATAAAATTCTTAAAAGTAAAGTATAAGGTTATCTAATACGTACAACGCATTTACCAATAAACAAAACAATACATAAAAATAAAAAAGAAACCAAAATATGAACATACATTAACTACATAAACTAAAAGCAAACAAACATGAGATACATTGGTACATGGTAACACCAGGATTCTACACAGGATCAGTCGGTTAAAAGGCTGGTTCTTTATCCGCAACGCTATCACTCTTATCTATATGTATTCTGGCAAATAAACATTTTGAATTAGATCTTAGATGATTATTACCTTGTTAAGTTGTTTGTACACCCATAGATTTTCATACACTCTATAACATGCAAATTTCGTCTTCCTCTTGAAACTATTTTCTGACACAGACAGAGCTGTTTCCTATATTACATGTACTCTATAGTGCAGAATCGAACACAATTTACAACATAAGACCTTTTCATTCTATGAAAGTCGATTACCCAGATTCTAGGAAGTCTACATCGGTAATTGTAAAAGTAGATGAAAGAGGTGCGCATTAGCGTGCGGCTATCTCCCGTCTTAATTAACAAATATTTATCTAATATTTCTCCAAGAAAACATATGTATTGGTTAAAGATACATCTGAAGTAATAAATTAGACAATTTGTTTTTTAAGTACAGATTAAGGAGTAAGTAAACTAATTTAGATTGGCAGACAGCAAACTATTTGTTCTTATATTGAATTTCAAATTTCAGCAAATGAGGTATCATCAGCAAATAATAGCACTATACCAGTCATGTATCTGAGTATTATAAATAGAAATGAATCCTAAATGAAACCCTGGACAATCATATTGTGAGCCTCATCTCAATTATATAATGGCACTGCTAAAGCAGTCATTTCTGGTGGTCGCACACAGTAGAAGCTCTAAAAAGATCGTAGAAACCCCAGATAGAAACCTACATGAGTGCAATAACATCTCCAATGTTTTACTCAAACTAAGATAAATGTATATGTTATGTGTTGCAAATGTCCACAGATTACGGTAACAGCTTACCAACAGGCAGGCAATACGTTTTTTAGTGGAATAAAAAAGAAACACGAATCGGACACTGAAAAACTTACAGAGCTGTAGGAAAAGTTCAATTAAAACAGTTGTTTCAGCATTTTCAACCATTATCTGTTGACTTACCTCTCAGAGTCCATTATGTAGTTTCAGGGACCCAGCTTGCCGGAAATATCTGCAACAAAAATAAAACCGTGTTTATTTTCATTATTAATTGAAACATTTTAAGCTTGCTACACACTATGCCGGCGGTATAGCTATGCTGAGTACGGCTTGTTATGATTTGGTTTGCCGTAAAAAAACCGACGGGTGTGCCGGCGGCCGGCATCGTGAGAGTGTCGTGCTGTCATTGGGCGGTGTAGCTCATTAAAATAAGCACCACAGCTGCGATAACGATATTGACAACTTCGTTGTCCGTCATAAATAACCAACAACTACTACGCGACTGTCACAACAAAAATGGCGCTCCGCGGCTTTGCACCGGTTTCTGCGGCACGTGCCGGCGGCCTACCCGCCAACCATCGAGTGCGTATCCATAACGTTACGTACCTTAGGTTACGTATCGATGCCGCCAACACACGCGCGGCAACAACCCGCCGGCAGTGTGTAACAGCCTTTAGAGATCTCGGAAAACAGTACAATTCAGAAGTCGTGTTCAAACATCTATACTCTATACAGATAAATAAAATTCGAGTGTCTGTTTGTAATATTAAAATAACCGCTTTTTACTAAATGCATATGGATGTATACACGGTACATATACCAAAATTAATATTTTTACAATTTTTGTCTGTCTGTCTGTTTGTTTGTTAATCTCTGAAACGGCTGGACCGATTTTGACGGGACTTTCACTGGCAGATAGCTGATGTAATAAGGAGTAACTTAGGCTACTTTTATTTCAGAAATTTTATATATTTTTATTAATATAAATAAATAATATAAAAATAACTATTACGCGCGGACGAAGTCGCGGGCACAGCTAGTTTTATAATAAAAATGTAATGCTTAAAGTGACATACCAGCACATGGCCCACTTGGCGTGTTGTTGTTGCCCACCTTGTTGGTGCCCACTTGTTACCCAAGCCAATGATATTTTGCAATTTTCATGTTGATTATTAACTAGGGTTTTTTATACCACTAAGGTGGCAATCAAGCATACGGCCCGCCTGATCGTAAACGGTCACCGTAGCCTATGGACATTTGCAACACCAGGGGTGTCACCCATGCGTTGCCGACCCTAAACTCTTCACGCATTTCTTGAAGAATTCTATGCTGTAGTCCTTTGGAAAAACCTCGGCTGGGAGCTCATTCCACAGCTTGTGAGTGCTCGGAAGAAAACTTCTCTGGAACCGCACAGTACGCGAGTATTGCGGTTCCAGCGTGTGAGGGTGAACTCCCCGCCGTCGGCGAGCGGTGCGGTTATAAAATGTAGCTTTCGGCATCATTTCGAACAATTCTTCAGAACACAACCCGTTGTACAATCGGTAGAACATTATATATGGATAACCATTATATGAAACATAAAAAAATATTACTTCACTAAACTTTTCACAGGCAATTGACCCCACATCGCGAGCATTGAGTTCGTAGTAATTAAAAGTAATATATATATATATATATAATATATATATATATAATACAAAGTCGGGTTAGTTACTCTATTTATATATAACTCGAGAACGGCTAGATCGATTTTTAAGATCTTTGTTTTGTTGGTTGGCTTTGTTCATCGCCCCGAATAGCAGAGTAACTATTAAGCCATTGAAAAAAAATATGAAGAAAATTTATTTTCTCATACATTTTATATGAAACGCCTTTATGATATGACAAGAACGAATTGACAAATTTCAATGAATATATTTTTGTTCGTCTTAGCTGTGTGTGCTGAAACACCTCCTCCAGCGATAGCATTCGCCAGTTTCTTTTTTTTACGTACTACGTCGGAGGCATACAAGCATATGACCCACCTGATTAAAGCGATTACCATAGGCGATGAACGCTTGTAATACATTAGTATCACATGCACGATGCCACCTCTGCTGCTAACATAGCTACTCCTTAGGAGCTTACTGGTGATCTCACTCACGAGCAGGAACACAACGACCCTCTAGGGAGTTGTTATTTGGCTACGGTTTTCTGCGAGGTGGAGGTACTTCTCCATCCGGGCTACTGATGCGCCCTACCTCTTTGCCAAGGCGATTTATTTAAACGAACGTTGCCTCTGATATGCCACGTTATTACACTAGGAAAGCTCACATCAGATACTTCAACGTTGGGGGCAAGGCAACGTGGTTCCTAATCATCCGGATGTGCGTTCTGCTGATACTTCTGATTGTATTTACACTGTTTATTCAAAGAGTGACGAATACGACGAGCTTCTACTTGCGGTTGTTGCTGGTGAATGTTCTTTGGTCGACATTATTAGACTCACTTAGAACTTTTTTTTTTTTTAATATTGTTGGACAAATTACACAGTCCCATCTAGGCCCACAGTAAGCGAAGCTTGTGTTATGGGTACTAGACAACTGATAAACATACGTAAATACATTGTTTTTTGTAAATACATACTTATTATACATAGAAAATACCCAGACCAACACAAACAGACATGTTCATGCACACAAATGTTTGTATTGTGTGGGAATCGAACCCACGAGCGTTGGTATCAAAGTAATGTAACAGCGCGTTCCACCACTGCGCCACCGAGCTCGTCAATCCACTTCATCCAATCCGATATCGAACTGTCAATAGTGTAGTGTGCCCAATATTTCATGGTTCATGGACAACAGCTCAATTTACTTGAAACGATAGTCATTGGGACATGACAATCACTGCAGCAGTTGCTACACTTTCAAGTGCTTCCCACGGAAGCACATGAATTGTGGAACAAAAACATATATGTACGTCAAAAGACATTTTACATGGAATTCGCGTCAATTCAGGGAATACCGATCACGAGGTAAATGAATAGATACAGGCTTTGCTTTTAATCGAAAACAAGCGGTACATCATGTGCGGTAGTTTGTTAGTGAAGTACAGAATGCTACAAATCGTGAATGAACGACGCTTTTAGTCGAGAATTGGAATGTGAACGTGAATATTGCGTTCGAAATGCATTGAACCAATTAGTTGAAGCGAATGTACGAGTACCACTGTTGAACCCCCAACAGAAGGAAGTGTGCGATACGTTAACGAAGGCAATTGCTGATGGAAATGGCTTATTTTTCCTCGATGCGCTCGGCGGAACTAGGCAGACATTCCTCATATCATTTAATTTGTCCACTTTGCCCACTTTTTGCAAGATATCCGATATTCCATTTGCTTCTTCTGGGACAGCGGTCATATTGGTAAAAGGACGTCATCAACTCTGTGACGCTAAGAGACGATACTTCAGCTGACAGGCAGCAATCATGCGAGTTGCATTGCTAAACAATCCATCTGCCGCAGGTTTCTCCAAGCAATTACCGTCTGTCGGCAATGTTCATATTCCTGTCGACGAATCTCACTGATTGACTTCGTTTCCGTCGAATTTAGCATTTCTTCTCAGCTCGGTGGCAGTCAATTGAATGAAGGGAATCGACTCGAATGCAGCCCAACCTGCATATACCTTAACATAAAGTAGTACAACAATGGTAAGCGAATCATTTCGTTCGCTTCTATAAGGCTAATGCTTTGTTACCATGTCAATTACATTAGTTTTAATATAATTATATTCTCGTTTATATTTATGAACATTTATTATACTTAATTCATTTTGACTATTCATTTTGTCTTAATAAAAAACTGAATTTATTTCACCTGATCAGTTAACACAACATGAATTCATTCTGAGACGGGTCAAAGTTGGCCGGGTCAGGTAGTAGTAATATAAACTATTTTTTGACGATTCGACAACATTTAGTCCTCCGCGGACACTAGTCCCTCATCTGCGCAGGCCTTCACTAGAAACATCGTACAACGAAAGGTCACTGGCCACGGCCATGTGCATGTTGACCTCTCAAAAAACATTTGTTTAAAAAAAAAATAGATTTTCGTAATAGGTGTGACATATAGGTACATATATATCACACTCGACCGGCACTCGTGCGTGTGAAATGACTGTTGGTATATATAGGTATAGTAATAGTATTGTGTTATAATGATTGAAAAAAAAAAAATGCTGTAACGCTTTTGACCACGTTCGCAATGATGATGTAAGAAAGAGAGTTGACCCGAAAGAGATTGTCGGTGTTAAGATAAGAAAATACATGCTACGTTGTTTCCGACATGTAGAAAGAATGCAGGATGAAAGAATGACAAAACAGATATGCAATGCGAAAGTAGAAGAATATAGGAGCCGAGGAAAACCAAGACTAACCAACCATGATCAAATTGATTGTGTTTTATCACAAGGTAATATCAGGAGCCCTAGGAATCGGCGAGCGTGCATGAAAAGAGCTATGAAAGATAAAGAAGGGAGTGAGATGTGTAAGGACCGCGTCTTATTACGCTCAGCTCCGTCTGCCTACCCCGCAAGGGACCTGGCAAGAAGATATACATACATACATTTTTAAAGTGCGGGTGTTTCTTAGGGCACACAAAGACAAGTGGTGATGCTAACTATTGGCTTTCAAGCAACACTAGCCTTCACCTAGGGTGGGGAGTATGCTCTAAAGTCCTTATGTTGAAGGCAGAAATGAAGAAAGAAGGAAGTATACGGGACACTTAGACCAGAAGGTAACCGCGCAGTACGCAACCACTGCGGTTCCAGTGTGTGAGGGTGAACTCCTCGCTTACCATTAGGCAGGAAATATATTTGTTTGCCATCTTAGAGGTATAAATAAAGTCTTCCTGCGACTACGGACGCTGCAAAGCATTCGAAACGTCAGATTCAAAAAAATAAATAAAACGCGATACTTCCGTTAAAAATTGTTTAATTCAAAGTTTCCCTTCACGGTTGGTACTTTTCAATGGCAAAGGCGAGAGGAAGGCTGAATCGTGTTCTTAAGTGCCGGCCGGTGCTAGTTGACATGAATTTATTGGTCTCGAAAGCTCACAAAGTAGTATAATCAAATTGCTTTTAAAAATGAGTTCATCAAACAACGCCTAACTTTACGCATTCGTTTAGGCAGAGAAAATTGATTTTGTGAAAATATGATAATATCCCCTTAAAACTTTTTGAGGACAAAGTTTCTAGTATACGGGAGTCGCACTGAAAGTTTTTAGAATTGGCCAATAAGAAAAGTTGCCGAAGAAAACTTTATTCAAATTTCGAACAAAGATCTCTTTGGAAAGTAGATGTTATGTTACATTGTATTCACATGTTACCTAAATTGCTTTAACAAAATGACAGTAATTTAAAAAGTGCATGTCGTGCGTCGAAATGTATTTGCCTAAAGATATTTTTCGCCCTAGACTTATTACGTAGAACAATGTAGAAAATAACCTATGGAGAACCGGTAAGACTGATATTACGCAATTTACCTCTACAAGTCGGGGGTAAAGTAAAACGCGCAGCTCTTATTGGCTAGTTAACTGATCAACATGGCGGCACTTATCGGCTTATTGGTTAAAATATTCTCCTATTAGTCAGTAGGCTCGAATCACTGAGATGTAAAATAGAGAAGTGCCTCCTTACCTTACAAAAGACCGCAGGGAAATAACAACTCTCTGGAGGGTTATTTGATTTCCTGCTGTTGAGTGAGGTCACCAGGACAATGTTGCGCAGGCAGCAAGAGTGGCAACGCACCACGTTCCGTAGTAAACAAGGTACCCTTATAGTTTCGCCTTGTCCGTTTGTCTGTCCGCCCGTCTGTCCGCGGCCTAGTTCAGAGACGCTTGACACTAGATAGTTGTAGTTTGGCATAAATGTACATACATTGTTTTTTGGTGGTACCTTCCCTACATGTAGTGGGGATAAATTTTCTTATCCGCGCCCACCACGGTGTGGTCAGTCGTTAGATGGGTTTTTAAACACATTGAGGTTTGGTGGGGAGAGCATTTTTAGGGTTCCGTACCCAAAGGGTAAAACGGAACCGCCGCTATAACAACAAATACTAAAAAATAGAATAAAGTAAATATTTAAGGGGGCTCCCATATAACAAACGTGATTTTTTCGCCGTTTTTGTAGATAATGGTACGGAACCCTTCGTGCGCGAGTCCGACTCGCACTTGGCCGATTTTTCAATATAGTTTGCGAAATATTTATATTAATAGTGCAAAATTTTGTTGTACCAAAACATGTGCACATAAATCCAATAGGCTCCTATTATTTTAGGCAACTATCTAATAATTTTTTCGCAAGCGAAGCGAAGTAAATACAGAATCCTACACTGTGCACATGCATGACATGCACTTGGCCGGTTTTGTCAATGGTTCCTGCCAATAAATATTTCTTTCATTCTTAAGAAATAACTACTTATATTATAGTTTTATTTTCAGTGCAAAACTAAACGTAATTCAATTTTCTAAACTATGTAATACAAACTAGAGAGAACATCTTTATGCGAGAAAACCTATTTTGCGCTCCATTGAAAACATCTAACAATATGGTGCAAAACATAGAAGATAGCGTAGAAATACGTCACTGAGCTGCACGTTACATAACGATGGTGTAAGAATTATTTCTTACATTCACACCAACGGAGTATAGTTTTTTTTTTATTTTAACACCGACACTCTTTTCAGACCAACTAGAGGGCGTAGAAATACACAGATAAATATTTGATTTCCTAAATCTATTCTTAGTTTGCGTCTCGTATCGTATTCGTATGTGATATATTTATTACATACGAGTGTGACATATCATAAAATGGGTAAAAGTGCGAGTTGAATTCGTGTGATGTGGGTGCCGTACGAAATATGTATTTTAGGATACACACACGAAACACCTCTTTGCTGATAAAAAAGGGACAGTACTAACCAGTTGAGAATGCGCAAGCTTGCATAGCCAGAGGAACACCGGGCTCGTTAATTATATAACAATTCAAAATTATCATTTTTTAATTTTTTTCGGCCATTTTGACCATGTTCCTTAAGAGATAGGAACGGTGTTCCTGAACATTCATATCCTACTTTTTTATGCTGAATACGAATCTGAAGTCAAAATGCGTATATTCGAAAAAAAGCGATAGACAAACGCACAAACAAACGCACAGACAAACATATAGAATTCATGTAGGAACGGTGTTCATGAAAAGATATTAATAAATAAAAGCAAGATCGCTACCGCTTGTAAATTAGACTAGCTCACGAATAAGTTGAACAGCGTGGAGATAAAACAAAGCGGCACCACGGCAGAACATAAACGATGGAAACTAATAGCAACTTGAAAGTAGTTCCGAGCTCTTTTATACGGTTTGTTTCATATAGAATTGTCGATTGTGAACGTTTCTGTCCGGTAAGCTTTATCTTTTCGTGTTACACGCAGATAAAGGTTTATTCACAGAGTAAATAATCTATTGAGACTGATGAGACAGATATTACGTAGTTACTTAGTTCATTAATCAAAGCACGTCTGGGGAAGTACCTGCACCTCACAGTAAACCGCAGCCAAATAACAACTCCCTAGAGGATTATTATGTTCCTGCTTGTGAGTGAACTCACCAGTAAAATCGTAAGGAGTTGTTGTGTTAGCAGCGGAGGTGGCATCGCACAGATGATGTTCAACGTATTAGAAGCGTTATTAGGCTACGGTAACCGCTAAACACCAGGTAGGCCGTATGCGTGTATGCCTCCCGACGTAATATAAAAAAGAGATAGCGGCAGTCCTACTGGACATTTTCAGGATTCATTCCAGCCCAGGATTAACAGCCGCAACCGCAAAATGACAATGCACAGAGAAAATCATTGCAGCTCCAGGGGTGGAACAATGGCTGCTTTGGAAGTAACAAAGAAGTTAAGAATTGTTAGGAGTAGGAAGTTTGAGATTCGATTTCCCTCTTCTTGCATCAAAGGCATAGAAGCATACGGCTTAACTGATCTAAAGTGATTACCGTAGCATAGCAATTGGTAGCAACTCCTCAGAAGCTTAACTCACTTGCAGAGACACCACAGTCCAGGAAACTGTTATTTGGCTATTGATTTCTGTGACGTGGAGGTACTTCCTCAGTCGGTGAGCTTTGATGCGCCTACAATAAAAACAACCAGACAAAGACAAAAACACATGTTCATGCACAAAAATGTTTGTCCTATACGGGAATCGAACCTCCAAAGTAGCCAATGCTAACCAATTGACCGCGGGATTCATCATCCTTAGAAAGCTCAAAGATAGCAACATAAAGGCATACGGTAGACCTAAAAAGAGAACAAGCCCAGCTCGACTGCCGCTATAAACCAATAACTACTACTTGACTACGCATAAATACACCCCTCATTCGCAAATACGTTTAGTATAGTGCCTGAGTATGTCAGCGATTGGGGCCTACTGTGTAATAAGAGGATATTTTACCCAATAAGCGGATAAGTAACGCGATGTTGATCCGCGAACTAGCCAATCAGAGCCCCGCGTTCTACTTTACCCCTAGACCCACATTTAATTGAGTTACTGTTGTTAAATAGTCTCAAAATTTCTCCATAGGTTATTCCCTTCATGACTGCCACCACTCACTCTTATAAGTCAATTCTATGACAAACCTATGACTGATGAGTCCATATCTAAACATATTACGACTGTAGTACCATGTAGTGAATTTATGACACTCAAAACAAGCATTTCATTTAACCACCGCTGCGTACAAACACAACTGTGTTCGTTTGTATAAAGGTGGCATAAGGCTGACGACAGACGAGCGGAATTTTGTACAGTTGCGAGTCGCGAAATATTTGCATATAAGACGTACCAACTGACACTTATTTGTTTTGTTTACACCACTAAAGCAGTAGGCAAGCGTACAGCCGTAGCCTATGGGCATTTGCAACACCAGGGATGTCATAAATAAAGATAATTGTTTTGTTTATACAACTAATGTAGCAAGCAAGGGTACCACCGGCGTGATAGTGAGCAGTTACCGTAGCCTATGGACATTTCCAACACCAGGGGTGTGACTCTTAGGTTGCAGACCCTGTAAAAATCTCCTCACGCCTTTGTTGAAGAACCCCATGCTGTAGCGCATAGGGAAAACCAAACTTATTTGTCTCCCTAAGTAGTATAAAAAATCAGTTTGTGCCAGACGCCAACATCATCAGTTTGCAATATGAAGGGCATCTAAGTGTAAACTAACGCAATTCACTACTTATAAAATTCTCCTATTCTGGCCTAAACTTCAGTTTTAAATTTTACATATTTAAATGACTACATACAATATAGTACAGAAACCCCGATCTGTCTATCAAATTGATATATTACTACTGCTAGACAATCACAATACAGTTCCCAGCAGTTTTTCAAAGATAACTATCATAGTAAAGGTCCATTTGCATCGGCTAGATATCAACAGATTAGATAAAAATTGCCACCGTGCAAATAGAATCGCTTGTGCATAACGCAGATAATTAATAAAAAGAATAGTTATAAATAATGATTCATCAGAAACAGAGTAGTTTTTATACAAACATAGAGAAAATTACTTAATAAATAATAATAAAAAGCGTTTATTTTCTCATCACAAATAGGATAACAGTCATTGAAGGAACATATACCGAGTTACTTTTTTTACTATTTTGTGAGAGACTGGTGCCTGAAGTAGGCTTTCGAAAAAGCCTGAGACACAGGTCACCAGGACCCTTACTTAGATGTATTTTGCGAAAGAGACGAATTCCAGGCGATTTAATGGATAAATATACCTCTCCCGCTTAAGTGGGAAACGAGAAATTATCAATTTAAAAACATTTATAGTAACTTACATTGATGCGACTATAAGTTATACTGAATTATGTTGCAAAGATAGCCGTATAAGACGTTGGTCCCAGCTGCTTTCGATATATGACAGTGTTGTTGTATTTCTGCGAGTGTGTGTTGCCAGTAAGCTTCTGGGGAGTTGCCTTTTATTTTGTTTTTATTTATACTACGACGGGAGACATACAAGTATACGACCCTCCTGATGTAAAGCGTAGCCTATGAACTTGCAACATATTAAGTATCGCTAGCGGAACATCTTCTCATCAATTCGCGTAACGCGTAACCTCTCATGAGCAGGAAAACAACAACTCTCCTTGGAGTTGTTATTTGGGCGCGGTTTTCTGTTAGGAGGAGGTACTTTCCCAGACGGGCTGCTTTGTTGCTGTATTAATAGCTGGGTAGTAAAGCGCGAGCAATACTTCCTGTATTCTAAGCATTTATAGAGAATAACAACCACTATGCTTCTATGACGACATTGTATAAAAAAATCACAATTCTAAATATTATTTTTTATTATTCTAAACATCAAAACCACGAAAGTACTTGCACTTAGAGTAACAGTATATTTGTTTGTATAAATGAGAATATTTAACACAAAATTCAGTATTTCGATCAAGGGTCTCTGATATATTTACCGAACGTGCTTTACAACGTAATAAGCACATCACGTTGTCTCAATAATACTTCAACTCAAGCAAGTGGGTTTTCATCCTTCATATTACTTCTACGGAGACATCACATTGCCTATGAAACTCAAAAATAACACGTCCAAAATCGGTCAAACTACTTAGGCTACAGAAGGAAACGGACTAACATACATATGTTCGAACATGTCATTTAATTATAAATTAAGAAAACACACCTGTCATTATTGAAGTTATACTTCTAATGCGACTTGCAAAAAGGTTGCGTTAAACGTTTAACGCTACCATGGAGGGAGAATAGAAAAAGACAGAGCGAGAGTGAAGCTGGTAAATGTTTCACGATATTACCGGTAGATGGCGCTATAGTTAAAAATGCGCAATATTTTAAAACGGCTAAATGTTTCACGGTATTACCGGTAGATGGCGCTGTAGTTAAAAATGTATAACATTTGTATTTTACATTTGAATTGTATGTAATACATTCCATAAACATCGCCGCTACTACTTGATACACGTTTTTTAATTTTACTCCAATAACCCTTCTTATAAATTAAAATATTATTATTTAATATAATTAATACTTAATATTATTAAGTTATTAATGTGAAATATTTATTTAATGATGCCAGAGAAGTATAACTTCTCACGCGCGTACATAAGTACACGCACCCATTTTTTATAATAAAAACGCATTTTTTTTGATAATCCTAGGTACGTACTTATTAGTTAACAAGTACATTTTGTTAATTTAAAAGTAGCTTTAGGGATATAAATTATATATCCCTCATTCTCTTGTGGAGGAAAGCCCCTATAAACTTATGTCTGGAAGTGAACGTACTTTAACTAAAGTATCTGATTAGAGACCTCGGTCCAATTCAAGCCCACGAAGACAAATCTGCGCGTTCACGTTAGAAAAACCCAGTTTACTAAGGTTCCTCAATTTATATTGTATTGTGCGGTTCTAGAGAAGTTTTCTTACGAAAACTCTCAAGTTGTGAAATGAATTCACAGCCAAGGTTTTGCCAAGGGACTACAGCATTGTGTTCTTCAAGAAATACATGAAGAGGTTTTTAAAGGATCGGGCAACGCATGAGTAACAAATGCCCATAGGGTATGGCGAACGGTTACCAATAGCCAGACCATACACTCTATTGTCTGGACAGTCGTGTAAAAACATTACTCTCCGTCACTTGGGAAACGGTAAAAAGACTTAACTCACAGAAACACACATTAACACGATGCAAAAATTTCAAACCAGTAACGTAAACGGTAGAAACTTAAGTTCCCAAGCCTTGTCGTATATTGATTAATCGATGTGAACTAATTTACACCATTGAATATTTTTTTTACACTAATTAAGTGTATTGGATACAGGTGTTTATCATTAGTAGAAATTGCGTGAACTGTAGGATAATTACTTGCTAATTATGAAAACCCAAGAAAGATCTGGTTTTCCTTCTGTGTAGCGGATGCCTGACGGCAGTCTGTTTCATGTAAAAATCCGTACATTCTTAAATCCTTAGGTTCAGGTAACCAATCCTAATGAATTAGCAAACGGGATAAAGGGATAAGAAGTTAAGCTACTAAATTAAAAATATGCTTTTCTGACCTTTAGTTTACGTTTTTAGCAGTATATATGTGTGGGTAAGTTAGGCTTTTTTGGCTTTGGACCATGAGCCATAGTCCAAAGTTTATACTTTCTTATGAAATGATACGTCGTCATAATTAGGTATATTTTAATCGCACAGGTTTTTTTATTGTGTTATGCTTGTATACCTCCCGACGTTGTAGTAAAAAAATACATGCGTGTTTATAGGTTATTTTTGCTATAGCAGGGAGGAAAGGTATACCGCTAATGAGGAAAGACGATTGAATGCAGGAAACAGTGTGAATAAATCGTTGGAATCCTCTAGGCCAATGTTCCGCAAAGTGTGTACCGCGGCATATTGGTATGTCATGTACATTGGACGGTGTACCGCTAAAAATTTACAAGTTTTGTCAAGAAGATATTAAATTAATAGCTACGAGTACACATAGTTAAGAGTTATGCGACTGAGACGCTTTGTTGCACGAGAAGCGGGACACCGCGCTTATGCCATACAAGTGTATTAAAGCACGGCGCCACTTAGTACTCATCGACGTGAACTTTTGTAAAAAAAAAACATATCCCTACACGCCACTAACTAGAGATAGTTTAACATTAAATTACGTCTTTTCTGTGGGGTACATATTTAATTTCCTGGTTTAGTAGGTGTACCTTGGAAACAAAAGGTTTATGGAGCACTGGTTTAAATAGTCAAAACCTAAGCAAGAAGGCACTGATCGCTGTACACAACGCGGTGCTAATCCCGCTAACTTATGGGAATGAAAGTTGGCATGCAAAGAGAGCATGAAAGTTGAGTAAACGAGGTTGAGATGCGACATTGCGCAAAATTTGTAGCGTATCGCTTGCTGACCGCATTCGCTAATGTAAGAAAGAGAGTTAATCTGAAAGAAAATGTAGGTGTTACGGTAAAGACGAGCAGGCTCCGTTTGTTTAGGAATGTAGAAAAAATGCAGGAGGAAAAACAACCAAAACAGTAACACAACGCAGAAGTGGAAGGATGATCAAAGATGATCAATGATCAAAGCCACCATGATTAAATTCGTCGTGTTTTATCAGATAGTGAAATCTGGAGCGCTAGGAACCGGCGAGTATGTATGACAAGAGGTATGAATGTTAAAGAAGTAACCGAGGTAAGAATCGCATCTTGTGGCGCTCGGTTCTCTCTACCTACCTCGCAAGGGACCTGGCGTTAAGGTATACATAGATTGACATACGTTATTTTAACAAATGATAATTCATTTGGAAGCATTACGCGGCCAAGGGTATAGGGGTTAAGATTACTCTTCCACATTACAATCAAGAAAGCAGACAAGGCATACAAATGATAATTCATTTGGAAGCGTTACGCGGCCAAGGGTATAGCGATTAAGATTACTCTTCCACATTACAATCAAGAAAGCAGACAAGGCATAGGTACACAGAAAAAAAGGGGTAGCCGAAAATGGTGCTTCGATTGCTAGTATGTAGATGCCCTAAGATAGCCCATTCGCAGAAACATCGCTTCGATACTTCCTATTCTGCCGCGACCTCATTATCACAGCATAATCGTACCTTGAACTCAGAAATCACTTCTTATGGCGCAAAAAATAAGGTGCACTATCGAATCTAAAACAGATATTATAACGACATGGATATCAGATTTGCAATATTGACCTTTGTTTGCCTTTCGTGTTGAATAGCACCGCTATATCAGATGTTGTTAAGGCTGGATAAGGGAAAAGCGATCTTGTACACTTCGTGACTTTGCTTCCTATTAGATGGGGTAAAAATAGATAGGTAACTGTTACAGAAGTACTCATTTGACGAGCTCGGTGGTGAAGTGGTTAAAAGTCAGAATATAACATCAAGGTTCGATTCCCGCATAAGACGAACATTTGTGTGCATGAACTTGTCTTGGTTTGAGTGTTTTAAGAAAGGCACCAAAGTCTGACTAGGGAAGAACCTGCAGCTCCCAGAGTACTGCAGACAAATAACAACTTTCTGGAAGGTTGTAGTGCTCCTGTGAGTGAATGAGGCAGAGATGGCAAGAGATACTTTCTGTGTTGTAAGTATTCATAGGCGTAACCACTTGACATCCAGGTCCAGGTTAGGTCAGGACCATGTCCTTGTATGACGTTGTACAAAAACCCTCACTCACTAGCACAACAAGACTCCAGGGCGTTGTACTGTTTTGGTGTTAATTGCTAAGTACTCCGCCACTGGGCTCGTTAACCAGTGACAAGTAAGCTAATAATAAAAACTCCTTGTTTCGCAGTCGTTCGTAGGAATGAAGTAAGTAACCTATGGAAACCTAATGACACGATTTTGCATAAGAAAATAAAATCGCCGTTGCGGGTCGGGTGTAAAGTGGAACGCGCAGCTCCTATTGGCTAGTTCACCGATCAACATCGCGTCCCTATTGGCTATAGATTAAAATATTCTTACATCGGTCATACGGGCGGTTGTTTCTTTAACGCCCATAGTTGTATAAAAGAAATCCAATTTTTCGACTTCACAAAGATATAATTACGGCCGGCTTACATATCAATATAAAGGATATGTAATGCGAAAAAGGAAAAGTGTACTTTTACAATAAAAACTCAAAATGCGCGCCTCGATTGGCGCGAGAACGGCAAATATTGAGTAATTGGACGTCAAAAGAATTCCAATTCCGCGCTCAAATGTACTAAAGACGTGTTCACATGACGCTTCTAACAGTGGGGAGGGTAAGCCGTTATATTTAGAGGCAAACAACCTCCCTGTACTTGGTACTGTAATTGTGTTTAATTCCCTAGATGCCTGTCGTGTTCCTACGAAGCGAGCAATTTTATCTAAACTGCTTAGTGTTCTTCCGACCCCAATTAGTTCATGCTAGCGGAATGGTGAGCAATCGCAGAGACGGCTGCTACAGCCGATGCAGAGATCATAGTAGTCATGGCATGTATCCGTTAGTACGGTAGTGGGCGAATGCCAGCCGGCGCCAGTTCACATGAACTAATTTGTAGCGGGAGCACACAAAGCGATTTATATCAAATTGCCTGTAAATAAGGAATTATCAGAACAACTCTAGGTGGCTGAATTGCGGATTGGTGGACCGGTGTTTCAAAGCTGCCTGTCCGTGTCCTTCGACCTATCTTAAACCCATCATAGCCAGACTGCGGTCGTCGCTGCTTCACTTGTGTGTTCATTTAGATTAATACTGGCTTTTAAGAAGTAACATACATATCAAGTTTTCATCTTTCAAATTCAGTTTTTTAAGAGGTAGGGCGAATCAAAGCAGCCCTGACTGGGGAAGTACCTCCGCCTCACAGAAAACCGCAACTGAATAACTCGCTAGAGGTTGCGGGCCGCATGCTTGTTTGCCAATCTAGTTGTATAAAAAAAATACAACTAGATTGGCAAACATGCATGCGGTCTGCATCAGATGGTAAGCGGTCACCGCAGCCTATTGACGCTCACAGCACCACGGGGATCTCGTGACATAAGGATGTTTCGTCACAGTACCCAGTAATTTCTCTGCCATATCTCACCCTTCAAACCGGAACACAGCTATATAAATACAGCTGCTTGGCGACAGAAATAGGTGAGACAGAGGTACCCATGCAAACGAATTTTGTACAAAGTCTCCTCTGTTGTGTTCCTGCGATTGAGGGAGGTTACTAATAGACGCTAAAAAAAGACTTACTGTGTTAGCAGCAGGGTCGCAACGCGTGAACTGACGTCCTGTATTGGCAAGGGTTCATTGACTACAGTAACCGACATTAGATGGGCCGTATGCTTGTATGCCTCGGGACCATGAAGGAAATAATCTATGGAGAAGCAATGAAACGGCTTATGCATTGTAAACACACGCAGCAGAACGCGCACCTTTTATTGGCTAGTTCAAAATTTACAATGTCCTCCAATTGGTCAGTAAGCTCGAATCTCCGAGATATTTGGACGCTAAAACACTACGTTTTTATGACTGAGCGGTGCCTTTATGCGCTGCCAATTTGTTTATTGATTTGTGCTCCCGGCGATGTATAAAAAAATCCGTTTGTGTGAATGATGCCTTATACTATGTTTTCACATCTCGAGTATATCTCGAAAATTGAGTCGATTTCTCTTAATGCTTGGAATTTTCCTCACCAGCAAATCACTAAGATGTCGAATTTATACAGTCATAAATTTAATGTAGAAAAGTCATCACAGTCAAATCATAGAGTAACTCATTTACACGGAGTAACAACACTCCAGGTAGGCGTTATTTGGCTACGGTTTTCTGTGTGGTGGAGCCTTCCGAAATCTTTTTAAACTGCTTTCATGCGTACCCTATATTCCGTTCGTCTTTGCGGCACATGCCGCACTGACGGCCGGCGCAACTGTGCATGAACTAATCGGTAGCGGAAGCACACAAAGTAGTATATATCCACTGAGAGCGTTGTGAAGTCAGGAAGATTACTAGTGTAGCAACATTCTTTAGAGTATTCATAAGCAAACCATCATAGAATAACTTATTTACACGGGGTCGAGCATGGAAGGGCTACATCCCAAACTGTATCAGATTCGTTCACGGTAAACGTTGTACATTGACCGAGTGCTATGTAAAGATCTTCAATACGAACTAACTGGGTGCACGCGTGATGCGTAAGTTGAAAATTCAATCGATGATATGTATCTCTCGTTAGAGATGTGGGCCGCTGCCTCAGACCCGGTTTCTATCCGCCCTTATAGCGTCATGGGTTCTAATGCAACATTCATTTATTATTGAAACTACAATTGTAACCAATCACCGTGGTATCGCCTACGTAAATAAACAATTTACAAATACGACCAATTAATTCTGATTTCAAGCCGCCTACGCGTTTCGCTTCATTAGCTCATTGTTTGGAGAATTAATTGGCTGGAACGGACCTATGCTGTCCACGCCATGGGAACTATTGTTGTTTATTTTAAACTGTTCTTAATACAGAAGTTACGCGTTCGGAGGGCACGGTAAGCCGTTGGATTGATGCTACTGTCTATAAATGATAGTCGCTGAACTAAGTATTATTTTAATCAAAACCGCAATCGCGTTTTTTCTCCACTCCCGATGGTTGACTGGTAGAGAATACAATTAGCATTAAGTCCGCCTTTTGAACCAACTGTATTGTGGTCAATAAAGTATTAAATAAATAAATAAGTACTATGTATGTAGTAAGTATGACGAGCTCGGTGGCTCAGTCGTGAATGACGCGACTTTGACACCAACGCTCGTGGGTTCGATTCCCACACAAGGCAAACATTTGTGTGCATGAACATGCCTGTTTGTCTTGGTCAGGATGTTTTAAGAGAGGTAGGGCGCATCATAGCAGCCCGTCTGGGGAAGTACCTCCACCTCACAGAAAACTGCAGCCAAACAACAACTCCATAGAGGGTTGTTGTGTTCCTGCGTGTGAGTGAGGTCACAAAGAGTTGCTGTGTGCCAGCAGAGGAGGGATCGTGCGAGTGATACTTAATATATTGTAAGCGTTAATATGCTACGGTACCTGCTTTACATCATATGGGCCGTAAGCTTGTATGCCTCCCGAAGTAGTATATACAAAAAAAAAGCAAGTGGCTGTCAGGTGGCTTGAAAACATTGGCCTCTATAATTTAAGTTGTAAGTTCACTACCATATGTTCATTTGACACCAAAATTCACCTGCAACATCTGGAGACATACAATCTTACCGTGTACCTGAAGTAAAGTGGTTACCGTAGCCCATGAACTCTTGGAACACATTATGTATAACTTGTGCGAAGTTACCTCTGCTGCTAACACAGCTACTCCTTAGCAGCTTACTGTTCCTCACTCACTAGCAAAAACACAACAACCCTCCAGGCAATTGTTATTTGGCTGTAGTTTTGTGTGAGGTGAAGGTACACCCCAGACGTGCTGCTTTAATGAGCCCTCTCTGAAATACACCCAGTTTGGTCTGTGTGGGAATCTTTAGTCGAGTCTCTCGATTACGTTCTGTGTGGGTTCACCTCACGTTTTCTGAACAATGGTAGTAGCAGTGAAGGGTCTTCTGTCTCTTGCTCGAGGTTGGTCACGATTTGTATTATACCAGTAAGGCTATCACAATACGCACAATGTATACTATACTGGTCTATCAAGAAAGCTCTGTCCTACCTAAGGTTCAATGTCAGACACACCTTGGAACAATAAGGAATACCTATATACAAGGTATATATATGTAAGGTATTCAGTGCAATAGACGAGCTCGGTGGCGCAGTGGTAAAACGCGCTGTTACGCTACTTTGACACCAACGCTCGTGGGTTCGATTCCCACACAATACAAACATTTGTGTGCATGTACATGTCTGTTTGTCTTGGTCTGGGTATTTTCTATGTATAATAAGGATGTATTTACAAAAAAAAATGTATTTACGTATGCTTATCAGTTGTCTAGTACCCATAACACAAGCTTCGCTTACTTTGGGGCTAGATGGCGCTGTGTAATTTGTCAGAGAATATTTATTTATTTATTTAATACTATTAACGAACTCAGAGAGAGGTTCCCGCTGTGCCAACACGTCAGCGTGTATATCCCAAATGGTACTCCCCAGCGTTGAAAATGTCTATTAAAGAAAAATCTAAGATCTTGAATAAATTCAAGGTTTATGCTAATAGATCTGATGGATTGACTGCTCATCAAAACAACAAAAGACGACGTCAAAGTAACACACCTTGTATGTCACCTTGTATGAACTTTTCTTAAACGGCTCTACCGATTTTGATGAAATGTTTCGTGTGTGTTTGAGTGACTTTCAACTGGACCCGGTAGGTGCTTTGTACGCGGATTACATTTTTTTTTTCATTTTCAGGCAGGAGACTAATACTATAAATTTAATTTTTTATATATTTGGTTGTAATGGATAAACTCAAAAACTTAACTGATATTAAAAATTCTTTCACCTATATAAAGCTACACTATCAGCGGGTGATATGGGTTGTATAAATAGTCATAAAATTAGAGATCCCTATAAAAATTGCAAAAGGGTAACCCAAGGCGTCAAAAATTTGCCTGTTATTATCATTATTTGACGTGCGCTGTGAAAACTATTGATGATACATACATTACTGTACTATATGTTTATAGTACTAATAATTATCCACAAAAATGACCTCCAGGCTATATGTGTAACTATTTATTATAGGTAAGTCACAATACCCGTTATCGGTGAAATTGAGCAGAGATAGCACAGTGGATAAAAAATCGGCTAAGTGCGAGTCGGACTCGCGCACGAAGGGTTCCGTACCATTATCTATAAAAACGGCAAAAAAATAACGTTTGTTGTATGGGAGCCCCCTTAAATATTTATTTTATTCTATTTTTTAGTATTTGTTGTTATAGCGGCAACAGAAATACATCATCTGTGAAAATTTCAACTGTCTAACTATCATCGTTCGTGAGATACAGCCTGGTGACAGACGGACGGACGGACGGACGGACGGACGGACAGCGGAGCCGGAGTACGGCGGAGGCTCAGTAATAGGGTTCCGTTTTACCCTTTGGGTACGGAAACCTAAATTCCGGGCTATTGAGCAAATGGTTCGAATCCAGGCGGTGGCCATGTACCACTAAATTCGAGTTTTAGGATTTATATAGGTACATATTTATCACTTGGGCGGCGGTGAAGGAAAACATCGTGAGAAACACACGTCACACATCTTGATGTTGTGTTGCAAATGTCCATAAACTACAGTAACTGCTTACCATCAGTTTTCTATCGTAGTGGTATAAAAATGAACTAGCCAGGACCTGGACATCTGTACTACTACAACAGTGATCCTTTCAGCACTTTGATTGCAAAGGACAGAAAGGTAGACAAAGTTTTGGATTCATACTGTTACTGTATACTTGGTTGTACTCGTACATACATTAATATAAACACTCAATCATGGAATTTGCATATGGAGATTGAAAATTTCCAAAAGCATATCTCATCAGCAGATATCGGCGCCATTATATTCAAATGTTGCGTGCATTACAATAGGGATTTATTGTCGCTGGCAAAGGTAAATGAAAGGTTTTTTAAACAGTGTACCAATGATTATAAGAAACGCCTCTAATGTTCCG
Source organism: Pyralis farinalis (assembly GCA_947507595.1). Lineage (NCBI taxonomy): Eukaryota > Metazoa > Arthropoda > Insecta > Lepidoptera > Pyralidae > Pyralis > Pyralis farinalis. The sequence goes on along the minus strand of OX382261.1, from coordinate 5,171,203 downwards.
AGTGATCATAGGCAGGCCGTACACTTGTTAGTAAGTTTAGTGATATAAAAATGATGATGACGAACTTTTCTCTTTAGAAAAACAATAAAACCGGCCAAGTCTCGCTCTGAAAGTGGGCCGTTTTTCTGAAAGCTTTTACATTCCGACATTAATCCGTGAAATAAAAACCAATGTGTCATTATCATAAAATTTAAGAGCAGTATATACTCTTGTCGGTGGGCATTTTTCACTTTTTCTTTTATCATGATATAACCATGCCGTTGCCTTCCTGTCCCTTTTTTCCTTTCCTTCAATAATCTTTCTTATGAAGTCGTGCCGGATCAAGTGTTCACCTAATATTTCCTCTTCGGTTACCAATTCTTATTTCACAAAATGTACGTATGTTTATTTGGTCATCATTTATATAATATAAAGCGGTGTTTTCATTATTTGTTGTGTAATTCAATATATATTTTGTACCGTATACTTCAATTTTATATCCTGCTTAGCTTTAAGCTTTTCCATAACAATAAACATCTAAAACAGTGACCCATTTTCTTTATATTTGTAGTTATTAATTATACTTATTTGAAAAATACTTACATATCATCGCGTTAGTCTTCCATTGGGGTACGCAGACACCATGGAACACAGACATATCGCACTACCTTCTCTGTACGCCGCTTCGTTACTTAAGGTTGTCTTGAAAAGATTGCTATTAGCAATAAGGCCGCCTTGTTTCATAATAAGTATTCATGTTTTACCATTTGTAACAATTTTTCTGTACCCGTTATTATGTAAATAAAGCTTATTCTATCTATCTACCCAAAGTGCTATGGTATAGTGACGAAAAAAAAATTAGTTCGTCTTATTTTCAATTAATAATTGCTATGAAAATTACTTTTAAATATCTAATTCAATATTCGTACTTGAATAATATCTATACATGGAATGTTGAAGTGATATCAAGAGTCCTCGAAACCGGAGTGTGCTTCATGCATCCTATCATATCGGTAACAGCTGGTACCGGCAGCTTAACTTACCCCAACACACAGGGATGAATTTGGGATGATTTCACCCATCTATAGTTCGGCTTCGATCACCGCAATACACTTTTAGCGTGAAGAAGAAATAATGATATACCGAAGCTGTATACCTATGCAGCTTTTAAACCACTTTCGTCCGAGGTTAACATTTAAACTTTCAATCATTTGAATATTGTAAAGTTCTATCTATATCTTCACGCCAAATCCCAAGAGAAAACCGAGCACCACATGACTCGATCCTTACACACCTTACTCGGTTTTATAACATTTATAGCACTCATTTCAGCACTCTCACCGGTTTCCTCCTGACACTACGTTGTGAGAACACATGCCCAATTAGGTCGTGGTAGGGGCGTATCGACCTACCCCCGCTCTTACATTCCTCTACATTTAGATTGTATATCTGCGTGGTTATTCATTTCTCTCTTCTCTCTCGTTCATTTATCTCTGAACCCACAGAACATGTCTTCTTATATTTACACCGATGCTCTCTTTCTTACATCTTCATTGCGAAATCAGGAAAGTGTTACGCCGCAGATTTTGCGTATCGCTCGCATCTAGGCGGCGTTTATTCTAATATATTATAAGGTACATGTAAAACGAGAAAATTTACCCTGGGTCGATGAAGCTGCTGGAATCAGCTAGTTCTATATGATATACTAAGCACATTCTTCTTCTTCCTAGCGTTATTCAGTTTCTTAAACCATTAGTGTTGGCGGGGTCCCCTACCTGAGCTTAAGGATTTGTCGAAGATACTTATTTACACATAGACTCCTGAGAGTTCGGTGTGTTAGCAGCTGGATTGGCAACGCGTGAGCGACGCTTCATGTTTTGCAACCGATTATACACTACGGTAACCACTTTAGATTAGGTTTAGTTGTGATGTATGCTTGTATGGTTCCCGAGATTGTATAAAAAAAGAATGTCTGAATTAACACTTTGCCTGCAACATAGGTTACAGGTTACGAAAGTATAGAACAAAGGCTCATAACAAAATTATGTGGGAAAGTATAGATAAAAGATTAGGATTATCGTGAGGATGGGTTTCGGTTCCAAACTGTTCGACTTTCGCTAAGATTTGGCTGTTGGTGTTTTCGATAACATAATTTCACAATTCAATCCAAGCTTGGGCTTACGTCAGACGTAAACTTATGTATCTGACAATGAGAAAATTTCCAATTCTGTTTTGTTCTATTACCTGTGTTACCGATAGATATGTATGTATATCTTCACGCCAGGTTCCTTGCGGGGTAGGCAGAGAGAACCGAGCGCCATATGGTAGGTTAGTCTTGGTCTTCCTCGGCTCCTACATCCTTCCACTTTTGCATTCGTTTCGTCATTGTTTAGTTAAGAGAGTAAAAAAGCAATTTTATACTTAAGTTTACGTTGATTTCGCCTAACTGTGGAAGTACTTACCTTGTAAAAGACCTCAGCCAAATAGCTCGCTAGAGGATTATTGTGTTCCTGCGAATGTGTGTCATGGAGTGAGGTGTAAGCTACGTTAGTTGCAAGGGTGGCAACGTTCAAATGTATGTATCACAAGCATTCATCGTTAACATCAGTTGGGGAGGAAATAACCTATGGAGATTCAATTTAAAGAGAGGTAGGGCGCATCAAAGCAGCCCGTCTGGGTAAGTATCTCCACCTCACAGAAAACCGTAGCCAAATAACAAGTCCCTACAGGATTGTTGTGTTCCTGTATGTGAGTGAGGTCACCAGTAAGTTCCTAAGGAGTTGCTGTGTAAGCAGCAGAGGAGGCATCGCGCGAGCGAAACTTAATATATTACAAGTGTTAATAGGCTACGGTAACTGCTTTACATCAGGTGAGCCGTATGCTTGAACGCCTCCCGACGTTGTATAAAAAAAATCAATGACGCGATTTTGAATGGTACCTAAATAAAATCATCGCGTGTCGGGGGGTAAAGTAAAACGCGCAGCTCGGATTGGTTAGTTCAGTGATCAACATCGCGTAAATTATCGGCTTATTGGTTAAAATATCCTCCCATTGGTCAGTAGGCTCCAATCGCTGGGGCACTATATTTTGGTGAGTGAGGGGAGTGTTCATGCGAAGACATGAGGATTATTTAAGTATTTGTGGACAAGGAGGGAAATTGTATTACCTAGTGTTAATACATTCTGCTCGCAGAAAAGAACAGCCAAATAATAACTCTCTGCAGAGTTGTAGTTCCTGCACGAGTGAGAGAGACAGCCTAGGATTCGCACCGGGGACCAGTTGATCAATAGGCCGGTTCTTTATCCACTGAACCAGTGGATAAAGCATACAGTCCACCTGATATAAAGCGGTTACCGTAGCCTATAAATGTTTACTACTTTAAGTATCACTCGCGCGATGCCGCCTCTGCTGTTAACACAGCAACCCCTTAGGAACTTACTGGTTACCTCACTCACACGCAGAAACACAACAATACTCTAGAGAGTTGAACCAGTAGATAAAGAACCGGCCTATTGATCACCTGGTCCATGATTTGAATCCTGGCATGTCTCTCTTTGTGGTCGTTCCCTCTTGACTGAGGATCGTGATCATCGATGGATGTGGAACCATTCACATCCATCGATGATCACGATCCTGATCGAGATGGAGGCAGATCATGCGATCTAGGTGCACACCAGTGCACCTAGATCGCATGATCTGCCTTTCTGTTCATGGCGTCTCTGACAACCAAGCGACCTAGCATCTATGTATATAAGGTAGGCAGAGAGAACCGAGCGCCATAAGACGCGGTCCTTGCATACTTCACTCGCTTCTGTGACATTCATAGCTCTTTTCATGCACGCTCGCCGGTTCCTGGGGCTTCTGACATCACCTTCTGATAAAACACGACCAATTTGGTCATGGTAGGTTAGTCTCGGCCTTCCTCGGCTCCTGCATCCTTCCACTTTTGCATTGTATATCTGTTTCGTCATTCTTTCGTCCCGCATTCTTTCTACATGTCCGAACCAACGGAGCATGCCCTTTCTTATCTTAACACCGACACTCTCTTTTAGACCAACTCTTTCTCTCACGTCTTCATTACGAACGCGGTCAGCAAGCGTTATGCCACAAATTTTGCGCAATGCTCGGGTGGATCGTATGCTTCCATCTCGACCGCATTTATTCTACTTTCATGCTCTCTCTGCCATACCCAGCTCTCACTTCCATAAGTTAGCGTTGGGATTAGCACCGCGTTGTGTACAGCGAGCTGTGCCTTCTGGCTTAGATTTCGGCTGCCTAGAAGTTTACCCAACGCTCCATTCACCCTATTCCCGGCACTCACTCGTCTCTCCACATCAGCGGTGTACCTTCCATTGCTGCTAAAAGCACTTCCAAGGTATACAATCTCATCCACTTGCTCCAACACTACATCATCAACCATAATCCTAGTGTTCGTTCTGGTTGTCTCAGAGACAACCTAGCATCTACCTACCACTAAATACGTGTTTTCGGATCTATGTACATATTTGTAATTACTTGCTCCGTGGTGAAGGAATACATCGTGAGGAAACCCACAAGCCGAAATATTATATTTCGAGAAACGTGCGCCCCCTGACCTACAAAAGGTCTAGTTTTCAATCTGCGATATTGGAGGTCTGACGGCAGCCCTCCATGTAAATATGAGTCTTCACCGAATCGTTAAGCTTGGGTGGTAGAGCCCGTCAATATTAAGCCAGCATTATCGCATTAAGAAATGGGATAATGCTGGAAGAAGAAGAACAAGCAAACATTTAATTATATATGTCTACAGTTCTGGTGTTTATTTCAACGTTTCTTTTTATACAACGTCGGGAGGCATGGAAGCATACGATCCACCTGGTTTAAAGTGGTAACTGTAGCCCATGAATGCTGGTAATCCATTAACTATCACTACGCGCGTTGTCACCGCCGCTGCTAACGCTACTCCTTAGAAGCTTATTGGTGACCTCACTCACACACAGAAACACAACAACCCTCTAGTTACTTTCCAAATAACCTGAACTAAATGAGGTGTAAACAAAGTAAATGTTTGAGAAGCGAACCGAAAACTGGCCAAGTGCATATCGAGCCACGCACAGTGTAGGGTTCCGTATTTGCTTCGGAATTCGTGAACAGCGTAATCTATCCATCTAGTGTAAAATATCGGAACTAAAATGATGTACGAAATTCAAATGAACTATGAAAATCTATGACATTATCTATGTATCGCAGGGGGGAATTCCACTACTTGGCCGTTCAAATTAGAAACTAGCAAGCAAAACGCTTAGTGCAATGTCATATTCTATGACATTTGTACGTTTTCATAAAAGAAAATACATTTTATAAGTTCGTCGACTATTACTTGTTAACATGTAAAACCTGCTTAGCCGTGATAGTTTTACTACTACCATATTTTTCTCAATTCTATATCTCAAATATTTTCAAGATTTTATTCTATCACTTTGTCAGCATAGTTAATATGTATATACATGCCAAACTACAGCTTTCTAGTATAAAGCGTCTTTGAACCAGGCCGCTGACAGACAGATATGGCGAAACTATAAGCGTTCCTAGTTTACTAAGGAACCCAAAAAACTGAAGGCGGAATCGGTCACAAAGTCCCGAAACAAGTTCACGAGCCCCTTGTCAGACATGCGAACAAACACTGTTCGGTGACTGCATTCGAATATCAATATTATTTGGGTGGTAGTACAGGTGCGTACAAAAGTGTAAAACAATTTACGTATTGCAAAGTCAAAAGCAGTGATAGCCCCGGGACAAAGAATAAATATCCTGTTAACCAACAGCTCGAAATTCTGATGTGGGTATTTTTTATACAACGTCGGGAGTCATACAAGCATACGGCCCACCTGATGTAAAGGGGGTACCATGACATAAGAATTCACGAAATACATTAAATGTCACTCGCACGATGTCACCTCTGCTGCTAACACAGCAACTCCTTAGGAGCTTGGAGGTGACCTCACTCACTCGCAGGAACACAACAACCCTACTGAGAGTTGTTATTTGGCTGCGGTTTTCTGTGAGGTGAAGGTACTTCACTAGACGGGCTGCTCTGATGGTAGACATGTTCATGCACACAAATGTTTGTCCTATGTGGAATCGAATCCACGGGTGTCGGTGTCAAAGTAGCGTTATGTCTATTTCTAAAAATATAAAGTCGTTTTCAATCTTCATACAAAAACTTAGAACATGAAATAAGTTATGTATGCCGGTACATCAGCCTGCAAGGACAAGTAAATCTTTTCTTGTAAATAGTATTCGAGTTTATAAACAGTTCTGTCCTTCACTGCCAAATATGTTCTAAAAGCATATCAAAAATACTCTCTGTAAAAGGGCTTATTATAGAATTGATGAATATGAAACTGACACAGATGTCTGAAAATAATTTACCACAGACAACCTTTTCTTAATCTAATCTTAAATAATCTTTAATTCTAATATTTGACATCATTATTGTACCGTGCGTTGTGTATACGTTGACATGATTTAAAAAAAGGACTAACCGACATATAAATACACTTTTACATTCATAATAATATAATAATACGAACCAGATATTAGTATTTTACGACTCTATGAATTCTATGTTTCTCTACGCTCTAGATCTATTCCACAGGAGCCGTGCATTTGCATTGCGGATTAAAAGTGACACATGTTTTAACTTATCAATTTATGAGTCATATAAACCTTTCTATACAAAAATGGCTATACTACAGGAGTTATGTTTCCGGAATAAAAAATCAAATCCGTTCAGTCGTTAATACAACAATCGTAGTTGATACCATATTCCTAAGCAACTTCACATTTCAATTACACTATGCTTGCAATGGTTCTGTAGACAATATTATAAGACCCATTACTTTCAGCGAGCACATGCAAATTTTGGGCCCTCGAAACTCGGGAGCAACCCACATAAAGTTGACTAATAGCGGGGAATCTCTGGGTTAAGCAGAGTGTTCGCGAGGAGGTCACCCCACAGGAACACATCACCGAGGTAAAAAGGCTACTTTTTATCCCGGTGATGTGTTCCTGTAGGATAGTTTGGGATAGTAGTGAATGAGAAGCCGCTGATACGCGAAAGCGAAGTAAGAGACATCCATATTTAGTACGATTTAAACATCCAAACTTTCGTACGGGAACATATCACCGGGGAAAAAGGAGCCAATGTGTTAATCCAGTATCTCATTTATCTACCTACCAAATTTAATCTAAATTCGTTCTCGCGTTGAGGCGTAACAACAAACATTCAAATATCCGTACTGGCACATTTATAATATTAAGTATAATAAATTACCAGAAACATTAGTAAAAGAAGTAGACAATAATAAATTTGAAAAATATAATATAAATGATAAAGATTCGAATTAAATGTAATAAGTAAACACAATGAAATTATCAAAAGCATGCACGGAAACAAGCAAGCCACTATAAAATAAACATCAAAATAAAACATGCCTCCTTCCTATTCCTGTGCCCCACAAGGGTCTGTAATGTGATACCTTTAATATACTTAATCGTAAACTTTTGTGCCATTATGGAATGCAATAAATATTTAAATATTAAAAAAGAAAAATAGTGACATAAGATAATTAGATACAATAAGATTATATAGTTCAAAATATGTAAGACGTGTAACTTTATAATTGTTACGCGTGAATTTGAAATAATTATATAAGTAATAGCTAACGTAGAACTAATTTAAAGCTACTAAGTAAAGTAAGTACGCACTTACAAATAAAAATGTAAGAAAGCCTGTTAACTTGTGCTCAATATCACTAAACACATCTCAAAATAAGTCATTATCCACCAGCTAAGCCAAGATAATTTTCATTCACTCCTAAAGTAATATAATATCTCAGTAAGAAAACACTCCCATATTAAGGTGTCGCACTGAATAAGACAAGATACAAGGTCAATTATCTAAATAGAGGGTGACCCTCTCAAGGCTTTTTACCCTGTGCTGCGTCTGTTTTCGCGTTTTCAATTAACACTTCTGAATGTCTTTAAGAGAAGAGAAATTTAATTAACAAAAGGCTTTTGATTTATCACCTTTGACTTTATAACCAGCTTTTTTTAACAATTAGACTATGCGTACGTACGTTTACGAGTGGTTTTTTTTCCGAGAATCGTTTCGTGGAAAGAACTCCCTGTCTAGATTACCCCTAAAAACTACATCATGAAAGTCTTTAAAGATATTGTGACGAACTTTTTACAGCGTTGTCAAGACACGAGTGGTTGCAAATATACTTATGTTGTGATAATTGCCTACCAATAAAATGGTTATTCATACACGTATTACATCAAAAAATATTTAATATTCGAAAAAGAAACAAATAAGTTGTATGATTATGGTTTTTTCTTGATGCTGTGACGTTTTACGCCCGTCTCTCCAATCCGGTGGTGAAGTATCGGCTCAGAGGCCAACCAGTATAAAAAAAATGTTCGTTAACCAATAATTAATACCTGATGTATAGACCCTTCCTAATACTTTTTAACATAAGCAAACATCAACTTTCGTTATCCAACAGATAAGGCGCGAGACTGCCCAATCTTTTCAATGTAAAAAGCATACGGCCCACCTAATGTAAAGTAGATGAAGGAGTTTTTGAACGCTTGTTACACAGAATGTATCACACGCTTCCTGCTTACACATCAACAACTCAGGAGCTTACTGATCAGCTTACCCACACGCAGGAATACAACAACCCTGCAGGGAATGTGTTATTTGGCTGCTGTCTTCCAAGAGATAAAGGTATTTCCACTGTTCCCCAGCTACCGTCCTTCCAGTTCCGTCCTACTTCTCCTAAACTTAATTAAAATACTCAGTTCCACAGTCATTTCAACTTTCTAACATACATAACGCTATATTGACAAGTTTTCTATTCCCCATCTTTTGTTCAGTTTCTCTTCAGGTATTCCCTAAACTTAATTAAAATACTCAGTTCCACAGTCATTTCAACTTTCTAACATACATAACGCTATATTGACAAGTTTCTATTCCCCATCTTTGTTTGTTGTTCAGTTTCTCTTCAGGGAATGGTTTTCACACGAAAAACACGGTTTCGGATTCTGTTTTATTTTAGTTGCAACATTTAGCTTCATATTTAAGACGCAGCCTAATAGCAAAAAAAAATCTTAGGTTTTTAATACCTAATATTAGGAAATATTAGGAAGGGTCTAGTATAGGTACATCAATGATTAATAATAGGACAAGGAACATTTTCAGGAACACCGTTCCTACATGAAATCTATATGTTTGTCTGTGTGTGCGTTTGGCTGTGTGTGTATTTTTTTTCGAATATTCGAATTTTGACTTCGTGAGATTCGGATTGAACATAAAAAAATAGAATATTAATGTTCAGGAACACTGTTCCTACCTCTTAAGGAACATGGTCAAAATGGCCGACAAATTAAAAAAAAAAATTGAATTGTTATATAATTGACGAGCCAGGTGTTCCTCTGGCAATGCAAGCTTGCGCATTCTCAACTGGTTTTATACTGGTTGGCCTCTGGGCCGATACTTCACCACCGGATTGGAGAGACGGGCCTAAAACGCCCCAGCATCAAGAAAAAACAAAAATAAAACAATTTATTTGTTTCTATTTCGAATATTTGATGTTATACGCTGGAGCTTTATGCAGAAATAAATACACAGTAATATAATCAGAATGAGAAAATACATACTAGATTATACATTATTTATTTCAGTAGTATCGAAAATGGCTAAATGTAAATATTGAAAAGACAGCAAAAAATTTAATTGCAATTTTTAAAAAATTGTTTTTTTTTAAACAATGAATACCAACTGAACAACAACAACAAACTGAAACACAATGAATAACTTACAATTCATGTAATAAGCATAAGTATGCAATTATGATTATGATTTTCCTTTCGGGGTATAAATTAAGGTAAGTTACATACGTGGGGCATTCAGAAAGTTTTGCGGAAATAAAATAAAGTGTTCTAATGTAAATATTTTTTAATTAAATCTTTTCAAAGTACTCTTCGCCAGCCTCTATACAGTTTCATGCGTCTGAACCAGTTTTCGAAATAATTTTTCCACTCCGCCGCAGATACCTCATTTCAACTTACAGCCTGTTCGAACGCTCACAACGCATCTTCAGGTGACGAAAATTATATTCCATTAAGCAGATTTTTTATTTTTGGGAATAAAAAGAAGGCACGCGGTGCTAGGTCAGGGCTGTAAAGAGGGTGACCCAGGAGTTTGACCGGCGTGCTCTCCGGGAAGTCCCTCATTTTGAGCGCGGTGTGCGCGGGCGCGTTGTAGTGGTGAAGCCCTGTGTTTGGTCGCTTGTTACTCACAACAGAAAAAACTTCTGCCAAGCATTGGGTGTTGATGCTTCTTTGGTTTTGTAAAGAAATTGACACCAGGTAGCTTGTTCAATTGAAAAAGCTCGCGATCAAAATCTTCCTATTTTTACTTATAAATAATCATATTTTCAAAATAGATTATAACTGGCCAGTCAACTCATACATAAAAATTGTTCTTCGCAATACTTTCTGAGTGGCCTGGTATAATATACATAATAATAGGAAATTAATTAGTGCAAGTCAATTTTAAAGTCCGCTGCGCAAGGAGGAGCTACGAGTATAATGAAAAATCATTTTAGGTTTTGAAAATGACCAGTACTTATGTAACCAAAATGTTGAGCCTTATCTGTACAAACATCTAAAACGGAAGAGTTTGTTTGTTTGCGATAATCTCTGGAGCTACTAGTCTGATTTAAAATTTTGTTTGCATTAATAACCGGTGAAGAAAGGAAGTAAGAAAAACAGTTCCCACGGAATACCGAGATAGATACGTACAAACGAAGTCGCGGGCTGCAGCTAGTACGATACAAAATAATGATCACCAATCAATTTAACAGTGCAACACAGTAAAGATCGTAACCGAAATAGAATTAACATCTCAAATATGATTAACACCGTTGCTCCTGACTGTACGAAAAAACCAATCGATGTACAAAGAAGACAGGTGCACGTGAATGAACTAAAGATTGCGCTTGCGCCGCGTCGTGAGGTCGACGGACTTATTTATATCACGTGTTTCAATACAAACTATTAGAAACACTATCGTAATGCGGTAGAGTTCATTTCCGTATAGAGAAATTGAACCGAATCCTGCGTTATTGTATTTATTACTTCAATTTATTCTGAACTCTAAAATACAGGAATAAGCTATTTTTTTGATTAGAGATACAGTTCCATGTTACTTTATTTGCTCTTCCGGTCTTAAAGAGCATGTTTTCCCCTCTGTATTGAGTAATATTAGTTATAAATTACTTGATTTTTATTATAATTTGTCTAAGTGTTGATGATTATTGTTAGCGAGCAGGACTGTATTTGAAGTAAAGAAAGGCACAAGAACGATAAAACACTTAATATTTAATATAATTATTTATAGCAAAAACAAATCGTAACACTGACAGCTAACGACGACCCGAAAAACAAAACAAAACTCTACAAAAAAAGTATTATAAAATCGAACTGCTAGACGTCAACCAGCCAGTCGCCAACAATAATTACTAATTCTGTGAAATTCAACATAAACTTTAGATAATAGATTCAGGCGTTATTTTGCGCAAGTCATTCTTACGATTAACGTCTACAACGCCTGATGATGCCTTGTGGAGAGGCGAAACACGTGTCGCAGCGACGACCAGGCCAGTCGTGGCAGCGACAGTGGTGGTGGGGGCATGCGGATTCTGTTCCAGATGGCGGACGACCGCAGCAGCCGAGGCAGAGACTACCGGAGCAGCCATGGCAGCGTCGGCATGTAGCATGCTCTAACAGTAGTGCGTGGGTGCCGGCCGGCGCTAGGCCGCATGAACTAATTGGTGGCGGAAGCACACAAAGCAGGTTAAATCAAATTGCATATAAACTTTAGAGTCAACGAGCCACCTGCGCGTGGTTTGAGAACCTTTGGATTAGCAAAACAAGGTCCGTGCAAATGATAGTGTTGTTTTATACAACATCGGGAGGCACACAAGCATACGGTCCGCCTGATGTAAAGCGGTTAGGAATGTAGTACCTCCACCTCACAGAAAACCGTAGCCAATAACAACTCCCTGTAGGATTGCTGTACTCCTGCAACTGAGGTTACCAGTAATCTCCTCCTTGCTGCACGAGCGACAATTAATGTATTGCAAGCGATTATATGCTACGGTAGGCACTTGACATCAGGTGGACCGTTTATGCCTGTCGATGTTATATAACAAAAAAAATCGGCCAAGGACAAAAACGGCAAAAAAATCACGTTTGTTGTATGGGAGCCCCTCTTAAATATTTATTTTAATTTAATTATTTATTCTTAAAGTGGATATATAACTAAATATTCTGTGAATATTTCAAGCGTCTATCTGTTGCCGTTATCAATATGGAGCAAAAATGAGCAAAAAATCACGTTTGTTGTATGGGAGCCCCCTTAAATATTTATTTTATTCTATTTTTTAGTATTTGTTGTTATAACGACAACAGAAATACATCATCTGTGAAAATTTCAACTATGTAACTATCACGGTTCATGAGATACAGCCTGGTGACAGACGGACGGATGGACGGACAGCGGAGCCTCAGTACTAGGGTTCCGTTTTACCCTTTGGGTACGGAACCCTAAAAAACTAACAAAACATATGAATAGAGGTAACAAAAAGTGCTTCCTGTAATGTCGTATTGAAGTGAGACCGCTGGGGAGTGGGGGTGACAAGCTGCGGGCGGCGTATTATTTCGGGATTACTATTTGATTGAACAGGCTCTCTAGAGAACACGTTGTCTCAAGTTTTGATTATTAGAAACAAGAAAACATTGGGTTATATAAATGGTAATTGTTTGTAAAGTTCCGTCAGATTATTTCCACTGTCGGTTACAGAATTGAAAACTACAGTGTAAAATAACATCTTTTGATTGAGAAGCTACGCAAAGAGAGGAGAGAACATAACAAGTGGCGGTTCTTGAATATCTCACTCACTTTTTTTAATATTCATAGCTCTATGCTCGTCAGTTTTTAGGACTCATGTCCTCACCTTCTGATAAAACACGATCAATTTGGTTGTGGTGTGTGAGTCTTGACCTTGCTGAGCACCTACATCCTTCCACTTGCATTGTATATCTGAGAAAAAGTATTTCAGACAATTTTTTTTCCTCGTTTTTTTTCTCAAATTTTTGGACAAATCTTGTATTTCGGCTTACTTTATCTACTTTATGCTCTCTCTTCCATGTACAGCCTTCACTTTGATACGGTTCCCTAACTATTTCCATAAAATTTTAAGACAGAATATAACGATTTTGTTCATCCTAATGATATTTACGCATAACAGATTACGCATATGTTTTAAGCATAACATTTTAAAGCATAAATTTATTTACGCATGATATTAAAATATATTTTTTATAGGTAGGTATACGCATAATAATAATGTACTAAGTGAAAAGGTAAGTTTTGTAAATTTGTTATATGTATTTAAAACATATTGGCTACTTAGGGCACCTTAACCTATTGATACACTACATTACGCAAATAATATTAGGCTAATAGTCATTACAATTAGGGCTAAGTATTATAATATCAAAAAAATTATGCCAAAGTAGGATATTAGGAAAAAAACATTTACGATATTTGATACGTTAGCGTTAGGATTAGCACCGACCTATCCACAGCGAGTTGTCCCTCTGGCTTACATTTCAGCAGCCTAGATGTTTTCCCAACGCTCCAATCAAACTGATCACTTGTCTCTCAATGTCACCGGGAAAATAATTAATATTTATCAAAGTTCCAAAGTGTTTACCATTGCGGAGTTTCAAAGCACCAAGGACACATGTCTCCTAATGGAACTTAGGTACATATAGCCATGATTCAGTGCGAAAATTTCAATATTTATTTTTGGGTTTCTATGCCTCAAGAAGTAAAAACACAACCCTCAAATGATTACTTTCCCGTACATTTATCTCAGAAGTCTCAAAATAAATAATGAAAATAAATATATACATATAATATACCATCGCGCCGGTCTCCCATGAGATTATGGAACCCCAGGTGCGCCGATCCAAACATACCTTTGTCGGTTCTTCCGCGCTCATCAACCTATTCATGTATGCTCTTCGATTTTGGGTGCTTTTGATTTGACACTTTTTCAGTATATCTCCTATTTGATCTATATAAGTGCATCTCATATCATGGGTTCGATTCCCACAGGGCAGACATTTGTGCGCATGAACATGTTGTTTGTCTTGGTCTGGGTGCTTTTAGAGGGTTGCTGTGTTGTGTGACGTAGTAAAAAATGTGTGCAGTTGATACATGATAAAAGTGAAACCTTCAAAAATGTGAACTTGAAGATGATGAGACGAATGTAGGATTTCAGAAGTAGGATGAATGTAAGATTTATTTATGACTAGCTTTTACCCGCGGCTTCACTCGCATTTTTTTTTTATAAAAAGTATCCTATGTTACTTCTGATACCTCCAAGAATAAGTGTACAAAGTTTCATGATGATTGGTTGAGCAGTTTTCGCGTGAAAGCGTAACAAACAAACGGACATTCACATTTATAATATTACTAGCTTTTACCCGCGGCTTCGCTCGCATTTTTTTTTAAATAAAAGTATCCTATGTTGCTTCTGATACCTCCAAGAATATGTGTACAAAGTTTCATGATGATCGGTTGAGTAGTTTTCGCGTGAAAGCGTAACAAACGAGTATTATATTAGGATTAGGATAATATTAATACCAAGGCGTACAACGCTCGGGCCCTGTAATAAACACTGTTACAATACTTTCTATCTTATTCTCTCGTACGTTAAATCCTATAGATGTAAAGCGGTTTTTTCTTTTTAATGACGCTTATTCGATTCTTCGATCAAATCACAAAGAAGTTTAAACTTCAAAAAAAACTACAGAAGTTTAAACTTCAAAAAAAACGCTGGGATTTATAAGGTAATTAGGTTAGGAGATCCAAATAAACTTTGTCAATTATCCTAATCCTAATAATATTATAATCCTAATCCTAATAATATTATAATCCTAATCCTAATAATATTATAAATGTGAATGTCCGTTTGTTTGTTAGGCTTTCACGCGAAAACTACTCCACCGATCATCATGAAACTTTGTACACATATTCTTGGAGGTATCAGAAGTAACATAGGATACTTTTATTAAAAAAAAATGCGAGCGAAACCGCTGGTAAAAGCTAGTAAATAATAAACGTATATTTTTATTAATCTTTCAACGAGTTATTGGAACTTCTGTACGGTATTATCTATAAATGCCTTCAAAATTGGACCAGAGCTTCGAGATGAGATGAGCTTTAATGAAATCAAATAATTGGCTATGCTTTCAGAGACCTGACTTGATTGCATTCTTGATTAAAGTCTATCTATACATTTTGGATTTTGTGAAAGGTTAATAGTGCAAAACTCTCATTTTATACAACGTCGGGAGACATACAAGCATACCGCCCACCTGCTATTATGTAAATGTTTGGTGATAAATGATAATGATATGATCTTTGATCGCTAGCAATACAGGAACTAATGGTCACACGTTGCCACCCTCACCGCTAACACAGCAACTCCTCAGGAGCTTACTGGAGGTAGAGGATTAGTCATAATTTTTATTATTGCCACAAGTGGCCACAATGAGCAATAATTAAAAGTTTAGTTACTTGTACATAAACAATAAATACATGATATGTTTCATAAAAATATAAATACGGTTCTTCAGTGCCTGTGTTGAGCGTTTTTTTGGAATTGGTCTTAAATTCAGCGTTATTAATAAAAACAAAATGCCACCTCTTAATGACAATTTCTTGAAATAAGGCAGAAGCGTCATTGTGCCTTTTTACGAGGCACACACCTGCAACCGTAACCACAAGCCACCTCTTAATGATAATTTCTTGAAATAAGGCAGAAGCGTCATTGTGCCTTTTTACGAGGCACACACCTGCAATCGTAACCACAAGCCACCTCTTAATGACAATTTCTTGAAATAAGGCAGAAGCGTCATTGTGCCTTTTTACGAGGCACACACCTGCAACCGTAACCGCAACCACAAGCCACATTGACTGTTAAGGAGTTTCGAAATTTAGATTAATTTTGACTAGCTGGCGGTGGCGCAGTGTTGAATGACGCGACTTGATCACCAACGCTCGTGGGTCCGATTCCCACACAGGACAAATATTTGTGTGTATGAACATGTTTGTTTGGCCTGGGTGCTTTTAAGAGAGGTAGAGCGCATCAAGGTAACCCTTCTGGGAAAGTATCTCCACCCTGCAGAAAACCGCAGCAAAATAACAACTCTCTAGACGGTTCTTGTGACCCTGATTGTGATGTGATCCGGGTTTTAGCAAATATGTATTTTTACTTATCACTTACTCGGTGGTGATAGAAAACATTGTAAGGAAAGCCGCCCTTGCGTCCTGACATTACAAATTCTAAAGAGTTAATAGATTCAGGCGTTATTTTGCGAAAGTCAAATTTACATGCAATTTGTTGGTGGTGGAAGCACACAAAGCAGGTTAGATCAAATTGCATGTAAATTCTAAAGACTTGTGACTTAATCTAAGAAAGGGTTGACTTTCCCTCTGGCGTATATGGTCTGACGGCAGTCGCTAAATATCAAAATCAGAATCTTCGCCAAATCCTTTAGCTTAAAGCGTAGCAGACTCCTCCAATCCTAATCGATTAGGAAGCGGGCTAACGCCAAGAAGATTTCAAGCAAATAATATTATTAAAAAGACATAACTTTATTCTTAGTATCTATCTATCTATCTATAACTTCACGCCAAATCCCTTGCGGGGTAGGCAGAGAGAACCGAGCGCCACGTGACTCGATCCTTACATATCTCACTCGCTTCTTTAACATTCATTGCTCTTCTCGTGCACGCTCGCCGGTTTCTAGGGCTCCTGACATCACCTTCTGATAGAACACGACCAATTTGGTCATGGTAGGTAAGTCTTGGCCTTCCCCGGCTCCTACATCCGTCCACTTTTGCATTGTATATCTGCTTCGTCATTCTTTCATCTTGCATTCTTTCCACATGCCCGAACCATCGGAGCATGCCTCTTCTTATTTTAACACCGACGCTCTCTTTCAGACCAACTCTATTTCTAACATCATCATTGCGAATACGGTCTACAAGCCTTACGCCACAAATTTTGCGCAGAGCTCGCATTTCAACCGCGTTTATTTCATGCTCTTTCTGCCATACCCAGCTCTCGCTTCCATAAGTTAGCGTTGGGACCAGCACTGCATTGTGTATAGCGAGTTGTGCCTTCTGGCTCAGGTTTTTACTGCCAAGAAGTTTTCCCAACGCTCCGTTCACACTATTCCCAGCACTCACTCGTCTTTCCACATCTGCGGTGTACCTTCCATTCCTGCTGAAAGCACATCCAAGATATACAAACTCATCCACTTGTTCCAACACTTCATCGTCAAACGTAATCCTTACATTAGTTCTGGATTCTTCTCTTTCAAATACCATTATCTTTGTTTTCTTCGCATTCAGTAGTAAGCCTTTCTCCATACATTCGTCTTTCATCGTTGTGACCAGTGTTTGCAGTTTAGATGGTGTATCTGCTAAAAGCACGGCATCGTCTGCATACAGCAGACAGTTCACCACTAGGTCACCCATGCGCAATCCCACATTCGTTGACCTTATCCTCTGCAGACAACTATCGAGATACAGGATAAACAGCCTAGCAGATAGCATGCAACCCTGTTTGACCCCAATTTTGACATCAAACCAGGGTGACATGCCACCGTCTATCCGCACACATGCTGAGCAATCCTTGTAAGTGGACTGCACAGCACGGAGCAGTGAACCGTCAATCCCATATCTCGGCAATATGTCCCACAGTTCCTTTCGCACAACCCTATCAAAGGCTTTCTCAAGATCCACAAAACCGCAGAAAACCTTCCGGTCTATGGCCAGATGCTTCTCTACGATATTGCGGAGCGAGAAAACTTGATCCGTACATCCCCTTCCATTTCGGAAACCTCCTTGTGCGTCCCACAGCATTTCATCGGATTTCACCCTCATTCTCCTTTCAATCACCTTTCCATATACTTTTGCTGCTAAGCTGATCAAACTGATGGCCCTATAGTTGGCGCAGTCCATGCGTGACCCCTTGCCTTTATACAAGGGCACGATGACCGCGCGTCTCCAGTCCATTGGGACCCTTCCAGTTCTCCAGCATAGGTTGCATAGGTACCAGAAGGCGTCCCGGACGTAAGTGCCACCTAATTTGATCATCTCAGCTGTGATCAGATCAATTCCCGCTGATTTTCCATTTTTCAAGCTTCGTATCGACCATTCGATCTCATCCATAGTTATGCCTTCGTCGGACGCCGTCAACGTGGAGTAAGCATCCGACTCACTCTCATTGCCAGCGTCCGAGGCATACTCATACATTTCCTCAAAATATTCACTCCACCGTTCTAACACTTCCTGAGTGTTCGCAAGAATGACACCAGCTTTAGACTTTATCTTATCCATTCTGGATGCCGACGAACCACTTCGAGACTTCTTTACCTCTCTCCAAAAGAGTTTGGTATTTGCCTCGAAGTTTTTCGTCAGCCTCTCTTCCTCATTCATAATTTGTCTTTCACGCTTCTCTTTCACTAAAGCCTTGGTTTCATTCTTGCATAGACGGTACATTTCTTTCTTCTTTTCTCTCATATTTTCATTTAAAGGCAAAGATGATACGTAATCCAGCCACGCTTTCCTCTTTCTTGCTACGGAGGATTCAACCTCCGCATCCCACCAGGCATCTCCTTTCGCTGTTTTACGTCTCTTTGCGCATCCACAAGCTTCTTTTGCACTATCCACCATACTTTCTTTCAAAACTTTCCAACAATCATCCACATCTAGGTCGGAGAGGCTTGCATTTGCAAGTCTCTCACTTACCAGATGCACATACATTCTCCTTACACTTTCATCTTGCAATTTTTCGCTCATTATCCTTTCATGATCTCCGAAAGGGATACGCACTCGCCAGTGCCTCCACTTCCTAAAAAGGCCCACAAACCGGCTTACCACCAGGTAGTGGTCCGTCTCAAGAGTGGGGCCTCTAAAGGCTCTTGTATCCATTAGAACATTTCGGAGACGTCTATCTATTAAAATCAAATCAATCACACTTTTTTGGTCATTCCTTCTCCATGTATACGTGTGAATATCCTTATGATGAAATAAAGTATTCGACACGAGGAGGCCTCGTTCCATATACATAAATCTAGTATTGACTTACCTGCTTCGTTCACTCTCTTATCTCCATACGGACCAAGAACAGCTTCATAGCTGTATCGCTTGGTCCCAACCCATCCATTCAAATCTCCACACATAATCACTCTTTCATTCCCTTCAGCTAAGTCCAGAACATCCCTCACAGACTCCCAAAACTTCTCTTTTATTCTTAGTATTCGACTATATTTTAAAGAGGTCCATTTATTAAGCCAAATTTTTGAAGACAGGTCCCTTGCGGGGTAGACAGAGAAAGCCGAGCGCCATATGACACCGTCCTTACACACCTTCATTGACAATTATAGCTCTTTTCATGCACGCTAGCCGATTCATAGGGCTTCTGACATCGCCGAAACACAACCTACCAATTTCATCATGGTAAGTGTGTCTTGACCTTCCTTGGCTCCTACATCCACCACTTTCACACTTTCACACTGTATATCTGTTTCGTCATTCTTTCATTCTGCATTCTTTCTACATTTGCGAACCAACAGAGCACGCCTTTTTTATCTTAACACCGACACTCTCTTTCAGACCAACTTTTTTTTCTTACATCGTCGTTGCGAACACTGTCAATAATAAAGAGGAAATGTTTGATTGTTTATATTGGTGTAAATCTCTGGAACTATTATTCCACAATTTCACTAACGTATAGTCATATCTCTAAACAGGTAGATACTATAGCTATCATAATTAGGGTACCTAAGTAAAACTTCAAAAGTCGAATTCCACTTGGCGTAGGCGCGCGCTGAGTATTGAATATAAAAGCAATAAAACGCGCTACTTGCCACTTTGTGTAATGTCGTTTGTCAGCAATTTTTTCTTTGGAGAAAAAATTTAACCGAGAAAAAGAGGAAGGTGAGACAACGGAAAAAAGGTGAAGCCAATTATTGGAGCGTCCTTTTTACAAAAGTTCTTAGCTATGGAAATTTTTGCGACCCTTTTATTAACATGGTATCTTTTGACACTACTGCAATTTATATATTTTGCTATTTGATCTAACCTGCTTTGTGTGCTTCCGCCACCAATTGCTTCATGTGAACTAGCGCCGGCTGGCATCGACCCACTACCATGTGTAGTCGTCATACGTCGTCGTAGTAGTCATGACGTTGCTGCCATGGCTGCTGCGGTCGTACTCGCGATTGTCCGCCATCTGGAACAGTAACCGCATGCAACCGCCACCGTTGCTTGCTGCCATGGTTGCCTCGCTCGTCTCTGCAACACGTGTTTCGCCTCCCCACGAGGCATCCTCAGGCGCTGTAGGTCGTTAGAATAATAATAATAATTCTTTATTTTTTATTTTTATTTTGACGAGCTCGGTGGCGCAGTGGTGAAACGCGCTGTTACGCTACTTTGACACCAACGCTCGTGGGTTCGATTCCCACACAGAACAAACATTTGTGTGCATGAACATGTCTGTTTGTCTTGGTCTGGGTATTTACTATGTATAATAAGTATGTATTCCAATCGACGTGACCAGGGTGGAGCCAGCGGTACCAACGGCACCCGAGCTACGGCGGAGAAACGAGTGGATATGTGCAGTATCAGCGCCCCTGCTGGGATAATGCGACACTCTGGTGAGCAGTACCTATTCTATTATGATTCTGGAGCCGAATGCTCGCTTGTAAAGGAGATGTAATGACACTGTAACTTTGACTGGTATTGGACAGACGTTAGTTAATAGCACTATTCAAATTTTATCTACTGTTGAAATAGATGACACTCAGTTAGAAATCCTTTTTCACGTACTGCCTGACTCTTACTTACGATATGACATTCTAGTAGGCCGCTAACTATTAAAACAAGGTCTAGCAGTTCATGTGACTCCTGATAAGTTACAGTTCACTAGGACAACTGTTGTTTGCGCATGTGATGTTTCAAATGCCCGAATATTGACAAAAATGCTGACTATGACAAAACACGTCACGTACAAAGGGGGCCTTTGTACTTAGGACCGAGTTTCGTTTGGTTTCGCTATTCATTTTTCAATAATACAAAGTCTCCAACTTTAAAGTTAACAAATTTAGCTTTTGTACTGTCAAAACGTGTTTTGTCATAGTCAGCATTTTTGTCAATATTCGGGCATTTGAAACATCATATAGCGTCCTTGAGGTGCTTGAAAGAGACCGTTTTTGAGAGTATCCGCCGGATGGAGGCGATGGTTTTTGAAAGTATCCGCCGGATGGAGGCGATGGCTTTTTTGAGAGTATCCGCCGGATGGAGGCGATGCTTTTTAGAGTATCCGCCGGATGGAGGCGATGATTTTGAGAGTATCCGCCGGATGGAGGCGATGATTTCATGATAGCAGAATCCAGTAAAAATGTTGAATTAACTTTAAACTAAATGTTGGCAGATAATTGCACAATGGTCTCGATTGTGAATTATAACTTAGAGTTAAATGCAAATTGTACTATGTTACTGGTTAATTGAAATTTGTTTTACTTGAAATAAATGTTGACTAAAGCCAGTCTTAGTCAGGGTTGGCCGAGCTTCGCCGAGGTATACGGCTTCGTTGCCGAAAGGAGGAGTCTCGGCGAGCGCCCCATGTCGGTGGAGGTGGGGCGGTATCGCCAGCGCCACGATCTGGTGTCCGCGCTAGGAAGCGCGGACCTCTCGCTCCCGAGCGTGGTCCGCTCCATGCTCGGGAGTGACAGTGCCTGGCAGGCGATGGCCTCCTTCTGTGAGACCGTCATGTAAGGAGGCCTCGGAGCGGGACAGGGAGGACGATCCGGAGGCTGTCCCGCTCCGGAGACGGCGGACGGGAGTGCGGCGTAGGCGCTACGCGCACCTACTGCCGCCTCCCTAACCTGTAGGACTAGGGGTCAGGATGGGAACCTGGCCCCATAATGGTCCCGCCGCCGGAGGGGCTGTCCCAATTTGCCGGGATGGCCCCTAGAGAGAAGAAGTCCGGCCCCTTTTGAGGGGCTGGCCAGTCGTAGTGGTGCCCTGTTGCTGACAGATCCGGGGCACCACACCAACGCGGCCGATGGCATTTCGCGGGGTTGTTTAGTGGGTATACCGTCGGACAGCCGACGGGGAGTCCCACACTACCACCGGAGGCCACCCAGGCACCGGTGGTGTGCGTAACGCATTTTTCCCCGCGTCACAAAAAAAAAAAAGGGTTGGCCGAGCTGGTGTAAGATCTGTTTCTGCTCAGATTTTTTGGTTACAGATTACGCACACGAGGACGTGTGATGCATCAGAATGGCCGTGTCGCAGAGGTAGCAACACCATATTGAGAAGCCCGGAAGAAATCAATCCCCGTGATGCTAGTTTTAATAATAACGGATCAAAATGTCAAGTCGGCGCTTGGGTGGAATCGACATCGTTGGATTGGCAACACCGGTTGTGTTTGTTATGCTTTGCTCGAAATGTCGGTTGTGGTCAGTTGTCAAAAACGTCAAGATGAGATACCGTCATTGGAAGCGGCATTACGAATCGAGCAATGGAGCCAATCGCACGTGTCGCGTCCACCGCATTTTGAATCCGTTGTAATCTACGGTCTAAGCATAACTTTTGTCTATCTATCTATAACTTCACGCCAAATCCCTTGCGGGGTAGGCAGAGAGAACCGAGCGCCACGTGACTCGATCCTTACATATCTCACTCGCTTCTTTAACATTCATTGCTCTTCTCATGCACGCACGCCGGTTTCTAGGGCTCCTGACATCACCTTCTGATAGAACATGACCAATTTGGTCATGGTAGGTAAGTCTTGGCCTTCCCCGGCTCCTACATCCTTCCACTTTTGCATTGTATATCTGCTTCGTCATTCTTTCATCTTGCATTCTTTCTACATGCCCGAACCATCGGAGCATGCCTCTTCTTATTTTAACACCGACGCTCTCTTTCATACCAACTCTATTTCTAACATCATCATTGCGAATACGGTCTACGAGCCTTACGCCACAAATTTTGCGCAGCGCTCGCATTTCAACCGCGTTTATTCTACTTTCATGCTCTTTCTGCCATACCCAACTCTCGCTTCCATAAGTTAGCGTTGGGACCAACACTGCATTGTGTATAGCGAGTTGTGCCTTCTGGCTCAGGATTTTACTGCCAAGAAGTTTTCCCAACGCTCCATTCACACTATTCCCAGCACTCACTCGTCTTTCCACATCTGCGGTGTACCTTCCATCCCTGCTGAAAGCGCATCCAAGATATACAAACTCATCCACTTGTTCCAACACTTCATCATCAATCGTAATCCTTACATTAGTTCTGGATTCTTCTCTTTCAAATACCATTATCTTTGTTTTCTTCGCATTCAGTATTGGACTGGGTGTTTTCATAACTTTTGTTAAAGTTATTTTAGTAATTGACTGACTAAATATTGAGAAGATTAACTACGCTGGTATTTCGCTTTATTCGCCATGAACAACGAGCCACCTGACGACCATTACATCCACGTTCCGACATAGATAATGGTACGGACCCTTCGTGCGCGAGCCCGACTCGCACTTGGCCGGGTTTTTAGTTACAGCGGACCTCTTGCATCTATAAACCGTAATAATGATATGCCGACTTAATAAAGTATTATAATAAATAAATAGTCTCTAATTACACAACGCCATCTAGCTCCAAAGGAAGCAAAACTTGTGTTAAGGTAACTGATGAACATACGTAAATACACTTTAATTCTAAATAAATACCTATGATACACAGAAAACACCCAGTCCAATACAAACAGTCAATGTTTATGTACACAAATGCTTGTCAAAGTAGCGTTACTAATCACTCCACCACCGAGCTAGTAAAATTAATTTAAATCTTGTTTTTAATTTCATTCATTCATTTAAATCTCGATCCAAAATTGATGTATTCTCATCGAACCAGAAATGTTTTCCCAAACGAGCATATTCAAACAATGTACCGGGACCATTCATTCACATGAGCTGCATTTCCCCCGGCATCGGACCGACAAATACCCACATTCACTAATAAACAGTCGTACTCGCATACGTGGGTGGCTTTTCAGCTAAGGTTGGTGGTACAATAGACCTCACATTTGTTTTTATACATACATACATATAACGCCTGTCTCCATTTGGGGTAGACAGAGGCAAAGGAACGCGAGGGGCAGCGATCCAAACATACTTCAATAGCCTCTTCCACACTCATCAACCTCTTCTCGCATGCTCTTCGGTTTCGGGTGTTTTGATATGGCCCTTTTTCAACATATCAGCTATGTGATCCAAATGTGTGCGTTGTAATGTTACAACCTTATTTAATGATTTATAGACTCTTTTCTTTGCATGCTCTGTTTAGTTTATGACAATTTGTCAAAAATATTATTTGTAATTCAAAATTTTAAAATATTACATTTTAGTGTCGGAAAACAGAAAACAAGTCAGTCTGGAGGAAGCTTTCGAGAAGTAGAGATTCAGTGCACCACGTCTGAGACCACCAGCCTCCTGCTGAGGGCTACGTGGTGAAACCTCGGGATATTACTACCCTTTTCCAAACTCGATAATTTCTGGACATCTAACTAATCTAAAAATTATAATACCTGCAGCCCCTGTTGTGGACTACGGCGGCTGACAAAGATACCGCTGCGGTGTTGGTCCGTAAGGCGGTCCCCACCATTACCAACAACTTCTACGTCTGGATCTGCGTGCTGGCTAGCACGCTAACCTGCCGTCTACAGTCGTCGACCACTATAGCCGGCGGCCACTAAGTACACCCACCAGTGATTCTATCAGTGATATACCGGTTAGACAAATTAAAGCGCGAGTTCTTAAAGACCTTATTTAGCCGAACTTAAAGTGAACCCTTTTTTATATTTATTATATTTTGTAAAATAGACCTATTAAATTTGTATCGCTTTTAATACTCCCTTTTCTTACTAGTAACATAACAGCGTCTAGGGCGGCCCCTGCCGATATCTCCACACACTCTTACTCGATATACTTCTTTCGTAGCTCTTTTGTCATCCATTCTTTCCAAATGTCCGAACCATCTCAGCATATGTTTTTCAATTTTTGCCACTACATCATTTGTTTTATCTATCTATAGAATTCACGCCAAGTCTCTTGCAGGATAGCAAGGAGAAACAAGCGCCACATTGGGCCTTTACCTTGCGCTTCTTCAGCATTCATAACTCTTTTCATACACGCTCGCCGGTTCCTAGGGCTCCTAACACGATTTATTTTATACCGTGGCAAATATGTGTACACAGCCTATGATATGCACCCAGCTCATAACATTAAAACAACCTTCGTTTGCTACAGGGGCATGACATGGGCTGCATTGTATTGCTGTAAAAATCTCTTTACGACCCTTTGAAGAACCGTACTTTTTTCTAGTTCTAGTCTTTTGGTTAAACCTCGGCAGTGAGTTCATCATATTCATGGTTCTTGAAAGAAAACACCGCTGGAGAAGCAGTGTGCAGTCAGGCGCAATGTATCATTGCTGCTTGGCTGGAGTGATTACTTCCTTAAGTCTCAGTTAAGACTCAGTCGCAAAAAAATAAACGTTTTTATAAAA
Organism: Pyralis farinalis; assembly: GCA_947507595.1. Taxonomy (NCBI): domain Eukaryota; kingdom Metazoa; phylum Arthropoda; class Insecta; order Lepidoptera; family Pyralidae; genus Pyralis; species Pyralis farinalis. The sequence goes on along the minus strand of OX382261.1, from coordinate 5,145,459 downwards.
TACCGTAAAAGCCTTCAAAAAATGTGAGTGAGGCATCAATACGTCAATGACTGTTTGTAAATTGGCGATACTTTATTATTTAATAGATTCATTTTCATACTTTATTAGTTTCATCAATGCTTCATGAATTCATTTGCAAAAATACCTGAGAACAACTGTGATTTATACTCGTCAGAAAATAATCAGAAACAATAGCGTTATGTCCGAAAAAAACATTATGAACATCTTAATGAGAGTTTTTTAAATAACATAACTTAAAATAACTCACCACATACCAAATGAAAATTTACCAAATTCTAATAGAACATCCGTCTGCAACTCTATCAAACCAAATTTTTATTTTCAAGAATACATTTTTGTACTAAGGTCTTATCAAATTTTTTTCCTAATTGTATCCAGCCTGCGCGCAGACGTGCAAAAAATAACATGTCCAAATATATTAAAATCAAAATTACTAACATTTATAAATTAATTAATATACACTATGACAATACTAACACAATATATAACAGTTTAGATTAATCACGTCAGTTGTTTGACAAGATACGTTACCATCACATTATAACTATGACTAAACCATCCCATTGCAGAGATACGGGCCTCCCTTCATCCAAAAAGGGTTTTGAGCATAATCCACTACGCTTTTCAACTGCGGATTGGCGAAAGCCAGTGATCTCAAACCACCAGAAGGCTACTGACTTAGTTGAACAACCGTCATCTATCACCAACAGCCGTGACCGACGGCTTAACGTACCCGAATACTCGCTCGAGATAGATAAACCCATCCACAGACAGGCTGCACTTTTTTTAGCGTTGCATAACCTGCGTGTTCGCTTAAAATTACACCCAAAACGATGTCATCGAGTTCTCACACTATGACACTAAGGAATAAATAACAAGTACATCATCAGATTTTCCCTCTCTGTGTCCGATTGCCTTACACTTTAGAAAGTTGGCATGACCATGTCGAATTTCAAGACTCTAAGACCGGACACTAGGTCAGATTCGTGCTCAGAAATTTCAGGCAAGACACAGGCTAAAGAAACTTATATGTTTCAATAATTCAGCATAGTTTCGTTAGGTACTTGGGACTTACTGCAAGAGGCTGTTAGCTTCGCATGATGGATGGTTGTTTGCGGCTAACATGAACATCCAAATAAGTGATCGATGATACAAATATAAAATTTTATTTATATGCTCTGTTCTGACGAGCTTACTAACGCTGCTTTGACACCGAAGCTCCTGTGTTTGACACAAAACTAACATTTGTGTGCATGAACATGTTTGTCTTGATGTGGGTGTGTCGGAGGTTTCAAGATTAGTTCTATGTTCATCAGTAGGACGATTCTACTAAAAACTGCAACTGCACTGCTGTGCGGCGTGTGTCAGAATAGACCCTCACTCAGGGTTCTATGCTAGATACAAAGAATTCCCCGCCCTGGTTTTCAGTGCAAGTCAAGAGTGACAACATGGACCGAAAATATACAATGATATTTAACCATTACGATATATATAAATAAAACAAAAACTAATATAGTTATGGTGAGTACTAATATAAACTACAATTAGGTAAATAAAGAAACATCGTTTTTCAGCAAAACTTATGTTGTATGTGATGAATGCTATGGCACTTTCGTAATACAATACTGTATATCAGGTAAATAACATCAATTTCTCTGATGCTGGTACATCAGAACAAGAACACTATACTGTATGGTCATAGAACCAATGCATGTAATTCCATAGATAAACAGTAGAATTTCCGCCTCTGTCATGCCAGTGTAGTTTCGGTCATTGTCTATGTTGAGTGAACAAGTGTGGTACTGGTAGGTAATTAAAAATGTTATGTAAAAAATTTGTTAGGAAGTGATGTGGCTTAGAGGAATCTCCACAAGTAAAAGTTAAGAGAAGATAGGCACATTTAAACTGTACAGCATAATGTTTAGATATAATTTTAGAACAGTATATTCAATTTATTTGGCTCATGCCGACAAGGACAAGTACGGTGGTCCAAAAAAAATTAAAAAAAGTGTAGTGGATTGGATCTGCTCTGGTATTCACATTAACACGAAAACTTCTAATTCGAATCGAAAAAACGTTACGCCGAGCGAAGCAAAGGGTACAGGCAAAGGGTCTATGCCCATAAAGCATAAGTCTTTCAAAATGCTCTTAAATTCTAGATGTTCCAGCTTCAGGAATTCTGGTAAAATCACTCTGGAATGGTTCTCAGGCAAAATCCAGAAGTTTCAATACCACCCGTAAAACGATAGTAAATTTACATGCTTTACATGTTTGATATAACCTAGTTTGTGTGCTTCCGCCACCAATTAGCTCACGCGGACTAGCGCCAGCTGATACCACTTACTACCGTCAGTAGATGGAACATGCCGTCGCTGCCATGGCTGCTCCGGTAGTCTCTGCCTCGGCTGCTGCGGTCGTCTTCGCGATTGCCCGCCTCTGGAATCATCTGGTACAAAAACTGCATGCACCCGCCACCGTTGCTGCCATGACTGCCCTGGTCGTCGCTGCGTCACGTGTTTCGCCTCTCCACGAGGCATCATCAAGTTAACATGCTAGAAGTGACGTCACTTCAATCGTCAGGTTAAATCAAATTTCATGTATAAATTTTAAATTTTACAATTTTATCTTAATGTTCTTCGTTATTTAAATTTTAAACTAAATACACGCGACTTTGACACCAACGCTCGTGAGTTCGATTTCCACTCAAGGCAAACATTTGTGTGCGTGAACATGTCTGTTTGTCTTTGTCTGGATGTTTTAAGAGAGGTAGGGCGCATCAAAGCAGCCCGTCTGCCGAAGTACCTCCACCTCACAGAAAACCGCGGCCAAATAACAACTCCCTAGAGGGTTGTTGTGTTCCTGCGTGTGAGTGAGGTCACCAGAAAGCTCCTAAGGAGTTGCTGTGTAAGCAGCAGAGGAGGCATCGCGCGAGTGATACAAAATATGTTACAAGCATTAATAAGCTACGGTAACTGCTTTACATTAGGTGGGCCGTATGCTTGTACACCTCCCGACGTTGTATAAAAATATATATATATGAACTGTGCGTTGGCGTGTGAGTACATATCAATCATACGCCAATTACTATAGATATGATATTATGTTTTTGATGAGCCATAACTTTTGTTAACTAGAGAAAGATTTAATAAACGCTGCGCGCTCGTGCTCGAATTGTATACGTATTTTTCGCTTTTTTCCAAATGAGTTTGTAATATAATAAAGCAGCGCGGGCTCAGTTTGTTTTCAAACAAATTGACATTGGCAACTGACATCTGTCTGTTTATTCCAGCGTCGAGTGAAAATGATATAGCTAATAATCAGATTTTAATTGTTAGGAAAGGTTAGGAAAGGGAATTCTATCCTTTGAGTAGATTACACGGTGACAGGTTCAATTCTCAGTAATACGCGTCATGCTCATGGACATAGGCTCCCTAAGTACATTTTACCGCCTGTACCATGGTGAGTGCTCTGAAGAACTATTTTCCCTTATCCCACCCTCACCCTTCCGTCATAGAACCACACGTGCAGGCTTGCGATGTCATCATTCCACTGTTGAGGACATTTGTTCTCGTACTAAAAAGTTCGGCAACTCCTATCTCTGTCAAACTATTAAAAAGTGGAACGCCTTGCCTGCACATGTTTTTCCTCCTTCCTACAACATGGGATCCTTCAAACGAAGCGTGAAGAAGCACCTAGCGGGCCAGCATGGTAGCGTCAACTGACAGGACACCGTAGTCCTTTGTCAGTTGCCGCTGCAATTTGGGCTCCCCTTTTCGCTTACCATCAGGCGAAGAGGAGCCACTATGCTGAGCCAATATTAAAAAAAAAAAAATATGCTAAAATGGAGAAAGTGATAGTTATAAAACAGAGAAAGCAAAAGAGTGTGACAGCGACAGACAAACACGCAAGAGAAGCAAATACGATAAGTGACAAATAACATGAAAAAGACGGATCAAGTCCGCACATTAAAGGTTCCGTACAAACTTGGACATTCACCAAAATAATACTACTGTGAAAGCATAGAACATTTCTCTAAGGAAAGGATAAACTAGATTGAGAGAAAGGCTTAGCTTTGCCATTGGAGAACAGTTGTCCTCGCAAATAAGCTAAAAAAAAAGTAATCGCAAAAAAAAACTAGTGATGTAACTAAAAATTTACGGCGTTCAGATTTTCCCTTTACTTGTGCTATATTGAATGTACAACCGGTTATGTTTCGAGGAGTTGTTAGGTATGACACCATTAGCTTCCTTCTACAACTACACCGTTCCTCGCACTAGAACTACAATGGTTACTTGCCTATAGTGCGGTTTCGAAGAAGTGTTCTACCGAGAAATCTTAAGTTGTCCAATGATCTCCCTACCGGGGTTTCCCAAGGGGCTACAAACAGGGGATTCTTAAAAAAAGGCGTGAAAATGTTTTTAAATGCAAATGCACATTAACCAATATCAAAAGGCTATATAACAACTTCTTACCATCAGCCATTACCATCGCTCGACACTGTATTATGGACTGAGCGGATGACAGTAGGTATTGATACGATGCAAGATGTTATGGTGAAATACCTGAAAAAAAAAACAAAAACATATTAAGTACCTATTGTTAAAAATACTCTACATCGGAAGACGAATATGGTTTGATTGAGCAAAGTTTTAATTTCGCAATATCCTTAAACTGAGCAAAAAGTTCAAATTTAAATGTTTATAAATTCATTATGTAAGATGTAACATTGACGAACTCGGCGGCTCAGTCGTGAATGACGCGACTTTGACACCGACGCTCGTGGGTTCGATTCCCACACAAGGCAAACATTTGTGTGCATGAACATGTCTGTTTGTCTTGGTCTGGGTATTTTCTATGTATAATAAGTATGTATTTACAAAAAAAAATGTATTTACGTATGTTTATCAGTTGTCTAGTACCCATAACACAAGCTTCGCTTACTTTGGGGCTAGGTGGCGCTGTGTAATTTGTCCGACAATATTTATTTATTTATTTAACATAACTTTACATGGATTGTATAAATAATAACGGATACTGATCTTTATGGATCCTGAAGGGCAAGAAAACCGGAGCCACATTTAATCAAAAGTTAATTTTAAAACTACTTTAGACGTAAATAATTATTAATATAATAAAAAATGATATATAAAAAATACTAATTTATTGGATTTCGTTTAGGAATTAATTTAAAAAAACTATTTTTAAATTTATGAATATTAAAGAAGCGAGTGAGGTGTGTAAGGATCGAGTCACGTGGCGCTCGGTTTTCTCTGCCTAACCCTGCAAGGGATTCGGCGTGAAATTGTTGACAGATATAATTATTTTAAATGGTAATAAAAATTTCAATTATTTTACTACATGGGGCCGTATTGATACATAATTATAAATATGTGGATAAATCCGAAAATACTACTTTAGTGGTACACGCCCGCACCAGAAGATCTCGAGACAAGTCGGTAAATAGGTTGATTCTTTACATACCACAGCAAAAAGGATACAATATTTTTCCATTATTTTATGCAATTTATTAATCTAAATAAGTAATAACAGGGCTCCCCTGTGGTATTCTTGCGTTCACTTTCCAATTATCAGCTTATTATGTTTTTTTCGGTTGTTTTTGGGACTGATATAGTTTATATCGACAAGTTGCTCACTATTAATTAAATATGATTGAAACCACATGAGCAGTTCCACAATCCTTATACCGTACAGTTTGTTTAATAGAATATTTTATTACCAGTACAGAATAGTACATTGAGGTTACCTATAAACTTCTATGGAGGAGTTACAACAGGAAGGCAACGTGCCTTCCTGTATTGGAATAAGAACTCACTTTATATCAGGCATGTGTACAGCACAGCGTTTGGCAACCGCAAAATCTGTATCTATTAACTCTTTTTATTCCTAGCGTTATTTCGTTTCGTGGTCGTTTCCATTAGGATTGGCGGAATTTGCTACCTGTGGCTAAGGATTTGGCAGAGATATTTATTTTTACATGGAGCTACTACCGTCAGACCTTCACAATTCAGAGAGAAAAACAAACATTTCTTAGGTCACAGGTCTTTCAAAATATAATTTCTTGGACATACCGAGTTTCCTCTCGATGGGTCTATGGGACCCCACCAACATCTACGGGGTCCAAGTCAACCTAACCTGTAAGTTGGTGCACCTGCTGATCGACAGACGAAGCTCTGGCGCGGATTCTCCCTTCGGGATCGGGAGATCGGACGGCAGTCGCTTTCGTAAGCCAAAATTCAAGCCAAATTTATTATGGAGAGAAAGAAAAGATCATGTGCCACGGATAGGGCGCCCGCCGCAAAACGGCGTGCAGAAGCCTCGCCCGACTCCTGTGATAAGTGGACAAGGGTTACCGTGCAATGGGCGAGTACGGCTAAAGACGCGAGCCAAAAGGAAAATCCGTTTCGCGACCTGGAACATTGGCACGCTGTCTGGACGCGCGAGGGAGCTGGCTGATGTGCTCTCCAGGCGAAAAGTGGCATTCCTGCAGGAGACTCGGTGGAAAGGTCGGCCCGGCTTACCAAGACCAAGACAAACAGACATGTATATGCACACAAATGTGTGTCTTGCGTGGGAATCGAACCCACGAGCGTCGGTGTCAAAGTCGCGACATTCACGACTGAGCCACCGAGCTCGTCAGTTCACACGCTCAAATTCCTTCCACGCCTCAGCCAAATGACCGTTAAGACCACTATTCAAAATTATCCTCTGTGACAACGGGATACCACAAAGCACTGTACCGAGTCGATTCCAGAACGCTATCCTATCAGCTTCGCTACAACCTGCCTGCGGCGCGTAAGCACTTATCAAATGAGTCACAATTCCATCGATAAGCACCTTTACGGTCATAAGCCGGTCACTGAAGCGGTCCACCTTCAAAGTATCGTCCCGAATCTCCTCAGAGAGCGCTACGGCTACCCCTTTTTCCCCACCAGATGCAGACATGTATATGCACACAAATGTGTGTCTTGCGTGCGAATCGAACCCACGAGCGTCGGTGTCAAAGTCGCGACATTCACGACTGAGCCACCGAGCTCGTCATGATAAAGCAAAGTCGTCGTCATAATAAACCAGTTGAGAATGCGCAAGCTTGCATTGCCATAGGAACACCTGGCTCGTCAATTATATAACATTTTTTTTTTAATTTGTCGGACATTTTGACCATGTTCGAGATACGAACGGTGTTCCGGAACATTCCTATTCTACTTTTTTATGCTGAATCCGAATCTGAAGTCGAAATTCGAATATTCGTAAAAAGCGACAGACAAACACATAGACAAACATATAGATTTCATACAGGAACGGTGTTCCTGAAAAAGTTGTATACAAACAACACAAAAAACGCCCGCCCAACTGACATTAAATATATAGGCATAAACGTCAATACTTCATATTCTTTGCCTAGCTAACCTAACCATACACAATACTGTCATTTAACCTTCTCGCTAAATGTTGCGTTTAACAATTTTGCTAGGTGTCCTACAGACATTCAATTAAATGCCGGCATTTAATGAATATGCTAGGCACTTAATCAATCGGTTGATTAACCAGTTGGTGGCGACAAATAAATCAAATAATCCTACATATATGAATGTCTTGAATCTCTTGATATCAAGAGAATCCGCGAACACAATTCAAAATCTCATTGCGGTATTACCTGAATAAATTACGTTTTAAGCGTAGCTTTTTCATTTTTTATTCCACTTAATCTTCAACTAAGTCCGAGAATAAATTAACTTGTCTAAGTTGAAGTCAAACAGCTGAAAAATTTCCTTTATGAAACCTATCTAACTTTTGTACTGTATAATGAACTGTGAAATTGACGAGCAGTGATTCCCCAGTGGATAAGGTACCTCCTCTTGAGCAACAGGTTCCCCGTTCGAATCCTGGCACGTACTACTAAATTCGTGTTTTCGGTTTTATGAGGAAGGCAAAGTATTGCCTACCGTGACCAATTTGGCCGTGTTTTATCAGAAGATGATATCACGAGCCTTAGAAACCGGCGAGCGTGCATGAGAAGAGCTATGAATGTTAAAGAAACGAGTGAGTTGTGTCACGAGTTATGAGGCGCTCGGATCTCTCTGCCTATCCCGCAAGTGATTTGGCGTCAAAATAAAAATTGAGGAAAAACTAAAAAGTATTCTCACATTTCATTGTAGTAGTCATATTTACTAACAACGTTGACATCTGTCTTTTGAGCCCCCGAGACCCTTATCATCTTGAATGTACTTCCAATTATGTTGTTACGGTGTAGACCAGCAAAGATGATGAGGGTTTGGGCTTGGGTCAAAAGAGTAAGTAAATTACAATAGTAAGCCGAATAGACTAGGATCTTTTTTCTTCTCCCCATTATTCCAAGGGAGTTAAATTGTTTTTTATTAGTACTTAGCACAGAACAATAAACCACTTAACAACGCGTAAAGGGACAAGGGATAAGTCCCATAAAGGGACTTTTACCGTACTCACGGACCGTTACGCACAAAAGCGTAGTGTTTTAGCGCTCACATATCTCAACGATCCTAGTGTGCTTATCCTAACATGTTGATCCTAATATTATTTTCAGGTTGGGGATAGCCTGTGCAATGCATACGCAGATTAATTTTTTAAATATTTCTTCTGTAACACTAAAATAGACAAAAAGCTTGACTAACCAAGGTAATTAAGGAACCAAGCTTATTAAGTTAAATAGGGACAAAATCGACAACAACCTTGACTGAAACAACATACAAAAGAAATTAACTTCACTGGAAACCTTCGATTGTCCTTGTTTATCTATTTATTGTCTAAATTTATCTCTGGTCTGACAATAATCGCTTCATGTAAAAATAACTATCTTCGCCAAATCCGTAGGTTCAGGTCGCAGAATCCGCCAATCCTTACGGTCGGAAAACGGGATAACACTAAGAAAAAGAAATGTCTATAAATATCTATTTTCATTGTACATCTATCTATAACCTATAACACCAAATCTCTTGCGGGGTAGGCAGAGAGAACCAAGCGCCAATTAAATGTATATATTTTATTGAAGTAAAACTTCTTTACGCACGCTTGACTTGGGGAGTAAGCTGGTGAATGCGTGACGAGGGCGTTACGAAAAGTGTGATCGGCCGAGGCGAACGGAAGTTGAGAAGGCGATATAAGTTAGTGAAGATAGAAAGAGAGAGAGTTACGTTTCGTATATTACTGTAGGGGCAAGAGAGAGGTGCGAGCACACATTTTCTTTCTCTGTTTCGCTCAAAGCGAGTTAAAGTTTCGTATATCTAAGACACAGTGCAGGCCGTTGTCTGTATCACACTATAGAGCTAAAGAAGTTTTACTTCAGTCGTGTGGTCTAAAGCACACTCGTTTTTTTTATACTTCAATGAAATTTTTGAAGTGATAACTTCTTATTGGAGGGTAAACTGCTTCGTTACGTAACGCGTTACGGCGCCAGTCTGTCTGGCTTCCCATTCTCTCACGCATACGGCTTGCGTGCTTGATCATGGATTCATGAGTGCATGTGTGGTTAACAACACTACTTTAATACCGAGACTCGTGGGTTCGGTACCCTTACAGAACAAACATTCGTGTCTTGGTACGAGTGCTTTTAAGAGAAGCGTTTCACAACAGCCCACTGAGGAAGCACCTCCACCTCACAGAAAACCGCAGACAAATAACAACTTCCTGAAGGTTTGTAGGTTCCTGTAAGTGAGTTTACCAGTAAGCTCCTAAGGATTGCTGTGTTAGGAGCAGGGATACCAAGAAGTACCTCCCCCTCACAGAGAACCTCTGACAAATTATAACTTCCTAAAGAATTGTTGAATTCCTGTGAGTGAGTTTACCAGTAAGCTCCTAAGAAATTGCTGTGTTAGCAGATATCAAGAAGTACCTCCACCACACAGAAAACCACAGAATGAAGACAAACAGAATTGCTGTGTTAGCAGCGATGAGAGCAAAGTGTGATACTGCATTACAAACGTTCATAGTCTACGGTAAGCACTTTACATCAGGTGGGCCGTATACTATTATGTCTCCAGACGTTGCGTAACAAAAAAAAGTACCAAGAAATAATCAAGTTTGGTTACCAATATTTTCATACAAATCACATTTAGGTTCTTTAGCTACAGAATTCTAGATACAATAGAACCTCGATTGTACATTAATCATGATGTATTGTAGCGGTGCTGAGACATGCCCAGCTAAATACGAAAAAAATCCCAAAATATCCAATCCTGCAAATTCCAAGCTTTCAAATATTGATTGAATTGAATTGTGATTGAATGCGAATTGACAAGCTCGGTGGCGCAGTGGCGAAACGCTGTTACGTTACTTTGACACCAATCTCGTAGGTTCGATTCCCACACAGGGCAAACATTTGTGTGCATGAACATGTCTGTTTGTCTTGGTCTGGATATTTTAAGAGAGGTAGGGCGCATCGAAGCAGCCCGTCTAGTTAAGTACTTCTACCTCATAGAAAACCGCAGCCAAATAACAACTCCCCAGAGGGTTGTTGTGTTCCTGCGTGTGAGTGAGGTCACCAGTAAGCTCCTATGGAGTTGCAGTAGAGGTGGAATCGCGCGAGTGATACTTAATGTATTGCAAGCGTTTATAGTCTACGGTAACCGCTTTACACCAGGTGGGCTGTGTGCTTGCATGCTTCCCGACGTTATATAAAAAAAAGTATTATTAGTCGCTACATATGAAATAATAAATCCCTTGCGGGGTAGGCAGAGAGAATCGAGCGGCATGTGACTTGATCCTTACATACCTCACTCGCTTCTTTAACATTCATTGCAATAACATTCAGTACGATTCGATGCGCATTAAACCTATTCCAATACACTAAGAAGCAAACAAGTAAAACATATTTTCCAACAGCATCAATAACTTAATTAGGACAAAACCTTGTAGACTCTATTACAAAAAGCCTTGATTGTTTAAAACTCAAATTGGATTAATTTTACAAGTGGAAGTTCAGGGTTCGTCACTTGATTAGTAAATAATTTCTTCCTTCATTTAATTATTGGATACTGCAGATCGTATATTAGTACCTTGAGAGCTCGATAGCGTCGTTGTCTGTAATACCTTATACGCAGGTTAAGTAACGTCGACCGCAGCCTGCCTATGGACGGCTTTATCTATCTCGACCTTCTGCTTCGGAGGGCACGTTATTTATTTCAGGGTTTGCCACATCTAGTAGAAAAACGATTGACAATCTGCAAAAGCCGTAAAAACTACATCGAGTCGTGTTCTGAGGAGTTATTTGAGATGATGTCTACAGCCTACTTCTACAATCGCACCGCTCGCCATCGTCAGCAAATTCATTTTCACACGATCGAACGACAATAGTGGCATACGGAACGGTTCCAAAGATGTTTTCTTCCGAGAGCTCTTAAGTTGTGGAGTTTTTTTTTATATACAACGTCGGGTGGAACATGAGCATTCGGCCTACCTGATGTAAAGCGGTTACCGTAGCGTAACCTACGAACTTGCAACGCGTAAAGTATCACTAGCACGATGTCACCTCTGCTGCTAACACAGCAACTCCTTAGGAGCTTACTGGAGTAAATAAAAAACGTGTGCGTCTCGGGACGCCCGACAGAAGTTATAACTTTAACTACTGCCGTATGCGCAAGAGAAAGGGAAGCCAGACAGACTGGCGCCGTAACGCGTTACGTAACGAAGCTGTTTACCCTCCCATAAGAAGTTATCAGTTCCAAACTGCAGTATTTAATAGAAATAGAGAAAAATGTTGATCGATGAAAAACCTATCTGATGAGCGTATTACTTTTAACAATTATTATTTTATTATTTCTTATATTACGCGGTTATCCCGGTCATTTGATAGGCGTGCGTGGGAATTTCGATTCAACGCGTAGAGGCCCCTTTATGAAGCTTGATGTAATGTTTTATACCCGCCGTTACCTACTCCAGGGGATGGGATTATACCCATGAACCAGGTCAAGGCAGGTATTGGGACTATTGCGAATATGTTGGAAATTATTGGGCTATTAAAATGAGATCTGGAGGGATTATTGGTACTGGGCTATTACAGAAGAGGGACGGACGCCTGCCATAACTATGATATCTGATGTTACTTCATGCAGGCGGTGGCTCGCCGCTCACTGGATGGACCCCCGAAATGCCAGAGAAAGTCGGCCGAGGACAACACCGGTGTGAGTGACTCACAGGTGTCGAGAGGTGAGCAGCGCTTTCTCCGAAACCACTCGTGGCGTTATGCCCTTTAACACTTCCACCCCTGGAGCATATTGGTACTATCGACTCCTCTCTCTCCCCCCTATTTTATTATTATTATTTATTAATTATTGTTCACCCAAATGGTGGAAAAGTGAAAATTTACGATTCTGCATGTTTTTAACTTTTTCTACTGTTACCATGTTTTTATTGATAAAACTAAACTATACTAAAGCCCCTGAATACTAAACAAACAGGTAAACTCGGTAGACGAGTACATGAAAAAAAAAGTAAACAGTTTTGTCTATGTACATAAAACTTTTATTATTTCATTAAAGTGGAACAGACGGATATGCCTACAAAATGTATAGACATGATTACTGTGGTGGACAGTTCAAGGCATGGACAATCGGATAGACAAGTATTAAACATTGTTTGCGAGAAACAGCGGGCTGCCACAAGCAGGTGTCTAGGGTTACCACCAAGCTGTTTTCCGTGTCTCTTCACACAATAATTAATTGTTGTATATGAAAGTGGTTCATCAATTTACTTTCAACCCAAAGGTTGAAAGTAAATTGATAAAGAATTTCGAGTCGCAGTATACTCTTGCTTCTGATATATATGCTTTAACCTAAACATTTTAGAGCAACATTCATTTACATTTTCATGTCATTTATTTTAAAGTCTACTGTTAATATATTTTCTCTAAATGACTTCAATTCTGAATTGGCAACCCGCACTCCAATCGTGTCTTCCTGACAGCGCCGATATTTCAATACGAGCACAACACAGCCGTAAGTCATGAACTTTTAAAGAAATAAAATGATATTTCTTCTGTTCACTCAAAATAGAGTACGCACAATCCCGCATGCATTCTTTGTGGAGTAGAGTAACCCTGTTCGAAATTTAATAACACCCATAATAAATTCACTCCAATAAAATAAATGTAATATCGATATCGAACGTGTGACGTATGGTTCGAAATGATGGTGTAAAAATGAGTGTTGATCTGAAATAGAGTATACGTGTTAACATAAGAAGAAGCAGGCTTCGTTGGTTCGAACATGTATTTTTACGGCATTTTTACGGAATAAAAAGATGACTTTGACTTTGACATGCAAGAGGCTAGAACGGAGTAAGAGATATACAAGGCGAAAGTAGAAGGCCGTAGAAGTCGAGAAAGACCAAGACTCGCTTACCACGACACAGATTGGTCGTGTTTTATCAGAAGAAATCTAATAACAATCACCAGCAGTTAGTGAATTCCGACGATTTAAATATAGCAGATTAGTTGAGTAATGTTCTACATGAGGAATACTACTTTCACATTACAAAACTCTTACAAAATTCAAGTAAGAATTCCTTTGACGATTGCTGTTCTTGCTAATGAGTAAGGATGCTTGTTAGTCACCAGACATAGTTTTCGTTTTCCCTCACGAAACGCTCTTACCTTTACACTTGTACCAACATCCACAAACGAAAGACGTATAATCGATAGCGTACTCGAGCCGAGGCAGTCTTGCAAAATTTCACAGTTATTTGCTATTGTTGTGTACCTAGACAACCTAGGTTCTCGATAATATTTCGCAACAGTACCCTGTATTTGTATCCTACGAATACAATTATTGTAAGCAAGGTACATATTTTCTAACTATTTTATACTCTGTTTGTCAAAAACTTAATTACACTGCTGATTTTCTCATATCCTTTCGATAATAATAAGATAAATTGAAAATGCCTTACTTGTACCACAAACTTCGAGATAAAACTTATAATTCAAGAAAATGTTTACAAAAGCTGAATATTTGATTTCATGTTAAACAAACAGGGCTGGGAGCCAAACGAGCCTAAGGTACATCTGCTAATAAGACTTGCATTGATAGACAATATAGGCTGGGTAATTAAATTTTTCCATGAAATATTTTAATGATTTTTAAAAAGCTGTGTTATTTAGAAATATCTTTATATTTTTCTGAAATGTGTAAACTTTCAATTCTAGAATATTGTTTCAATTTTTTCTTAAAACTATTTGCGTTTCATATATGTGCAAGTACGGACTTAACATTTCCTTCTTTTTCTTAGTGTGCCCGTTTCCTAATTCATTAGGATGGCGGGGTCCGCTACCTAAGCTTAAGGATTTGGCGAAGATGCTGATTATTGCATGGAGCGACTGGGCGTGCGAGTTTTTTCTAGATGTCTTCTTTTACCGTCGAGCAAATGATAATTACGATTTTGTATATATAATCGTATATATATATATAAATCCCATAAATCCCAAAACACTAATTTAGTAATACACATGCCAAGCTTCGAACCGGCGCCAGTTAGTTAATAGGCCAGTTCTTTATCCACTGGGCTCTCACTGCTCTCAAATACGGCCTTAATATTTTTATACTGTAGTGTAAATGAAAGGTAAATAATAATTTGCTCATCTGTATAAAAGTATGACAGCTAAACTACGTCAGTAACAAAACATGTACCAGGATGTTGCTAAAAACTAACATGCACTATTGCCAGGCAGTTTCCTTCTTCTTCTTCTTCATGTTGCTCTCCACTACTGGAGGTTGGCCGTCAGCTTCGCGAATTCGTCTCTCTCTTTAGCCATTCGGAATAGTTGTTCGGCGCTGGCAATTCCTGTCCATTCCTGTATGTTCCTCAGCCACGATTTTTTACGTCTTCCGGCGCGTCTCTTACCCTCTATTTTGCCCATCATTATAAGTTGAAGCAGCTGGTATCTATCATGTCGTAACACGTGCCCGAGATATTCAACTTTACGCTTTTTGACGGTTTGCATCAACTTTCTCGGCATTGAAACACGCCGGAGAACTTTTTCGTTGCTGACTTTGTGTGTCCAGCTAATACGAAGCATGCGACGGTAGCAACACATCTCGAATGCTTCAAGACGCCGTCGTGTATCTTCTTTAATAGTCCACGCTTCGCTGCCGTACAACACCACCGGCCAGGCAGTTTCCGTGTTCTTTAGTTTAAAGACTTGCCGACATGGTGGCCTTTGATATGAGTTGGAGCAGGACGATCATTCTAGTGCAGGCGTCGTCGTCCTCTCACCTAGCCTTTGGAGCTAGAGATTACCGTTTGATAAGCCCAAGACTGTTATTGGTTTGTTACTATCGTAAAACAGTGTCCGCGTTAAGGTGAGAAGAGGCATGCCCAGTTGGTTCGGAGTTCGGATATTAAAAAATGCGAGATGAAAGAAAGATCTTACGGCGAGCTTCAATTAAAACTTATTTCAAGCCCCATAAGAAGATCAGACAATTTCTAAGACCTATCAAGTGTAATATCCCCTTACAAGATGCAGGAGTATACAAATTAGACTGCGAATGTGGTTTATCATACATAGGGCAAACAAAGAGAAGCATAGGTACTCGTGTGAAAGAACACATTGCTGACATGAAGAATAGGCGCGATAAAAACTCTGCAGTATGTGAACATACACTGGACCAGCCAAACCATTACATAAGGTTTGATAAACCGCAAATCCTCGCCAAGGAGAATCGCTACATGCCGAGAATGTTACGCGAGGCTATTGAAATAAGAAAACACCTCAATTTCAATAGAGAAGATGGTTAGCAAGTACCACCTGCTTGGGATCCAGTTCTAAAAATAATCAAGTCACAAACCCAGAGATATACTAACAAACGTTCGGACACTGAGCGATTTTTGTGTGAATCGGAACATATATAATTAATCCATCCATGTCGGTAGATGTAATAATTGAATAACTAATGTAAGACAAATACCACCATAGTCTTCCTGCGACCACGGACACCGCAAAGCGTTCGAAACGTCAGATTCAACAAAATAACTAAAACACGCGATACTTCCGTTAAAAATTGTTTTTTAACGGAAGTTATTTATGCGTTATTATGGTCCCATTCCCTTTTTACACTGACAAATGCAGTCTTTTTAAAGTGAAGAAGACCTACTAGTAGTCGGCTCTCCGCTTTTAATCTATATTAGCTTGAATTTTGCTCAATTGAAACTCCATCATTCATCTTCCCAACTCCACACGTTCTATGGAAACATATTCAATTCAAACTTCACCTCTACAACGCTTTCAATACATCTAGGCTGCCAACGTGTTTACGTAACTACATGAAGCAAAAAACCTTTTACCTCCGAAAAGCTCAATATTAGATTTATATATTCGCATCTTGACGAAATAGTTTTATTTAATACTCTTTCTTCCTTATGTTTGGCAATCGGTTCTTATTCGCAGAGCCTGTTTGACATATTTCTTTTTATATAATGTCGGAAGGCCCACCTGATGTAAAGCGGTTACCGTAGCCTAAGAAAGCTTGTAATATATTAAGTATCACTCGCGCGATGCCTCCTCTGCTGCTAAGATAGCAACTCCTTAGCACAGGTGTTCCCAAACTTTTTCAGTTTACACTAACCTCGGCTTAGGGCGTCGCGGAGCTAAACAATCGAACCTGCGGGTTCATGCCTGAAGGACCTATGAGGAGAGGCGCCCAGGTACTAGGTGTCTGGTGTATGACGCAGAAGTTCAAATCAGTCATGGCTGGTCCTTCGAAACGACTGGTCACGTTTTGCGGTCTGTGTCACACGCCGCTCACTTAGCGCTCCAGAGCAAGCGTTGGAAATTACGTGAAAAAAAGTTCTAAGTGCACTGGTTGAGCTAGAACTCCGCGTGTAATGTCTTCGTTCCGGGAAGCAATAGTTTTTCAAGCTACTTGCAGTAAATAGAAGCTAGTTTAAATTAGTATGTTTTTGCTTGTTTACTGTGAAAGGAAACAGGGACACCTTGTTTGGACATACATGTTTGTATGTCACGGTCGAGACTGGTTCATTACGACGAGACGACCAATCTGACCACAAAGTCTCCTTTGATATACCGAGTAAACTTTTTGACGTGATAACGTCTTATAAATCGATGAACGCTGACTGCATGCACGAAAAAGTGACACGTTCCGCCTGTGCAAGCGAGAGCGCGGAACAAGCGATAGAGAGGCACGATCGGCCTAGGCGTTCGGCTTGTGACGCATCTATCTCTCTTCCACTCCATCGGCCGATGCGTCCGAATAGAAGAGAGACAGCGGTAGTACACAACGTACACGTGAACTGTTTTGTCAACTGTTGAATGTTTTCTTATGACGTTATCACGTAAAATTATCGTCCGTAAACTGACTTTACAGACAACCAATTTTTTACTGAAATGTTTTTATGTAACATCGAGAGACCTACAAGGTTACGGACCACTTGATGTAAAGAAGCACCGTAGAATATGAAAAAAAAAACTGAACAAGAAAATACTCTGAGCATTTGATTCTAAATTGGTAGACTATACAAAGGGAGGCAAGGACCTCCTTAGACGTACGCTCAATATCGTGTGTATCAAAATGTTTACCTCAATACGCGGTAATCTATTGAGGCAACCATTTTAGTCCAAAATTTAAATGCGAGGGCTCCGGTTTCATATGCATGAAAGAAATAACCCATGTAGTACCAATGAGAACGGTGTTACGTAGTAACTCAATTCTCCGCTTCGGGTCGGGGGGTAAAATAGAACGCGCAGCTCCTATTGGCTAGTTCGCGGCTCAACATCACTTCGCTTATCGACTTATTTGTTAAAATATTCACCCATTAGTCATTAGGCTCGAGATATTTAGGCGCTAATACACAACGCGCTTGTCATATCATTCGCAGTCAAGTGGTTTATTGGTTTGTGGCCATATGCTTGTTTGCTTCCCGACGTTGTGTAAAAATCTAGACCATCTGCCGGATTAGATATAACAGATGGGGGCCACACACATTATCATGTTTGGAGTGAAAACCTATGTACCTACACAGCATATACAGGAAAGCCTATCAATCGCGCGATGTCATCTCTGCTGCTAAAACAGCAACTCCTTGGGAGCTTACTGGTGATCTCACCAACGCTCGTGGGTTCGATGGGTGGGTGATACTTAATATATCGCAAGCATTAATAGGCTGCGGTACCCGCTTTACATCAGGTACGCCGTATGCTTGTATGCCTCTCAACGTAGTATAAATATTTATATATATATAGTTTTCGAATTTAACTACACATTTGTAATTTTCTTTTGCTCAGCAGCGAAGGAAAACCTGAGGAATTCCACACTTCCAAGAAATTTCCAAAGACGTGTGACCAACCCTAAGTAAATCTGGTTTTCCCTCAGGGCCGCGCCAGTCCTGGTGGATCAGGAAACGGGATGACGCTACGATGAAGTTTGTTTCTATTGTATGTATACTTCATGTCAAAGCCCTAAAACTTTGTAAACTGCTCGCACTTGCGCGAAGATTATAGGGTTATAGTGTCACTCATGGGTTTGATTCCCAAAGAGGACATACTTGTGTGCATGAATATGTATGTTTGTCTCTTGGACTGGGTGTTTTTCAAAGAGATAGAGCGCAGTAAAGCAGCACGTCTGGTGTAGTACCTTCACTTCTCAGAAAACAGCAGACAAATAACAACGCCCTGAAGGGTTGTGTTCCCGTGAGTGAGTGAGCTCTCCAGTAAACTTCTAAGAAGTTGCTGTGTTAGCAGCAGAGGTGGCATCGCGCGAGTTGTACTTAATGTGTTGCAGGCGTCCATAGGCTATGGTAACCGCTTTACATCAAGTATGCCTTTCAACGTTGTTTAAAAAAACATCGTGAATTATCTAGGACGTCATATTCAAATAGCACCAGCGAAACAAAACACGTGTGCTTACTTAACAATAAAATAATACCTCCTTTTAAATTCACCAGTCAGGTAATAACATAAAATTTAACGTTCCATTTATAATAGCTCTTAAAACTAACAAATGGAGAACATGTACTCCTTAAGCGCTACAAGCGCTACAAGTGAGAATTGATGCGAACGGTCGTTAGGGCGGGTCATTACGGCCGCCACCGGGCCATTGTGCTGTAGTAGCCATTGCACAGCATTGTAAGATAAATGGATGGAAATTGATATTCGTATTTGAATGGAACAAGGTTGTTTTGTGGCCAGTATAAATTGAAAACCATTGGTAAAACTAAATGCCGTAACTTTTGACGCGAATGAGTGGGTGTGCATGGAGCGTCAAGCGCTCACAAATTGGTAAATGATACGGAGAACGGCTTGAGAGAGCACCGGAAAGTCTCCAGTGGGCCAATTCTACTGCCGCAATACTGCATTGCTGCGTGGCGTGTGCCAATATACTACATTTTGACTTTTCAATTTAAGAGGG
The DNA here is from genome assembly GCA_947507595.1 of Pyralis farinalis. NCBI lineage: Eukaryota > Metazoa > Arthropoda > Insecta > Lepidoptera > Pyralidae > Pyralis > Pyralis farinalis. Next base: position 5,126,032 of record OX382261.1, on the reverse strand, counting down.
TGCACACAGCTAAGTGGCGCCCTCGTTTTATTTTTATTAATAACGCTGTATTTAAGACCAATTCCAAAAAAAAACGCTCTATAGTGCACTGAAGAACCATATTTACGTTTTTTTGAAACATATCTTGTATTTATTATCTATGACAAGTAACCAAAATTTTAATTATTGCTTATTGTGGCCACTTACAGCAATGATTAAAAGTATGACTAATTCTACATAAATAATAAAAACAGAATATGTCTCAAAAAACATAAATATGGTTCTTCAGTGCCCTATAGAGCGTTTTTTTTGGAATTGGTCTTAAATACAGCGTGATTAATAAAAACAAAATGAGGGTGCCACTTAGCTGTGTGCACCCTCTTAACAGCAGCGCTGCAGTAAACGACTCGCTACTCTGTTACAAAAACCTTGACTGCAGCTATACCTTTCCTGTGTAATGGTATTTTGATATTTGAAGTTTTAAAGAAGTTTATTTGCAGTTTTGCTAACATGAGCGTGCATGAAATGAGCAATGAATGTTAAAGAAGCGAGTGAGGTATGCAAGGATCGAGTCACGTGGCGCTCGGTTCTCTCTGCCTACCCCGTAAAGGGATTTGGCGTGAAGTTATAGATAGATCGAATTGTATTACGAAATATTTTTTTTTTGTTTTGATGTTTATGGAAATATATGATTAAGAAGCTTTTCAATTGATTGGGCTTGGGCTTGAAATTTTCATTGGATTTTCGGAGACAATATTTAATAAAAGTCCAATTTACTCGACTGAAATATGATAACACGACAGTTCCAGCATATTTGCAGTGCCGTTGCGCGACCGCTGCAGTGCAGGAAATTTTAATAGAAGCATGTTTTGGCACCGCACTACTCCTGCGCGACTGAAACGACATGCGTCCAGATGCAGGGTTTTAGTAGAATTGGCCTACAGTTCGTATACATGTACGGGCTACTTTGATGCGCCCTTCTCTCTTAAAAAAGGTATGAAAGAGAGTGTTGGTGTTAAAATAAGAATACATGCTCCGGTAGGTCGTACATGTAGAAAGAATTACGAAACATATATAGAACGCGAAAGTAGAAGGAAAGAATATAGAAACCGAGGAGGTGTTCGCCATATTGAATTTAAAGTGACGTCATTTTAATTTCTGGGCTATAGACATCTACCAGCAGTTCTCCATGTTAAAATCCGTATCTCCGCCAAATTCTTGTGTTCTTATAGCTCAGTAGATACTAGGGTACCCGCCGACTAGCCGGCATTTTTTGCCGACTAATCGCCGTCTATAATTGTGACCAAATAGTCAGTCCATCTATAATAATTATATAAACATCTATGTCATAATCGGTAGATAGATGTCTTCCATGCACTTTTTGAAAATGTGTCAGTTTACTGCGAAATTAAGAATTGCTCTTCTTATCAAATTTCGGGTTTGTCTAATCTGCACAAATCCGAAAAAGATCTGGAATCTCGTGACATACGAACAGATAGCCAGCAAAGTTTAACAGGGTTTCCTCTGTTTCTATCCCGTACGGGATCCTAAATGAAGAAATCATCAATATAATACATTGGGAACCTCGAAATCAAATTAGACGCAAAAGTGAAACTATCCCGTGCCGGTTACTCTAGTGAGACCAAAGAGAATCAATCAACTAGATTGTAACCCATTTCTTTGGTAACTGTAAATAAGTACCTATACGTAAAGTAAATCGGTCACGTGCGAGACCAGGCTCCTAATGAGGGTACGGTATATTTTCAACAATATGATATGGTATGATAGGTACTGGTGATCAAATGGTCAAACGACTATTATGAAGGCCCGACTTTCGGAGGGCACATTTAGCTGTTGTCGATTGATGACAGTCGTTAGTGTTTTTCGGGCGACTTGAAAACAATGTCTTCCTGCCAATCTGCAGTTGAGAAGCGTGGGAGACTATGAACGAAAACTTGGTAGAAAAGAGACACGTATTCCTGCATTGGGATGAGCTAGGGTTGATGTCGATAGGATCATTAGGTATATGTATGATTTGCAAATCCGCAACCTAGATTTTTTTATACTACGTCGGGAGACATAAATTTTTTTTTTTTTTTTTTTTATACCATTAAGGTGGCAAACAAGCGTACGACCTGCCTGATGGTAAGCAGTTACCGTAGCCTATGGGCATTTGCAACACCAGGGGTGTCACTCTTGCGTTGCCGACCCTGTAAGAACCTCTTCACGCCTTTCTTGAAGAACCCCATACTGTAGTCCCTTGGGAAAATCTCGGCAGGGAGCTCATTCCACAACATAATAGTTCTCGGTAGAAAACTTCTCGTGTAGCGCACAGTGCGCGACCATTGCGGTTCCAGTGTGTGCGGATGAACTCCCAGCCGCCGGCGAGCTGTGCGATTGTAAAACGAGGCTGTTGGTATAATGTTGAACAACTCCTCAGAACACAACCCATTATACAGCCGGTAGAACACGCAAAGGGAAGCAAAATCTCTTCTCAAACTCAAGGGCTCAATGCCGTGTGTGAGTCCAGGATCATCGATAATCCTCACAGCTCGTCTCTGTATCGAGTCACAAGGTCCTAGCTGGTATCCAGGTGCTCCCGCCCAAAGGTGGCTACAGTACTCCATATGCGGTCTGACTCGGGACTTATATAACATAAGCCTTTGCCCCGCGCTGAAGTACTGTTTAGCTCTGTTGAGCACACCGAGTTTCTTGGACGCCAGCTTAACCTTCTCCTCCAGGTGACCTCGATACTGAACATCGCTGGAGATCTCGATACCGAGAATCCTAATGCTCTTAGAAATTGTGAGCGGCGTGTTCTCGAATTGGGGAACCACAGCAAATGGGGTTTTCTTAGCGGTGAACGCGCAAACTTGTGTCTTGGCAGGGTTGAATTGGACTAGGTTCAATCGCCCCCAGTCAGATACTTTAGACAATGTACCCTCCATTTCAGACACAAGTTTATCGCGGCTTATAAATGCATATGGCCCACCTGATGTAAAGCAGTTACTGTGAATGCTTGCAATACATTGACCCGTTGAGTGCCGAGCGGTTTGAGCAAACCTTGCGCGTTACGGCAACAAGTATATAACGGCATTTGACGGGTTAACCCGCAATGCCACCTCTGCTGCTAACACAGTAAGTCCTTAGGAGCTTACTGGTGACATCGCTCACGTGCGGCAACACAATAACCCTCTAGAGAGTTCTTATTTAGTTGCTGCTGTTTTCTGTGAGGTGGGAGTTACTTCCGCAGACGGGCTGCTTTGATGCGCCCTACCTCTGTTGATATACAGGGTTGCAGGGAAAGTCGACCTATATCGGTTAACAGCTTGTAGCATAGGTAATTATAAACAGATTGGACTATGGAATGGTCTATCTAAAAATGAACTCCTTTCGAGATATTCGACTTTTTTTTAGTTTTTGAAAATACCACCGTTGTGGAAAGATTTATTTTTCATTGCAATTTGATCTAACCTGCTTTGTGTGCTTCCGCCACCAATTAGTTCATGCGGCCTAGTGCCGGCCGGCACCCACCCACTACTGTTAGTACGTGGTACATGCCGACGCTGCCATGGTTGCTCCGGTAGTCTCTGCCTCGGCTGCTGCGGTCGTCCGCCATCTGGAACAGAATCCGCATGCCCCCACCACCACCTTCGCTGCCACGACTGGCCTGGTCGTCGCTGCGACACGTGTTTCGCCTCTCCACGAGGCATCATCAGGCGTTGTAGACGTTAATCGTAAGAATAACATGCTACAAGTGACAAATCCATCGCAGTGCCGTCCCTTATATTGAATTGAGGGTGGGGGTGGATGGTGTGAGCGAAAAGATATTTAATAGTGGGGAATGGTTTACGTCAGTCTGTTTGTTCACGAGAGTAATTTTAGATTTTTTATGTTTATTAATTTCTAATTGTTCCCTAATATTTTTTCATGCATGCATGAATTGCATGTAAATTTGACTTTCGCAAAATAACGCCTGAATCTATTAACTATTTATTTTTCATTTTTATCCATTTAGTGTGATTTTATAACAGTTTTTTTTTGTAATGGGGAAGTCAATTGATTACTATCGCCACGAAAAAATATTATTCTTACAAAAATATGGGTGATTACAAAAAAATAATAAAAAGAATAATTTGACATCTTCGCGTTATTAAAGGCGATGTTAAAAAAAAACTCCATGAAAACAGACCTACAGATATTTTCTAAAACATCTACATTTCCTTAGCTATCTAACAAGCTACAACGATTCTAGGTAACAGCTCGAAAAATATAAGGAAACAATCCTGATAGTATAATTACCTCTACTACAAGATGCTAACGAAAGTAGGTCGACTTGCCCTGTAACCCTGTATATATATATAATACAGAACATATAATATATTCGAATTTTATAAATAAAAGCAAAATAGCGGATCCGACGTGAGTTGTCCTGTCCGAAAATTAAAAATACTGACACCACGATTCCTACCGCCGCACCACCTAAGTCAAAGTCAAAGTCAAAATCTTTTTATTCCGTAAAAATGGCTACATTTGTTTGGAATCGTCACAATTTTTTTCCCTACCGTGCAGTTTATGACTAGGTGAGCACTGATAAAAATACTGCCAAAAAACTCAGGCATCCCTCTTTTGGTATCCAAACAAATTTACATATTTTATTAATTACATTATAATTGGATCGACTCACTCCCTACTGGGTCCAATTGTGAATCTAAACCATCTAGGGACCCACTCAAGTATACACACAAAATTTTATTAAAATCGGTTAAGTCGTTTAGGTGGAGTTAAGTGATGTAAAGCGGTTACCGTAGTCTATGAACGCTTGCAATACATGAAGTATCGCCTGCGCGATGCTAACTCTGCTACTACCACAGCAACTCCTTATGAGCTTACTGACAACCTTACTTCTTTTCATAACCTTAGTTTTTAAAAACACCCACAGCAAGACAAAGACAAACAGACAAAAAGGGAGGAAGACGAATAGAGAGTTCGTGCACACAAATGTTTTTTCTGTGTGGGAATCGAACCCACGAGCGTTGGTGTCAAAATAATGTACCAGCGGTTTCCACCAAGCTCGTCAGTCGGAGTGGTTAATAATACTACTTTGACACCAACGCTCGTGGGTTCGATGTCTGTCTATTTGACTTGGTCTGGATGTTTTAATAGAGCTAAGGCGCATCAAAGCAGCCCGTCTGGAGCTACTTGCCCAGACGGGCTGCTTGGTACTACCACCAATACCTCACAGAAAACCGCAGCCGAATAACAACTGTCTAGAGGGTTGTTGTCTTTCATCACTCACCACTAAGCTCCTAAGGAGTTGCTGTGTTAGCAGCAGAGGTGGCGCGATTTATACTTAATGTAATCGCTTCACCACAGGTGGGCAGTATGCTTGTATTCCTCCCGACGTTGTATAAAAAAACATACTCGTGTGTTTTGCATTACAAGCAGAGCAGTGATCTATAATTACCGCGTCCTAAGTCCAAACAAATGGCAAACTCAACAAAGCCTTCCGCCGCTTCCCTCCTTTGACCAAATAATTTATTAAAATCGTCTCATAAAACCGAGAAAGGCGCAACAGTTGGCCTAAATGTAAACCTCATTTTGTCCATAATTTACTTTACCATTTAAACCGTCGGCTGTAATCTGAAAATTATATTTTATGTGGAACCCTAATAAAGAGTTATTACATGATGTAGGAGTTACAATCCCTATATATATTTGAGGTGCTCGGCGGCTCAGTGATTAGTATAGGGTCGGCAACGCATGAGTGACACCCTTGGTGTTGCAAATGTCCATAGGCTACGGTGACTGTTTACCACCAGGCAGGCGGTATGCTTGTTTGCCACTTTGGTGGTATAAAAAGAATGCTACTTTAGCACCCGTGGTTTCGATTCCTACATAGGACAAACATTTGTGTGCACGAAAATGTCTGTTAGTCTCGATCTGGTTATTTTAAAGAGAGGGTAGGGCATCAAAGCAGCCCTTCTGGAGAAATACCTTCATCTCACAGAAAACCGCAGCCAAATACTGCACGGAGGGTTGTCGTGTACCTCTGAGTGAGTGAGGTCGCCAGTAAGCTCCTAAAGAGTTTTGTTGCTAGCAGCAAAGGTGGCATCGCGCGATGCACAGTTAATAGGTCGCGAATGTTCATAGGCTACGATAACCGCTTTAAATCAGGCGGTTCGTATGCCTTCCAAAGTTGTGTAACTAAGCAAAGCTTGTACTATGGGTACTATGGACAACTGACAAATATAAGTTTTTTTTAATACATAGAAAACGTTCAGACTGATAAAACCAGACATGTAAATGCACAGAAATGTTTATATTGTGCGGGAATCGAACCCACGACTCTTGGTGCTAAACTAGCCAAAGCCACCGCAGGATCAATTTACAATGTAACGACCGTGGGAAAGCGTACAACACTTTCGTACGTACAAATGAACGATCATGAATTTGTTATAAATAGCTTGCTAGTTTTCCCAGGAGACTGCAGCATATGGTTTTTCGATAGGGCAATAGTTGTTAACAATTTTTAGAGCCTATTAAGAAATCTTGCTCACTTCCTCAAAACGGTGCAGTAGTGTTTACTGAGTATCTGAATACCGTATATTAAAGATACTGAATGCATTTGGGCGGTATACAATTATTGTGTAGTAGCTGCTGCCCGCGGCTCCGCCCGCGTGGAGTCAAATAACGTAGCCTATGTGTTAATCCAGATCATAATCTATCTACGTGCCAAATTTCATTCAAATCCGTTCAGCCGTTTAAGCGTGAAAGAGAAACAAACATCCATCCATACATACAAACTTTCGCATTTATAATATTAGTAGGATGAGTGTGGAGAGAGTGTGGAGAATAGAGATCACATGTGGTCCTGTCCCAAGAATGACGATATGCAATGTGCGGTGACGAGCACAAAAGAAGGAGCGCTGAAGAATGCCTTGAAAAGACCGGAAGAAGAGCGTGTATGGACGGCAGCCAAGGTAGAGGGTAGAGTTTCGCGCCCGTGGCGCCTTCCTCTCCCTTTGGAGCGCCATTTTAGCCCTTTTGGGGCTTGGGGGGGAATGGGGTGCACGAGGGCAGCCCCTGTAATTAGCATGGTGGACGTACTGGCCGCAGAGCACACATGCCGGTGGTGTGGCATGGAGTTGATCGCGTTTGCGACTACATTCCTTAGTGTGGTGCGGCTCTAAGCGCCTAGGAGCCGCTGTGCAGTTCTTAGCTGCATGGCCGTATAATTGGTATCTGTGGCACTGGGTCGGCATGCCGGCTTTTCTTGGGGCCTCAGCCCTGACATTGGAAATGCACACACTGTGTGGTTTTTCCTGTAGATGCCTCTGGTTTTGTTGGTATTAGACAATACCACCAGTGCCAGTGGGTATGGCCGACCTGTTCGGCGGTACATCTTGTGTACGGCCTCGGCAGGATAACCCTGGCTGACACAAAGGGAGGCAAAATCCCTCAATCTGAAATTACTTATTGTAAAGAAATAAACGCGAAAGGGGTCCTTCTGTTCGATGTTTCTAGCGATCTATCTCAAATGCTACCCTAACTGAACACAAGGGCTCTCTACACTTATTAATTCTTAAGGGTTATTGCTAGAGGTATGTTTTTTTTATACATCGTCGGGAGGCATACAAGCGGCCCATTTGATGTAAAGCGGTAACCGTAGCCCATGAATAATTGCGATATATTAATCTCTCATTACCCGCGGACCGCTTTTCCGCCAAGAAATGTATGGGAAAACGTATATAACGGGGTCTCATAGGTTAAGTATCACTCGCGCGATGCCACGTCTGCTGCTAACACAGCAACTACTTAGGCGCTTACTGGTGACGTAATTTACACGCAGGAACATAACAACCACCTCTCAGAAAGCCGCAGCCAAATAACAACTTCCTAGAGGGTTGTTGTGTTCCTGCGTGTGAGTGAGGTCACCAGTAAACTCCTAAGGAGTTGCTGTGTTAGCAGCAGAGGTGGCATCGCGCGAGTGTTACTTAGCGTTCATAGGCTACTGTAACCAATTTACTTCAGGTGGGCCGTATGCTCGTATGCCACCCGACGTCGTATAAAAAAAAATGTCTCCCACGTTCTATAAAATAAGCGACGTCGGCTTAAAAATCATCTAGGTAACCAGAAAGTAACCTAGAATCTCTACAAGTTACATAATTATTACTTAAGAGGTTAAAGTGCATATAACATAAACTATTATTATCTCTAACTATCAATTATTGTGAATGTTTCCGTGTTAAAATAACTATGGTAATAAAACCGTTATGTAAAAATAAACTATATATATTTAATAGTAGTCTCGTATTTAGAGTCGGAATAAGGAACTTTTCTAAGGAAGCATTTAATTTATAACGACTGTCTAATCTTCTTTCTAGCAATATACAGTTTCTTTATCCAACTAGGATTGGGAAAGCGGGGTTCTCTACCTAGGCATTAGGATTTGGCGAAGATACTGATTGTTATGAAGCGACTGCCGTCAGACCTATACGACAAAAGGGCAAACCAGACCTTAAGTAATGTCACACATCACACGATTTTCTCACGATGTTTTCCTTTGCCGAACAACTGATTATCACGGATGTATCTTCGATCCGTAATCTCCGGAACGGTTTGACCGTTTATGACAGGAGTTTCACTGGAAAATAGCTGACATTATAAGGAGTAACTTAGGCTACTATTTTAGAAAAATCGGCCAAGTGCGAGTCGGACTCGCGCAAGAAGGGTTCCGTACCATTATCTATAAAAACGGCAAAAAATCACGTTTGTTGTATGGGAGCCTCCCTTAAATATTTGTTTTATTTTAATTAATTAATGTATTCTTAAAGTTAATATATAACAAATACTCTGTGAATATTTCAAGCATCTACCTGTTGCCGTTATCAATATCGAGTAAAAATGAGCAAAAAAATCACGTTTGTTGTATGGGAGCCCCCTTAAATATTTATTTTATTCTATTTTTTAGTATTTGTTGTTATAGCGGCAACAGGAATACATCATTTGTGAAAATTTCAACTGTCTAACTATCACGGTTCATGAGATACAGCCTGGTGACCGTCGGACGGACGGACGGACGGACAGCGGAGTCTCAGTAATAGGGTACCGTTTTACCTTTTGGGTACGGAACCCTAAAAACAATTAAGGTTTCTGCAATAAAAAAAATAATACCCATGAAATAGTAAACATTTCCAATTTTTGACTTAATAATAGTTTTACCATACAAAATACCCTATTGTCTTCTTAAGGCACCATAAAGAGCGTAATTTACTTTCTTGTCTGTCGTCACGGGGTATGCAATTTTTATTACCGACGAGAGTGCAGTATAAACGCTTTCAATGCATATTCATATCAAAACTAAGCGTTATTAAGATGGCTTTACACTTCCCTCATGGGTTCGTTGCCATGCCTGTAACTATTAATCCGGCGCTGGTAGACTGTATAGCATATTTATAAATTATTAAAGCATCTTCATATAACTAGTCTGGTCATAAATACTGTTTTCAACTCTTTAGTTATTTTGAATTTGGAACGCGTTAATTATGTTAAAATCTTCTTTCGATTTTATTATCAAATTACAATATGGAATGGGGTGTTAAAGAAAACAGAATTACAGTGGCCTTGCACAAAGTGGGTATGCAGCCGTTGGTCATATTCAAGACACTTCAAAAGCTTGGTATCAGCCGTATGTTCGTATATCGTACTATCGACAGATATATACTTCCCCTGTTGAAAACCATAAAAGATCGGGGCGACCGCGTGCTGTTAGAACTAAGGCTGTTAATGCTGATAAAACCAAAATTCGCCGAAACCCTATTAGGAAACAAAAATCTTATTGCGAGAAATGAAGATTCCCGCTAGGACTCTGTCGCGTATAATAAAACACGACCTCAAAGCTCGGCGCTTATCGTCGATATACAGGACCTGCCCTAAATCAATCCCTACAGTTGAAAAGAGTGGATCCATCAAAACGCCTTCTGTCCCGATACGCAGGTGAATGGCATAGAAATATTCTCTTTATTAATGAAAAAGTTTTCACGATTGAAGAGCACTACAACAAACAAAATGACAAAGTGTACGCACACAGTTCTAAAGAAGCCGCCCAAGTGGTCGGAAAGGTACAGCGTGGTCATCAACCTGCGTCTGTAATAGTCTTATCAAGGAGTCACAAAGCTTCATTTTTGAAAAATCATTAATGAAAAAGAAGTGACTTCAGCCAAAGTGTTCAAGAGATTGTCTTGGATCGGTCGGTCGGTCGGATGAAGGCACGAATTATCCAAGCCACCAACGTTCCGGACTCTATAAGCGCTGAAAAGGCTGGTCCTCTGATCTAGACCCCTTAAGACTCCAAATGGTCAGTTATAGAGGACATGGCCTGCTCGTAACGACACGCCTACATTGTATCTCTTAAGAAATCTCTGGAGCAAGCAGTGGTTAAATTTCCCATGGAAACAGTGCGTAAATTAATAGATTCTCGGTCACACAGATTAAAGGGCTGTATCAAAGCCAAAGGTGACCATTTTGGAATAGAATATTTATTTTTAATTTTTTGCTGAGACTTTCATAAATCGTACTATCCTACTAATAAAATGCGAAATTTGTATGTATGGATGTTTGTTGCTCTTTCACGCTTAAACGGCTGAACGGATTTGAATGAAATTTGGCACGTGGATAGATTATGATCTGGATTAACACATAGGCTACGTTATTTGACTCCACGCGGGCGGAGCCGCGGGCAGCAGCTAGTTTGTTCATATAATTTTATTTAATAATAATAGGTATTTTTATACATTTGCGTTCCCTGACTTGCCGTTGTACCGTGGGCGTCCACGATAATATCGTTACGGCAAAATATAAAAATCTAGACTAGACAATGTAGGAGGGGGAAAATAACAAGCAACGACAATTATAAATCCGTCACTGTCAACGGCGGAGTCAAAATGGTCTAATGGAAACGGACCTTAAGACCGGTTACTTAGTCTTTGAGATACGAAGCGAAGAGCGGATGTAATCAAGATGCTACCGTTTAGCCATTATGATAGTTGTCTAATGTACTCGTTTAATTAATCACAGATTTTTTTTAATTACCGTAGATTATATTTTATGGAAGTATTATCAAACAGGCAGATCAGAAAACCGACGAGATATCTAGGCTTGTATGTATATATTCAGGAACACCGTTCCTATATGAAATCTATATGTTTGTCTCTGTGTGTGTGTGTCTGTCATTTTTTTTCGAATATTCGAATTTCGACTTCAGATTCGGATTCAGCATAAAAAAGTAGAATAGGAATGTTCAAGAACACCGTTCCTATCTCTTAAGGAACATGGTCAAAAAATTGATTTGTTATATAATTGACGAGCCAGGTGGTTCCCCTGGCAAAGCAAGCTTGCGCATTCTAAACTGGTTTTTATTTAAGTCGATCAATCAAAACAGTTTTACATCAGATGGGCCGTATACTCCATACGGCCCATCTGATGTAAAGCGGTTACCTATGAACGCTTGCAACACATTAAGTATCACTCACTCGGTGCCACCACCTCTGCTGCTAACAGAGCTACTCTTTAAGAGCTTACTGGTAACCTCACTCACTTGGAAAGACAACAATCTTCGAGAGAGTTGTTATTTGGCTGCCGTTATCTATAAGATGCGAGTACTTACTTCTCCAGACCAGTCGCTTTGATGCGCCCGAGGTGTTATAGGCTGCGTTTTCTATAAGGTCTCTTAAATAAAAAAGCTATTTTACGTCCCACTGCAACAAATCAAAAATAATTACTTTGCCCAAAGACGGTATGTGATACATAGTGGGTTTTTAAAACCCACTATGTATCACATACGTCTTTGGGCAGAAGAAGATAGATACTAACAAACTGTACTTGCCTGAGCAGGATAGGCGATAATGAACCGTTAACCAATTATCGTTCATTCACTCACCTGAAACAAATGTAATAGGTTCGTTAATAATACGTTACGTTAATATATGCGATAATAATTATTAATAATCAGTCAACGCACTGGCAATATAATTGTGGTGATATAATAACTCTTGCTATTGAGGAGTCATTCTAGTCAACCAGAGCCCGTTCACTTCACAACCGGAGCTTTATCCACTTACATCTTCCACCTACAGGATACACTGAAGCTGACCTCTAATTATACACTGGAAAGGTGGTTCAAATGACAGCAAATTTTGTGTGTACAAATAAACAAATAATAAATAAATATTGTCGGACAAATTACACAGCGCCACCTAGCCCCAAAGTTTAGAGTTCAATATCTCCAGCTCGAGTCGCCAACGCCCGTGGCATCAGTGTACTGCTCACCTGATGTAAATTGGTTACCGTAGCCTATGAACGCTTGCAATACATTAAGTATCGCCCGCGCGATGCCACCTCTGCTACTAACACAGCAACTCCTTATGAGCTTACTGACAGCCTTACTTCTTTTCATAACCTTAGTTCTTAAGAACACCCAGAGCAAGACAAATAGACAAAAAGAGAGCAAGACGAATAGATAGTTCGTGCACAAAAATGTTTTTCCTGTGTGGAAATCGAACCCACGAGCGTTGGCGTCAAAGTTGTATTATTAACCACTCCGACTGACGAGCTTGGTGGAAACCGCTGTTACATTATTTTGACACCAATGCTCGTGGGTTCGATTCCCACACAGAAAAAACATTTGTGTGCATGAACATGTCTCTTTGTATTGGTCTGGGTATTTTTAAGAGAGGTAGAGTTAGAGGCGTATCGAAGCAGCCCGATTGGGGAAGTACCTCCACCTCACAGAAAACCGCAGCCAAATAACAAACTCCTTTGAGGGTTGTTGTGTTCCTGCGTGTCATCGGTGCAGTCAATTAGGAGGAGTTCAATCATACATACTTGCAGAAGAATTACATACAAAAAGATCATTATCATGAATATCTATTCTCTTCTTTCCATTTTTCTCTCTCCCGCCAGTGTTTTCATTTCTTAATCCTACTATATATAATATTATAAATGCGAAAGTTTGTATGTATGGATGTTTGTTGCTCTTTCACGCTTAAACGGATGAACGGATTTGAATGAAATTTGGCACGTAAATAAATTATGATCTGGATTAACACATAGGCTACGTTATTTGACTCTACGGGGGCGGAGCCGCGGGCAGCAGCTAGTACGACATAATTTTCACTTTTCCCTTTATTTGCATCATGTATCTATGCTTTGGCCTTGTACGTGCGTGGTATCAAAATGAAGGGTGCAGAAGAATTACATACAAAATGATAATTATCATGAAGATCTATTATCTTCTTTCTATTTTTCTCTCTCCCGCCACTGTTTTCATCTCTTAATACGACATTATTTTCACTTTTCCCTTTATTTGCATCATGTGTCTATGCTTTGGCCTTGTACGTGCGTGGTATCAAAATGAAGGGTGCAGAAGAATTACATACAAAATGATAATTATCATGAAGATCTATTCTCTTCTTTCCATTTTTCTCTCTCCCGCCACTGTTTTCATTTCTTAATACGACATAATTTTCACTTTTCCCTTTATTTGCATCATGTAACTATGCTTTGGCCTTGTACGTGCGAGGTATCAAAATGAAGGGTTTTGAAAGGTGAGACCGAAATGATATAACTTTATGTTTAGAGCTAGTTTCAACTTAATATGTTATTCATTAATCCTGTACACTCGTCAATTTAAACGTGTAATATTGATCTAACCGGCTTTGTGTGCTTCCGCTACCGAACATTGGAAATACGAACTATTGCCGGCCGACGCCCACTAACATCTATGAATCTACTAATGGTAGTTTAACAGTGCGAGTAAATAGTAGTAAATTTGTCGTTGGCAAAACAACGCCTGAATCTATTAACAATTTAATCGTGTTTTACTAGGAATAATGACACGCGTGCTTTTTTAGGGTTCCGTACCCAAAGGGAAACCTAGAACCCTATTACTGAGGCTCCGCTGTCCGTCCGTCCGTCTGTCACCAGGCTGTATCTCATGAACCGTGATAGTTAGACATTTGAAATTTTCACAGATGATGTATTTCTGTTGCCAACAACAACAAATACTAAAAAGTAGAATAAAAGAAATATTTAAGGGGGCTCTCATACAACAAACGTGATTTTTTTGCTCATTTTTGCTCGATATTGATAACGGCAACAGGTAGACGTTTGAAATATTCACAGAATATTTAGTTATATATTCACTTTAAGAATAAATAATTCAATTAAAATAATACAAATATTTAAGGGGGGCTCCCATACAACAAACGTATTTTGGTTTTTTGCCGTTTTTATAGATGATGGTACGGAACCCTTAGTGCGCGAGTCCGACACGCACTTGGCCGATTTTATTAATTTCTTAAATTGACTCTTTTTTTCCACTTGCTTCCATCAAGAATTCTGATTCTGAATACTTTCCCATGGAACATTTTCGCGTGTAGACTTGTGACACGCTCTTAGTATCGATTTGGTGCGTTCAAGACACAGAATCGATATTACCGTTTCTAATTCCTTATGTACCGTACAATGCATTTCAACGATTACATAATCACGCTGCAGAAGAAAAAGGCTTGACAATATGACAACACTCTTGACAATTTGAACAGACTTTGACATTAATTTTTATATATCTTATTACTTTACCCAATATTTTTTGTATAGTAGGTATTATATATAAATATTTTTAACTTTCACGATTGTTTATATGACTATTTACGTATGGGATGTAATGCGATTTGTTTTCCTATTTTCCCGATATTTCGGTTTTTAAAACACAAAAATGGTAAACCCAAGATTTTTTTGTAATGTATGTATATATATATTTCGTACATGTATAATTTTTAACTATCACAATTGTTTACATCACTATTTAGGTATAGGACTTACCGCGACTTGTATTCCTATTTTCCCGATATTTCGGTTTTTAAAACACAATGTATATTATGGGGGTAAGTTCAAACTACTTACACCACGATGAGGTGAAACAACATTGACGGTTGACAGACAGCCGGTATTTCTTCCATACATGACAGGAGAGACAGATAAAATGGGTAAGCTGCTGACAGAGTATTAAACTAGGACTACATTTACGACAGCTAGGAAAATAATGGAATGAAAAATCTGAAGTCTATAAAATTGTCTGCCGTTGTGGAAGCTCATATATTAGGCAAACCAAAAGGTTTGTGATATAAAGGGCTAAGCACATAACTACTAACTAGCGGAACACCTTCTGCAAACGGATATAAATCACTGAATTGACCTGCATAATCCTAAAATACTCTAAACTAAACGCCGCTTCAAGCCGCAGCTTGTCAGGCAAGCCCTTGAAAGAGAGAAGTATCGTAATTTCAATCGGTTCCAAGTTGCCAGGAACGTGGGATCCAATGGTCAAGTTAAGGAAACGTTATGTGCTGGTTTCGAATAGCAATCTCCAACAGTACACCGTGAATAAGGCGCGGAGTAATGAGAGGGTAGACAGATATGTCGCCCGTAACGGACTGTACTCTACTCGCCGTCTCGAATCATCCCGTGACCATGACGCTTGCAACGTCGCAAAAATATCGGAAAATATGAAAACTCAATCCCGGTAAGTCCCGTACCTAGAATAGTAATATTTCGTGGAAGATTAGGTCAAAATTTTGATTTTAAATAAGGTTACACTTTTTAAGTTTATCTTTATAGCCGTTCTCTTCCACGGGATTGATAGTTAGGCTGGGAGTCGCAAAACCCTGGGCGATGTAGTCCTGCTCTACGTCGACCAAAAAAAATAGGAAGAAGACCACCCGAGGGCAACAAACCCCAGGGGAGTATGCCCGGGCTAAAAGCGCCATATGCTCAAGGCCTGTTCACAGCCTAAAAACTGTATGTCCGAGAAGAACCAAAAAATAGGATTTTACACAAAATAAAATCATGAAAATGATGGTCACTTCACCTACTGAAGTCACCTAGGTACTTGTAATATAATTGTTATAATTATTCTTATATATAAATATGTAGTATTAAACAGATTCTGGTCACAAAAGTTAATTCTCCAACTCCTAAGTATGCTCAAAGTGACTAGCAAATTATGAATCAACATGCTTCAAAATATAAATTATATAAAACATATAATTTAATTTAAATTTGGACATGGAAATTTGGACAGTGAATTTCTGCTAAACTTTAATTAATTCTCACCACTCAAATTGTTCTCCAAAATTATAAAGAAGAAAATGAAGATTTATTAATGTCAAGAAGTTAATTCTAAAACGATAAATCGTTTATGAAATCGGTCAACTCGGTCACTTGCGGGTCACGTTAAGCGATTATTCGATTATTAACGATTTAGTTAATAATCGAGACGGATTCATCGATTTGTAATTTGTGCGCGCTCCAGTTGGTCTCGTTTCGGGTCTACGAGAAGATTGGTCTTAATTTAAGTGAGTGATTACTTGGAACCGAGCTCGGAAACGCTCTGTTTCTGACGAATTTGATTCGTTCATAGATTGTCTTTTTTAAATAGTTATCTAGGTGACATACAAAGGCACGAAGTAGGTACACAACAATCTTTATTGTACCAAATAAAATAATTTCACATCAATATGGCGCATGAAATATTCTGCCAACGACCAATGAGGCGGTGTGATATTAGAAGGTTATGTCAGAAGCCCTAGGAACCGGCGAACGTGCATAAGTCATATGACATTCAGGTCTCTCTGTCTACCCCGCAAGGGACTTTACATGAAGTTATAGATTAATTAACGTGTATCTGGCGACAGTATTTGCGTTAATACTAGAATTAAGATCTGGTTTTCCCTATGAGTTGTAGAAGTTTGACAGCAGTCGTGTCATGTCAAAATCTGTACCTTATGTAGCAAACTCCTCTAACCTCTTGGATTAGGAAACGGGGATGACTCTAGAAAAAAGAAGATTCGTCGTATTGATTTTCGAAAAAATGTAGCTGGATGATGTCACCCGGATTTTTAGAACTAATCAATTCATTCTCATTTATCAAAATCGACTTACTAGTTCAGTCTGCATGCAGTGCTAAAATCATAATCCTTCCCCTTTAGCTTTACCGTAGTCAGAAAAAAATGAAATTGGGTTTTGCATAAAATGTGTAATACGTTTAGTAAGAATAGCTGCCTAATCGCAACAACGTTTACAACACTAGGCACGCCTGAGAATTAACGTAACAATTCAAAAAGCATACGACGAATATCAGACCTACTTATTTCATGACTTTATATTACCTAGAACTCACCTAAACCGTCCTATGTACACGGTACAACCATGGACTAATGAGAATCGGACCCGCCTTTTAGATGCACGCCTGTGAATCAAACCATTTCACGAATTCGTTTATCACGGCGGTGCATTTCGCGCTGCTGAGAATGTACATATTATCAAAAACGCGACACCTCCCGGGAAGGTTATAAGGAAATCACGCTGCAGAAAGCTGGATGAAAGGATTGGGAATTTTTATTGGATTAAAATTAAAGGTTAAAGAAACATATGTAAATATAAGCACATTACTGTATCTGGTTTAATTATCTACGTCATAAAAAATAGGTAGACAAATGTATCAACAATTTTGTGCTCCACTGTTGTAAATTAGTATTACTGTATCTTGTAAATCACTGGTAATAATCCCGGTCATTTGATAGGCATGAACGGGGATTTGAATCCGACGCGTAGGAACCCTTTGACTTTGCCTTTAGTACTATCTCGTCAATGTTCATGACAAATCATTCTTTAATTTAATACCAACATTAATAAACCAATTTGTCCTCATCGACCATCAGTAGAAGAATCCGTAAGAACGGCGTGTTAAATAACTCATAATTTTCTTTAATCAAAACCAACCGCGACTGCAAATGGTACACCCTGTCAACTATTGAGTGGCGTCTGGCGAAAAGCAGATAGGGCACAGAGATTTGAACTGTGACTTCCACAGCTCACCGATTACCTGTACTACCTCCCAGATTACAGGAGGCCTTAGCCAAACGTTTACAATTCTCTAGACTAATATTGCACTTCTGCAAGTGCGGGAGTTTACCAGAAAGCTCGTGAGAAGACGTTGATCATCATCAATAGCGCGTGCATTAGTATGCGTGAATCATAAAAGAGCTTCTTATAATGGGGATTGTTACCTATAGGTTTTTTTCCATTAGCCAACTGGTATAAATCTGGCTCGAAATACTAAAAGGGCGGTGATGTATATTGCTCGGAAGGATGGGGAATTTTTATTGGATTAAAATTAAAGGCGTCGCTCAACTAGGAGCTGTCATATTTATTGAAATGTAATCACAGACAAAACAAATGTCAAATACATTTTAGCGCGATCTAACGGCAATACCGTGAAATACGAATACAAATTATAAGGACAGAGAGCGATGAATTTTCACCACCACCGAACGACGAACTGACACAGTGACAATGGTTGATACAAATTTTTTTTAACGATAACGCGTCCTATTTTATACGTCCATGCCATCTAAAGCGGGCAACAGAAAGATGTTGCTCTAGCAAGGTTCACACGAGCGTAACGCGATGTATATCTCAGTCATGATTCACGAAATGGGGCAGATCTATTAGCAAAGGTTTTATAGGCTTTTCCATTAAACCAACCATGAAAGTTTTTAAAGTGTTTGGTACTTCCAAGAAATCATTATCATTTCCACTGTTGGAGATAGGTATCCCTTCTAGAGAGCCACTCGTCTCAATCTTGAGCCACCTGCATTCATCGACATGCTGATTTCTTCTTTGCTCCATCTAGTTCAAGGTCGTACTACACTGCGTGCCCAGTACGGGGACGTCATTCCAGAACCTTTTTCCGTCAATTCGAGAATCAGAAACTAGTATTCCTAAATCCATACCTTTTGTAACGATCAGTAAATAATTGACTGACTGATTGACTAAGAGCAGTGATAGCCCAGTGGATACCACCTCTGCTGCTAACACAGAAAATCCTTATGATCTTACTGGTGACCTCACTCACTCACGAACACAATAACCCTAGAGGGAGTATATGGCTACAGTTATCTGTTAGGTATAGTACCTACGGGAAGTACCTTACTTTCTCAAATGGACTACCTTGATGCGCTATATCTATCTTTAAAAAAACCAGATCAAGACCATCAGACATATTCATGCACACAAACGTCTGTCCTGTGTGGGAATCGAACCCACGAGCGTCGATGTCAAAGTAGCGTTACTTCACCACTTCGCCACCAAGCTTGTCAAATTGTGAAGGTGAAGATCGAATAGATAGAATTTAAAGCGCATCAAATCAGCCTGTCTGGCGAAGTACCTCCATCTCACAGAAAATCGCAGTCAAATAACAATAGTCCCTAGACTGTGTGTTCCTGCACGCGATAACCAATATGCTGCTAAGGAGTTGCTGTGTTAGCAGCAGAGGTGGCATCACGCGAGAGATACTTAATATATTGCAGGCGTTCATGGGCTACTGTAACCGCTTCAGGAGGGCCGTATGCTTAAATGCGGCATAAAAGACGTATAAAAAAAAAATCCCTTTCTTATTCAGCCCATTTACGGTTCCCCAATTCATTCATATTCAGTAAACGAAAGCTATTGGCATATTATTTTATACAATACGCCTTTTCAGCACAGAATACGGTCGACATTATAAAATAACATTTCATTTAATAAGGATAGTTCATCAAAAACAATAATGTTATCTTAGGCACTTGGATTTTATTAACCTTCTGTATACCACCATTTTTGCGATTCAGTTCAGGACACGAACCGAGTAGAATCGCTTATTTATACCGCTACGTCTTAATAACTAACTCAGTGGTGGAACGCGCTGTTACGCTACTTTGACACCAACACTCGTGGGTTTGATTCCCACACAGTACAAACATTTGTGTGCATGAACTGTTTGTATTGGTCTGGGTATTTTCTATGTATAATAAGTATGTATTTACAAAAAAAAATATGTATTTACATATGTTTATCAGATGTCTAGTACCCATAACACATGCTTCGCTTACTTTGGGGCTAGGTGGCGCTGTGTAATGTGTCCGACAATATTTATTTATTATTTTTTTATAGTTTACGCGTCAGCCTTTGACAGCGATTGAGCTGACAGTTGGTTCGCTAACTCGATTTCATTCGCTCTATACGTAGCACCACCCTATTACATGATACAATGCAAAAGTGGAAGGATGTAGGAGCCGGGGAAGGCCAAGACTTACCCACCATGACCAAATAGGTGGTGTTCTATCAGAAGGTGATGTCAGGAGCCCTAGAAACCGGCGAGCGTGCATGAGAAGAGCAATGAATGTTAACGAAGCGAGTGAGATATGTAAGGATCGAGTCACGCGGCGCTCGGTTCTCTCTGCCTACCCTACAAGGGATTCGGCGTGAAGTTATTGATGGATAAATAGACCTTATTATTATTATCTGATATTTTAACCGAAACGACCGGCAACCACAAATCAATAAACCACTTGAGCACACGAAGTCACCCCGCGCTCACAAAAACGTTGTGTTTTAGCGCGTAAATATCTCAACGATTCGAGCATACTGATCAATGGAAGAATATTATAGCCAATAAGTCGATAAATGCCGCGATGTTGATATGTGAATAGCCGTTTAAAGAGGTAGGGCGCATCAAAGCAGCCCGTCTGGGGAAGTACCTCCACCTCAGAGAAAACCGCAGCCAAACAACAACTCCCTAGAGGGTTGCTGTGTTCCTGCGTGTTCCTGCGCCATCGAGCTCGTCAAATCTAACAAAAGCGGTTAACGATTATCTAATTAAATGTCATAAAAGTCAATTTACGTCTTTGTTCATAACTAAAAACATAATTTAACTTTTTGAAACACAAATATAATCAAAATTAAGTAAACCATAAAGGCAAAACCAACTAATATCGCCTACGTACGGCCACATTATCAGCAATTGATATTTAACAATGAAAACTGTAATTAATCCCATTAGTATAGAACTTAAATTACAATGAAACTCGAATAGAGATCGATTAGCAATGCTATAGGTCGAATTCGACAGACCGTGAAGTCTAGACTAGGGAATGTCGCCTCTAGTTGCTGTCGATGTATTAGAGACTAGAGATTATTTATAATTTTCGAATCTGATCTTTTAATCAGGACATTTGATATTTCATGCTAATTTTAATAACATTAATTAGGCAGAATTGTTGTTCAAAATATCCGGCGTACACAAGAGTTTAGCGACACACGTATATTTAAAATATACAAACCAACATTGCTGTGTCTAGCAATTAACAAACTAGGTATTACAACTTTAATTTAATAAAAGGTAATTTACTCGTATATAGGACGCATCAAAGCAGGCCGTCTGGAGAATCTTCATCTACCAGAAAACCGCAGTAAATAACAACTCTCTGGAGTAATGTTGTATTACGAGAAAGTGAAATCATCAGTAAGCTCCTGAGGAGTTTGTAATGAGTAGAGGTGGCATGGCGCGATACTTAATGTATTGCAAGCGTTCATAGACTACGGCTATCACTTTATATCAGGTGGGACGTATGCTTATATGCCACGCGTCGTTGTGATTTTTTTTTATACTATACTATAACTTCACGCCAAATCCCTTGTGGGGTAGGCAGAGAGAACCGAGCGCCACGTGACTCGATCCTTACATATCTCACTCGCTTCTTTAACATTCATTGCTCTTCTCATGCACTTTTTTTATACATCATATAAAATTCTCATGAACATATCGCAGTGAGTAAGATGTAATTCAATTGCATTATATCTCATACGTTATATGTCACATAGATACCACAATAAGAAAATAGTAGATTCAGACGTTATTATTGTATAAAGTAAATTACGTGTTTCTAAATAAATTAATACACATAACTTATGTAAAACTTTCAAGCAAACATTGTCTTTACTGATACTACTTGTAAAAAATAAGGATTCTGATCTGTAATTGGCCTAATAATAATAGAATTTTTAACAAATTCTCTGCAATATTCAAAGCGTTGTACCCGAGTTGGTTTTTCAAATATTCCTTTGAAAACGACTCAAATCACAAATTGGAAAGCACTTGTTGGAATTCACTCAACATAACGTATCAATCAACGAATTAATGTTCAAAAGCGGTTTATCACAGGAAAAAACCTTTTTCATAATTATTAAATATGCCGCGGCCGGTCAAAAGCTTCGTTTAATAAAATATTCCAGATATTTTACGATATAAGAAAAAGTAATTAGGCTCAAAACACTTTTACAGTAACGGGAATATTACTATCTAAACTAAACTTTTTCATCCCGAACTATTCCATCTTTTTTCTTTTAATACAACGTCGAGAGACATACAAGCATACGGCCTACTTGATGTAAAGCGGTCACCTTAGCCTGTGAACACTTGCAATACAATAAGTATCATCCACTCGATGATTTGTAGATTGAACATTTATACTTAAGATTATGTAATAATTTAGATGAACTTTAGACACAATATTGTATTGTTCTGAAATAAAAAAAATGAAATGAAAAAATGATGCCACCTCTGCTGCTAACACAGTAACTCTGTAGGAGCTCTCCAGATACTTGTTACTGCCGACGTGGTATAAAAAAAATTAGATAAAATTTTCGGTAAATGTGGCATAATACAGATACATGAAGTTCACAAGATGGTTTCTTAACCTTTTGTTTGCTTTTTCAACTGACGCCGGCAACCTCTTTCATAACTCGCCTCCAATAATTGCTGCTAACTGCCCTCCTCTCGATCTGCACTCTCACTACCGCACGTAGCAATGGCGTCTTGTTGTTGTTTACCGATGTTTCGTAATAAGCACTCTACGTGGGAACTGTTTGTGACATAACACTTAAAGTTCAATCTATAATGATCGTTATAAAAGAACAAAACAAATGCCAGCTAAGTAATCAGAGCCA
This sequence comes from Pyralis farinalis, assembly GCA_947507595.1. NCBI lineage: Eukaryota > Metazoa > Arthropoda > Insecta > Lepidoptera > Pyralidae > Pyralis > Pyralis farinalis. The sequence goes on along the minus strand of OX382261.1, from coordinate 5,103,163 downwards.
GTGTAATAATCACAAACGAAATATAGCGTGCGTAATCTTGGTTTGTGGTAATATCATATACCAGCTGTACCCCGCGACACAGTCCGCGTGCCTCCTAAAGTAGTTATAACCAATACTTCAGCACAAGGTTCGTAGGTTCAATTCCCACATAAGGCAATTTTTTTTTTTGCATGGACAGAAAACCGCAGGCAAATAACAACTCCCTGCTGGGTTGTTGTGTTCCTGCCAGTATTCCGTGATAACCGCTTTTTCTTTCTTTCTTTTTCGACTTCTGAGGGTCTTATCGCGATGTTGAATTATCTTTCTGACGAGTTGGGCTATCAAATGCAAAAATATTTTTTCTTTGTTCTAGGTGTACAGACAAATCAACTCTTCCGCTTTTTGTATTAACTAACACCTCAACTTCATCCGTGCGTAACCTGTTTTCCTGTGGGAACCGCTTTTTCTTTATTTTTCTTCAGCTTTGGTGGATTGTATCGTGATGTTGAATAGCCTATAACCTTCCTCAATAATTGGGCTATCAAATAAATACATGGTTCTTTCTAATCCGACTGGTAGTTCAGAGATTAGCGCATTCAAACATACAAATTTTTTGCTTTAGATATTAATATTATAGATAACTAAACGAACAATTCTTGTATATTTCGACAGTATCGGAAACGGCTCTAACGATTTCGATCAATTTTTCTATTTAGATAAGGTTTTGCAATTTATGCTAATCTATATATACTTAATGCATAAAGAGGAAGAGTTTGTTTGTTTAAACTCGCTAATCTCTGGAACTATACAGGCCGGATTTGAAAAATTATTTTTGTATTTGATAACCTAATTCATGAGGAAGCTATTCAACATCTCAATGCTACCCTTAGAAGTCGAGAAAAAGAAAGAATGTAGATAAGCGGTTCCTACGGGACATGTATCCACGATGCACGGACAAAGTCGCGGAGTACAGCTATTGTATATATATATTGTAAAAAATGCATTCGTTTCCGGTATACCTAGAAAATCTTTTTATTAAAATAATAAAATATTTCTGTAAACAATACGCGTGCACAATATACCACGCTTGTTATGACGCCTTATCCCAAGCTTCGTAATAAACAGGCGCGCACTCTTTAACAAACACTGTATAATGCCATCTATCTCATTCTCTCGCACTCTATATCCTATAGATGGATGTGGTTGTCTTTTTTGCTGTCGCTTTTTCGTTTCATCGAGTTTCAAATCACAACGACGCTAAAGAAGTTTTCACTTCAAAACTGTAGATTGTGCTAACAACTAAAACCTAATCTGTAGTTATGATTACTTCATATTTATTTGGTCGCCCCGAATGTACGGTTATTTATACATTAACAAAGGATACCTATTCGAAGCTCACTAACAGCACTGTCTGTTTGCACATTTATTTCCATTACTCTGAACGAGCAATTTTCTAATAAATATACTTAGTGTATCTGGGAAACGACACTGGAACCTACTTTACACTGGAAGTTTTCAATCAAGAAATCGTAAGTTGAACTCTATGTAGAAGTTTTCCGTAGGGACAGCATAAGGTTCTTTAAAGGCGCCTTCTTATACCATTAAAGATTTTTACATTAAATAGTTAATAGATTCAGACGTTATTTCGCGAAAGTCAAATTTACAATGCAATTTGATTTAACCTGCTCTGTGTGCTTCCGCCACCAATTAATTCATGCGGACTAGCGCCGGCCAGCACTCACCCACTATCTGCCACCTCGCTGCCACTTGTAGCTTCTTATTCTAACGATTAACATCTACCGCGCCTGAGGATGCCTCGTGGAGAGGCGAAACGAGGTGTCGCAGCGACGACCAGGACAGTCGTGGTAGCGACGGTGGTGGGTGCATATGGTATCTATTCCAGATGGCCGATGACCGCAGCAGCCGAGGCGGAGACTACAGGAGCAGTCATGGCAACGACGGCATGTTGCATCTACTAACGGTAGTGAGTGGGGTGCCAGCCGGCGCTAGTTCGCATGAATTAATTGCTGCTGCTAACACAGCAACTCCTTAGGAGCTTACACACACAATAATTTTAGGGAGTTGTTATTTAATTAGCTGCGGTTTTCTGTTGTGAGGTGAAGTTACTTCCCCAGACGTGGCTGATGCGCCCTCCCTCTCTTAAAACACCCAGATCAAGACAGACATGTTCATGCACACGAATGTTTGACTACTAAGCGACCTTACATACAGTTAAAAAATCCGGTTCCTTTTTACATTCGCGCTATTTTTATTATAAGACATACACCTAGCGGCATATTATGGTACCAATATTACTATCAATACAAATGTAACAATACTAGCTGCAGCCCGCGTCTGCATCCGCGCGTATCTCGCGGGAGCCGCTTTTTCTTACTTTCTGTTTTCTTCTGAAACTTTGTATAGAGGCTGGTACTTTGAAAAGATTTAATAAAAAATATTTATCCATAGAACATTTTTTTATTTTCGCAATACTTTCTGAGTGTCCCACGTATAGACAAAAAAAAATGGAAAATAAAAAAGTGCAATTCGTAATCGTTTTCCAAAATTCCAATAATGATCATGGCCGATTATCGACTATTATATGCGAACACTAGTATATGAAACAGCGACATTTGTAAAATACAACTCACAATATTTGCCAACATTTACAAGCCAACAACATAATTATAAAAGCCAACGTCTTACTCATAAATTACGTGCAGCTGCTCCAAGAAAGGCGCTGAAAACTAAGTGCTTTTTTTAGCATGCCACTTAAGCTTTATAATAAACTGCCTGGGGATCTCTGAAAGGAAGGACTGAGTTGTGGACGACCTGCCACGACCATAAATTGGTCGTGTTTTATCGATGTCGGGAACCCTAGGCGAGCGTGATGACAGCTATGAATATTAAACAGACAAGCGAGGTGTGCAAGGATTGCGTCTTGTGGTGCTCGATTCTCACTGTCTACCGCCATGGGATCTAACATGAGGATATCGGTAAATAGATCACAAAAAGTAATAAACATCGACGTACTCAGAAAAGTCTTATTTTCACTGCAGTCAGACAGGCTAAAGTAATTCTTAAACTATAATATTGTTATATAAAAGTTATGATTTATTTGTTTATTCCTACTTAATACGCTGCTCTACCGCTCATCCGATTGCAATATTTTTTAAGTGAAAACATCTTTAGCGGCGTTGTGCACTTTTTGGGATGAGTAAAAATGCTAAACTCGCGTCAGGCCGTCAGGACACGTGACCCTGACCGTAAGATTTTGGTGAGAATTAGAACTTCAAGTTGCAAGCGCTGCAGCGCTAAAACATTAGTTCCCTCTAATTAAACAATTAAAACATTGTTGGTTCGGACATGTAGAAAGAATGCAGGATGAAAGAATGACGAAGCAGATATACAATGCAAAAGTGGAAGGATGTAGGAGCCGAGGAAGGCCAAGACTTACCTATCATGATCAAATTGGTCGTGTTCTGTCAGAAGGTGATGTCAGGAGCCCTAGAAACCGGCGAGCGTGCATGAAAAGAGCAATGAATGTGAAAGAAGCGAGTGAGGTATGTAAGGGTCGAGTCGCGTGGCGCTCGGTTCTCTCTGCCTACCCCGTAAGGGATTTGGCGTGAAGTTATAGAAAAACATGAAGCGCTAGATCGTTCATTGGGCACTATTTTCTCGAGACCAAAAGGTTGTAAGCGCCATGAAATTGTTGGCGTTTACGCGTTTCGTTCAACGTAGTTTATCAACATCGCTGTTTGGTTTAAGCGGCGCGGTGTGTTTGAGTTTTAGAGATTGGCGATGATGATGCTGGTAATGATGGATGGTGAAATTGTACATAAACCAGATACAATTTTGCATCGACTGCGTTTACTACGTCGAGAAACGTCTCCACGGAATGTTAAGAATTTTAAATTGTAAAGTAACTACATAGGGCTGCTTGTACTATATCACTAAATAATACTTAAATGCAATTTAAATTCTAAACCTGTTTAGAGAACTGTCAAAATTAAACACCCAATATTGGCTATTTAGCAAAGCTAAATACGTTTAACGCCATATAAACTTAAGTTTTGACGTTTATATTATATTTGTTTGTATGACTCGGATACCTATTGTTTTGAATTTGTTACAATAATAGATATTTGGGATTTTTCTTCGGATGAAGGTGAAGAAATAATAGAGTTTATACGTAGACCTATTAAAATAAAGGGAATTAATACAAGTTCCTATTTATTCGAGACCCTGAGTGATAAAAAAATTCACTTTGTTCCATCACAAGCTCGCACAACGCAACAAAATCAAGAAACAAGCAAATAAAATAGAGGCTAAATACCCACTTTGTATCAAAAATTGACAGGCTGGTTCCTATTCACGCATGCTTGAGTTGTGGAAAAGATTTTTGAGTTAAAAATGAGAAATTTTGGTTAAAAATATCGTCAATCACGGTACAAATGTGTCGCGAAAGGTAGGGGAACTGTTTCATCGACACAATATAACACGTTTCGTTAAATGATTTTCAAAACAGCTTCATGCAAGAAATCACTAAACACAATCATGTTAAACACATTTAATGATTTAAACGTATTTAGTGAAATTTATTCAGTTGCAATTTGATCTAACCTGCTTTGTGTGCTTCCACCATCAATTAATTTAGCAGCCAAATAACAACTACCTGGAGGTTTGTTGTGTTCCTGCGTGTGAGTGAGGTCACCAGTAGGGAGTTGCTGTGTAAGCAGCAGAGGAGGCATCGCGCGAGTGATACAATACAATACAATACTCTTTATTGCACCAAAAGAAAAATACATAACAAAAGAACATTAATTTTATTAACAAAAGAACATTACTATCGATCAGGAGTTCGGATCTTTTGCTAAGTCCTCAGTTGACACTTCTGTTGGTGTGTTGAAGGGTCGGCCTTGGGGAGGTCTCGCATTAATGTGGCGTAAATCCCTCTTCCCAAGGGTTTCTGTTGTAGACTGCGGTAATGATAGATTGGCCGCCATAAAAATTGACCTAGATGGTCGATCAATACTGATACTAAGTGTATATTTACCACACGATGAAGGCAGAGATGACAATTTTATTGATTTCATCGACTGTCTGGGATGTATCGAGGCGGTTATAGAGGACAACGATGTCGAAGCGGTATACGTTCTTGGCGATTATAACGCCCATCCTGGTTCCAGATTTGGCAATGAGTTGATGTCTTTCTGTTCTGACCATTCTCTAATATGGGCCGATAAGGAGATATTAGCCAAAGATACATATACACATATTAATGATGGACACGGCACCCGACGTTGGTTGTATCACTGCCTCGTTTCGTGTACGGCGCGTGCAACTATACAAACAGCACGTGTAGATCTTGGTGTATACTGGTCGGATCATTATCCGCTCTTGATTGTGTGTAAACTGACGTCAATAGTAAAGAAAATCGAAGTGAAAAGTGATAAGGGGACATTACGTGGTATCCGTTGGGGTAAACGGAATGAAGACCAGACAAATAGATATAAAAAAGTATGCTGTGATAATTTGACGAATGTTGAGATTTCTAGTCATTGTGTCAACTGTAATTCATTGCGTTTTTGTGCTATGCATAAGTATTTACTTGACGACTTTTATAATACTTTAGTTTTAGTGTTACAAGATGCAGCCAAACAAAGTGCTTGTCACGGTGTACCAAGAGGAAGGCGGGTATTGGGATGGAATTACCATGTTAAGGACAGCCACCAAAAAGCTAGATTACATTTTAATTGTTGGCTAAATGCAGGTAAACCTGATACTGGGTCGGTTTACAACAACATGGTAAGCAGTCGTAAATTTTTTAAGAATAAGTTGAAATGGTGTCAAAATAATGAGGAACGAATTCAAATGAATATTCTGGCCACGTACCAAGCTGATAAGAATTTTATAAAGTTTTGGGATGCCACGAAACATTTCAATTATAAATGTAATTTACCCGCTAGTGTCGAGGGTATACACGAACCGGTCAGAATAGCCGAGTTATTTTCACACCATTTCAAAGTAGATCCTTTACCGACCTCTGGTGAGCGTATTGCGCACGCGCCGAGCGACAGTGGTCACTGCGACGATATCATCTATAATTTCACGCCAGATGATGTATTTAGAGTTGTAGGAAGTATGAAGCTTGGTAAAGCCTCGGGATATGACGGACTTAGTGCGGAGCATGTGAGATACGCAGGGTATGAAATTTATCGACTGTTGGCAAAGTTCTACAGTATATGTGTAAATTCCGGACATTTACCTGATCGCCTAATGAGGACGGTAGTTATTCCTGTTCCCAAAAACAAAACGGCAGATCTTTCCAGTCTCAAGAACTATAGACCGATTTCATTAGGTACAATCCTAGGGAAAATACTGGAAAGCCTAATTTCTCCGGTGCTAAGGCGATATATTAGGCTGGATGACGCACAGTTTGGTTTTCGTCCCGGTCTCTCCACAGATTCGGCAATTTTCAGTCTCAAAAGCACTGTCAATTATTATATCAATAAAGAAACATCAGTTTACGGTTGTTTCCTAGACTTAAGTCGGGCTTTTGACCTAGTAAATTATAGTTTACTTTGGGAGAAACTCACGCTGTCTAGTGTTCCACCAAAAGTTGTGGGTCTGTTGAGGTACTGGTACGAGAACCAAACGAACTATGTGAAGTGGGGCGACATCGCTTCTAACGATTACAGGTTAGAATGCGGTGTGCGTCAAGGAGGGCTGACCTCTCCGGACCTTTTCAATTTATATGTAAACGATCTGATCGAGGAGTTGAGGAGGGCCAGGATCGGATGTCATATTGGTTCTGTTTGTGTAAACAATTTCAATTATGCTGACGACATGGTCCTTCTTAGCCCTTCCATCAGGGGTCTAAGAAAATTACTAACAATTTGTGAAAAGTACGCTAGTAAACATGGGCTTAAGTACAATGTTCAGAAGACCAAAATGATGGTGTTTCGAGCGGGGAAAGGTCCGGAGAGGACACTCCCAGTTTATTTGGATGGCGCTTTAGTGGAAAGAGTGGGAAAATTCAGATACTTGGGTCACATTTTAACTGAGGATTTCCGTGATGATGAAGACGTAGAACGTGAGCGTAGGGCTTTGGCTGTGCGCAGTAACATGATCGCACGTAGATTCGCGCGCTGCACAGACGAAGTAAAACTGACACTGTTTAGAGCGTATTGTCAATGCTTCTATACGGTTCAGCTCTGGGTCAACTGTATGAAACGGACTCGTAGTAGCATCAGAGTGCAGTATAATAATGCATACCGAATTCTGATGAGACAACCGAGATACTGTAGCGCATCGGGTATGTTTGCGCAGGCCGGAGTCCCAGATTACTTTGCGATCACAAGGTCTCGCGTCGCAGCATTTTGGACTCAGATCCGCAATTCGACAAACGAAATCCTCCGTACACTGACCCAGTATCTGGATAGTCCCATTCTGAAATACTGGCTTTCCGTACACCGTGACAGCAATAGGAAGTAACACAATTTGTAACTCTCTGACGTACTGTATAAGTTTATTTTGTATATTTATTTTTGACATTCTGTTTGATTGTGTTTTTATATGGGTTATACCTGAAATAAATACATTATTATTATTATTATTATTATTATTAACAAAGTATCAGTACAACGGCGGTCTTATCGCGATGCGATCTCTTCCAGATAACCTTAGGGTAGAGGAGAAATAAAGAAATAAGGTAGGGTGGCGCAGAGCATAACTTAAAGGAAATAAAGTAATTATATAAATAAATACACAAACGTACATAACTACATATGTTATATATAACAAGTACACATGTACACACAATTTATCAAATTGATTAATACATTGAATAAAATATACGCACACTAAATGAGACTGAGGCGAAATACAAGAAAATAATGCTAATTACGTAATGTTAAGGGAAAGATAATGAAGTTTGACAAGATGTTTGAAGGATTGAAGTGAATGAGCATTCCGGATATCGAAAGGCAGAGCATTCCACAGGCGCACTGCTTCAACCGAGAAAGAATTAGTGTAGAAATCAGTGGAGTGGTGTGGTGTTTTGAGACGGAGTAACAGTGCTTTACGCAGGGTACGGGTGATACTTAATATATCGCAAGCGTTGATAGGCTACGGCACCCGCTTTACGTAGTATAAACATTTAGGTTATATTTAAATGAAATTTGGTACAAGCCACCCTTAAAGCCTATTATAACGTAATCAATTAATAATTTAATGGCATTATAGTTCTGTAGGGAAAATATTTGGTTACAGATTCAGCCCTTTGAGGATTAGGTTATTATTGGAGAGCCTAATCAATTATTTCAAGAAGATTTCACTTTAGATATAAATAGCAATCAAGTTATAATTTCATTGTCGGAATTATTTTGTTGTCATTAATTAGAGCATTTATAAGTTAAGTTATATATTTAATAAGAATGATATCGAATATTTAACTAATTATTCTTCTATAATTTGTTAATAATATATTTATTTAGTAAAATACAGAAGCTAGTGAGCTATGTAAGGACCGCGTCGTATAGCGATCGGTTCTCTTTGCCTATCCCTCAAGGAACCTGGGGTGAAGATATACATATACAATAAAAGTGTTTATTTCTTTAATACATGAAACATTTGTTAGGTACTTATAGTACGAGTACCATTTATTTTTAACGATAATAACAAATTAACAAGTAAGCTCCTATGGAGTTGCTGTGTCAGCAGCAGAGGTGGCATCCAGTGATACTCAATGTATTGCAAGCGTTAATGAGCTACGGTAACCGCTTTACATCAGTTGGGCCGTATGCTTGCATGCCGCCCGACGTTGTACAAAAAAAAAATACGAGAGGTAGGACAGGACGCATCAAAGCAGCCCGTCTTTATTTTTTTTATACTACGTCGGGAGGCATACAAGCATACGGCCCACCTGATGTAAAGCGGGTACCGTAGCCTATTAACGCTTGCGATATAAGTTCCGACTAGGGAATTATCAACCTCACAGATAAAAACAGCCAATGCCTAGACTGTTGTTGTGTTCCAGCGAATGAGTGAATTACCAGTAAGCTCATTATAAGCTACTTCCTGCATTACAAGCGGTTATAGGCTACGGTAATCACTTCACATCGCGGGCTATATTCTTGTAGGGCGACGTCGATTAAAAACAATCTTCCATATAGAAATAGTGGAAATAAATGAACCAAAACGTATTAGTCTTGTTTTAGTAGCAAAATTTATTACAGAGGCTGTTCCGAAACATTAATCAACATTGACTAATAACACAATGATGTATAGCTGTATTTTAGACACGGTAGTTCACTCTGGTTTAGGGCAATTACGCAACCAGTAGTCAATAAAGCTTGTCTATGAGTATTAGTCTATGTCAAATACCATTCGTAGCAACTGTCAATATAATTAGGATAGACAGTTGGCGCAGAATAAAATATGCCCACTGTCATGTCCGTAAGTAGACAGTTTTCAGGAACACCGTTCCTATATGAAATCTATATGTTTGGCTGTGTGTGCGTTTGTCTGTGTGTTTTGTTTTAATATTCGAATTTTGACTTCAGATTCGGATTCAGCATAAAAAAGTAGAATAGGAATGTTCAGGAACACCGTTCCTATCTCTTAAGGAACATGGTCAAAATGGCCGACAAATTAAAAAAAAAAGTGAATTGATATATAATTGACGAGCCAGGTGTTCCTCTGGCAATGCAAGCTTGCACATTCTCAACTGGTTTTATATAACATGGGGGGGGGGGGCGGGGGGGGGATACATGCACCCGTCTGATGTAAGGTGTTTACCGTACTTGTAATACATTAAGTATAGCTCGTGTGATGCAACCTCTGCTGCTAACACAGCAACTCATAAAGACTGGTAACCAGCCAAATAACAACTCCCTAGAGGGTTGTTGTGTACCTACGTGTGAGTGAGGTCACCAGTAGGGAGTTGCTGTGTTAGCAGCAGAGAATGTATCACGCGAGATACTTAATGTATTACAAGCGTTCATAGGCTACGGTAACCACTTTACATCAAGTGGGCCGTATGCTTGTATGCCTTATGACGTTGTATAAAAAAAAACTAAGGGGTCGTTGTGTTAGTAGCAGAGGAACCGCTTTACATCAAATCCATACATACCTCCCTCGCTTTTTCCACACTCATAAACCTCTTCATGCATGCTATGCTATTCGCTTCATGTAAAATATCATTTAGTCTTATTTATATGTATGATGTTTATTATATTGTTGATCAATAAATAAATAAACAAACTGTATTCCCATAACATCTCGTAGATACTCATCTTTTAACACGGTTACCTAATTACATAACAGTTAATTGCATGTTCTAACTTAGTTAATTGCTGTTAAGTGATCTGACCCATGATGTTCTTAACTGAACTTATTACGTAATCAGCTTAATGCTCCCTCGCGTGATCTATACATACATTTCCGGCACAAATGTATGCAATATTACAAATGGGTTGAATTTTAGGTCGACAATGTACGAGTAATACCTCTGGTGTTGCAACAGTCCGTGAGCTACGGTAAATGCTTACCATCACGTAGATCGTATGCTTGTTTTCCACTTTATTGGCACACTTTTTATATAATTCTGTCGTCAATCAAGCACACGGCCCACCTGATGTGAAATGTAAAGTGACATACAAGAAGAATAGCTGGACTCGTTCGCCACTTCGGCTGCTAACACAGCAACTTATCAGCAGAAAACAACATGCCACGATAAACTGACTTATCTTAACGACTGTCATTTATCGACAACAACCGTACCGACGACTTCAAGTCCCTAGAAAACAAGAAAAAGACAAACCCATCCATGAACAGATTGCTTAACGTGCGTGTTCGAATAGACACGTAACCACGCTATATAGCTTCTAACACTTTGAATACGGACCCCTAAAAGACCCAAGCTTACTGTACTGCATTGTACTAAATAAAGCCTTAAAAAAATCTGTCTTAAAAACGAAACCACTTTGCATCTTGGCTGTTACTTGAATCGCTTATGCTCTTAAGTTATTTACCTTAAGAGTTTCAAATTATGAAAAAGACAAAATACCTCTAAACTTGGCTTCATAAATTTCAATACTAAGATGGGGACCCTTGCTGCATTAATTAACTAGACAGATAATAAAAGCAATGTCATCTTGGGAGAGAGATGAAATATTGGAGAGCAGTATTAAAATGTTGGGGGCGTTTTGTTGTTTTAGTGACGCGGTTAAAAACCGGCCAAGTGGCAATCGAACTCGCTGACGATGGGTTATCGCCGTACAATATTTTTTTACGGAGGCGTACAAGCACACGGGCCACCTGATGTAAAGCGGCGACCGTAACACTTGTAATAAATTAAGTATCACTCGCGCGTCGCCACCTCCTTTGCTAACACACTCTTCAGGGAATTGTAGTTTTGACTGCGGTTTTCGAGGTGGAGGTACTTCCTCAGACGGGCTGCCTTATTGCGCCCTACCTCTCTCAAAAACACCCAGACAAGACAAAAGGGCATGTTCATACACACAAATGTTTGACCTGTGTATTTGTTTGTGTCAAAGTAGCGTTATTAACCACTACGCTATCGAGCTAGTCTAGAAACGGTTGGTCTGCTAGTTTTGCAACCGACGACGTAGTAAAATTCAAAATTGAAGAAGATATAGTGTACATACACATACACAAGCCAACACACACACAATAAAACATATGAGGGTCGAATTGTGAACCTTATATCTCGTTCTTCTTCTTCCTGGCGTTATTACCTTCTCATTTCTCATTAGGATTAATGGAGCCAGCTACGAGTACCTAAGCCTTTGGCGAAGATACAGATTTTTACGTGAGCGACTGCCGCCAGATCGCCACAGCCCAGAGGGAAAGATCATTCTGAGGTTAGGTCACACGCCTTTCGAAATACAATTTCCAGAACGTGCGGGTTAATTATAATAAAAGACGAGCTCGGTGGCGCAGTGGTGAAACGCGTTGTTACACTACTTTGACACCAACACTCGTGGGTTCGATTCCCACACAGTACAAACATTTGTGTGCATGAACATGTCTGTTTGTCTTGGTCTGGGTATTTTCTATGTATGATAAGTATGTATTTACAAAAAAAAAATGTATTTACGTATGTTTATCAGTTGTCTAGTACCCATAACACAAGCTTCGCTTACTTTGGGGCTAGATGGCGCTGTGTAATTTGTCCGACAATATTTATTATTTATTATTATTATAATTACGAAGTTTTTCTTCAACGAAGAGCTAATGATAATTACAACTACGAGTATGTACATAAATCCGACAAAACGTTCATTATCTTCTTGTTACCACGTATTATTAACGTGTGACTACGTCCAAACTAAACCGACCTTCATTTCAATTATAATCTACTCGTATAAGAAGCCTAATATTATATTTTAATTCCTGATTAATTATAATAAAAAATATACCTACATTGAAGTATTGTAGCTGTACGTACGCGGTGGACATTTTTGTAGCATTCGGGTTTGTGTGCACGAACATATCTGTTTGTCTTGGCCTGGATGTTTAAAGAGAGGTAGGGCGCATCAAAGAAAATCAAGCGTTAATAGGCTACCGTAACTGCTTTACATCAGGTGGACCGTATGCTTGTATGCCTCCCGACGTTGTATAACAAAAAAATATTGCAGACAGTCTGTTATTGACTATGACGTAAATAACCGATCAATAACTCTTCAATATTCTGCACAAATGATGCATTGAACGTCCACGGCATGCAAATTATAAAAGCGACTTTATGGTAGACGTCGACGTCCACGATAACGTGACGTGTAGATTATAATAGCGCACAATGACAGACATCCAATAAGCGATGATGGACTTAGGTGATCTACTCTACACTCGCAACAAGTATAACAAATTTAAAATTCAATTTAATTAAAACGAAGATAAGATCGCTTTAAACGAAGTGAAGAAAGCGTAAAAGGTTACTTCAGTTAAAATTCGCATAATCATAACAAAAGGCTTAAGGTTCGTTTAAGGGCGCTTTGTTTTGTTTACGGGTCGAATTTCAGTGATCACTTGTAAACAACAGGTTAAAAGGAAATTGGATGGGTCCGGGCTTAGCGATGCCCGATAAAGTTACTGCTGAATATTGTCATATTGTTTTCAATCATAATAAGCTACAATTTTATGTACTGAAACGGCATCTTCTTGTAGGATTTATAAGCTTGAATGTCAACCTTATAGGGATTTAAACCTTATTAAACGTTATTAAAGGGGATATGAATTGATAAAAAATCTTTTTTTGTTTTGCCGACATTACGATTGGGTTGCATGGTCACTGGTTGACGTCTCGTTTAGGACTAAGTTCTTATAATCAAAACCCTTAAAATGCCTCTCCCGCGATCCTTATTCTTCCTAGCGTTCCACTTTCCTAATCCATTAGAGTTTGCTACCTAAGCCTAAGTATTTGGTGAAGATATTAATTCAGAAATGGGGGCAGATCTACGACCTAGAAGTTAAAGCAGACGTTTCTTAGGTTAGGTTATCGAAATATAAATTTAAGAGAGGTGGGGCGCATCAAAGCAGCCCATCTGGGGAAGTACCTTCACCTCACAGAAAACCGTAGCTAAATGACTACTCCCTGGAGGGTTGTTGTGTTCCTGCGCGTGAGTGAGGTCACCAGTCCCATGGAGTTGCTGTATTAGCAGCAGAAGTGGCACCGCGCGAGTGATACTTAATGTATTACAGGCGTTTATAGACTACGGTAACCGCTTTACATCAGATGAACCGTATGCCTCCCGACATCGTATAAAAAAATCTTCGACGTGCTGATTTCCTCATGTTGTTTTCCGTCGCCGCCGAGCAAATGATATCTAATTACAAATATGAACTAAAAATAAAACACGAATTTAGTGCTGCATGCCTACACCAGGGTTCTAACCAGGGATCTGTCCGTTATTTTTTTTATACTACGTATACATACAAGCATACGGTACGGTAAAGCGACAAAAGAAAAGCGACCAAAAAAGAAAAATCGGCCAAGTGCGAGTCGGACTCGCGCACGAAGGGCTCCGTACCATTATCTACGAGTATAAAAACGGCAAAAAAATCACGTTTGTTGTATAGGAGCCCCCTTAAATATTTGATTTATTTTGATTTAATTATTTATTCTTAAAGTGAATATATAACTAAATATTCTGTGAATATTTCAAGCGTCTACCTGATGCCGTTATCAATATCGAGCAAAAATGAGCAAAAAAATCACGTTTGTTGTATGGGAGCCCCCTTAAATATTTATTTTATTCTATTTTTTAGTATTTGTTGTTATAGCGGCAACAGAAATACATCATCTGTGAAAATTTCAACTGTCTAACTATCGCGGTTCATGAGATACAGCCTGGTGACAGACGGACGGACGGACGGACGGACGGACGGACAGCGGAGCCTCAGTAATAGGGTTCCGTTTTACCCTTTGGGTACGGAACCCTAAAAAGTATTTTTATCAATTCACATCAAATGTCAACCACCTGATGTAATGCGGGTACCGTAACCTATTAACGCTTGCGATATATATTAAATATCACTCGCGCGATGCATCCTCTGCTGCTTACACAGCAACTCTTTGGGAGCTTACTGGTGACCTCACTCATACACAACAATCCTCTAAGGAGTTGTTATTTGGCTGCGTTTTACTGTGAGGTAGAGGTACTTCCTCAGACGGGCTGCTATGGTGCGCCCTACCTCTCTTTAAACAACCAGACCAAGATAAACATACATGTTCATGCACACAGATGTTTGCCTTGTGTGGGAATCGAACCCACGAGCGTTGGTGTCAAAGTCGCGTCATTCACGACTGAGCCACCGAGCTCGTCAAACGCTGGTTGGTTCTTTATCCTCTAGGCTATAGTAGACCGCTCCCGCGTCTGCTAAAGCCAAAATCCACGAAACCTGTCACGCTGAAAGCGATCGCACCGCACCGGATCACGCGCGTTTTTGTGTGACAGCGTGACAGGTTGCATACAAACACGTATGTTACAAAAAATCCCGACCCGGATTACTGCCGCTTTCCCGTTTTTCCACCATCTGTGGGTATTGGCTTTTAGATATTTACCTCAGTATTTGACATACAAGTGGAAGAATCGGTCCAGTTTTATAATATGCTGGCCTCCACATATTTCAATGTTTTAAATATATTATTACAATAGTTTGCATACTGATACGTTTTAAAAATGTATATTATAATAAATATAATCTAATAAGAATCATAATATATTGACGAGCTCGGTGGCGCAGTGGTGAAACGCGTTGTTACGCTACTTTGTCGCCAACGCTCGTGGGTTCGATTCCCACACAGTACAAACATTTGTGTGCATGAACATGTCTGTTTATCTTGTTCTGGGTATTTTCTATGTATAATAAGTATGTATTTACAAAAAAAAAATGTATTTACGTATGTTTATCAGTTGTCTAGTACCCATAACACAAGCTTCACTTACTTTGGGGCCAGATGGCGCTGTGTAATTTGTCTGACAATAAACAATAAAAAACAATAATATGAAGAATATCGTAATCAAAGACATAGTACCTACTTAAATTGTAGGTTAGTGTTTTTGCCATAAATTATTTACGTTACTTAAACTACAAACTTGCGATTGAATTATTATGTGAAACGTATGTATTACTATGTAATTTATCAATTATACCGCAATGTTGTCCAGATAAGAATGTCTTTCTTTGATAAACATGGCAATGTCATAATTGTATTTAGAATGACGTAAAAATCGAAAGTATGTGTAACAAAAATGTTTTAATTTCAGTTTTAATTTTCAAAGAAAACCGGTTAAATTGCGGATTAGACCACAATACAAAGTAGTGTAAAATAGTGTTTAAATAGTCATATAGTATAAAAGTCATATTTACATGGAATCGAAAACTTATGGTGTCAAAAACAAATTTCGACCCGCTATTCGATTCATATATAAATGTAATTTAATATGTTCTGTAACTATTTAACCGTGTGCTTAAGTAACCAACCGACCAAAATAGAAAAGAACGTGAACCAGCAATTTTAAAATCAGTCTTTGAACAATTTACGAAACATCGTCCATGTAACCACGTAACGTGACAAACATCCCTACAAAGCAAAAAGTAACAACATGTTATAAATTCAACGCATAACAGCAATAAACAAGATCGAAAGGTTGTCCAATGCACGTGCATCGCACCCGGAACGCATTATTGCGACATCGTTACGACATTGTGTACAATGCACACTGTCCTTTTGTAATAGGTGAGATTTCGTGAAGTAGAAAGGCCTACACTTACAGCGATCGATCCGATCTTGGATCTGGCTTTTGGTACGCAGTGACTCGTCACAAAAATCGGATCGATCGAGGTAAATAATTTTCTCATGGTTACTATACATTATCTTTTTTTTTTTTTTTTATATCTTCACGCCAAGTCCCTTGCGGGGTAGGCAGAGAGAACCGAGCGCCATAAGACGCGGTCCTTACATACTTCACTCGCTTCTGTGACATTCATAGCTCTTTTCATGCACGCTCGCCGGTTCCTGGGGCTTCTGACATCACCTTCTGATAAAACACGACCAATTTGGTTATGGTAGGTTAGTCTCGGCCTTCCTCGGCTCCTACATCCTTCCACTTTTGCATTACATTTTCTTTATTTAAATAAACAATAAAAATACAAAAAAGAACTAAAACCCACAGGAGCGAAAAGCGGTAGCGATCGGGGACGGGATTTTATGTAACATTTGTGTTTGTATAGGTACAACTTGTCACACAAAAAGGGAGTGTGTCACACAAAAACTAAGTGGTGTGTATTCTTATTTGTCACCCTGAGTAGTGTAAATATCAGTTAATTTCACGGGAGCCCCGATAGCAACGCGTAAACATAGGCTTTTAAGAGCCGATTCAACGATTCGTTCTAAAACTCCAATACAAGATCGGATTCGTTGATGATAAATGCCTAAAACCAAAACCCATGGCCGCGAGAAAAGCGCAAAATAGCTTTTATGTGACAGTTTGCATACAAAAATTAATCTAAAAAAATTTTAGCGTTACGCATTTACTTAAATCGACCAATCCAATTGAATTGAAGTTTTAGAATGAATCGCAGAATCGGCTCTCAAAAGCCTCTTTACGCGTTGCTCTTGGTGCTTCGGTGAAATTATCAGATATATTTACACTACTTAGGGTGGCATATAAGTATACGCCCCGCTATTAAGTTGTGCCCCCTTGCATTATTATTATCACGGGTTTTAATCCCGGTCATTTGATAGGCGTGCGCGAGGATATGAATCCAACGCGTAGAGACCCCTTCTAAATGAATGATGTAATGTATTATACCAGCTGTGACCTGCTCTGAGGGATATCAATTATTATTATTATTTTTCTTTAGTCACGGGTATTATCCCGGTCATCTGATAGGCGTGTGCGGGGATATGGATCCAACGCGTAGAGGCCCCTTAGAAAACATTGATGTTATGTTGTACACCCACCGAGACCCGCTCCTAAAAATATCGATAGAACCATATATCTATGAGCAGGTCACGGCAGGTATTGGGACTATTGCTAATGTGTAGGAAATGATTAGTCTATTGTAATGAGGTCTGGAGGGATTACTGGTACTGGGTTATTGCAGAAGAGGGACGGACACCTGCCATAACTATCACATCTGACTGCTATTTTTGGCAGGCGGTGGCTCGCTACTCACTGGGTGGACTCCCGAAATGCCAGAGAAAGTAGGCCGGGGGCAACACCGATGTGAGTGACTCAGGGGTGTTGAGAGGTGTGCTACGCTTTCTCCGAAGTTACTCGCGGCGTTATGCCCTTTAACACTGCCACCCCTGGAGCATATCACCTGCTAGAGCAATATACTCTATCGACTCCTCTCTGGACGGCCAATGAAGGCAAGCCAGAGCCGAGAGTCCTGCGGGCCTTCTTGGATTTCCACTCCGACCGACGAAGACACGCCGGAGACGAAGGCCCTGATCGACTCTCTGGAGCACTCGGGTACCCGTGGTGTCGTTACGCACCAACAGCTCGCCACAAGCTGCCCTGCGGGCTTTATTATTATTATTATATAGTATTATGCGGGTTATTATGCGTGTTGCAGTTAATGCACTCTATAGATAAAAGCTTGCATTACCAGAACTCCTCACACAGAACTCCTGAGGCTCTTAGTGGTAACTTCAGAGCAAAAACTACACTTTTCTTAAGAATCGAACGAATGTCTAATCGGTACACTCAAGTTAGGAAACAACTGGAATAATGCAATCAATATGACTTTTATGTAATCATTCCAAAGGAGAATGGCAGCTTTTCATACATCGTCAGCCCCAGACCCAAGTTTTTGAAGTGATGATACAAACGATTATAGGCTACGGTAACCGCTTTACATAAGGCGAGTTGTGTGCCTATAGAATAATACAGTATATGCAAATATATCACATCTAATTTTCTTGATCTTAATGATAATCGAAACTATAGATTGTCGTTAAACCATTAAACCATGGTCTGCAGTAAAAACTAAAGCAGAAAACGACGCATAAAAACAATTACTCGACTGTTTTCACGGTCATTCAATTGTCGGTCAAGCCATATCGTATGTATTTTTTCCAGTAAAAGCTATGTATATAATATATTTTTCGGAACACAATTGCAGTGTCATGTGGTACCAAACTAAACGTGGCCGGTACAACTGACACTCGACTACTTTCAATGGAATAAACCACATATTATAATATTTTGTTTGTGCTACACACATCAAAAGTGTCTAGGGATCAACATATATTTTTGCAATAACTTTTCTCCTGATTGATATTAATTAAAATTTTCTTTAAGGATTCATCAAATAAAGTGTTTTCGTTTGTCTACAGTAACGATAAACCAAGTCACCTTTGCATTAATAAAGAAATTTGCCATTTTCATAATAAAGGGATTTTTGACATTTGAACCACTAACATTAAAGTTCGAAAAAAAGACTGAAATAACAGTTTTCTTTAAAATTTTATTGGGTAACTTAAACAATTAATAATCCGTGTTTCTACCGCGAACACTAACAACACAAGAACATCGGTTTGGCATACTCAAAATGAGTTCATCCAAATCACGCTGTGGAATGGCCGCCCATGTTCGTTGCAACAACAAAAAAAGGTCTTCTTGCGACTGGATACCCTCCATATTCGGCAGAGCTCTTCTCTGTAGCATATCCCATGCATGCTCAATCGGGTTCAAGTCTGGCGACTGAGCAGGCCAGGGCATGACATTGATGTTAGCTGCGGCGAGAGTCTGTCTTACAACTCTTGCGGTGTGCGGTCGTGCATTATCATGCATTAACTGAAAAAGGGACCGATTTGCACTTGTAGAGGAACGATAACGTCTGATACAATCGTCTCAGCATAAATTTGAGCGTTGAGGTTGCCTCTGATCCAAATCA
Source organism: Pyralis farinalis (assembly GCA_947507595.1). Taxonomy (NCBI): domain Eukaryota; kingdom Metazoa; phylum Arthropoda; class Insecta; order Lepidoptera; family Pyralidae; genus Pyralis; species Pyralis farinalis. The sequence goes on along the minus strand of OX382261.1, from coordinate 5,083,747 downwards.
ACTCAGTTCTTCCGCCGATCCAAATACCCGCCCATACCATGATGGTTCCACCACTATAAGGATGGACTTCCTGGCAGGATTTTAATCGCTGTTGGCGTCCAGGGGTTCTCCAGTGTCGTATACGTCTTGTATCCGGTCTCATACCAAAACGAGACTCATCAGAAAAGCACACGAAACGCCATTGTTCTTCTGCCCAATTTCTGTGTTCAAGAGCCCATTGATATCGAATCCTACGATTGTGCATTGCTATAGGTGGTACCCTTAGCGGTCTTCGGGAATGAAGGTTCACTTCATGCAAGCGGTTTCTGACTGTTTGGTCGCTAATTAAGTTCCCTGAAGAGTGATGAAGCGTCACGGCTAACATCATGGCGGTTATTGTTGGAGCTCTTCGAGTTGTGATTTGAATGTATCGGTCTTGTCTCCGTGTGTTGCAGCGATACCGTCCTCCATGGCGCTCAGCCACGGTACCAGTGCTTCGGTAACGTGTCCAAAGTCGACTGATAACACTCTGACTTGTATTCAGAGCTAAAGCCACAGTACGTTGCCGGGAACCAGCTTCTATCATTCCAACGGCTCTGAGCATTTCTTCCCTGCTTAAATGACGTCGCCGCTCCATAATAACGTTGGTTTTAATCAGTAGTAGGGAAACAGTAGCACTAATAATGTCTTCAATGCGTTGTATGTTTTTATAGGGAAAATATTGACAGCTGATTTTCATCTTTTACTCGAATTTGATTGACAGTTCCTGTTTCAAATTATGAAATGCACCAAAATGGATCCATATAAATTTATAAAATCATAAATTTATTACAAAGCCAAATCTCAATCTCAAGAAATCCGCATAAAAATGCTTGATCCCTAGACACTTTTGATGTGTGTATATGTAACAGCAAGAATCTATTGAGTTTACTACACTAATATGTTGCGGGGATGGCAGCACATGTACTTACATACATATAATATAAACCTGTATATCTCGGAATCGGCTCTAACGATTTGGACCTAAATTTGTATTTAGATTAGGATTTGCATTTTAAGTTTATCTATATAAGAGACTTTCTTGAACAAACGGGATATTACAATAAAAAATACATAAAAACGCCGAACGAAACTCGGTTGTCCGCATTACTGCAATACAGCTAACCAGTCTACGTTGGCTACTCTGCACCGTGCAACCGTATATAATCACCAGTTCTATTACTACCTACATCTTCACGCCAGGTTCCTTGCGAGGTACGCAGAGAGAACCAAAAATCATAAGACGCGGTCCTTACACGCCTTTCATCGTTATCATCATTAGAGTTGGATTTAAACTTACCAGCACGTGTTGCACGTGGCTAGTAAACAAACTAGGCTCTGGCGAAAGAGATAAGGCTAATCAAAGCAGACCGACTAAAGTGGAGTTACCACCACCTAACAGAACATCGCGGCCAATTAAATACTCTCTGGTAGGTTGTTGTATTTCGACGAATTTATAACATTACCAATAAGGCCTGAATTACTGAGTTAGCAGCGTGGGTGGCAAATCATATCCTTGTATTACAACCGTATATACTGTAAAATTTTGTATTATTTCCATTACGTAAAATTATAGTAGGTACTATTTCCATTACGTAAAATTATAGTACTATTTCCTTTCGATTTTATTCCAAAATTTGGTATAATTTACAGAAACTTCTTAACAATACACGTTTTTTTGTTATTTACAGTAGTCTTGTATGTATGAAGACCCACAAAACTAATAAAACACTGTATTCACATGCTTACCACAAATAAGTTAAGCTTAAGTTTTAAGAGAGGCAGGGCGCATTAAAGCAGCCCGACTGGGGTAGTACCTCCACCTCATAGAAAACCGCAGCCAAATAACAACTCCTTAGAGATTTGCGTGTGAATGAGGTCACCAGTAAGCTCTTAATGAGTTGCTGTCTTAGCAGAGGAGCCATCGCGCGAGTGATACTTAATGTATTACAACGGTTCATAGGCTAATAATAACCGCTTTACATCAGGTGGGCCGTATGCTTGTATGTCTTCCTAAAAAAATATTCGTAAAAGAAAAGTAAAGAGCGCGCATTGTGAGATAATAGTACCGCGCCAATATATTATTTGAACGCATCGCTCGCGCTACGCCACCGGCCTATATCAACTAGATGAAAGTAAAAGGCGGTCAACATCGCGTGAGACATGCCATCCAGAGTTGAGTGCGCTATGATAATCAACTGCTTTTTTTTTATACGGAAGGCGGCAGATGAGTGCTTAAACTGCAATCACTTCATATGACTGAACACGATTGGTTCATGCATATATACATAAATGCATGCACTGACGCATACACAGCATATGTTCTGCGTTTACAGTCCATTCCTATTAAAATATGTTGATTTATTATACTTTACAAGCATGATGATATGGAGGATATGAATCCAGGGAGTTGTTATATGGCTGCGGTATTTTGTGAGGTGGAGGTACTTTGGTACTTGCTTTCACAATAGGACTGCTTTGATGCACAAACCAATTAACCACTTGACTGCGTATAAAGGCACTCCGCGCTCACCAAAACGTTGTGTTTTAGCGCATAAATATCTCAGCTATCAAACCTAATGACCAATGAAAGAATATTTTATTGGATCTGCAAACTAGCCAATAAGAGTTGCGTTTTCTATTTTACCCACCACTTGTGGCGTTAGTAAGAAATATTGGTTACATCGGTTCTCCATAGGTTATTTCCTTCATGGATGCACTCTCTTAAATATGAATTCCTAGGCGAAGAAGCTTGACTTAAGCATTTTAGGGTTCCGTACCTTAAAGGGATAAACGGAACCCTTATAGGATCACTTTGTTGTCCGTCTGTCTCTGTGTGTGAAAAAATCAAACTTCAAGTCGACGCAATCAAAAGATACGGCTGTTTATGCCTCGTTTATGGGCATATTTTGGCACTTGCAAGGGAATCAAAACCTATAGGGTACTTCCCGTTAACCTAGAATCATGAAAATTGGTAAGAATCAATGTCATGTAGCACAAGTAAAGGAAAAAATCCGTAAACCGTAAATTTGTAGTTCCATCACAAAAAAAAAAACTTTCTTTGCGACAATAATTTGAGATAAAAGAATTTTACGGAACCCTCAGAGCGCGAGTCGGACTCACAGATGACGGCTCTTTTTATCTTTTTTGCATAGAATCGCGTTGTAATGAAAGATGCCAATATGAACGAAAAAAGTAAATCTTTATCCAAATTTAAAATTATTATTATGTATATATTATCTATGTATAACTTCACGTCAAATCCCTTGAGGCAGAGAGAACCGAGCGCCACGTGACTCGATCCTTACGTACCTCACTCGCTTCTTTAACATTCATTACTCTTTTCACAAAATTAGACCCATATCGTTTATATAAAATAAATACACATGTATACAAGAACAACTCGTTGAAAGTAATAAGATAGGTACTATGCAATGAACATTCTAACAATCATTTACATATACTATGTATGTATGTGGGTTATGTTATGGTAGTGGACGGTGAACGATCAAAATTCCTAATATCATTAACACACCGCTTTCTACCGCATATCTTTAATAACAACTTATGCTGACAAACCATCGCGGATGTCTGAGACTACGATCCAAGTTCAAAAACTTATGCACTGCAATATAAATGAATTGAGTTAAAAATTTATATGAATAGAGAATCGCCCCTGTTTCGCTCGAGTGATCCGATAACTAACAAACTTCACAGATAATTTAAATAAATAAATACTGTCGGACAAATTACACAGCGCCATCTAGCCCCAAAGTAAGCGAAGCTTGTGTTATGGGTACTAGACAACTGATAAACATACGTAAATACATTTTTTTTTGTAAATACATACTTATTATACATAGAAAATACCCAGACCAAGACAAACAGGCATGTTCATGCACACAAATGTTTGTCCTGTGTGGGAATTGAACCCACGAGCGTAGGTGTCAAAGTAGCGTAACAGCGCGTTTCATCACTGCGCCACCGAGCTCGTCTCAGATAGATAGATAGATATTTATTTGTATCAGCTTACACATATACCCACTCAATAAATGCCGCAGTGATGCAACCGAGCAACATCTCAATGTGTTGTTTACTCAGAGGAGTAAACAACTGATATTCTGAATCTGCCCGAGAGCAGGCGAAGAACGCCGTCAGCGGTACACACGTTTCAGCATTTACTTTAAATTGTACTTGTGCAACACATACAAATAAATAAATAAATATGTGAACCAGTATAAAACACACCCTAATACAAATACTTGCAAATTATCCTACTAATACTCGTATTATAAATGCGAAAGTTTGTATGTATGGATGTTTGTTGCTCTTTCACGCTTAAATGGCTGAACGGATTTGAATGAAATTTGGCACGTAGATAGATTATGATCTGGATTAACACATAGGCTACGTTATTTGACTTCACGCGGGCGGAGCCGTGGTCAGCAGCTAGTGATACATAAAACCACACATCAATCATCATCTGAAGATTCCCTGAAAATTCATAGGGAGCATATATATATATATATATATATATATATATATATATATATATATATATATATATATATATATATACGTGTGTTTATATATATATATATATATATATATATATATGTATATGTTTTTTTTAATATCCATATTTTTGCGTACAAACTGTTTATGTTTATTTCATGTAAAATTGCTTTTTTATTTCAGGAAAGACTCCTATAGGAATATAAAAACTTAAAAAGCGTTACTAACCACTGCGTCATCGTGCCCGTCAAAGTCGTGTCGAGTGCAATATCTCCCGAAAATGCATGCGAACAATGAAAACGCACCCCAAAGACAGTAAAGGTCAATAACACGGAAGTTTAACATCTGTAAGTGACAGCACTTAGATTGCAATAAACAACGTATCGAATGAAAGCGAACTCGTTCTGGATAACTATACATAATGGTTAGTATTTATAGTCTGGTAGTTAGTGACATATTACTAGTTTTCACGCTCCGGTAATTTTTAACTAGAACCGGCTAATGTGGGTAATTTCCTTAATCTTCAGGGAGGTAAATCAAACGGGATCTGGGGAGAAAATATGAAAAACAGCAATTTAAGTGAAGTTTATTTAAACTGTATTAATTGATTCTATTTTAGTTTTATAGAGAACTCGATGGGGTCGTTGTGCGGGTCATTCTAACCGAACACGCAGGTTTATCTATCTCGAGTTTCTCCGTGCTTCGGAGGACGCGTTAAGCCGTTAGAGTTGCCGAGCTCGGTAGCTCAGTCGTGAATGACGCGACTTTGACACCAACGCTCGTGGGTTCGATTCCCACACAAGGCAAATATTTATGTGCATGAACATGTCTGTTTGTCTTGGTCTGGGTGTTTTAAGAGAGGTAGGGCGCATCAAAGCAGCCCGTCTGGGGAAGTACGTCCACCTCACAGAAAACCGCAGGAACACAACAACTCCCTAAAGAGTTGTTGTGTTCCTGCGTGTGAGTGAGGTCACCAGTAAGCTCCCAAGGAGTTGCTGTGTAAGCAGCAGAGGAGGCATCGCACGAGTGATACTTATCTCAAGTGTTGCTTATGCTTGTATCCCTCCCGACGTAATAATATAAAAAAAAGTTCTGGCTGTTGGCGACAGATGACAGTCGTTAAGCTAAGTCAGTATCCCTCGGGCGGCTTGAAAACATAGGCGGACAATCCGCATTTGAGCAGCAGCGTGGCGAAGTATGCTCTAAACCGCTTCGCTTGAAGGGACCCGTATTCCTGCAGTGGGATGAGTAAGGGTTGATGTGGTATTTTAGTTTTAGAGTTCGGTATGATAGACATAAAATTGGAACCCCAAAGTAATAATTTGTCTTTCTATTTGTCTACAAAACACATTTGGCTACCACACAACACTATTTGGCTATTCTTAAATTCAGTGAGAGAAAGGGTTCAGTCCGACTGAAGAGATCTCCATCTCATAGAAATCCGCAGCCAAATAACAACTCTTGGAGAGTTGATGTGTGCCTCTGAGTAAGGCCAGCAGCTCCTGAGGAGACGCTGTGGTGGCAGCGGCGGTGGCAATCCGCCAGGGATACTTCGTGTATTACAAACGTTCATAGGCTGTGGGTCACCATAGGTTTATAGGTACGGTGTAAAGTAGTTAGTAGTATTTAGTAGTACTTTATATCATGTAGGCCGTATGCTTGCAAACCTCACGACGTTGTATTAAAAAAAAAATCAAGCTGAAATCTATGTCAAGGTCGTTGGTCTTACACTTCTGTGAATAATTTAGTGTAAAACATAACTGAAAATTTATTTGCACGTTAGTTTAGTAATAATAACATTTCAATATAAAAAGTTACCAACTCCTATGAAATCCCTAACATCTGAGATAGATTTTTAAAATATCTGTGTTTCAGAAGTCAGCGCCCTCTTCCATGCAATAACGTTGAAATTAAAAAAATATTATAAAGAAAATATAAAAATAAAGCACACGCTCACACAACAAAAACTAGGGTTTGCTTTAAAAGCTCAAGTTTATCCAGAATATGAGTGACGTATTTATAAGATAACAACAAAAACAATACAAACCACAATTACTTACAGATAGATATAGTAATAATATATTTTAACATTACCAAAGCGTTGGTATTAACTACTCGCAATGAGTATTTTTTGAAGTGAAAAGCTTTAGCGGCGTTGTGCACTTTTTGGGATGAGTAAAAAATGCTAACTCGCGTCAGGTCGTCGGGACACGTGACCCTGACCGTAAGATTTTGGTGAGAATTAGAACTTAAGTTCGCTACAGCGCTAAAACATTAGTTCCCTCTAATTAAACAATTAAAACATGAAGCGCTAGACCGTTCATACATAACGCACTATTTTCTCGCGACCAAAACGTTGTAAGCGCCATGACCTTGTTGGCGTTTACGCGTTTCGTTCAACGTAGTTTATTAACTATTATTTTGCGCGAGTGTGCGTGTGTTTGAGTTTTAGACTCCCTCTGAGGTTTTAGAGATTGGCGATAATGATGCTGGTAATGATGATGTTGAGTCGTTGAAATTATGGATGAAAGTTGATTTTTCTGAGAGATAAACTTTTTAATGTAAAATAATTGTAATAGTTCTGAACTGTAAAATTTTTAATGTAATATAAATTGACATGTTTGTGTACGATAGCGCAATAAATGAATATTGTATTTTACCACATACATGATAGTACTTTTATACTGATAAATAAAGCAATTCGTGCAAAATTATTCCCTAACCATTCCAAAATATTCAAAAATGCACAACGTTAATGTTCAAGATTTACCGTACGGCCCACCTGATGTAAAGTAATTACCGTAGCCTATGAATGGTTGCAACGAATTAAGTATCTAGCGGCAACTTCTTAGGAGCTTGCTTGTTCGTCACAACTGTCAACAACCGTCCAGGGAGGTTATTTGACTGCCATTTTCTGTGAGAGTTGTATTGATACGCCCTTCTTAAAAACACCCACACCAACAACAACAACAAATTTTGGGATTCGAACCCACGGGTTTTGATGGTTATGTTGCAGTACCTCTACCCATGTAGTGGCCATTAAAACTAAGTTACCCGCTAGACCCGTGCTTCCCAAAGTGGTATATACCCCATGGGATTGATTGCAACATGTAATTACTTAGACCCCCTCTACGGAGAGCAGAAACTAAGGTCTATGGGACAAAAATGATTGGAAATCTCTGCCCTTCCGAGTAACAATTAATGTGTATGCAGTAGAAAACAAGACACAATACGCAAAGAAAACCGGAACCGTAATAAAGATCGGGTACGACTTTGCATATACACTTTTATTTGAATTAATTATGTGCCAATGCAGGCGTGAACATAATGCTTCTGCGACAATTTTGAATTTAATTTTACACTGACCGAGACGACCGTTAACATTATCAATCAAGCTACACCACTACACTTAAGACAGACAGGGCGCACCAAGGTGGTCTGACTGGCAAAGAACTTCCACCTCACAGAAGACAGCGGCTGTAGGATTAAAGATAAAAAGCAGGCACGACCCGGCCGGACGGTTGCATACAAACACAAATGTTATGTATAAATAGTCATGTCCCGGATAGTTGCCGCTTTCCGGCTTTTCCCGCCCTGTGGGTTTAGGCTTTAGGCACGAACAATACTCTTTTGTCAAGCGTTGATAGGCTACGGTAACCATAACCAGGTGGGCGTGGGATGAATGAAAGTGTGCCACTAGATAAAGTTTGCCGGGCAAGGTTCTCATTAATCTGGCTTAAATACCATCTGCAACACAAGACGAATGCCTCTCTCCCAGCAGTCGTTTCACTGTTTCTACACGTCTATTGTGTCTCTCAATAATAGTGTGTGTGTTTTGTTTTCAGTGTTTCTTTTCAACATGGCTTTTACAGACGATGCAAATGTTGATCATTAGAATAAGCGCAAAAAATGTTGCAATCATCATAAAATAAAAATATATTTTTCATTGCACTCTGTTGTTGGATATTGTGTAAGGGTGTGGGGTGCCGCTGGAAAGGGCTCAGAGATCTATCTTGAAGACTATCCTTTAGTCCGTGCAGGTATCCAACCAATTTATTATACAATAAAACTCAAGTTTTAACAACTGACAACTTTATATATCGCAAGTCATTTTGCAACATCACCGTGAGACTCCTTATGATTGGAAAACCTGTAAGATGAAACGCACTATTTCTAACGTCCGTTTTCTCCCTAATAACTGTACGGCCTGGGCAAGTAGACAACTATTTTCCATGTCCACACAATTATATAATAAAATAAATAAATTACTCAACATACATCCTATGACAAATCGCGAAGCGAAAATTAAAACTTAGTAACTGCTGAAACTGAAATTATTCTTACAACTGAACTTTTGAAGAATAAATCTCGTTAAGTGAATGAACTTCTGTAATAAATATGTATATCTTTATAAGTTTACCAGAGGGAGAGTTGTACAAAAGTCGTCTGCGTGGGTACCCCTGTCTCACCTATATCTACCGCCAAGCAGCTATATTTATATAGCTGTGTTCCGGTTTGAAGGGTGAGATATGGCAGATGAATTACTGGGTACTGTGACGAAACACTCTTAGGTCACAAGATTGGCAGCGCGTGACCGTTTACCATCTGATGTGGACCGCATTTTTGTTTGCCAATCTAGTTATATAAAAAAAACGGATTGCACTCCGGGAGTGCCGCAGAAGTGAAATCTTGAACATTAACGTTGTGTATTTTTGAATATTTTGGAATGGTTAGGGAATAATTTCGCACGAAATGCTTTATTTATCAGTATAAAAGTACTATCATGTATGTGGTAAAATACAATATTCATGTATGGCTACCAACAAAAAAAAAACATTCGTAAAAGCATTCAAATTGTCTAACAAAACAAACAACATTGGGTATTCTCATTTTATAAATCGGTTAAAATCACGACTATATAAGAACGCGCCTTTATGTAGTTGGCTCTTAGACTATTCCTGATCTTTACGGGAGACATAGAAAATACTCTAAATAGTTTAAGAACCTTTTATATGAGTATTTTCTATGTCGCCTTTACGGGAGACATAGAAAATACGCATATAAAAGGTTCTTAAACTTTCCATTTATATTTATGAATCGGCTGTCGACCTCACTTACGAAGTATGCTGGCACATATCGCGGCTGATCGCGCACGTTGTTACCATCAATTACAAACTGCAACAGTTACTACTATACTATTCATGACTAGTTAATAATGTAACAGTTATTTGACGCTCCAACAGCAGTGAAATAAAGCTCTCAGCACACTGAAAATTGCGAGGTTGAAAAAGCGTGCTCGATAATTTGATGCCATTTTTAGTCATGTTTGCTATACATCTCCGTGTAAACAGTTTAAAATTAAAGATTAATGTGGACCGCGGTGTTACAAGCGTCTATTGGTTAAAGTAATCGCTAACTATCAAGCATGCCCTATATTCCATTGCCATTTCAGAGTTATAATTGAAATCTACAATAATACAGCAAGATGTCATGTATTGTAATCGACAAAGGGAGCTTTTAGCATACTGGAATTTTTGGGTTTTTTTAAACCACAACAAGCATCTGTTGTTTACGGGTGCTGTTTACTATCAAGCAGGCCGCGGCATAAAAAAAGCATGAGATTCTCAAAAATACAGCACGGTATCTTCGAATCGATGTTAATGGACATAAAGAGACCCTCATCGGTTGTTGCTTGCCATGTATTTAATAATGTAGGTAACCAATAAAAACCGGTTAAGTTTGAGGCGGACACACGCTCCGAGGGTGTGTCGTCGTAAAATACCTACTTTTGTACGCTTAAATTCGCTTCCAACCATGAAAACAATTATTATAAGTATTTCCATTATAAATTTAATCGAATTTCTCTCGCAAACTTTAAGATTAGGAGAAAGGGAGGACGAGAGAATGTATAGGAGAGGGGAAGAGAAGTGTATGAGAGATATGTAAAATCATCATCAACATCATTCGAGCTTTAATCGTGGTTGTGTTCTTTCTACGCTTTCGCTTTGGAGCCCAGGGTCCACTTTCCGGCTTTTACTCCACCATTTCCCACGGTCTTCGGCATCCCTTATAGTGAGAATGTTAGATATGTAAGATATCGATACGATATCTCGTATAATTTATTTGCATATATTTTTTAATTTCTCTTTTTGAACCAATCTAATTATATTGATGAGGTTGAATTGGGCCAAGTTCAACTGTCTGCAGCCGTAACGTTACTCAGAGTGCACGGCAGTGTCACAGCATGCATTACCAGCAGCAGTGTAGTCTTGACTCTACACTCACTTCACCTCGTCACGTGTACCTCGAAATTGAATTTAAATAATAATAATTACCGTGCTTCGAAGGGCATGGAAGCCATTGGGTCCCGGCTGTTGTCGATAGATGACAGTCGTTAAGCCAAGTACCCTATGAACGCTTGTAATACATTAAGTATCACCCGCGTGATGCCACCTCTGCTGCAAACACAGCAACTCCGTATGAGCTTACTGGTGACCTCACTCACACGCAGGTGCACAAGAACCCTCCAGAGCTATTTGGCTGCGGTTTCTGTGTGGTCGAGATACTTCCCCAGAAGGGCTACTTTGATGCACCTTACCTCTCTTAAAAACACCCAGATCAAAACAAGCAGACATGTTCAAGCACACAAATGTTTATCCGTGTGAATCGAACCTATGAGCGTTGGTGACAAAGTCGCATTATTAACCGCAGCGCCACCGACCTCGTTATTCATAAAAATATTTTTTTTTCGCACATAATCACATAATGGAGTTCCATCATGAACAACCTTTTTCACCCAACTTTATTCTCCGCTTTCTTCTGATAGCAGAATACGAGTGATCCTGGCAATTGTAAGTGAAATCGAATATTTAAAAATGCAAATATCCCCTCGATAGCGCGGATGAAGCTCTCAGTACGGAAATAACTGCAAAAGTTAATTAAAAGTACACAGCTGTAGTAATTTAATTACAAAATGCAATCAGCTCAACAATACCAGGCCACTCTCACACGTGTACGAAGATTATAAAGTGATATTATTTGTAAATTTTGCTGATGCATGCTTTATGCTTTTGCTTAGGCACAGCTTTTTATATACAATGTCGGAAGGCGGAACATTTTGACGAGCTTGGTTGTGCGGTGGTTGGCAGCGCTGCTTTGACAATAAGGCTCGTGAGTTCGATTCCCACGTACCACAAAATTTGTGTTTCAGACACTAAATTTGTGATATATATTTATAACTATTAATTCCTCGGCGGTGAAAGAAGATATCCGTGAGGAAATCCAGCGCCTGCACGTCCAAAAGTTTTATTTCAGAAGACGTGTGACCTTACCAAAGATTGGTCTGGTTTTCCCTCCGGGTTGTGGAGGTCTGACTGCAGTCGCTTCATGTGGTGTTAGCGTTAATAACGTGACTTTGTCGTCGACGCTCGTGAGTTCGATTTCCACACAGGACAAACATTTATGTGCATGAACATGGCTGTTTGTCTGGTCTGAATGTTTTAAGAGAGCCTGTGTGGAAAAGTCCTTCCGACATTGAATAATAGAAAAAAGGCATACAAGCATACGGCCCACCTGAAATAAAGCTGTTACTGTATCTGAACGCTTGCGACACAATAAGCATTAGATACTCGCGCGATGCCACCTCTGCTAACACAGCTCCTTAGGAGCTTACTGGTGACCGCACTCACACGTAGGATCACAACAACCCTCCAGAGAATTGGTATTTGGTGCAGGGTGCGGTTTCTGTGAGGTGGGTGGGAGAACTTCTCCACACGAATTGATGCACTGCTGCTCTCTTAAAAAAATCAGAGATACTAAAACACGATAACAGATGCACTTAAGCCGTTTTGACATAATCGAAGCGGTCACAGATTAGATATTTGACAATGATTTAGTAGTAATTTATTTTTAAATTTTGCTGTATATATATTTTAAAATAAGTAAGAAAATTTTAATACGATGCACGTGTGAGAGTGGCCTGGTATTGTTGAGCTGATTGCATTTTGTAATTAAATTACTACAGCTGTGTACTTTTAATTAACTTTTGCAATTATTTCCGTACTGAGAGCTTCATCCGCGCTATCGAGGGGATATTTGCATTTTTAAATATTCGATCTCACTTACAATTGCCAGGATCACTCGTATTCTGCTATCAGAAGAAAGCGGAGAATAAAGTTGGGTGAAAAAGGTTGTTCATGGTGGAACTCCACTATGCGGTGATTATGTGAGAAAAAAAATATTTTTATGAATGACGAGCTCGGTGGCGCAGCGGTGAAACGCGCTGTTGCGCTACTTTGACACCAACGCTCGTGGGTTCGATTCCCACACAGTACAAACATTTGTGTGCATGAACATGTCTGTTTGTATTGGTCTGGGTATTTTCTATGTATAATAAGTATGTATTTACAAAAAAAAAATGTATTTACGTATGTTTATCAGTTGTCTAGTACCCATAACACAAGCTTCGCTTACTTTGGGGCTAGGTGGCGCTGTGTAATTTGTCCGGCAATATTTATTTATTTATTTATTATTTATTCAACATCATAATTTATGTAAATATGAAGATGAATATTAATATTAGCTATATCGTAACCACTCGACCACTGGGCAGTGGTCGAGTGGTTACGATATAGCTAATATATAATCTATACATATAAATAAAATTGAAGTGTCTGTCTGTGATTTCAAAATAAAGCCTTTATCTTAAGCTCATATTATTATTTTCACGTTACCAAAGCCTAAATACGCATTTTTAACTTTTTTGTCTATCTGTCTGTCTATTTGTTAGTCCGGGCTAATCTTCGAAATGGCTGAACCGATTTTAACGGGACTTTCACTGATAGGTAGAGAACTCTTCAGAGCAGAATATAGGGTACTTTTTATCCCGTAAATATTTAGGGTTCCTACGTAAAAAATGAAAAACTGTTAAAATTAGGGGGAACTATCTACCCTTCGGGGGACTTTGCAATTTTATTTTTATTATTTTCATAGAATACTTATTTTTTGTAAAATTAAATAACTACGCATTTTTTATGTAATATAAATAAAATACATATACGTTGCCTCCTGTAAAGGTCAATAGATGGCGCTGTACGAAAATTGAATCGCATCCCTCTCATGCGTGCGAAGCCGCGGGCTTCTGCTAGTATATAATATAATAATAATAGTTTAGCACTAACACTATTGGATTGAATTCTCACAAATATTTGGGTGCATAAACATGTCTATTTACGTTTATTAACACACGGTACGGGTGTTATTGACAGAGGAAGGGCGCATTTAAGCAACCCAACTGGGGACCTTACAGAAGGTTTTTTTGTGTTCCTGCTAGTGAGTGATAATGATAACTAGTAAACTCCTAGTTGTTGAAGTTGTTGTAATAGCAGTAGGGGTAGTACCCCTACGGTAGTAACGCGTAAGCGATAGTTCGCGTATTGCGAGCATCCATGCGCTAATGTAATCTGATGTAATCAGATGGGCCGTGTTCTTTAGAGGTCGTAAAAAGCTAAGTGATACGCTCATTTTGTTTTTATTTACAACGCTGAGTTAAAGACCAATTCCAGAAAATGCTCAATACGGGCACTGTAGAACCATATTTATGTTTTTGACACATCTTGTATTAATTATCTACGTAGGTACATGTAACCAAAATTTTAATTATTGTGGCCACTTTAGCAATAATCAAAATTAAGACTCCACATCCACCACGTCTTATAAGTTTCCTCTTGATGTCCTTTCTTCACCGCAGAGCTAGTAATAATCACAAATATGTAACACAAATTTAGTGTACCTACATGCCAGAATTTGTACCGGGGACCAGTTGGTCAACAGGCCGGTTTTTTGTCCACTAGACTATAATAAAATACTCTACAGATTTAAATAAAATTGAACTATAATTTACAAACATAGATTTTTTTTCAGTATATACAATATAAACGACCAAAAACAAATGAGTAATGCTAATCAAATCACATTCATGGCACATGGAATTAAAAAAATGATAATGAATGAGTAGGTACACTAATAAACTGTATCGTCATACTTTCTGGCTCATGAGTATCTAATGGCCAGAGATTCAAGAGCCAGGTTACTTTGTCCCTAGATTCCATAGTTTCTTGAATAAAATATGAATGTAAAGTATATCGCGCGCACTTATTGGCTAGTTCACGAATCAACATCGCGTCTCTTATCGGGTTATTGGTTAAAATATCCTCCCATTGGTCAGTAGACTCGGATCACTGAGATATTTAGGCGCTGAAACAAATGATGTGAGGTGGCCTTCACGCGTTGTCAAGTGGTTATTGGTTTTATACGACATTTTTTTTAAGTTTCACACGAGTCTTGTTAGCCGTTTTACTTTATAAACAGTACGATAGACGACAGTCTAGTAATGGACGTTTCGTTAGACATTTTGATCATTAAACATTTCGCAACTACAGAGGTTAATCTACTAAAGTACTTTCTACAGGTACTACTACTGCGACAAACATAAAAAAGAATATAAATGATTAAAAAAATGCACGATCGTTGGATAAACTCTGTATTTTATTTATAACATAATAAATATAAAGAAACATTGTTTTTGTATTATAGTTTTAAAAAAGAAAAGTGCTTCAAGCGGCTGCTGTTTCTTCAGTTTTACACCTTTTAGTTTACAAAAATTCAGTATACTAAAATCTATTAAGTTTGTTAATTCAAACATAAGTTTATTTAAACAAAGTGTACTATTTTTTTTATTTAATTGTGTATTTTTCGAATCAACACTTTATAGCCGAATTGCGCCTGTGATAAAATCATACCAATATATATACCTAATAATTAAATGCAAATTAATACGATTCAAAATGATCTTATAAGAATTCTATTCATAACTTTTGAGGTACCCTGACAAATATGAGGTGGCTGTGAGCAATCGTCAAAATTAGCGTCAGAATTAGTACCGAAACCATTGTTTCAGTGGCGGAGAAAGTCTTCGGCAGAATGGCCCATTGTTTCGTCTGATTCACTTTCTATTCAATCTAGACCTGTTTGGATCTGCCTGACACCATGGCTTATCTGAATCTTCCGGATAAAGTCGCCTTTCGAATGGGAATTGGAAATAGTTGACCCCAAATACCGAGCGACACGTGAGTCAGACTTTCTGATTAGACATGTACATGGACATTATTACCTTATATGTAATTGGGGATATATTGTTATAATTGGGGAACGTATCTGTAAATAATTCAAATAATAGGATATTTATCATCACAAAATGGCGACGAACGTACATTTCTAAATATGTGAACATTTAAATGACCCAAAACTATGTTCTATTGGGTTTTTTTTAAATGCCGCGTAAATTGTTCTAGGAGTCATTTGTAAGTAAACGAACTATCCGTAAAAGCTATTTTTTTTATACACCGACGTTGTTGAGGCATACAAGCATACGGTCCACCTGATGTAAAGCAGTTACCGTAGCCTATTAACGCTTGTAATATATTAAGTATCACTCGCGCGATGTCTCGTGTGCTGTTTACACAGCAGCTCCTTAAGAACTTAGTGGTGACCTCACTCACACGCAGGAACACAACAACCCTCTATGGACGTAGTATAAAAAAAAATACACTTCGGCAATCAACAGTAGGTAGAGCAATGTGGAAGTGTTAGTTTATTTTCGCTTAGTGTAAGCCGTGCGAAACGGTTTAAGTTTTGTTGTTTACCTACGTTTAACTAAGTTGCTATCGGACAACAAATGTATATATTTTTATAGATTAAGTTTTTCATGTAAGCGACACGCGAGTGTCTTAATGAAAAATAAAGAATTATTAAATCGTGTACATATTTGTAATTATTTGTTCAGTGGTGAAGGAATACATATCGTGAGGAAACCCGCTCGTCCAAGAAATCATATTTAGGAAGACGTGTGACCTAACCTAAAAATCGGCCAAGTGCCAGTCGGACTCGCGCACGAAGGGTTCCGTACCATTATCGATAAAAACGGCAAAAAAATCACGCGTCTTGTATGGGAGCCCCCCTTAAATATTTGTTTTATTTTAATTTAATTATTTATTCTTAAAGTGAATATATAACTAAATATTCTGTGAATATTTCAAGCGTCTATCTGTTGCCGTTATCAATATCGAGCAAAAATGAGCTAAAATTCACGTTTGTTGTATGGGAGCCCCCTTAAATATTTATTTTATTCTATTTTTTAGTATTTGTGTTATAGCGGCAACAGAAATACATCATCTGTTAAAATTTCAACTGTCTAACTATCACCGTTCATGAGATACAGCCTGGTGACAAACGGACGGACGGACGGACGGACAGCGGAGCCTCAGTAATAGGGTTCCGTTTTACCCTTTGGGTACGGCACCCTAAAAAGGTCTGCTGATATGCTGAAAAGAGGCCACATCAAAATCACCAAAAACTGAAGAGCACGCATGAATAGGTTGATGAGTGTGAAAGAAATGAGAAGATGTGTGGAAGAGGTATGTTTGGATCGGTGCACCTGGTGTTCGATAGTCTCTCCCTACCCCTAAGGGAGACAGGCGTGATGATATGTATGTATTTTTTTTTTGTAGATACGTTTTTTACTACTTCTAACAGTTGTACCGCGTCACCACACCACCACCACATCCAACTCTCACCCCACTGCAGGGATACGGTTCTCCCTTCAACCGAATGTGTTTAGAGCATACTCCACCACGCTGCTCAATCTCGACTCGTGTTTTCAGCCGCCCGAGGGTCACTGAGTTAGCTTAACTACTGTCTATCGACAACATCCGGAACCGACGGCTTAAGGTGCCCTCCGAAGCTCGGAGAAACTCGAGATAGACAAAACCCATCCATAGACAGGCTGCGGTGGACGTTGCTTAACCTACGTGTTCGGTTAGAATGACATGCGCAACGACGCCATTCAGCTCTCACTGTATCGCGCAATACGTTTTAATTATAAAATATCCACATTTTCTTTTAGGGTCAGCCACAAACCATAAACGATTGAAAGCATTGCTTATGAAACTTTTTTTTTTATACCACTATGGTGGCAATCATGCATACGGTCTGCCTGATGTTAAACAGTCACCGTAGCCTATGGACATTTGCAACACCAGAGGCGTCACTCATGCGTTGCCGACCCTCTAAAAACCTCTTCACGCATTTCTTGAAGAACTCCATACTGTAGTCCCTTAGAAAAACCTCGGCTGGGAGCTCATTCCACAGCTTGAGTGTTCTCGGAAGAAAACTTCTCTGGAACCGCACAGTACGCGACCATTGCGGTTCAAGCGTGTGAGGGTGACTTTAGTGCTAGTTGCGCCCTACCTCTCTTAAAAGTCTCCAGACCAAGACAAACAGATATGTGCATGCACACAAATGTTTGTCCTGTGCAGGAATCGAACTCACGAGCGTTGGTGTCAAAGTAAAGTAGCAGCGCACTGCGCCTCCGAGCTCATCCGCCCGTAGGGCCTCAAACATCATATGATATAATAAGAATAGGTTACATTTGTATATCCCAAAATTTTATTAAAATGCCTTTGATTTATTGCCAAAAAATTTAACACATACATATTCCTCCACAATTTATACCACATAAATGTATAGATCATTGAATTGTGCTTGGGTTTCCTTGTGCGAGTGGAACATACTCTAACTTAGGACTACACAGGGAAGATACTATTTACAAGTAATAGAGGTTCGTATATCCACTTACTTAGACTATCGCTTCGAGACAGATCAAGTATCTTTCAAGTAAACATACAACTATCTATCTAAAGGATCGAACTCAAACACCCTTTGAATATCGTATGATGAGCCCCAACTTTCTGCTTTGGCGATCGGTTTACTTGACGTTTAGTATACTGAACCCTCATCAAATAAATCGCTTGAACGTATTGGAGCGCACGGCGTGACTTAAGTGTTTACGAAATTTGACGTAGGGATACACGCAAAAAAAGGAAAAACAAAACAGTGTTCAACTTTTCTGCCATTGACATTAAGATGGCAAGGGAGCATACGGCCTGCCACCAAATAAGCAGCTATCGTAGCCTATGAACATTTGCAACAACGGGGGTTGCATTGCCGACCCTGTAAAATTGTTCTCACTCTTTTTTAGAACCTCATGTTTCTAGACAAACCCTAGCAGGAAGTTAATTTCACAAGTTAAAGAGTTGTCGGTAGGAAACGTCTTTAGAATCGCACAGTACGCGACGGCTGCGATTCCAGTGTGTAAGATGAATTCCCAGCCATCGGCGAGCGGTGTGATCGTAAAATGAGGCTGTTGGTAATTGATAATTCTCACTCACCGTAAGCGGCGAGAATTGTCTTAAGTCTTGTATATGAGCTTAAGATCATGGACAACCTCACAGCTCGAGTGTACACTGATTCACAAGGTTCTAGCTGGTATCTAGGTGCTCTCGCCTATAGGTGGCACTACACCAGGGACAATTAAATAAAATATAGTTTAAAAAAACTAAAAAAATACGCTTTAATAGTAAATTGAACTAAAAAGCAGAAAATAATTTTTAATTACAAGTGATAAATTGAAAATTCATTTCGTTGTAAAAAAAGCGTGGGGTACTTCTTATATTTTTGTAATAACTACTTTTATAAATAGATGCTACTGACATATAACAATAACCACGCTTTTTTTACAAAGAAATTAATTTTCGTTTTATTATTTATTTCAACATTATTTTCTGCTTTTTAGTTCAATTTACTATTAAAGCGTATTTTTTAATCTATATTTTATTTTTTCATTATTAGTTAAATTCTTGTATTGTCATAGGTCTTGAATACGTGTGCAAATTTTCAAATCAATTTGACGTCTTGAAGTAGGTGAAATTTGCGTTGAAAGATTCCGTTACATAGATACATACAGGTGAAGCTAATAAAAGCGTATTAAAAATAAAAAGAAGGTAGCTCAGTTGGACGAAAACGCCATCGGTTCATTCAAGTTCCACACATTGAGTGAGTTGTGACTTTTTCATTTAAATATTGGGAAAAATTCTCGTTAATTGGTCGAAATAAACTGTTAAATAGTAGTGTAATGAACATTTTCTTACCATATTTTATACATAACGTCAGGAATCATGTAAGCATATAGTTCAACTGATGTAAAGCGGTAACCGTAGCCTATAAACAACCGCAATACATTAAGTCTCTCCCGCGCGATGCCACCCCTGCAGTTAACACAGCGACTTGTTAGGAGCCTACTGTTGACCTCTCACGCAGGAGCACAACAATCCTTTGATATCTCTCTTAAAAACACCCAGACGAAGAAAAACAGGCGTGTTCATACACAAAACTGTTTATCCTGTGTGGGAATCGAAATCATTGGCGCCAAATTATCCTTAATAACCAGTTAATCAGTTTTATTACAAGATCGTATTGTCATCTCCGAATTAAAGTACCTGAAACCAAACAAAAAATCCATTGAATAACAAGATTAATGTCGACACCATTATTGAGCAGCCCATACATTATCGATAATCATGATAGTACGTACTTGTAACTACTTTACTATTGACAATCTAGTGGATGAATGAAGAGATTTTATCGAATGAAGGAATAACATAAATACTGATAGTATATGAGTTGCATGATTACACGGAGTGAAAGGCAATAAAGTACAGCTAAGAGAAGATCACGACTAACCATAGAGGAAATAACCTATGGAGAACCGATGAGACCGATATTACTTAGTAACTCAATTCACCTCTACGGGTCGGGGGCGGTGAAGTAGAACGCGCAGCTCTAATTGGCTAGTTCGCGGATCATAATCGAGGCAGATTGGTTAAAATATTCTCTCATTGGTTTAGTAGTCTCGAATCGCTGACATATTTGGGCGCTTAAATATAGTCTTCATACGCTGTCAAATAGTTTACTGGTTTGTGCGCTTAACACTCGAAGTGCGATTATAGCTCTTATTTACTTATTCAATTGCACATGTCATATGAGTAGTACATTGGTACTACTCATACCATTGCGCCATTGGTGGACTTTAAATTATACTTGTATACTCATTTACTGTACTTATTACGTATATAAGATAAGAACGGTACATAAGACAAAATTTAAAGTTTGACGTGCATTTTACTGTACAAGCGTCAGTCTCTACTTGTACATAAAAGGCATACAAATGAGTACATAATCTCTAACAGAATTATCTCTACCAATTTTACAGGACTAAGTATAAGTTTCTAGTACGAAAACATACAAATTTATATATCGTACTCTTTACAAAAAAAGTCTACTAATTTTTGTAAAGAGACGTGTCATTAAAGGTCAATGACCAGCGCATGGCTGACGCTCAGCTGATCGTTGAGCATTGGCCTTTCGTGACACATTTTCTTACAAAAACGTTTTCCATAGTGACTACAGCAAAAAGCTTTTTAAGAAAAGCGTGAAATGATTCGCACGAGTGACACCCCTGGTGTTGCAACTGTATGTAGACTACAGTAATTGCTTACAATAAGCAGACCGTATGACTGTTTACTTCCTTAGTGATACAAAAAAATCGGCCAAGTGCGAGTCGGACTCGCGCACGAAGGGTTCCGTACCATTATCTATAAAAATAGCAAAAAAAATCACGTCATTGTATGGGAGCCCCCCTTAAATATTTGTTTTATTTTAATTATTTATTCTTAAAGTGAATATATTACTAAATATTCTGTGAATATTTCAAGCGTCTACCTGTTGCCGTTATCAATATCAAGCAAAAATTAGCAAAAAAATTTGTTGTTTGGGAGCCCCCTTAAATATTTATTTTATTCCATTTTTAGTATTTGTTGTTATAGCGGCAACAGAAATACATAATCTGTGAAAATTTCAACTGTCTGACTATCACGGTTCAAGAGATACAGCATGGCGACAGACAGACGGACGGATGGACGGACGGACAGCGGAGCCTCAGTAATAGGGTTCCGTTTTACCCTTTGGGTACGGAACCCTAAAAAAATAAACTCATCGCGTCATTATCAGAACGAGTGGCCCTAAAATGTCGCAATCGTGCAAAACTAAAACGCCAATCTACATTCGCACTTCGAATTGTGGTCATTACATATCGTCATACATGTTTGTATTGACAATTGACACCCGAATGAATTGAGACTTTTCGCAGGTGGTATGCCTGTTTGTTACCTTAGTATTTTTTTTATACTACGACGGATAGCAAACAAGCATACGGCCCGCCTGATGTAAAGCTGTTACCGTAGTCTAAAAACGCTAGCAACAAAAAGAATGTCGATAGTGTGTTACCACCCGCGCTGTCAACACAGCGGCTTCTCATCTTCTTGTAACCTCACTCGCAGGAACACAACAAGCCTCCAGGGAGCTGTTATTTGGCTGCCGTTTTGAGGTGAAGGTACTTCTCCAGACGGACTAACGTCGTGACCTACCTCTCGTTCGCGAGAGCCTCGTCTGTTGACAAACAGGGTGCACCACGTGCAGATGAGGTTGGCTTTGGCTCTAAAGGTGACATTGAGCTTTATACACCCCAAATCATTAAAGATAACCTCGCCGCGCCATTATCAAAACAAGCGGCCCTAAAATGTCGCAATCGTGCAAAACTAAAACGCCAATCTGCATTCGCCATTCGAATTGTGGCCATTACAGGTCGTCGTACAAACAACTCGAACGAATGGAACTTATCGCTGTTACGAAACCAAACAATATGGAGATTTGAAATTTCACGAACAATTTCGCAATGGTTTCTCTGGGTGTTTAGTTATCTATCCGAGGCCGTGACTGATTTACGTTTATTTGTATTTTTACCTGTTACTTGTATCACTGTTATAGTCCGCGTGCTGGCTGTCGTCCGCAGTACGTCACTTTTTACTGCGTTACATATAAGTAATCATTACGAGAGCAGTGCTAACCCAGTGGATAGAGAACCGACCTATTATCTGACGGTCGCTAGTTCGAATCGTAGCGTGGACATGTACCATTAAATTCGTGTTTCCTTTATTTACATATTTGTATATGAAGGAACACATCGTTGAATGAAGAAAATCACATGTTCAAGAAATTACATTTGGAGAGACGTGTAACCTGAGGTCTAGTTCTGCCTCTGGGTTGTGGAGATCTGATGGCTGTCGCTCTATGTAATAATGAGCCCTAAACAGCGGACCCCACCAATCCTAAGTGGGTTAAGCTAAACAAATCCAAGGTGACAAACAAGCATACGCCCTGCCTGATGGTAAACAGTCACCGTAGCCTATGGACATTTGCAACACCAGGGGTGTCACTCATGCGTTGCAGACCCTCTATGAACCTCTTTGCGTCTTTCTTGAAGAGTCCCATGCTGTAGTCCCTTGGGAAAACCTAGGCATTCCACAACTTGAGAGTTCTCGAAAGAAAACTTCTCGGGAACCGAAAGGTACGCGACCATTGCGGCTCCAGCATGTGAGGGTGAATTTCCCGCCGCCGGCGAGCGGTGCGGTTATGAAAAGTAGCTGTCGGCATCATATCGAAGAATTCTTCATAACACAACCCGTTGTACAATCGGTAGAACACACAAAGGGAGGCAAAATCTCTCCTTAAACTTATGAGAAGATATACAGAGAAATGAAGGAATACAAAGACGTACTTATCTCTTTAAGGGTTTCTTGTAGTCAACCTTGAAGGTAATCGAAGATATAAAAAATAATTATTACAATTCAATTTTGGGGCGCAAGTGCCTCCCTATCATGTCATGAGAGTCAACATCATCTGCATGTAGACCATATGGATCTCGAGAAACAGCACAAACCGACTGGGGAAGAAGTACCTCCATAATCCCCTGGAGGTTTGTTATATTCCTGTAAGTGAGGTTACCAGTAAGCGCTAAAGAAGTTGCGTGTTAGCAGCGGGGATGGCTACGCACGAGCGATACTTCTTGTGCTGTTAGCGTACATAGGCTACGGTAACCACTTCACATCTGTACCGTAGACTTGTTTGCCCCCGACGTAGCATAAGAACAAAAGTACTACCAAGAGAACTATGAAAAGTTAGATATTTATACAATGCAATTATTATGGCGAATAGTCGAGTGAAACTAGAGCCGCCATCGTGAAAAGTCAAAACTAAACTAAAAAAAAAAAGCCGTCAAGTGCGAGTCTGACTCGCGCACCGAGGATTCCTTAAAAAAAATTTTACTCCTTCTTTTTTCTACATTCCTTTTGAGGTACGGAACCCTAAAAATGGACACAATAATATAAATAAATGTTTTTGGACAAATTACACAGCGCCATCCAGCCCCTAATTAAGCGAAGCTTGAGTTATGGGTATAATGCAACTGATAAAAATACGTAAATACATTTTTTTTACATATACTTATGATACACAATGAAATTGCACTTGTTATAAGGATTTTACGTCCCTTATTCGTTTACGTTCGTATCTAAACTGCGAAAATATTACCCGAGAAGAATCCACCTTTACTGCCCATAGACGGCATATACGGGCAATATTGTAATATATCACCGGATGTATCCCTCCGACCCTATTTCAAATTTATGAAAATTCTACCTCTGACCTGTGCCTCTATATACTTTAAGAAGTAAATATCGTAAACAGAAATAATCGTAGTAATAATATATATGTATCCATACCACTGTTGGAGGTTGGCTGGAAGAAATCTCTCTTAGAGATAAGCTCGAGTTTGCGAACTATTAAATATTGCAACTTTTTAATTTAATGTGTGTTTTAGATGATAATAATATACACGTATTTATTCCACAAAATATATATATCTATAACTTCACGCCAAATCCCTTGCGGGGTAGGCAGAGAGAACCGAGCGCCACGTGACTCGATCCTTACATAACTCACTCGCTTCTCCAACATTCATTGCACTTCTCATGCACGCTCGCCGGTTTCTAGGGCTCCTGACATCACCTTCTGATAGAACACGACCAATTTGGTCATGGTAGGTAAGTCTTGGCCTTCCTCGGCTCCTACATCCTTCCACTTTTGCATTGTATATCTGCTTCGTCATTCTTTCATCTTGCATTATTTCTACGTGTCTGAACCAATGGAGCATGCTTTTTCTTATTTTAACATCGACGCTCTCTTTCCTACCAACTCTGTTTCTTACATCATTGCGAATACGGTCTACAAGCCTTACGCCACAAATTTTGCGCAGCGCTCGCATTTCGACCGCGTTTATTCTACTTTCATGCTCTTTCTGCCATACCCAGCTCTCGCTTTCATAAGTTAGCGTTAGGATCAGCCACAAAATATATATATCTAATAAAAAGCTAAAGTTACGCGTTCATGAATATTCCGTGGGAGCGAGCGTACAGGCGAGCTAAAGTTACTTGTACTAATAATAAATGGATTTTACATTCGGTTTGGTGCAAAGTTGTAGAATTTACGGGAGCCCACCACGAACCCGCATTCGTTCGGATTTCTCAGATCCATTGTGTCTGTTCAGTTCACAATATATTTTACTGCAAATATTTCAAAAAGTTATATTGGAAACATAAAACCTATTTTTAACTTTTTTTTCAACTCTAAAAAATATGGAGGAGATTCATCGAAGCCCGTTTTTACTCAACGCGCGTTTAGAAATATACCGTCCGTCTTCTTCTAATGAATCTATATAAACTTCTAAACCCTATGTACGATGATCTGACAAGACCGCAGGGAGCCGATGGATGGATGGCAAGCGGCACAAGACCGGTCGTTATGGAAGACTAAATCCAAAGACTTGAACCGTGAACCACTCAATGGCAATTCTTGTTCATGGATATTGTGAGCGGATGGATGACAGAGGATAAATTTTTAAATTATTAATAACTAGCTTTTACCCGCGGCTTCGCTCGCATTGATAAAATATATATATTTTTTAAATAAAAATATATTTTTCAAATAACAACTCCCTGGAGGATTATTGTGTAATAAATTATAATTAAAAATATACCTACATTGAAGTGTTGTAGGTACGTACCGACGGACATTTTTGTAGCATTAGGGTTTGTGCGCATGAACATATCTGTTTGTCTTGGTCTGGATGTTTAAAGAGAGGTAGGGCGCATCAAAGCAGCCCATCCGGGGAAGTACCTCCACCTCACAGTAAACCGCAGCCAAATAACAACTCCCCGGAGGATTATTGTGTTCCTGCGAGTGAGCGAGATCACCAGCTCCTAAGGAGTTGGAGCGCCAGCAGCAAAGGTTGCACCGCGCGAGTCATATTTAATGTATTGCATGCGTTCGTAGGCTACGGTAACCGCTTTACATCAGGTGGGGCTTGTACGCCTCCCGACTTTGTATAAAACATTCAACACAACGTAACTTGCAGTGACTATCAACAACTTTCTATTTGATATTATCTTTTAAAGATTCAATATCACACAACATACACAAAATCTTGCATGACATAATACAAACAAATTTGGTACTGTTATACAATACATGTACAAGTAGATAATTAATAATTCGGGCCAAGTGCCACTTCGGTCCGGTTCTGCGCTAGAATTTTAATTTTAGGGTCGACATTTATAGTTTGACGTGCTCGTTGAGTGGACACGGTACGAGTGAATAAGCTTTATGTACAAGCATATTTGTGAATCACTAGCTACTGGTTGCAACTCGATTTTATAGTTAGCAGGCAGCTATACCGCCTGCCTGATTTAATGTAAAATGTTTATTTTTTTTTAAATACCACTAAGGTGACAATCAAGCATACGGCCTGCCTGATGGTAGACAGTCACAAAAACCTCTTCACGTATTTCTTAAAGAATTCCATGGTTATTGTAGGTAGACAACGAACGATTGCAATACAAGTATCACTCGCGCGTAATTTTACTACGGGCTTCTATGAGGTGGAGGTACTTCCCCGGTCGGTCTGCCTAGATTCAGGTTTTTTGCATGTCTCTCAAAGTACATGCCTCTCCAAGAAATCGAACCAGGAAATCTATACCTTCACACCAAATCCCTTGCGGGGTAGGCAGAGGGAACCGAGCGCCACGTGATTCGAACTCGCTTCTTTAACATTCATTGCTATTCTCATGCACGCTCGCCGGTTTCTAGGGCTCCTGACATCACCTTCTGATAGAACACGACCAATTTGGTCATGGTAGGTAAGTCTTGGCTTTCCTCGGTACCTACAACCTTTCACTTTTGCATTGTATATCTGCTTCGTCATTCTTTCATCTTGCATTCTTTCTACATGCCCGAACCAACGGCGCATGCCTCTTCTTATTTTAACACCGACGCTCTCTAACGAATGAAGTACTCAGTATAAATTATCAAAGTAACAAAAACGAACAGTAAATGTATATTCCCCTTTCAGCCAATTATCACAAAACGAAGCATAATGAAAGACAAACGCAAACAACAAATCGTGCTTGAATTAAATGAGTCCATTTAGTTGCAGCAAGGTTTCTTTGTTAATATTAATTGGGCACTGGGCTTGGAGATCGTCACCTTTATTCAAATACCATTTTTTTTATACTACCTAGGAAGGTATACAAGCATACGGCCCACCTTAAGTAAAGCGGGTACCGTAGCCTATTAACGCTTGCGATATAGTAACTATCAATCGCGCGATGCCTCCTATGCTGCTTACACAGTAACTCCTTGGGAGCTTACTGTTGACCTCACTCACACGCAGGAACACATACAACCCTCTAGGGAGTTGTTATTTGGCTGTGATTTTATGTGAGGTGAAGGTACTTCCCCAGACGGGCTGCTTTGATGCGCCCTACCTCTCTTAATGTTTTTCTGCTTTTCTCTCAGACAGGTATATTTTTTTTCTCTTCTAATCAAAAACAGTGACAGCCCAAATGTTAAAGAACCGAGCTATTCACCGGTGGCCATTGGTTTGAATCCAGGTGTGAGCATGTACTAAATGAATAAATATTGAATTTATATAAGTACTGAATTTATATACATACTTGTAATTATCACTGCGGCGATGAAGGAAAACACCGTGAGTAACTCCGCATGTGCTGGAAATTATATTTTGAAAAACATAGGGCATCGAAAGACAAGTCACGTAACCCAAGAAAGGTCTGGTTTTTCCTCTGGGTCCCTTCATATTAACATCGGCATCTTCGCCAAACACTTAAAATTAGGACGTGAACCCAACGAATACTATTTGTATTAGGAAACGAGATAAAACTATGGTGCACCACGTACAGATAATATGGCCTTCACCTTTTTTTATATAACGGATGACAAACATACGCCGCACCTGATGTAAAGCGGTTACAGTAGCCTACGAACGCTAATAAAATATTATCACTCACGCGAAGCCACTTCTGCTGCTAACACTGTAACTCCTTAGGAGCTTACTGGTGAGCTTACTCACAAGCAGGAGCACAACAACCCTCTAGGGAGTTGTTATTTGGCTGCGGTTTTCTGTGAGGTGGAGGTACTTCCCCAGACGGGCCGCTTTAATGCGTCCTACCTCTCTTAAAAAACGTGTCTTAAAAATCTAAAAAGTGTAAACTATCAGTACAGACACCACGGTGGAACGGTATAGACTTGTTCAGACTTAAAACAGTCCCATGTTCTATTATCTACATAAATCCAAAAGTGTAATTTACGAAGTTATCTAACTACACTCTGCTTTGTTTGCAAGTTAGTTATATGCTTCAGCGCGGTCTCAACATATACACAAGTTGCGTTTATTTACAACAAAGGAAGACAACTTCTACTCGTTGCGTAAACTTTCAGCCTGTAAGCCTGTTAGACGGCGATGTACAACTATCATACATATATTATCTACATTTAGCAGTCACTTATTACGGCCTCCTCGTTCAGGGTTCCGTTGTGCTGCTGGTATATCGCAGAAAAATGACCCATTTGTCATAAAATTGAGAATATATATTAACACATAGGTGACAGGCACAAAACAATAAACCTGAGACCTGAGACTGCACATGAATGCATCCCGAGCTCACCAAACTTTATGTTTTAGTAATTTTTAGCACCTACATTTCTGAGAGATTCGAGCATACTGACCAATGGAAGTATACAAGCCGGTAAATGACGCGATGTTAGCTCGTGAACTAACCAAACAGAGCTGCGCCGCAGTAGACTTATAAACTGTCTACTGTGGCTGCGCGTGCTAATCCCCCCGTAGCGATGAATGGAGTTACAGAATCACAGAAATCCGCAGCCGCGCGCCCGCAGGAACACAACAACCCTCTAGGGAGTTGTTATTTAACAACTCCCTAGAGGGTTGTTGTATTCCTGCGTGTGAGTGAGGTCCCAAGGAGTTGCTGTGTAAGCAGCAGAGGAGGCATCGCGCGAGTGATACTTAATTATATCACAAGAGTTAATAGGCTACGGTATCCGCTTCACATCAGGTGGGCCATATGCTTGTATGCCGCCCGACGTAGTATAAAAAAAAGTTACCACGGAAAATCGGTTCTCCATTATGTTATTACCTTCATGGTAAGATCTAAGCGAGCTTATCAACGATTGCTCCAAATTTTGTTTGGCTATGCTCAGTTAAGCGGGCTTACATTTCTTGCTGCTTTTCTTATTACCTATATTGATTAAATAATAAGTAAATATTGAATAATAAAATGATTTTCCTATGGCGTACGCCTAAAACGTGTTGTTTCATAAGTGTACCTTGAACACAAAAAGTTTGCGGAACACAGGCCTAGTGGTGAGTCAACTTGTTGCCGACTGTTCCTTGGTTCAAATCCTGGTGGGCATGTACCACTAAATTCGTGTTTACGGGTTCGTACATATCGAAGGAAAACATCGCGACGAAACCCGCGAGTCTAAGAAGTTATATTTCGAAGACGTGTGACTCAACGCAAGGTAGGTCTGCGCAAGTCTTGCACATGAGAAACAGAGAGGTGGTAACGGCGCAGGGAGATAATAGCAAAAGTTATGGGAAGTATGACGAAATTTGATCTACATAACAGAGAAGGAGGATGAAAGGGAAGCAAATGGAGGGTAGAAAAATATAGGGAGAATGACATTGCGGGGGTAGAGAGTTAATGGGATAACAAGAAGATGGCTACATAACAGAGAAGGAGGATGAAAGGGAAGCAAATGGAGGGAAGAAAACATAAGGAAAATGACATTGCGGGGGTAGAGAGTTAATGGGAATGTATTTGTTTACGTTAAAACACAACATATTGACACCATTTGTTGATAGAGACCGAATAGTAACTTAAACACAAATGCTACTCAGGTAAATACGTGGGTAAAAGCTAGTTTCAGATTAAATTAAGTACATACGAGCACACAAGTAAAACCAAAAACATCTTGTATTCATCTTGTTTCAATAGGTACCGTATTTCTTGGCAGTAATTAATTATGTACCTACTAATTATCTTTACGTGCGGAAGATCAGAGAGTTTAACTTGAAACGTAAACTTATTTAGCGTACTGAGAGGAACTCAGAAGCTCTGACACTTTTCAGGAAATAGCTTTTCCGTCATCTTGTGTAAGTTGTTAAAACCATGTCGTACTTGTGCACAATATCGTGTTTACTACATTCTATTTCGGCTTAAGATTAGTAAAAAATAAAATATCGGCTTGGTTTATTTGTTTATTCAATTGCACATATTAGAATAAATTAGTACTAAAAACCATTTTTAGAAACAAGCTCTAAAACGAAGCTAAAAAGAAGAAACTAAACTTTAAATTAAATCAAACGCAAGGTTGTAATATACAAAAATTGTTGTGTTTCTTCAACAATGATTACACCGATTAGAAGTATTTTTGTAGGGAATATACAGTTAAATTATGAGAATATTCCAAGGCTATCGTCGATGCCATCACTGTCCTGGGTACAATATTCACCTGCTGAATGACTATATCCATGACCAGGTCAAAAAGAAAATTGCATCTGTTGCCAAAGTTATTAGGAAGAAATTCAAAAAGTCCTAACAAACTCAAATAGCCAATGATATGTTCGTATATGATATGCCCAGTGAAACGGAAGAAACAATTTTATATGGTCTTCCAAGCATTATCATGTTTCCTAATCCATTAGGACTAGTGGGGTCCGCAACGTAAGCCTAAGGATTTGGCGACGAAACTGATTTTGACATGAAGAGACTGCCGTCAGACATCCACAACCCAGAGGGAAAACCAGACCTTTCTTAAGTTAGGTCACACGTTTTTTGAAATAAAATTTCTTGGACGTGCGGGTTTCGTCACGATGTTTTTCTTCATCGCGGAGCAAGTAATAGTTCGGTGACTTTGTTCTTTACTCGTATATGGTGGAGACGATACACTCTTGTACACATGTTTTACTAAAATAAATTGACCATTGGAGCTAAATTTGTATTTGCAAATCTATTTAGGAATAAATAGATATTTGTTAGTAGCTCCGTTTTCTGTAAGTTTCGGTTTAGATGTAAAATTGTTATCTCGATTTCTTACTCATATTACATACTCAACATTTATTATGCCCTTATCATTAATTATTAAGGTTACAATATCTAGTATGGCATAATGAGTACCTTACTTCTTATTAAATTCTGACTAAATGAAACTTGAATCCTATTTGTATTAGTAAACCTCGGCAGGGCAGTTCATTTTGCAAACAGTGTAGAAAACTACATCCATATTGCCGGAAATTACACAGATTTGGGTGGAATAAGGTGAATAAAATCTTTACAAACATCTCTATACAAACGGATGGCATGTCAGTTTCATTTGTGCTCTCCGGAAGCGGGGCCATCTGCCTCGTGCTTGAGTGTATGAATCAAACACGTCAATCGTGAAGGACTCTATCGCAGACACACACAGGCAACATTATGCTCCTTTTATACTTATATTTGGTATATTCTACTTGTATATCTTCACACCAGGTCGTTTGCGGGGTAGGCAGAGAGAACTGAGCGCCATAAGACGCCGTCCTTTCATACTTCACTCGCTTCTGTGACATTCATAGCTCTCTTTATGCACGATCGCCGGTTCCTGCGGCTCCTGACATCACCTTCTGATAAAACACGATCGATTTGGTCATGGTAGGTTAGTCTGTCTTCCTCGGCTCCTACATACTTTCACTTTTGCATTAATAATAATAATAAATAATTACAACATAACATGAATCTTCTTAAAAGGGCCTCTACGCGTTGGATCCATATCCCCGCGCACGCCTATTAAATGACCGGGATAATGCCCGTGAATAAAAATAAAATAAATAATAATAATCTAAAGTATATCTGTTTCGTCATTCTTTCGTCCCCCATTCTTTCTGCATGTCCGAACCAACGGAGCATGCCTTTTCTTATCTTAACACCAACAGAAATCTCTTTCAGACCAACTCTTTCTCTCACGTCTTCATTACGAACGCGGTCAGCAAGCGTTATGTCACAAATTTTGCGCAATGTTCTCATGTCGACCGCATTTATTCTACGTTCATGCTCTCTCTGCCATACCCAGCTGTCACTTCCGAAAGTAATATAAGAAGAGAATTTTACAGGGTCGGCAACGATGAGTAACACCCAAATTCTTTTTTTTTTTTTTTTTTTAATAGAAATCACATCCACAGGCTCTTTGGCCCGTGCCTTTTATATTTTTCTTTTATATACACCCAAATTCAAATGTCCATAGGTTACTGTATCAGCTTATATTATAGCCATCGGGTAGCCCGTACGCTTGTTTGCCATATTAGTGGTATAAAAATAAAATAGTGACCGTAACACCGCTAAATGTCATTTTTTCCAGTTATTTGAATTTAAAAACCAAGCTACTAACTTTCGATAACATTTTTATAATTAATTTTTTTTTATCGATTTATAAATTAAGGAGTTCTTACGTAACAAATAAAATAATTTAAAAAAATACAACCGCATTGATATCCTTCTCCTTTTTTGAAGTCGGTTAAAAGTTATATAATTAGGAACGCGTTGATGTCTTCCACTTTCCCTTAAAAGATCTATGCGCTCGCTAGGTTGCTGGAGATCTCTTTCATGGCGAACGGTAGCGAAGCGATGACCCAAGCTAGTGAGTATGGAAACTTCTCACAATACGGACCGTGGTCCTGAAGAAAAGACTCCTGCATCTGGTTCTTGACCAAATAGCCGAGCGAGTCTTTTTTTATACCACTAAGGTGGCAATCAAGCATACGGCCTGCCTGATGGTAAACGGTCACCATAGCCTATGGACATTTGGAACACCAGGGGTGTCACTCATGCGTTGCCGACCCTAAGTCTCTCAAAATAACGGTCAAGGCTCTTCGCTATAAGCCCGTTTGCCACCAGGACTATTGGAACAATTACCATTGATTCCATATCCCACATGGCGGTAACGTCGTGAACCAAATTCATGTGCAAGTTTCTCTTTCACAGTCTTCACGAGGTTTTCATCACGGGGAATGGCAACGTCAACGAGTCTCCCGATCTGTTACTACGACATCAGGTCTATTAGCGACAACAGCCCTGTCTGTGACCGGTAGACCGGTAACAGTACAGCTTGATATTACCGTTCTCGAAAACTTGCATCAGTGCATATTTATAATATGGTACCACAAATTTAAGAGCCGTATTTTGCTGGTGTATAATCCTAGTTATTTGATTGTAAACCTAAGTAAGTACTCGCCGTTAGCAAGACGGGAACAACCAAAACTATATGCCTGCCTGATTCTCCAGGAGGCTATTCGAGAAATATCGACGTTCCATCCTTCAGAATATATTTCTGGTAGTAGATCGTCCTGATAACTTTGTCCATAATTGTACAGACAAAACCTCTGGTTTCCCCAAACAGAACAACGAAATGTAACCAGGCCACCGACGTTAGAGTCTATATCAGTCCCATTAAGGGTTCGGTAGAACCTCCCATGTAGATCCTTGCCCTTTCATACTTCCTTACATAAAAATAATGGACTATTTTAATAAGAGACGGACGCCTGCCATGATTACCATATCTGATTGCTAGTTCCGGCAGGCGGTGACTCGCCACTCCCTGGATAGACCCCCGAAATGCCAGAGTTATATATTTATTATTATTCTCATAATAATTCTTAAAATGAATTAATACATTACTATTTACAATTAATGAATACAGCAGTATCAATCATTACATTACCTTCTAAATGAGACAGCAAACCTGCCTACTTAATATTCCTTTACCGTACATCCAACTAATGACGTCCTATTAAAGCCTACGCAACAATTAATTTAAACGTTGTACTTATACCCAGAATCATTAAGTTCAAAATTGAATACAAAAGATTTCAGTCCATACCCTCAGACAGGAAGTCATCGATTCCATAATCAAGCCTTTGACAATACAAAGTAGACCTCAACACCTACGTAATAGGTACCATATATTATTAAGCACAATTGTATATGTTCTATTGTATTATATAATTTCAAAATATACTAAGTTCAAAAAGGGTGAATGGATTTCTACTCCTGTATATTGTAACTGACTTATAAAAGAGAGCATTTGATGTTCGTCACAATTTTTTTTTTGTAACGAATTTGGATAGTGATTTTAAATTATATTCTATTAAGGTTTATCGCGTAAACTAGGTGTCATGACTAAAAAAGTTTAATAAACCGGAATATTAAAGAAGACAGCAGTCAAAAACAATTCCTTATAGGTTTGTTGTGTTCCTGCATTCCTGTGCAGTCACCAGCAACTTCTGAACGGTTCTGAATGGAACATGTATCTTATTTAAACAGGTATAGATCATATTTGTTTTTGTTTTTCGCCCATGAAAATATAGACCTACAAGAGAAGGACTAACCCACACCCGGGTGTGCGTTACTCATTCTTCCGTGAGGGGATCAGTCCGGGACCTGATGGGAGTTACGTGGTGGTGAACTCTCTTGAATACCATTTCAGACGGAACGAGTTATGTCATACTCCTACTGACTAAACACCGCCTAAGGAATGCCTTTAGAATTTGTTGCTTTATTATACGTTTCTTTTAATATTTAATTAATTGACGATTCAACGACGCAAATATTACTTGACTTGATTCCCGTATTAAAATTTAAAGACAAGTTACACTTAGCCGCAATTAGCGGCCGGTCTTGCCGGTGAGAGAAAAGGACGGGGATACTTATCGCTTGATTTATAACGAAACTTATAAAGGCCGGAGTGTTTACCATTTTTATCTCGTCTCGTGGAACGCCCTTTAGTATGGTTGACATCTAAGTATATTTTGTTTGGTGAGCAACGTAACATTGGTAAATATCACATGCGTCCGTTTTTGTTGTCAATCTTCGGTGTATTGAGTGTATCAGTTGTATGTAGTGAATTGTAATATTCGGTACATACGAGTACAACAGTGCGTGTCGGAATTATATTTAGAATGTTCCATTTCATTGTCGGCGCGTCACTTGTCTAAATGTACATAATTTAAAAATATTATATGGTGAGAATAAAACATTGCCGTAATGTAGTTTGGCATATATATATAATAACATCACTGTAAAATATACATATATTCAATAATTATCTACAATGAAATACCAAATAAGTTTAAAATGGCAAAGGGAAATATATTTAATAAGAATTTGGCTAGCAGTAACTGGTTTTATATTGATAATGAATTTTTAAATTATTGTGACAAAAATACTGTTTAATATTTGCACGTATGCATGCAGTCTAAATACATGTACCAATGTACCTGAATATGATCTTATATAATATTGAGTATTCTGGCAAATAAATGATTATGATTACTTTGGAACATGAAATAAATCATTAAATAAAAATAAAAAATATGGACGCTTGTAGTATCAGGCGCATTAATCGTCTGTTTGCTAGTTTTACCATAAAATCCATTAGCAATAATGTCCATTCAACATCACAATGCAATTTAAGAGTTCACTGCGGTTTTACACACATGAACGCAGACTTACATGACATAATGACAAGAATCATCCAGCATCCATCTAAGGGCCGACGCATACGATTTTAACACCTCGCCTAATTTTATAACAGTATTCATGCGTCAAACCCGCATCATAGTTACGCTCCGTTTGATGGAAGGGGTTACCAAAAAGAAAAATTTTATATTTTGCCCTCACGTGCACTTAAACACGTCTTACATTATTATTACCATTTTATAGCCATTGTTCTCAGAATTAGCGTTCAACACAGTGGTCGAAATTCTAAACACAATAATCTATATTGAAAATTTGAGGAAAATAAACATGATTTTATATGTTCACGACATTTTTTTCTACTGTTTAAATTTTTTTATTGATATTATTACTACTGTGTAGTTGTTAAACAAAAAGAAAATCGAGATGCGGTTAACAGAAAAAAATGATATTGTACTGTTTTGTACGCCTATTTATATAGCACACTGCGACTGCCTTCGTGGTATTCCGTGGAAACCGCTTTATCTTAATACATTTCGAGCCTCAAACGAGGCTCGCGGGGTCTGACGAGTTAATTTCTTTCCTTACTCGTATCGTGATATTCAATAGTTTATAACCTTCGTCAAGAATTGGGATATCAAAAGCAAAAGATTTTTTCAAATCTGACGCACATTCACATTTCGGACTATCTCCTCAAGCGTCTTACAATGTGCATTTTTCGATTAGTGGTCGATTTTCGTGAACTTTTCTCTTCGGCCATCAGCTCTTAGAGCTCGGTACCCTGCCCACTGCCACCTCAGCTTGCTAATCCTTAGAGTAAAATCGGTCACTCTAGTTCTACTACGATTGTATTCATTCCTGAATCTATTACGGAGAGAGAGAGCATGCATGGCCCACTCCATCGCACGCTGTGCACGCTTGAGCTTTCTGTATGATGCCGATAGATAAAAGTTTATTTTTAATAAAGTACCCTGACATTAAATCCGTCAGTCTGCACTGGCCCTAAACATCAACAACGCTCAAATTCTTGTAACTTTCATTCACAGTGAGCGGATAACAATATAATAAGTTCAAAAGCAGATTCTCATGTTTCACAAAATAGCTGACATTAGATGAATCGCCACATAATACTTTCACTAGGACCAAAAAACTATAATTACGCGGGTTGGCATCATCGCTACAATTTAGACTGCGGTCCAAGTAATGAACTTTGATATAATCCGGAAATAACTAGTATATTATTATCACTGCTAGGCCGAAAATAAATCAATTGATGCCCGACTAATATTGGAAGGACAAGGAGTTAATGTAAAAAAAAGCTGTTTGTTTGTTTGCTGTGTAAGCAGCAGAGGAGGCATCGCGCGAGTGATACTTAATATATCGCAAGCGTTAATAGGCTACGGTATCCGTTTTACATCAAGTGGACCGTATGCTTGTATGCCCTCGACGTAGTATATAAAAAAAACATAGGTCGCGAATAATTTACCAACAGCAAAATAACTTTGTAATCACAAAAAAAATTCGTTAATTATTTTCGCAAATATTTTTTTTGTGATGTAACTACAAATTTACGATTTACGGATTTCCTTTACTTGTACTACTCGTACAATGGTGAAACGCATTGTTAATTTATTTCGACGCCAACGCCATTCTACGATAAAGAAAAGAAAACTTCTAGAAATAAATAACACACAAAATGATTTTATTAAAAAAAATGTGAGACGTGTCACAGAGCCCGTATGGTCCCAATGGAAAATAAACAATTTTTCTTTATGTTATAATTATTTTTTATCTTAACGGCACCTCGTCGGGTGGTAGCTGCTACTGTGTACATCGTTTCTTTACCACCCGAGATTATAAAGATAATATAAAATGAGAACTTCATTTGTCATTGGGCCCAAGATAAGTTTTATATTTAAATATTAATCATTTGTAATAGTTTCCCTTTCTCTTTTTATCTCTCAGTAATAGGGATTATGCATGAATTTTAAAAAGTAAAACAAATAACAGGTTTCTTTGAATTTTTTTTAGTTTAGTTTTGGTGTAAAAATCGTAAAAAACAGTTTCTATAATAAAAATAAACTAATACATAATTCGAATCATTGTCATATTTTGAACATGTTTTACTATGACAACGTCAATGTGAACGTCACGTAATGAAATGCCACTTCTAAACAGCATTGTCTCGCAAACTAATTATCGTAGGAAAAGTTTACTTTGAAAAATCTTCCTGTCTATATCTCCTGTTTTAAAATTTGTCCTAAAAATGTTTCATTCATATTCTCTATGCGAAAATGACTATTGGCTTTGGCATTCCAGTTGCCAATGTGCCACCTCTAATAGAGTACACCACGTGCATGTGTACTGAGTTTAGCATTGGCTTTAAAGAAGTTAATAACATCCCTAATTCAGCTATCAAACGTAACGAATTTCTCTATCGCCTAAATCATAAAACACATGACAGGCAAAGCTCTTTATGTGACGTGAAGATGATAATTTATAACAAAAACACACGCCTGTTGCTCGTAACTTGTAAACATAATAATGCTAGTGCCGTACCGGGCGCAATTTAAAGGTCATTGCATCATTCACGATGGCACGAGACCTGAGAATTTGACATTAAACGCGAAATACTAAGGTTACACCGTCTCCTACAACCAAGGTTTAGTTTAGGACACAATGTTGAACAGAGGAATCACGGGCTCAAATTCATATGAATATTACAATATTATTTAGAACATCGCTGTTTTTTTTAATAGCAGAATCACCACCTGAATTGCAAACACTAGTTACAACAATGAAAGATGATTGTATGAAGAAAGGCTTACAATTGAATGCGAAGAAAACCAAAATAATGGTATTTGAAAGAGAGGCAACCAGAACGAATACGAGGATTACGGTTGATGATGTAGTGTTGGAGCAAGTGAATGAGATTGAATACGTTGAAAACGCTTTTAGCAAGGATGGAAGGTACACAGGTAATGTGGGGAGACGAGAGAGTGCAGGGAACAGCTTGAATGGTACGTTGGGTAAACTTCTAGGCAACCGAAATCTAAGCTAGAAGGCACCGTTCGCTGTACGCAACGCGGCGCTGATCCCAACGCTAAGTTATGGAAGTGAAAGCTGGGAAAGAGAGAGCATGAAAGTAGAATAAATGCGGTCGAGATGCGAGCATTGCGCAAAATTTGTGGCATAACGCTCGCTGACCACGTTCGTAATGATGACATAAGAAAGAGAGTTGGACTGAAAGAGTGTCGTTGTTAAGATAAGAATAGGCATGCTCCGTTGGTTCGGACATGTAGAAATAATGCAGGATGAAATAATGACGAAACAGATATACAATGCGAAAGTAGAAGGGTGTAAGAGCCGAGGAAAACCAATACTACCATGACCAAATTGGTCGTGTTTTATCATCAGGAGCCCTAGGAATCGGCGAGCGTGCATGAAAATAGCTATGAATGTTAAAGAGGCGAGTGAGGTGTGTAAGACCGCGTCTTATGGCGCTGTGTTATCTCTGTCTACCCCGCATGGGACCTGGCGTAAATACATACATACAATATCTTTTTTTTTTCGGTCAGTAGTTTACTGTATGCGAATCGCTTGTATAGGTCTTGTCATAAAATGTCACGATACCTATATGTTATGACAAGGCCGCTTATATCTTTAACTGCAGCACAAACCTGCTTTATTTTAATACCAGTATTTAAGGCAATGAAGTCATTATGCGGTGGTGCACATATCGCTGGCGTAAATGATGCTGTAATTGCGCGCAGAACGTCGCTTTTGGGAACTAAATTTGCCATCGTACTGTGTATAAAGTGATTATTTGAAAGAGAGTGTCGGTGTTAAAATAAAAGAGGCATGCTCCGTTGATTCACCCGTTGAGAAAGAATGCAAGAAAAAAGAATTACAAAACAGATACACAACTCGAAAGTAGAAGTATGTAGGAGCAGAGAAAGGCCAAGGCTTACTTACGATGACCAAATTGATCTTGTTTTATCAGAAGTTGTTGTTTTATGAGAAGAGCTATGAACTTTAAAGAAGCGAGTGAGGTGTGTAAGGATCGAGTCATGTTGCGTTCGGTTCTATCTGCCTTATGGCGTAGACAGATAGACAATTATTAAGCTATTTTTTTCAGTGTATCACCGGCCTATGTACATTATCCTTCAACGAGAAATGTCTCCCATCCCTTTTATGGCATTCCTAATGTTTGTCTGTTATGCAACCCTTTTTCCCCGAACATGCATATCACTGCGATGTGTCGTGTTGTACGAACAATTAACTTCGTACTACTGTGTTGAATCACGCGACATTACTATAATGGGCGCGTTTATGACCTTTACGATTTTATCATTCAAAGGAGAGGTAGGGCACAGTTATATTTATTAAATGGCCCGCCTGGGTAAGTATCATCACCTTGCATAATACCGCAGCCAAATTACATAAACTCCTAATGAATTGCTGGGTAAGTAGCGCGAAATAACCCATGGAGAACTGATGTGATCGATATTACATAGTACAAAAGTAGATTTTGAATTAAACAGTTTTTACCGGAAGCATCGCGTGATTTATTTATTTTGTAGAATCTGACGTTTCGAATGCTTTGCAGCGTCCGTGGTCGCATGAAGACTAAGGTGACATTTGTCTTACATTGGCTATTCAATTATTACATCTACCGACATGGATGGATTAATTATATACGTTCCGATTCACACAAAAATCGCTCACGGTGTCCGAATGTTTTTGCGCAATAATTAAAACATGAAGCGCTAGATCGTTCACAGGGCATTATTATCTCGCGACCAAAAAGTTGTAAGCGCCATGAAATTCTTGGCGCTTACGCGTTTCAACGTAGTTTATCAACATCGCTGTTTGGTTTAACCGGCGCAGGGTGCTTGCGTGAGTGTGCGTGTGTGTTTGAGTTTTAGAGATTGGCGATGATGATGATGGTAATGATGATGGTGAAAGAGTCGTTGAAATTATGGATGAAAGTTGATTTTTCTGAGAGATAAACTTTTTAATGTAAAATAATTGTAATAGTTCTGAAGTGTTAAATTTTTAATGTAATATAAATTGTCATGTTTGTGTACGATAGCGCAATAAATGAATATTATATTTTACCACATACATGATAGTACTTATATACTATATAACAGATGCATAAAAGCCGTGGTTGACGGTGGATGCTCCGATAGTACGGATATCAATGCTGGCGTCCCTCAGGGTTCTGTACTGTCTCCGACGCTGTTTCTGCTGCATATCAATGATATGTTGTCAATTGATGGCATTCATTGTTATGCGGACGACAGCACCGGGGACACTATTACACAGACCGTGCAAACATCCCTCGATCCCTTGTGGAGGAAAGCCGCGACAAACTTGTGTCTGAAATGGATGGTACTCTGGCTAAAGTATCCGACTGGGGGCGGCTTAATTCAACCCCAAGAAGACACAAGTTTGCGCGTTCACCGCTAAGAAAACTCCATTTGCTGTGGTTCCTAAATTCCAGAACACACCTCTTACCGTCACCAAAAGTATTAGGATGCTTGGCGTCGAGATCTCCAGTGATGTGCAATATCGAAATCACC
Organism: Pyralis farinalis; assembly: GCA_947507595.1. Lineage (NCBI taxonomy): Eukaryota > Metazoa > Arthropoda > Insecta > Lepidoptera > Pyralidae > Pyralis > Pyralis farinalis. Next base: position 5,042,898 of record OX382261.1, on the reverse strand, counting down.
TGGAGGAGAAGGTCAAGCTGGCGTCGAAAAAACTTGGTGTGCTCAACAGGGCTAAGCAGTACTTCAGTGCGGGGCAAAGTCTTATATTATACAAGTCTCAAGTCAGACCGCACTTGGAGTACCGCAGTCACCATTGGGCGGGAGCACCTGGATGCCAGCTTGGACCGTGTGATTCGATTCAGAGACGAGCTGTGAGAATTGTCGACAATCCTAAGCTTACACACGGTATTGAGCCCGTAAGTTTAAGGAGAGACTTTGCCTCCCTTTGTGTGTTCTACCGATTAAGATTGTACAACGGGTTGTGTTCTGAAGAGTTGTTCGAAATGATGCCGACAGCTACTTTTTATAACCGCACCGCTCGCCGACGGCGTGGAGTTCACCCTCACCGAAGAACCGCAATGGTCACGTACTGTGCGGTTCCAGAGAAGTTTTCTTCCGAGAACACTCAAGCTGTGGAATGAGCTCCCAGCCGAGGTTTTTCCAAGTGACTACAGCATAGAGTTCTTCAAGAAATACGTGAAGAGGTTTTTAGAGGGGCGTCAACGCATGAGTGACGCCCCTGGTGTTGCAAATGTCCATGGGCTACGGTGACATCAGGCAGGCCGTATGCTTGATTGCCACCTTAGTGGTATAAACAAAAATACTGATAAATAAAGCAATTCGTGCGAAATTATTCCGTAACCATTCCAAAATATTCAAAAATGCACAACGTTAATGTTCAAGTTTTCACTTCTGCCGACACTCCCGGAGTGCAACCCGTTTTTTTTTTTTATATTAGTTCAGCATAGTGGCTCCTCTTTTCCTGATGGTAACCGAAAGAGGAGCCAAATCGCAACTGCAACCGATAAAATACTACACCGTATCCTGTCAGTTGACGCTGCCATTCTTATTATTCTTAAGCAATTACCATATGCTTTAGGTTTTTCGCATATAAACGTATTCTGAAATATCTCACCGACCGTCCCGAGCAAGGATTACTGCCAATCCACGTCTCCATTTTTACATCAGATCTGACGCGCTCCAAACAAGCTTATGCAGATCGGGCTTTACCTGTAAAAGGACAACATATTTTAATACTTGTCTCAAAAATATACGAGTATGATGAAATATATGATTCTGATAAATTTTCTTCGTACGCATATTTCCATGAATCAATTCAACTCGCAACACAATATACCCTATATTGTGTTTCACTGTATTTTATACAACGTCGAAAGACATATAAACATACAGTCCACCTGATATAAAGCGGTTACCGGAGCCTATGAACGCCTGCAATACATTACACATCATTCGCGCAATGACACTGTAGAGATTGATTTAGAGCATGTCCTGTATTTCGACGATAAGCGCCGAGGTCTTGTTTTATTATACGCGACAAAGTCCTAGCGGGAATCTTTATTTCTCGCGATAAGATTTTTTGTTACCTGGCTTTAACAGCATTAACAGCCTTTGTAGTTCTAACAGCACGCGGTCGCCCCAATCTTTTATGGTCTTCAACAGAGGAAGTGTTGGTATATCTGTCGATAGTGCGATATACGAAAATACGGCTGATTCCAAGCTTGTGAAGTGTCTAGAATATGACCGACGGCTCCATATGACATATATGAGTTATAATCGCACGACAAATGACAAGAGTAATCTGATTTTAGCTGTACAAACATAGGTAAAGCAATACTATTCAGAAAAACATGACATGGATGTAACTTCTTCGTCTTTTTCTTAGCGTTATCCCGCTTCCTAAGCAATTCGTATTGGCGGGGTCCGTTACCTAAGTCTAAGGATTTGGCGAAGATACTGATTGATATCTCCAAAACCCAAAGGGAAACCGAACCTTTGTCACACGTTTTCAAGACAAATATACGCGAATTTACTGATACATGTCCCCACCAGGAATCAAACCAGTTGGTTAAATAGGCTGCTTGTTTAGGCTATCACTGATTTAATGAGATTGTCCTAACCAGCTATTTATATATACTAGTAGCTGCACCCCGCTACTTCATTTGCGCGTATCCTGGTATCCTGGTATCCGGTGAAAACAGCTTTTTCTTACTTTATTTTCTTTTCCTCGGCTTCTAACGACAGTATCGCGATGCTGAATAGCCTTCCTCAAGAATTGAGCTATCAAATGCAAAAAGAATTTTTCAAATCCGACTTGTAGTTCCAGAGATTAGCTCGTTCAAACATACAAACAATCAAGCAAACAAATTATTCCGCTTTGTATATTAGAATATTTTTTTTTTATTCAATGTCAGAGACATACGAGCATACAGCCCACCTGATGTAAAGCGGTTACCGCAGCCTATGAACGCTTGTAATACATTAAGTATCAGCCACCTCTGCTGCTAACACAGCAACGCCTTAAGAGCTTGCTGGTGACCTCACTCACACGACAACACTCCAGATAGTTGTTATTTGGCTGCAGTTTTCTGTGAGGTGGAGGTATTTCCCCAGATAGACGCATCTTGCTTTGATGCGCCCTAATATATAATAACATAGGATCTACATGTTTGAAGTACTTACAATAACAGCGAACGAAACCAGAGCGGAATATGTAAGGGCCATGAATCAGTACCACTAGCCAGTCCACTGGATAATGGTTGTAAATAGTTGCCCTTTGGTACCTCCCAAGTCATCAATTCGAGTAACGGTACAGTTGCGGTCACGGCCGCGCTATCTCACGGCAACAGCTCTGACATACTCCTACTTTAATACTCGCCACGGAACAAAATCAAAATCACGACTTGGAGATTCACAACTCAATGGGCTGTACCAATGTGTTGGTAACTCGAAACTGAATCGAACTGTTGACGAATTGTCATGAAACTTGGTTACTCTCTCTCCAATATTATAATACCGAACATTTTTTTTACAACACCGCAGTGACAATTATCAAAATTATTTATACACCAACAGAATTGTATTTCATTAATTTGTATTTTAAAATGGCGCACATAGTTATATATCTACGTACAGTTATTTATTATGACATCTTGCTCTAACAAAGAGACAAATGATAGGGCATACCTGTCGTTAGAAAGAGATGAATACATATATATCTTAAGACATTTGTGCTTTGTGGGGAAGTACGTATAGACGAGACGAGAGAGCGTGGCCAACTGAATGCGAGTTGAGCAATTACCTTACTTTCGTATTGCCATTCTAGAGCGTGTACGACGTATCTATAACTATAAAAACATCTTAGCAACACCGGCGAATTTTTTCTATCCTAACTTACTTACTAAGTTATTATTACTAGTAAATAACAGCAAGCTGTGTAGGCAGAGCTGATATTTTTTAAATTAAAAAAATATTTAAATATTCTATTTTGAATTTTTTTAAAATATATGGAACCCTGTACGACATCTAGCGACGAGTGCTGTTACTTTTTCTGTTGATGGGAGTGCAGTGCAGACTCTGCACTGCAGAGTGGCCGGCCATACGTTTTCCCATATGTTTTTTTTTCTAATTGGAACGATTTTGGACCCTTCTTCCTCACCAACGAACATTTAAATTTCAAATTAAAGGATACAAAACTACAATATGTTAGCTATTAGTGTGTCGATTTTGGAGTTTCTCACTATTACCGTCTAAACGCTAGCTGGATGACATCAGTCTACCCCAAACGACAATTTTGAGGGTAATGTGGCTCCGCTGGCTATCGCAGCTCTGCCAATCAACTGCAAGGATCTATTACAATGACATAACATGAGTAGTAGATAAAGAACTGGCCTATTGACCAACTGCTCGCCGGTTCGAATCTTGTACTGGTGTGTGTCACTAAATTCTGTTTTCGGATTTATATACATATTTATCACTTGCTCGGCGGTGAAAGAAAACATCGATTAGAAACCCACACGTTCAGATAATTATATTACGAAAGATGTGTAACGTAACTTAAGAAAGATCTGGTTTTTCCTCTGCATTGTGGATGTCTGACGGCTGTCGCTCCATGTAAAAATCTGTATGTAAGTCCAATCTTAAGGCCTAGGTAGCGGATCCTAATCCATTAGGATTAGCGAGAACTTTGCGGGGATTTTGACGGTGAAAATAAAAAGGATCTATAACAAATTACCAAATACCATAACACACCTACCTTATCAAATATGGCTTAAGGCAAGTATTTATATTCAATAAATTAATATCTTAATTAAAAAAACAAACACACCTTGATATTTGTATACACAATAATGTACTTAATTTAATATAAGTGTATGACGATATGACGAGCTCGGTGGCGCAGTGGCGAAACGCGTTGTTACGCTACTTTGACACCAACGCTCGTGAGTTCGATTCCCACACAGTACAAACATTTGTGTGCATGAACATGTCTGTTTGTCTTGGTCTGGGTATTTTCTATGTATAATAAGCATGTATTTACAAAAAAAAAATGTATTTGCGTATGTTTATCAGTTGTCTAGTACCCATAACACAAGCTTCGCTTACTTTGGGGCTAGGTGGCGCTGTGTAATTTGTCCGACAATATTTATTTTTAATTATTATTATATTGTATTATTAACTGTACAATATTTACATTAGTTGTATGTCAAAGTTAAATTGAAAAACTCGATCTGTAAATGACCACATTCATAAATATTTTATACTTACATTCATATATTTCTGCAAGTGTATGAAGACAGTAGAAGTGTGAACCACTTCACATTGTGACTTCATTCATTTGCAAACATTACATTTTCTTTCTTTGTAGCATTTGCTCCTCCATGAGGTCGCCACTCGCCACCAGTGTGGAGAAGAGTTGCAGTATTAGCTAATTAGTCAGTGTGTCCTTTTTAAATAAGACTTCGCGGCCTTGGATACTAGATATCCCAAATTTTAACATAAAATTTTAGTTCATTGCGCGCTGAACACGAGTGTTTTATGTTATTTTTAAATTAATATGTTATTTTTGTCTTTCGTCTGTGCTATTTGTGTTATTGCAATGATGTTTCATGTGTATTTTGTTCACTTTCTTTTTAGCATCTATTACTTAATAATAATCTATTAATAATTAAATTCGTCTGTGCTATTTAATTTTGTGTTATTGCAATGATGTTTTATGTGTATTTTGTTCACTTTCTTTTTAGCATCTATTACTTAATTGTTAACTTTCTATTGAATATGTCATCCTAGACGGAAAATCGGGTTAGGGTCACGCAGTGATCTCAGCACTAATTCCTGATTGTCTGACTGCGCATATCCACATATGTTCTTTTTCCATCTGCTATATTTCATTTTCTGTTCTCTTTGTAATTTTATACGTGATTTTAGAATATATACGTATATACAATTCTGTTTCTATTAGCAGCAGAGATAGCATGAAAACCACGCGGTACAAAACTGTTTAAAAAAAACAGTAGTCGAAGTTATTTTGCCACCTTGTGCGTGATTTCACGCACTAATCACTTTACTCTAAAGTAAAACGTGCGTGTTCAATAGATACCAATAGTAGAAGTCGCACGGTTCTTATCTAAAAGAGGATCGCTCGAAGGGACCTGTTGCTACGACTCCAGCCGTAAGCCTGCAAATGGCCGCTATAAAAATAAATATAACACGCGAAAGCGCTGAACTGCGGTAACAATGTACCCGCAATCCAAATACGATCTTACTGCCATAGTGATAAAGTTAAAATTGGTTCCACGAAACAGCTGCAATTTCAATATGTAGCGTATAGGGTTGCCACCATGCTATAAAACTTTTACTTTTGTTTTTAGATTCAATCTTTAAATATACACGCGGGTTCCTTTGAATCCCAAATGCCAAATTGATTTTTAATAGATAATGGCGTTGTTTCTAAATTTCATATGCATATACGTACGTACGTATACTAATTTATAAGAGGAAAGCGAAAGAAAATGCGTGTTATCCCTGATGGTAAATGATCATGATGACCGCGCCCATAGACATCAGAAAAGATCAAGACTTCATAGAATCTTTGTTAGCCTTTTGAAAAATGGGGTTTCTCTGTACGACGCACCTTTTTTACACGATTACACTCAAGTCTATGTGGTTGTATTTACACATATTCCTTTGTAGCCTATTGAACAGAACTACACTATTGAACTGATTTTGATTACTGAGTTGTCAATTGCTTTATTTTAAAAGTCCGGGTGCAAAAATCTACATATTATCTACATACAATAAAAATGAATGTACCTAGTTGTTTTTATGTTTCGTATCATATCAAGTCAAATTGACAGCAGAGTACAATAATATATGTACAGTACAATATTAAAATATACCTAAGAACCCAAGTACATTTTTATTTATTTGATGAACCGTTTACAATGTGTCAGGATAGGTAGTCAGGTCAGTGACTCGAAGCATGTGGGCTTCGGGGTTCCTCAGGGAAGCATTCTAGGTCCCTCTCTTTTCATCGTCCATCTCAATAATATACTATCAACCTCCAAAGATTGTGAGATGATCTGTTATGCCGATGACACAGCAGTTATATTCCACGGGCGTTCCTGGCTAGAAGCTCAACAAAAAGCGGAGTCTGGGATGCGTATAATTTATAAGTGGTTAAATAAGAATCTTCTGACTTTGAATGCTTCAAAAACTAAATTTTAGAGTTTTCACAAAACATCACTCTCTGACCCTTTGATACGTCGCTGGGTACCGTACGCTAATTTTACACTTTAAGGTTTGTGGGAGACTGCTGCCTGAACTGGGTTAATAAATAACCCGTATTACAGGTCACCAGGCCCCGCTCCCTCCCTCCCACCATGTTATCAAATATTAAAGTTCATGGTTGTGACTGTGCTCTTTCTTCTAATGGTTCAGATTGTGAATGCAACACTATTGCTCGGGTGAATACGTTGCGGTATCTGGGAGTGGAAATCGACGAAAAACTGAATTTCAAGAGGCACATTTCAATCACCGCGTCAAGAACTCGTAAACTTATTCATACTTTGAAGTTGCTGAGGGAAGTCACCGAAGGCCCCCTGTTGAAAAAAGTGTACTTAGCTTTGTGTCAGTCTATCTTAAATTACTGTATTCTGGCCTGGGGTGGAATAGCAAAGTCGACCCTAATAGTACTGGAGAGAGTTCAGCGCGCTGTTCTAAAGGTGTTACTCAGGATGCCACGTAGATTTTGTACATTTGACTTGTACAGGGAAGCAGATGTTCTAAGTGTTCTGAAGTTATTTCTGATGCGCGCCACACTATACATGCATAAATGTGTCACAAGTTCATCTACATATAATGCAATGCTAGAAAAAAGAGTCTTTAAGATTCCTGTTACTGATACAAATACCACCTTTGCTCAACGATTTAAAGCATTTCTCTTTCCTCTAGTATACAACAGATTAGTGAAATAAAATGTTGTTGTAATTACGAAGCAAGAAATCGTTTAAAATTATTTTTAATACAATTGGACTATGAGGAATCAGAAAATATAATTAGGACTAGCTTATGCCCGCGGCTTCGCATGCGTAGATTTTGGAATTTCAGCAGTTTTACTTTTATTTTACTTCTTATTTTTTAGTACATCAAATATCCATATTTGTGTAGTAATGAAGATATGTCACGGCCTGTTCGGTTTTCATTAACTATTATTTGATACTGGCTGTATACACTCAAAGCACCTCTTTATTCTCAACATTGCCTATTTTAAAAACATAAAAGTTTCAAGCCACTTAAAAAAATATCTGCCTGGGTTGAAATTAAAAAAAATCTTCCTTATCTCTCGTATGCATTACAAAAGGAACCTATTGGTGAGTCAGTGAATTAGACAGGAACTCCATTTTTATTAATATAGATTAGCGTCTCGTTCAAACACAATTTCAACCCCCTTTTCACCTCACCTCACCTCGCTAAGTGTGGAATTTTTGAAAACGTTAAAACGATTTTTTTCTGGATTCTAATAGAGAGTATCTATACAAAGTTTCAAGTCACTAACTTCAAAAAGTTTTCTGCTCCATACAAACTGTCAACCCCTCTTTCAGCCCCTAAAGGTGGAATTTTGAAAAACGCTGAAATTACTTATTTGACGTCTTGATTGAGAGTATATTTACAGTCTAAAGCAGCTCACTTTAAAAAATAACAATTTCTTAATAATTCAACTTTTAGTTCAAGAAATACTTTTGACCTCCATTACACCCGGGGTGGAATTTTTGAAACTACTTTTTTGGATTTTAATAAAGAGTATCTGTATAAAGTTTCAAGTCACTAACTTGAAATAATTTTTGAATTCCATACAAACTGTCAAGCCCCTCTTCACTCTCGTGAGGTTTATAAAAGTAACCTCTTTGCAAAATTTCAGCTTTCTAGGTTCAAGAGTTTGGCTACGGAGTTGATGAGTCAGTGAATTAGTCAGAAACTCCAGTTTTATATATATAGATATCCGCCTTAGATTGTGATAAGACGTCTTATTGTAGGCAATTTCTTAATATTACCAATCTCTTAATTTAGTATTATGGAAAGAGGAGATCTTGTTTCCATAAATATTTTTATAAACCAGCATACGGTCTGCCTTATGGTAAGCCGTCAGTCTATGGACATTTGCAACATCAGGGTTGTTTTACTCGTGCGTTGCCGACTCTGTACTAAACATAGAATAAATAATAATAATTAATCCGAATATTGCAACAAAATTTTTTTGTTGTAATAATCAAGATGATCATCACCAACGCTACGTCGAAGTACGAATTAGAACTTTTTTTTTGACCTGACTATGTAGTTAGCCCCGAGTGGGCTGTTACTACGTCAGCGGATTAAGTCAAATCAGTCATCACTGAGGTCAATACTTTATGAGCTACAAAAGAAACCATAGCGCGTTTCAATTTGGCTTATGGCGCCATCTCTTAGCAATAATTGGAACTAATCGAAACTAATACACATATATGCCTCTGTTTTTAACCCCCGACGAAAACACGATGGGGTGTTATAAGTTAGACATTAGTGTGTGTGTGTGTGTGTGTGTGTCTCTATGTGATTCTGAGTCTTTCTGTGTCATCGTAGCTCCCGCACGGATGAACCGATTTAGATTTATTTTTTTGTTTGAAAGGTGTATTAGTCGGGAGTATTCTTAGCTATGTTAGGTGAAAATTGGACCAGCACTCAAATGAAAAGGCGAATGACGAACTGACTTTCTGGACTGTCGGGGAAGTTTGTTTCATGCCTTTCAGTAAAGAACCTTCATGCTGAATTTCATTCGAATAACTTCAAAAACGGCAAAGTTTCATACTAAATTTGCACCCCCGTTTTACCCCCTTAGGGGATGAATTTCCAAAAATCCTTTCTTAGTGCTCCCCTACGTTATAAAAGGAACCCCTGTGCAAAATTTCAAGTTTCTAACCCTTATAGTTTAGGCCCTGCGTTGATATGTCAGTCAGTCAGCTTCTCCTTTTATATATATATATATAGATAGATAGAAGATAGATGATTTTTGAGAAAAATATTTTACTCGTGTTTCATGCCTTGCAATAAAGAACCTTCATGCTGAATTTCATTCGAATAACTTCAAAAACGGCAAAATTTCATACTAACTTTGCATCCCCGTTTTACCGCCCTTAAGGGATGATTTTTGAGAAAAATATTTTACTCGTGTTTCATGCCTTTCAATAAAGAACCTTTATGCTGAATTCATTCGAATAACTTCAAAAACGGTAAAGTTTCATACTAACTTTGTGCCCCCATTTAACCCCCTAAGGGATGAATTTTGAAAAAATATTTTACTCATGTTTCATGCCTATCAGTAAAGAACTTTCATGCTGAATTTCATTCGAATAACTTCAAAGACGGCAAAGTTTCATACTAAATTTGCAACCCCGTTTTACCCCCTTAGGGGATGAATTTCCAAAAATCCCTTCTTAGTGCTCCCCTACCTTATAAAAGGAACCCCCGTGCAAAATTTCAAGTTTCTAACCCTTATAATTTAGGCCCTGCGTTGATATGTCAGTCAGTCAGCTTCTCCTTTTATATATATAGATTATTTCTTAAACTTATAATACATCGAACTTATAATACCAAATCTTCAGTAACTTGTAATTGAAATATGTTAGTTTTACTTTCCACAACATCACTCTATACAATATATATATATATATATCTCACACACTCACACACACAAACTCATTTCATAAATGCACGTGCGCTTCAAATACTATTGAATAAAGATTACTTTATTTGAATTCATGTTACATGGATGCACTCTTGTGGATTGTAGCTTCTATATCTATATTTTTTCTTTGTATAACTTTAATGAATTAAATTCCCCTCTACTTTATTTATTTTATCATATATCGAATTTATTTAATGTAACATTTTTCTCGCCGCAACGCAACATATTTTTTAAGATACTTTTTAAGAACTGTAACTATGTATTCTACTGTACTCATTTGACGCCCACGACACAGGCCTAGCCTAGTGTGGGGTCAGTGCAACTCGGATCTGTTTTAAACCTATTTTTCGAAATAAAGTTATTATTATTATTATTTCATTTCGGCGTTTTTGAATAGACTGTGTATCGGCAGTTCTGATTGTTTTTAAACAAAAAACAAGCATACTGCCAGCCTGATGTAAGAATTTGCCATTAGGTATTATTTTCAATTCCAACGCATTTACAAATTACAATACAATACACTTTATTGCACCAAAAGCAAAATACATAAAAGCAATTACAATATCGCGATGCGATCTCTTCCAAACAACCTTTGGGTAGAGGAGAAATAAGGAAACAAGGTAGGGCAGCGCAGAGCAAAACTTAAGGAAAATAAAACTAATTATATAAATATGCATAAATAAATACATAAACATACATATATCTATACTATTATTATAAAGAGGAAATATTTGTATGTATGTTATGAATAAATTCAAAAACTACTGGGCCGATTTCAAAAATTCTTTCACCATTAGAATGCTACAATATAAATGCTTAACATAGGCTATAAAATATTTTGAAAATAGTTAGGGATCCGTATGAAAACTTCGATAATGTGTGAAAAAGATACCAAAAAATCCTTATACCGCGTACGCTGCTGAAACTATTGACAATAGAGCAAAGTAATGTACTACAGTTTTATAGAGGACATTAATATCTACAAAAAAGTCCGCGATACCATATGTCTAACTATTACAGTTACGTCACAATAACTACTTTTTCATGTTAAATAATATAGTAACGCCGGTACAAACTAGGCCACATTATTCGTACCTTGGTATTAATCCTTATCCAAATAAATCATTTCGTATTCAAGACTGTTTCAATGCCTGTAGGTTACTCTTTACTATCTACAAGAATTTTTAAATTCTCTCTATACCGCCGGCTTGCCACCACACGAACTGAAATTAAAAGTAGGTACTTCCATAATGCTGTTGAAAAATTTAAGCCCTCCCAATAAGTGTAATGGCACAAGGCTTTTGATAAAGGAATTACGAGACAATCTGATTATAGCAACAATCATCACCGGTCCCACGGCCGGACAGCTAGCTCACATTCCGCGGATCCCGATGATACCAACAGATTTGCCCATGTCTTTCAATTATCAAGTATGTTTGAATTTTGAAGTAATGGTGAAGAGTATAACAATGGAACTCGGTAAGAGCGGTATTAAATCAATAAATAACCGTTCGAAATACTTCCCGTGACATAGTTTGTAAACGCCAAGAAAGACAACGTTCCATTGTGTAGATAGCGAGTCCAGACAATTAGTTATTGGATGGCGTAGGACAATTCAACTTAAGATATTTATTTCTGGAGTTTAAAGTTTAACTCTTGTGCTGTCAAAATTTCCTAGTGGTTTTATTATTGACAACCCTAGCTAGCAAATCAATACGGCACGTAATCTATTTAAAATTTTATTACTAGAGCCGTAGAGATCGAAATAGAACAGAAATGGTCCGCTTTGTAGTCTGTAAGTGCTTCGAATTCGTTTATACCTCATTCGTACTTTCTTCCTTAAAGGATGTTATTAGAGTTTTGGGGATTGGTATTTGAAAATGATTCTAACTTGCATCCATTTTTATAATATTTTGTATAACTTACATTCACCTAATCTCTTCTGAGATGAGATATTTTTCAATTGCTTCTACTTTGCTAACCTTTTTAAATAATTTGTAAGACCTCTTAGGGTTTTACTCGGCCCATAAAACTGAACAACGTTACCAAAGGTATATCAATAAAAAATACTTTCTACAATTACCTATTATGTTTTCACAACGAGTCATGCAAGCATACGGACCACGTAATGTAAAGCGGTTACCGTAGCCTATGAACTATTACTATAAATTAACTATCGCTCGCGCGTAGCCACCTCTATTGCTAACACAGCAACTCATTACTCATCACTCGCAGGAATACAACACCCTCTAGGGAGTTGTTATTTCGCTGCAGTTTTCTATGAGGTGGAGATACCCAGACAGGGTGCTTTAACGCGCCCTACGTCTATTAAAAACAAACACATCCGAAAACACCCCGACATATTCAGGCACATGTGGGAACCCACAAGCCTTATTGTCAAAGTTGCATTACTAACCGGAGAACTCGATAAAAGGCTATAGGTTTTTTATAAATGTATGTTTGTAAACTTTACAAAACAGCACTCTTTACAGCGTGTCTCTGAACCATACAATAGTTTCCAAAACAACAGCCTTAAATTAATGGTCGTGGTCCCATCGGCGATGCTCTTGACCACCCAGGAAAAATTACGTGATCCCACTGGTGATGATAATAGCAGCCAACGTGTTAGTCGGGTAAAAACAAGATAGCCATTGGACAAGCTTGGTGGCGCAGTGGTTAGTGACGCTCCTTTGACACCAGGATGATGGTCCGATTGGGTCCTATTCCCACACAGGACACATTTTGTGCATGAACATGTCTGTTTGTCTTAGTCTCGGTGTTTTTAAGAAAGGTAGGGCGCATCAAAGCAGCCCGTCTGGAGCAGTACCTCCACCTCAAAGAAAACTGCAGCCTAATAACAACTCCTTAGAGGATTATTGTGTTCTTGCAAGTGAGTGAGGTTACCAGTAAGATCCTAAGGAGTTACTGTGCTAATAGCAGAGGTGGCATCGATACGAGCAATACTTAATTTACTCACTTAACATCAGGTGGGCCGTATACTTGTATGCCTCCCAACGTTGTATAAAAAGACTCAAATACTCAGACTCCCACCGTCTGCCGTCTCTACCACACAGGTACACACATCGCCGATTTATTTGCAATGCCATTAGCTGACAGACATAACGCACACAATTTTGTTTACGACCGTGAAGGCTGTGGGAATGTTTGCCACCCGTCAACAATAACTAACAAACTAATGTATGTATCGAACCAAGGTAGACATCATTGTCCAATCCAATATTCAACTACTACGCAATACCGACAGGCAAAAGTATTAGAAGATGGATGACCATCTCTGGAATCGAAGTCAACCCTTCCTGCAACGGGCGCATCCCACCATCACATATTCTTCTTCTTCGCATTATCCCGTTTCCTAATCCATTAGGTTTGGCGGGATCCGCTACCTAAACCTAAGGATTTGGCGAAGACCACATGGACATTTTTACATGGACGACTGCCGTCAGACCTCCACAACCCTAAGGGAACACCATATCATTTTAGGTTAGGTCACATGTCATTAAAAATATAATTTCTTGGACGTGTGTGTTTCCTCACGATGTTTTCCTTCACCGCCGAGCTAGTATTAAATATCCTACTAACATTATAAATGCGAAAGTTTGTATGTATGGATGTTTGTTGCTCTTTCACGCTTAAACGGCTGAACGGATTTAAATGAAATTTGGCACGTAGATAGATTATGATCTGGATTAACACATAGGCTACTTTATTTGACTCCACGCGGGCGGAGCCGCGGGCAGCAGCTAGTGTAACATAAATTCGAAAACACGAATTCAGTGTTACCTGCCCTCGCCAGGATCCGAACCGGGATTTCGAACATCCCACCATCATATCTATTGGTGAAGTGACCCCGCCATTATCACTCAATTTAAAGCAACAATCTCCTTACAGAAGAGCTCAGAGAATTGACAATCCCGTATCGTTTTATTGGAGTTCTCCAAGATAGTCCGAGATATCAAGGAAGGTTTGAGAACCTTGTCAGCATTGCTGCTACTGCAACACGGTTCGGGCTTGCGGCCAGTTTATAACAAAGATCATAAGAGTTATAATAGCAATATGTTTTGACGATGTCGGTGGCGCCGTGGTTAATAAGGCGAATTTGATACCAACGCTTGTGGGTTCAATTCCACACAGGACATGCATTTGCATGAACAGCATGTCTTTATCTTACACACTCGCAGAAACACAGCAACCTTCCCTTTAAATTGGCCGCGGTGTTCTGTGAGGTGAAGATATTTCCCCAGACTACTTTGATGCGTCCTACCTCCCAGCTTACAATTAAGCAGGCCGCTTATTTACCGCGTAAATGGCACATAAAGTACACACGCAGTACACCATAAATGAATATACACATCAAAAGATGAGCCTAGCATTTCTAATTAGGCATTGCGTAAACTGTGTAGCATTAAATAATTACATTACTAAGCCGAGACGTAGTAATATTTTCTCGACAATCTTCTTGGCTCTTTTCTCGGCCAAGGGTGATATATTACCGCTGTCTCGGCTTTACGGCGATGTAATGTCTTCGTTTACTATATATTACAGTTTATTCGTGACTTCGCTTGTTTTTGCCGTATCATAGCAAAAGTTATCGGGATGGAATCAATCATGTCTTTATATAAATAAATAAAGACAAAACAGTCAGACAAGCTCGGTAACGCAGTGGTCAGTAACTCTATTTTGATACCAACGCTCGTGGGTTCGATTCTCACACAGGACAAACATTTGTGTGCGTGAACATGTCTGTTTGTCTTGTTCTGTGTGTTTTTAAGAGAAGTAGGGCGCAAAGCAGCGCGTCTAGGGAAGTACCTCCACCTCACAGAAAAGCTGCAGCGCAGCCGCAGCTAAATAACAACTCCCTGGAGAGTTGTTGCGTTCCTGCTAGTGAGTGAGGTCACTAGTAAGCTGCAAAGAAGTCGCTGTGTGCTGAGGCGTCATCGCCCGAGAGATAATTATGTTACAAACGTTCATAGGCTACGGTAACACAAAAAAAAATGGAAAAGTAGAAAAAAGATAAGATGAACATGATAATTCGTATATGTGTTCCTGTAACTTTCAATAATGACAACGGTCTGAAATTCCAATGACATACTCGTATACCACAATCCGTCCAAACATTGGGGCCCACCAAATTATTGGCATCCTTACATTTACAGATAATTTACTATTACGATAACATTTATAAATAATAGGATTCCAATACTTTGCATGGAATGTGACAATAGTTGGGTTTCAGCATGTAAATAAATAAATAAATATTGTCGGACAAATTACACAGCGCCATGTAGCCCTAAAGTAAGCGAAGCTTGTGTTATGGGTACTAGACAACTGATAAACATACGTAAATACATTTTTTTTTTGTAAATACATACTTATTATACATAGAAAATACCCAGACCAAGACAAACAGACATGTTCATGCACACAAATGTTTGTACTGTGTGGGAATCGAACCCACGAACGTTGGTGTCAAAGTAGCATAACACCGCGTTTCACCACTGCGCCACCGAGCTCATCAGTGGACAATTAAATCTTTTTTTTATGTTATCCAAGTGTTAATACTGAAAGTAATGTATTGAGAGAAAGTTTGAGACTGATTCACATTCATTATAAGTAATTTTAATCGTATTAGAGTACATTTGACATTAAATATTTTTAATTATTTCATGATTGCTTCCCAAAGTGCCAACAATGGGGTGGATTACCCTATATATATTATTTAACTACCCTTTAAACTATGTTACTATATAACAATTTGCACAAGATATTTGTCGTTGTTTAACTTAAATTTTAACTTAAATTACAGATAAATAAAATTGGAGTGTCTGTTTGTAATATTAAAATAACCGCTTTTTACTAAATTATGGATATATACACGGTACATATACCAAAATGAATATTTTTACAATTTTTGTCTGTCTGTCTGTCGTTTGTTCCGGCTAATCTCTGAAACGGCTGGACCAATTTTGACAGGACTTTCACTGGTAGGTAGCTGATGTAATAAGGAGTACCTTAGGCTACCTTTATTTTAGAAATTTTATTTATTTTTATTAATATAAATAAATAATAAAAAAAAACTATTCCGCGCGGACGAAGTCGAGACACAGTTAGTCATCAATAAAAAAACATACCATTTTAGTTACTAAAAGATTACGTTGAGGAATAATTTTTTTATTAAGATTTTTTTGTATATGTATATTTTCAAGGTTTGTTAATTTGTTTCATAGAAGTCTTTCATTTCTATGGAATGATCGTTAAAATTGATCATTGTGTCCACAGAATACCAGCGTCGAGGCACTTCAGGAAACCTGTTTGGTACATTTACTGTAATTTAACCATCTTCAAATTTATGCAAATTTTTTATGTATTGCCATATAAAGGTTTTTCTTTCGTTCTAATTATCAATGATCGTTTGGGGAAAGGTTTCAAATATAAATTAAAAAATTACATGTTAATAGATATAGGGGATAATACTATTAATATAGCATCTGATTAATTAAACAGCGCTAATGTAACAACTTTTTTATACAATCCACGATAAGTACAGATAAAGAGTAGCACTTGACAATCGAAGTGCGATTGTAAATCTTATTACATAAAGAATACGAGCGGTACAAAAATCAAAGTGTTCAACTTGACATGCACTTAGTCGTACATTGTTATAACAAAGAATTTGACGGCCATTTAAAAAGTAAACAGTCATTGTCAATCAATCGAATGGAATATAATTCAAGGGCTTGACTTTGTGGTTTTATTTGAGTCGAACAAAAACTCCCGTAGTGTACCTACGGGTACCTACGCTTCATAAATACCCGTTGTGCGATATTTTTTGCTATGTTTTAACTATTTTTTTTATACGTCGGGTGGCATACAAGCATACGTCCCGCCTGATGTAAAGCGGTCACATTATATATACATTAAATATCGCTCGTATAACCCTAAAAACAGTAATTAATATGATGATAATTAAGGTGTGATGATATGTATGTGGAGTTGTGGCTTCTGGCTTAAGCTTTTACTACCAATAAGGTTTCCGAACACTCCATTCACATGATTCACTCGTCTTTCCACGTCAGCGACTCCCTGCTGAAAGCGCGTTCAAGATATAAAATCTCATCCACCAGCTCCCACACTCCATCATCAACCATAATCCATTTACTGTGGAATATCTTTAACTATAGAATCTATTCCAATATATGAAGCGGAAGAGTTTGTTTGTTTGTTTGTGCGTTTCGCTAATCTCTGGAACTACCAGTAGGATTTGAAAAATTGATTTTGCATTTGATAGCCCAATTCTCGAGAAATGTAGAAGCCTAGAAAATAAGAAAGTAAGAAAAAGCTGTTCCCACGGGATACCGGGATACGCGCTAACGAAGTCCCGGGTGCAGCTAGTAGAATATATAACCAAGCAGTTCCCCTATTTAGATGAGTGAAGTTTCTTTAATCACATCTAAGATGTTAAGATACACACATCAAAAGTGTCTAGGGATCATGCATTTTTATGCGGATTTCTTGAGATTGAGATGTGGCTTTGTAATAAATTTATGATTTTATAAATTTATATGGATCCTTTTTGGTGCATTTCATAATTTGAAACAGGAACTGTCAATCAAATTCAAAAAAAAGATGAAAATCAGCTGTCAATATTTTCCCTATAAAAACATACAACGCATTGAAGACATTATTAGTGCTACTGTTTCCCTACTACTGATTAAAACCAACGTTATTATGGAGCGACGACGTCATTTAAGCAGGGAAGAAATGCTCAGAGCCGTGGGAATGATAGAAGCTGGTTCCCGGCAACGTACTGTGGCTTTAGCTCTGAATACAAGTCAGAGTGTTATCAGTCGACTTTGGACACGTTACCGAAGCACTGGTACCGTGGCTGAGCGCCATGGAGGACGGTATCGCTGCACCACACGGAGACAAGACCGATACATTCAAATCACAACTCGAAGAGCTCCAACAATAACCGCCATGATGTTAGCCGTGACGCTTCATCACTCTTCAGGGAACTTAATTAGCGACCAAACAGTCAGAAACCGCTTGCATGAAGTGAACCTTCATTCCCGAAGACCGCTAAGGGTACCACCTATAGCAATGCACAATCGTAGGATTCGATATCAATGGGCTCTTGAACACAGAAATTGGGCAGAAGAACAATGGCGTTTCGTGTGCTTTTCTGATGAGTCTCGTTTTGGTATGAGACCGGATACAAGACGTATACGACACTGGAGAACCCCTGGACGCCAACAGCGATTAAAATCCTGCCAGGAAGTCCATCCTTATAGTGGTGGAACCATCATGGTATGGGCGGGTATTTGGATCGGCGGAAGAACTGAGTTGATTTGGATCAGAGGCAACCTCAACGCTCAAATTTATGCTGAGACGATTGTATCAGACGTCATCGTTCCTCTACAAGTGCAAATCGGTCCCTTATTTCAGTTAATGCATGATAATGCACGACCGCACACCGCAAGAGTTGTAAGACAGACTCTCGCCGCAGCTAACATCAATGTCATGCCCTGGCCTGCTCAGTCGCCAGACTTGAACCCGATTGAGCATGCATGGGATATGCTACAGAGAAGAGCTCTGCCGAATATGGAGGGTATCCAGTCGCAAGAAGACCTTTTTTTGTTGTTGCAACGAACATGGGCGGCCATTCCACAGCGTGATTTGGATGAACTCATTTTGAGTATGCCAAACCGATGTTCTTGTGTTGTTAGTGTTCGCGGTAGAAACACGGATTATTAATTGTTTAAGTTACCCAATAAAATTTTAAAGAAAACTGTTATTTCAGTCTTTTTTTCGAACTTTAATGTTAGTGGTTAAAATGTCAAAAATCCCTTTATTATGAAAATGGCAAATTTCTTTATTAATGCAAAGGTGACTTGGTTTATCGTTACTGTAGACAAACGAAAACACTTTATTTGATGAATCCTTAAAGAAAATTTTAATTAATATCAATCAGGAGAAAAGTTATTGCAAATATATATGTTGATCCCTAGACACTTTTGATGTGTGTAGTTATAGATACGTCGTACACGCTCTAGAATGGCAATACGAAAGTAAGGTAATTGCCCAACTCGCATTCAGTTGGCCACATTCTCGCGTCGCGGCTATACGTACTTCGCCACAAAGCATAAATCTCCTAAGATATATATCCAACTCTTTCTAACGACAGGGTATGCCCTTACATTTGTCTCTTTGTTAGAACAAAGTGTCATAATAAATAACTGTACGTCGATATAGTACTACTTGCGCCATTTTAAAATACAATAATGTTGGTGTATAACGTGTCTAACTTTTGATACGTCTCTGAATCACATAAAGTAATTTAAACATACGATGAAGCGCTGTCAAGAACCTGTGTATATCGTTATACATCTACGATGGTATATGATGTTGGAATAACATCCTAAGAGACATTCATATCTATAACTCCATAATACCTTACTAATTATTGCCGCCAGTAAATCCTACGCCCACTCACTCATCAAGCGGTAAGTCCCGGTTGCATCCACTACGGCGCCCGAGGTTCGCTATGATCATTATCCAAGATGTTGCGAGTCCAGTTATTACATTGGAGCGACTGCCATCTGACCTCCGTAACCCTTAAAAGGGGAACCAGACAAGACAATGAACCATGGTTCTAATCCAGAAGATCTGTATGTGCAGGTTTCCTCACGGTGTTTTCCCTCACCGGGAGCAAGTGGTAGCCGAACGCAAGTAAATTGTATCTACCTACATAACAACTCCCTAGAGGGTTGTTGTGTTCCTGCGTGTGAGTGAGGTCACCAGTAAGCTCCCAAGGAGTTGTTCGAGTAAGCAGCAGAGGAAGCATCACACGAGTGATACTTAATATATCGCAAGCGTTAATAGGCTACGGTACCCGCTTAACATCAGGTTGGTCGTATGCTTGTATGCCTCCCGATGTAGTATAACAAAAAATCCTACTCGTAAAAACCGAGTCCGAGGCACCCGCCGGGGTCCGAACGCGGAACCTCACGCTGGTTAGGCGTGCGGTTAAACCTCGAGGCCACCACCGCTCCTAATCCTACGCCATTGAACATATTTCACTTGAAGCGCACAGCTTGTACCGCTTAATTTACAACTCCTGTTCGTATTTAATGGACAATTTCAGCCAAATTTACGATATTCACCAATTACATTTGAGGTTTGGGTTAAAATTATATTCAAATTACGTTCGACTACCGACAATTACGTTTACATTTACGTTTCGACTTAATTCGAATCTGGCTAAAACAATGAACAGAGAAGTTTATGATATTCGATGTTGCCCACGCTTCAGATCTGTAAGGTCACTCTCGAAATTTAATCTATATTGAGTAAAATTTCATGGCGAAGCAAAACAGCCCGGCTACCTCCACCTCATGATGATAATTAAGGTGTGATGATATGTATGTGGAGTTGTGGCTTCTGGCTTAAGCTTTTACTACCAATAAGGTTTCTGAACACTCCATTCACATGATTCACTCGTCTTTCCACGTCAGCGACTCCCTGCTGAAAGCGCGTTCAAGATATAAAATCTCATCCACCAGCTCCCACACTTCATCATCAACCATAATCCTTTTACTGTGGAATATCTTTAACTATAGAATCTATTCCAATATATGAAGCGGAAGAGTTTGTTTGTTGGTTTGTGCGTTTCGCTAATCTCTGGAACTACCAGTAGGATTTGAAAAATTGATTTTGCATTTGATAGCCCAATTCTCGAGAAATGTAGAAGCCTAGAAAATAAGAAAGTAAGAAAAAGCTGTTCCCACGGGATACCGGGATACGCGCTAACGAAGTCCCGGGTGCAGCTAGTAGAATATATAACCAAGCAGTTCCCCTATTTAGATGAGTGAAGTTTCTTTAATCACATCTAAGATGTTAATATACACACATCAAAAGTGTCTAGGGATCAAGCATTTTTATGCGGATTTCTTGAGATTGAGATGTGGCTTTGTAATAAATTTATGATTTTATAAATTTATATGGATCCTTTTTGGTGCATTTCATAATTTGAAACAGGAACTGTCAATCAAATTCAAAAAAAAGATGAAAATCAGCTGTCAATATTTTCCCTATAAAAACATACAACGCATTGAAGACATTATTAGTGCTACTGTTTCCCTACTACTGATTAAAACCAACGTTATTATGGAGCGACGACGTCATTTAAGCAGGGAAGAAATGCTCAGAGCCGTGGGAATGATAGAAGCTGGTTCCCGGCAACGTACTGTGGCTTTAGCTCTGAATACAAGTCAGAGTGTTATCAGTCGACTTTGGACACGTTACCGAAGCACTGGTACCGTGGCTGAGCGCCATGGAGGACGGTATCGCTGCACCACACGGAGACAAGACCGATACATTCAAATCACAACTCGAAGAGCTCCAACAATAACCGCCATGATGTTAGCCGTGACGCTTCATCACTCTTCAGGGAACTTAATTAGCGACCAAACAGTCAGAAACCGCTTGCATGAAGTGAACCTTCATTCCCGAAGACCGCCAAGGGTACCACCTATAGCAATGCACAATCGTAGGATTCGATATCAATGGGCTCTTGAACACAGAAATTGGGCAGAAGAACAATGGCGTTTCGTGTGCTTTTCTGATGAGTCTCGTTTTGGTATGAGACCGGATACAAGACGTATACGACACTGGAGAACCCCTGGACGCCAACAGCGATTAAAATCCTGCCAGGAAGTCCATCCTTATAGTGGTGGAACCATCATGGTATGGGCGGGTATTTGGATCGGCGGAAGAACTGAGTTGATTTGGATCAGAGGCAACCTCAACGCTCAAATTTATGCTGAGACGATTGTATCAGACGTCATCGTTCCTCTACAAGTGCAAATCGGTCCCTTATTTCAGTTAATGCATGATAATGCACGACCGCACACCGCAAGAGTTGTAAGACAGACTCTCGCCGCAGCTAACATCAATGTCATGCCCTGGCCTGCTCAGTCGCCAGACTTGAACCCGATTGAGCATGCATGGGATATGCTACAGAGAAGAGCTCTGCCGAATATGGAGGGTATCCAGTCGCAAGAAGACCTTTTCTTGTTGTTGCAACGAACATGGGCGGCCATTCCACAGCGTGATTTGGATGAACTCATTTTGAGTATGCCAAACCGATGTTCTTGTGTTGTTAGTGTTCGCGGTAGAAACACGGATTATTAATTGTTTAAGTTACCCAATAAAATTTTAAAGAAAACTGTTATTTCAGTCTTTTTTTTCGAACTTTAATGTTAGTGGTTAAAATGTCAAAAATCCCTTTATTATGAAAATGGCAAATTTCTTTATTAATGCAAAGGTGACTTGGTTTATCGTTACTGTAGACAAACGAAAACACTTTATTTGATGAATCCTTAAAGAAAATTTTAATTAATATCAATCAGGAGAAAAGTTATTGCAAAAATATATGTTGATCCCTAGACACTTTTGATGTGTGTAGTTATAGATACGTCGTACACGCTCTAGAATGGCAATACGAAAGTAAGGTAATTGCCCAACTCGCATTCAGTTGGCCACATTCTCGCGTCGCGGCTATACGTACTTCGCCACAAAGCATAAATCTCCTAAGATATATATCCAACTCTTTCTAACGACAGGGTATGCCCTTACATTTGTCTCTTTGTTAGAACAAAGTGTCATAATAAATAACTGTACGTCGATATAGTACTACTTGCGCCATTTTAAAATACAATAATGTTGGTGTATAACGTGTCTAACTTTTGATACGTCTCTGAATCACATAAAGTAATTTAAACATACGATGAAGCGCTGTCAAGAACCTGTGTATATCGTTATACATCTACGATGGTATATGATGTTGGAATAACATCCTAAGAGACATTCATATCTATAACTCCATAATACCTTACTAATTATTGCCGCCAGTAAATCCTACGCCCACTCACTCATCAAGCGGTAAGTCCCGGTTGCATCCACTACGGCGCCCGAGGTTCGCTATGATCATTATCCAAGATGTTGCGAGTCCAGTTATTACATTGGAGCGACTGCCATCTGACCTCCGTAACCCTTAAAAGGGGAACCAGACAAGACAATGAACCATGGTTCTAATCCAGAAGATCTGTATGTGCAGGTTTCCTCACGGTGTTTTCCCTCACCGGTAGCAAGTGGTAGCCGAACGCAAGTAAATTGTCTCTACCTACATAACAACTCCCTAGAGGGTTGTTGTGTTCCTGCGTGTGAGTGAGGTCACCAGTAAGCTCCCAAGGAGTTGCTCGAGTAAGCAGCAGAGGAAGCATCGCACGAGTGATACTTAATACATCGCAAGCGTTAATAGGCTACGGTACCCGCTTTACATCAGGTTGGTCGTATGCTTGTATGCCTCCCGATGTAGTATAACAAAAAATCCTACTCGTAAAAACCGAGTCCGAGGCACCCGCCGGGGTCCGAACGCGGAACCTCACGCTGGTTAGGCGTGCGGTTAAACCTCGAGGCCACCACCGCTCCTAATCCTACGCCATTGAACATAATTCGCTTGAAGCGCACAGCTTGTACCGCTTAATTTACAACTCCTGTTCGTATTTAATGGACAATTTCAGCCAAATTTACGATATTCACCAATTACATTTGAGGTTTGGGTTAAAATTATATTCAAATTACGTTCGACTACCGACAATTACGTTTACATTTACGTTTCGACTTAATTCGAATCTGGCTAAAACAATGAACAGAGAAGTTTATGATATTCGATGTTGCCCACGCTTCAGATCTGTAAGGTCACTCTCGAAATTTAATCTATATTGAGTAAAATTTCATGGCGAAGCAAAACAGCCCGGCTACCTCCACCTCACAGCAGACTACAGCCAGAAATAACCACCAAGAGGGTTGTGGTATTCCTACCTTTGGTTACTAGTAAGGAAGGATGCTCTATGTAACCAGCGGAGGTGGCAATGCGCGTTGACAATTAATTAAACGTTAATAGCCTTTGGCAACCACTAGCGCCTTGTGCTTGTTTGCTTCCCGACATTGTTTGAAAACAAAGGAAACCATGCTGATATTACAACGTAATTCTGTCTGTGTGTCAGTTTTGTTACTTATCATGACTGAACAGTTGAATGGATCGTAGTAGAAATTGGTGTATGCGAACAACACAAGATTCTCGCGCGTTATATACCACATCGAGTGGGCAAAATTTTTTTTTATATAACGTCGTGAGGCATTCTAGCATACAGTCCATCTGATGTAAAGCGGTTAACATAGCCTATAAACACTTGCAACACATTAACGTTTTACAATCGCACAGCTCGCCGGCGGCTGGGAGTTCATCCGCACACACTGGAACCGCAATGGTCGCGCACTGTGCGCTTCACGAGAAGTTTTCTACCGAGAACTATTATGTTGTGGAATTAGCTCCCTGCCGAGATTTTCCCAAGGGACTACAGTATGGGGTTCTTCAAGAAAGGCGTGAAGAGGTTCTTACAGGGTCGGCAACGCAAGAGTGACACCCCTGGTGTTGCAAATGCCCATAGGCTACGGTAACTGCTTACCATCAGGCAGGCCGTACACTTGTTTGCCACCTTAGTGGTATAAAAAAAAAAATAAGTACCACTCACGCGATGTCACCTCTGGTGCTAACACAACTATCCATAAGAGTTTGCTGGTGACCTCACTCACTCGCAGCTACACAACAGCCTTCCAGGAAGTTATTTGAGGGGGTTTGGTTTTCTGTGAGGTGAACGTACTTTCTCAAACGGACTGCTCCGATGCGGCTAGACAAACGAACATCTTCATACACACAAATGTTTGTGCTGTGTGGTAATCATGGGAGTAATTTAAAATAACATGAAATTTTTCACAATTTAATAATGTCATCAAAAAGTCTTTATAACTTACCAAAAATAAAACGCTACCTCGTTTAGTTTGAATTGTATTTGTAATAATAACCATCTGACAAGCACCCGCGGGTGAAATTCAATTACTTTCGTAAAAGTTCTCAAAGCTAGTTGTTTTACTTATTAAACATTTTAACAGCCACACAATACCGATCTTATCTCTACATCTAAACTGGACTTGTAGAGACAGACAAAGACCGCTATTGTACATGAAGTTTCATAAAAAGACGAAGGCATAATAAATTGCTTTAATAAAGATAACAAAGAGACTACAGTTCTATAAATGACTCGCGCAGAGAACTGCTCCCAAACAACACTGTTATAGAACCTTCTGTTTCAATCAGTGTCGCTAACGACGAAGCCTTTACGGCCTTCCTAGGGAAAGGTAGTCGCTAGGTGCTGTTTAGTCAGTAAGTCTGACATAACTCGTACGGCCGTCTGTAAGGGATGATAACGATAATAACCTTGAGGATTCACCACCTCCTTCCCCGATTGTCCGGAGGCTGCCCCCTCAGAAGAATAACTAATGCACCATTTTAGTCATCTAATGCGTTTGGCGTAAAGAAAATCAATCTAGGCGTGAACATTTAGACAAAAACTTTAATAGAACTATTACTCGAACAATCGAGGTTTTTCATTCGCGTCGACAAAAAATGGTGTGTCAATTTAAACGTTGAACGAATGGAATCAATGGGTTGCAAACAATTAATGAACCACGGCAATTCTTTCACATCGGTAATATGCTTTTTTATACTACGTCGGGAGGCATACAAGCATACAGCCCACCTGATGTAAAGCGGGTACCGTAGCCTATTAACGCTTGCGATATATTAAGTATCACTCGCGCGATGCCTCCTCTGCTGCTTACACAGCAACTCCTTGGGAGTTTACTGGCGACCTCACTCACACGCAGAAACACACCAACCCTCTAGGGAGTTGTTATTTGGCTACGGTTTTCTGTGAGGTGGAGGTACTTCCCCAGACGGGCTGCTTTGATGCGCCCTACCTCTCTTAAAAGCCGATAAAATTGTAATTTCGGATGTTTTATTTACACAGTCGAAAGGCATACAAGCACACGGACGACCTTATGTGTAGTAGTTACCGTAGCTTATGAACGCATGCAATACAGCGATTATTGCATTGCCACCCCTGCTGCGAACACAGCAACAACCTGGGACCTTACTGGTAACCTCACTCACTCTAAACACAACCCTCCAGGTAGTTGTTGTTAGGCTGCGGTTTTCTGTGAAGTAGGGGTCACTAGTCGGACTGCTTTGATGCACCCTAGCTCTCTTAAAAATACCCAGAGTATCAGATAAACAGACATGTTCACGCACACAAATGTTTGTCCTGTGTGGGAATCGAATCCACCAGCCTCCGTGTTAAATTAGCATTGTTAACCATTTCATCACCGAGCCCGTGCATGTGAATCACTATCATGATCTTTAGCGTCAAATCCAACCTGCCCGAAAACAACGATGGTACTACTAATTGGCAAACGAGGCTCTGGCGAAAGCGAGGTAGAGCTCATCAAAGCAGGGAAGCGCCGACTGAAGAAGTACCTCCACATAACAGGAAACCGTCTATTTACGTGACCTTACCTAAGAATGATCTGGTATTTTTCTGGGTTGCGGAATTCTGACGGCAGTCGTTCCGTGTAAAAATCAGTATCTTTGCCAAATCCAGGTTGGTGTTGTAATTGCTCGCAGAGATGGCTGAAGTTTCGTTGGATTAAAATTAAAAGTGGCATAATGACACTGCCATTCTAAGTAGTAGCCATGATGTATATTGGAAGTAATTAATTATAGACAAGAACAAACGTCAAACACAAATATCATAGACTTCGTGACAGATGTCAATACAAGTATTACACACTTTGTTTTGGCAATACTATGAGACTTAACATCTATAAAACGTTTCTAATTACACGGGAAATTACATACAACGGTAATCAGCCGAGGTTTTTCCAAGGGACAACAGCATGGAATTCTTCAAGAAATGCGTGAAGAGGTTTTTAGAGGGTCGGCGACGCATGAGTGAAATGTCCATAGGCTACGGTGACTGTTTACCGTCAGGCAGGCCGTATGCTTGATTGTCACCTTAGTGGTATAAAAAAAAAATATGGATTCTCTCCACTTAGTCTTAGGTAGCCGACCCCGCCAGTTCTAATGTATTAGGAAACGGAATAACGCTAAGAAGAAAGAAAAAAACGAAGAACCCAATGGTCGAATGCATAGCAATGGCCACTTTAACACCAAGGCTTCGTGGGTTCGATTCCCACACAGGACGAATATTTGCGTGCATGAAGAACATGTCCATTTGTCTTGAACTGGGTGTTTTTAACAGAGGTAGTCATCAAAGCAGCCCGACTGGGGAAGTACCTCCACCTCACAGACAACCGCAGCCATATAATAACTTCATGTAGACTTGATGTGCTCCTGCCAATGAGGTTATCAGTAAGCTCCTGCGAGCTGTGTCACCAGGGGTGGCAGCATGTCAGCGGTACTCCTATTGCAAGCGTACTTGGCTCACGAACCACTTTTCCTCAAATGGGTCATATGCTTGTTTTCCCTCCCGACGTTGTATAAAAAAAATTGTCAAGTGCGAGTCGGACTCGCGCACGAAGGGTTCCGTACAATTATCTATGAAAACTGCAAAAAAAATCACGTTTGTTGTATGGGCCCCCCTTAAATATTTGTTTTTTTATTTTAATTTAATTATTTATTCTTAAAGTAAATATATAACTAAATATTCTGTGAATATTTCAAGCGTCTACCTGTTGCCGTTATCAATATCGAGCAAAAACGAGCAAAAAAAAAATCACATTTGTTGTATGGGAGCCCCCTTACATATTTACTTTATTCTATTTTTTAGTATTTGTTGTTATAGCGGCAACAGAAATACATCATCTGTGAAAATTTCAACTGTCTAACTATCACGGTTCATGAGATACAGCCTGGTGACAGACGGACGGACGGACGGAGTCTCAGTAATAGGGTTCCGTTTTTACCCTTTGGGTACGGAACCCTGAAAACCAACATATGTATAGTGTTTCACGTTGAATTGATGAAAGAATTCCAACAGATCCCGAACATACTCGTCTCTGTTTTTACGAGTCTGTGTCAGCCCTGGAGGCCACTGCACTTTTATTACTTTTTTGCGTAGATATTCATAAAAATACGAATGGAATATGCCAAACATCGAGAACGGTAATTTGACCCGTTTTTTTTTCGTGACATCAAATGGTTAGGTGCAGTGACTAAAATCGCATCGATTCCCGCACTAAACACCAAAGAATAGGAATGATTAATAACTAAACATGTATTATAATGTTTATGTATTAATTGTACTAAAATGCGAAAGTACACATAAATCAATCAATCACTTGACTGCGCATGAAGGCACCCCGCGCTCACTGGGAGAATATTTTAACCAATAAGCCGATAAGTGCTATAATGTTGATTCGTGAACTAGCTAATAGGAGCTGCGCGTTCTACTCTCCCCCCCCCCCCCCCGTAGCCCGTAACAGTGAATTAAGTTACTACGTAAAATCAGTCTCATCGGTTCTATATAGGTTATTTCCTTAGTAGGAGCCGAGTGGGCCGAGATCGAAGATCACAAACGAATTGGTCGTGTTTTATTAGAAGGTAATGTCAGGAATCCGTGGGAACAGGCAAACTCTCTTGACGAGCTCGGTGGCTCAGTCGTGAATGACGCGACTTTGACACCAACGCTCGTGGGTGCGATCCCACACAAGGCAAACATTTGTGTGCATGATCATGTCTGTTTGTCGTGATGTGGATGTTTTAAGAGAGGTAGGGTGCATCAAAGCAGCCCGTCTGGGGAAGTACCTCCACCTCACAGAAAACCGATAACAAGAGGGGAGGATCCCTAGGTTGTTGTGTTCCTGCGTGTGAGTGAGGTCACCAGTAAGCTCCCAAGGTGTTGCTGTGTAAGCAGCACAGAAGGCATCGCGCGAGAGATACTTAATATATCGCAAGCGTTAATAGGCTACGGTACCCGCTTTACATCAGGTGAGCCGTATGCTTGTACGCCTCCCGACGTAGTATAAAAAAAAGCGTGCAATAAAAGATATGAATGTTAAAGAATCGAGCAATTCTCTCGCATGTTAAATCCTATAGATATACATATGTGGATGTCTGTTTTTACTGTCGCTTTTTTGTTTCATCGAGTTCTAAATCACAACGATACTAAACAAGTTTTCATTTCAAATAACGCTAGAAATGACAGAAGTTCAGCCGCCCAGGTACTTATAGCTAATACAGATGGCACTATGTAATTTGTTTGGAAATATTTGCAACATGCCTTATGTAAAAAAGTGTGTGACATGAAAAAGTTGTCACATTTTACGTACGGTTGCGTAGATATGTGAAGAGATCACATATTATGTAGACACCGTATTAAATTGTTTGCCACTTGTTACGCCATATAGCACTATAGGTACTAATTACTCTGGACAACGACTTGTTTTATTCATTCTGAGGTCATGGCTTTTGTAGTCCATTTAGATAAACTGTATGAAGTAGCACATAATTGTTTCGTTACAATCAGTTTAAGCCCAAGGGTTTGGAGAAACTATTCATTTTAGCATGGAGCAACTGCCGTCAAACTCCACAGCCCAGAGGAAATTTTTAGTTTTTATTAGGGTTCCGTGCCCAAAGGGTAAAACGGAACCCTATTACTGAGACTTCGCTGTCCGTCCGTCCGTCCGTCCGTCCGTCTGTCACCAGGCTGTATCTCATGAACGGTGATAGTTAGACAGTTGAAATTTTCACAGATGATGTATTTCTGTTGCCGCTATAACAACAAATACTAAAAAATAGAATAAAATAAATATTTAAGGGGGCTCCCATACAACAAACGTGATTTTTTTGCCGTTTTTATAGATAATGGTACGGAACCCTTTGTGCGCGAGTCCGACTCGCACTTGGCCGATTTTTATTTTGTTAGTTAAGTAACTGTAGTACTTATATTGTGTAAATTTGCCGAGATTTAATTAAGTTCTTAAAGACGTTACGAGTTTGTGTAGGACCATGCACTAAGGGGAACCAGCAAAGTAAATTCAGTGCTGTTTGAAAGCCTTTTGCGGCCGCCTGAACTGTTAACCAGTACCAAAATCTATAAACACATTAAAAATTCGTAATTTTGCGACGTACGTTTACGTGTAAAATAGTGAGTGTATTTTATTTGATTGATGATAAATTGATAAGTGATGCACCTACACATACAAGTGAACTAAATTGTGCTACTTTAAATGTTTCGAGGGGGGACCTGGTGATCTGTGACACAGGTGTAAACCTACTTCAGACACCAGCTCCTCGCACATTATCGGACCGTATGGTATAGGATCATGATAAACTGGTATGTACAATGACAAAATGTATGGTCTATATTATTGTGAGGAGAAATAAAGAACATTTATTTATTATTATATTTTATTTTTATTCACGGGTATTACCCCGGTCATTTGATAGGCGTGCGCGGGGATATGGATCCAACGCGTAGACGCCCTTTTAAGAAGATTCATGTTATGTTGTACACCCACCGAGACCCGCTCCTAAAAATATCGATAGAAGCATATATCTATGAGCAGGTCACGGCAGGTATTGGAACTATTGCGAATGTGTAGGAAATGATTAGTCTATTGTAATGAGGTCTGGAGGGATTAATGGTACTGGGTTATTGCAGAAGAGGGACGGACACCGGCCATAACTATCATATCTGACTGTTATTTTTGGCAGGCGGTGGCTCGCCACTCACTGGGTGGACTCCCGAAATGCCAGAGGAAGTCGGCTGGGGGCAACACCGATGTGAGAGACTCAGGGGTGTTGAGAGGTGTGCTGCGCTTTCTCCGAAGTTACTCGCGGCGTTATGCCTTTTAATTATTATTGTTATCTATCTGGCAACGCAGTTGCTTGGCGTTCTTTCGAGATGTTACTTGTTCGTTCACATAAAGCGAGTCGTGTGGTCCTCGCCATTAGAGCGTTACATTCTTTTTATATAAAGGCGAGAGCACATAATTGTTTCGTTAGAATCAGTTTAAGCCCAAGGATTTGGAGAAAACATTTATTTTAACATGGAGCAACGTCAGACCTCCACAGCCCAGAGGAAATTTTCGCTTCTTAGGTCAAAAAAACAGAGCCCTTTCTTAGGTTAGGTAATACGGTTTTCGAAATATAAATTTCTTGGACGTGCGAGTTTCTTCCGGCTGTTTTCACTGCCACGCAAGTGACAATTGCACACATGTGCATGAATCCGTAAACACGAATTTAGTGGTAGGTATATGTTCACACCAGGATTAGAACCAGTGATCAGTCGATTAAAAGCTGGTTCTTTATTCACTAGGTTATCACTGTTCTGAATCTACATGTCGAAAATCCAATATATATTATTTTGGTTGACTCAAATTTTTAACATATCATTCATTTTTAGGGTTCCGTACCCAAAGGGTAAAACGGAACCCTATTACTGAGACTTCGCTGTCTGTCCGTCCGTCCGTCCGTCCGTCTGTGGACCACCAGGCTGTATCTCACGAACCGTGATAGTTAGACAGTTGAAATTTTCACAGATGACGTATTTCTGTTGCCGCTATAACAACAAATACTAAAAAATAGAATAACATAAATATTTAAGGGGGCTCCCATACAACAAACGTGATTTTTTTGCTCGTTTTTGCTCGATATTGATAACGGCAACAGGTAGACGCTTGAAATATTCACAGAATATTTAGGTATATATTCACTTTAAGAATAAATAATTAAATTAAAATAAAACAAATATTTAAGGGGGGCTCCCATACAACAAACGTGTTTTTTTTGCCATTTTTATAGATAGTGGTACGGAACCCTTCGTGCGCGAGTCCGATTCGCACTTGGCCGATTTTTATATACAACAAGCATATGATCCACCTGATTTAAAGCGGTCACCATAGCCTGTAAACGCTAGCAACACATTAAGTATCACCAGCGCGATAACATCTCTGCAGCTATCACAGCTACTCCTTTCGCCAAAACCCACAACCACAAAACAACCCTTCAGAGAGTTGTTCTGTGAGGTGGAGGTACTTCCTCAGACCGACAGCTTTGATGTACCCTACCTCTCTTACCTCTCATTCAAACACATCTCATGTTAATATATGGTTTGTATTATATTTTTTTAAGATTTTATAGCGTCACATATGACCCAAAGTGAGTATCACTCGTAGCATTCCAAAAGTCGGGCTCGCACACGTAAGGTTCCGTACCACCATACAATAGTCAACGGAACATATTTTATAAACAGTTTAGTAAAACAGTTGCCGATATAAACACCTATCTTGTATGGGGCCCATTTAATTCAATTTTAATACGTGTTTTAACTTTTTTTTTAAATAAAAATATTTGTGTTAAAAGATACAGCTATGTGGCAGATGAACAGACACCAAGACCATAGTAATAGGGTATCGAAATTGGTAATAGAATCCAAAGAAATTATGCCCACAACGATAAAGCGACCGGTTGCGCAATCGACGCCATCAAAGCAAGCCAAATAAAGTTGTTTCGAATCGAAATCTGATAACAATGCTTTGCGTTTGTTTTAATCTCAAGTTTTATTAACGAAGGATTACACAATGTTGTTCTGTTAGTTTTTATTTTGTTAGTTAAGTAACTGTAGTACTTATATTGTGTAAATTTGCTGAGATTTGATTAAGTTCTTAAAGATGTAACGGGGTTGTGTAGGACCATGCACCAAGGGGAACTAACTACGTCAATTCAGTGCTGTTTTAAAGCCTTTTGCGGCCGCCTGATATAAACCGTTAACCATTACCAAAATCTATAAACACGTTAAAAATTCGTCATCTATCTGCCAACGCAGTTGCTTGGCGTTCTTTCGAGATGTTACTTGCTGGTTCATATAAAGCGAGTCGTGTGGTCTTCGCCATTAGAGCGTTACATTCTTTTTATACAAAGGCGAGGACAGACAATCATACAGCCAGCCTGAAGTGAACCTGTCTCCGCTTTAGTATACTATGTAAGTCTATAAGTATACTTATATATATTCGTTGTTTACTATGTTCACCGCTTTTACCCGCGACGGATACAGAGACGGTGCATGCGTTTGGTGTAAGGAGTGTTTGTGTGTGTATCTGTTCATTTTTCACGGAAACGACGAGACCGTATCATTTCATTTTTTACGCAGGAACCCTAAACATTTACGGGATAAAAAGTAGCCTATATTATGCTCTGAATAGTCCTTTTTCTACCGGTTACAGTCCCACCAAAATCGGTTCAGCTACTTCGAAAATAAGCCCGGACAAAAAAAGGCAGACAGAGAGACAAAAAAGTTAAAAATGCATGTTTAGGTTTTGGTAACGTGAAAATAACAATATGAGCTTATGATAAAGGCTTTATTTCGAAGTCATAGGCAGACACTTCAATTTTATTTATATGTATAGATAATAAATATTATAACGCATTAATTTCATGGATTTATGATTTTTTTTATTTGAAGTTCAGTCAGGTCAAGTCAGGAACACCGTTCCTATATGAATACTATATGTTTATCTGTCGCTTTTTTTAGAATATTCGAATTTTGACTTCAGATTCGGATTCAGCATAAAAAAGTAGCATAGGAATGTTCAGGAACACCATTCCTATCTCTTAAGGAACATGGTTAAAATGGCAGACAAATTAAAAAAAAATTGAATTGTTATATAATTGACGAGCCAGGTGTTCCTCTGGCAATGCAAGCTTGCGCATTCTCAACTGGTTTATTTATGTTTTATTTTGTCTTATGTCGTGACAAACAGATAATAATAGTGTATACGTGAACCTCCGAAGACAAGGTACCTCCGCTTGAACCGCTATGGTCGCGTACGGTGCGGTTCCAGAGAAGTTTTCTTCCGAGAACACTCAAGCTGTGGAATGAGCTCCAAGCCGAGGTTTTTCCAAGGAACTACAGCATGGAGTTCTTCAAGAAATGCGTGAAGAGGTTTTTAGAGGGTCGGCAACGCATGAGTGACGCCCCTGGTGTTGCAAATGTCCATAGGCTACGGTGACTGTTTAACATCAGGCAGGCCGTATGCTTGATTGCCACCTTAGTGGTATAAAAAAAAATAAAGACAAGGCTTTAGCCGTCAGTTTGAATATAGTCAACACCTTCGAAAGGGTGTACTATCGTAACTTTCATTCTTTATTGGCAGAGCTGCGATAGCCAGCGGAGCCACATTACCCTCAAAATTGCCGTTTGGGGTAGACTGATGTCATCCAGCTAGCGTTTAGACGGTAATAGTGAGAAACTCCAAAATCGACACACTAATCGCTAACTTAATTTGAAATTTAAGCTTAATTTGAAATTTAAATGTTCGTTGGTGAGGAAGAACGGTCCAAAATCGTTCCAATTAGAAAAAAAAACATATGGGAAAACGTAAGGCCGGCTACTCTGCAGTGCAGAGACTGCACTGCACTCCCATCAACAGAAAAAGTAACAGCACTCGTCGCTAGATGTCGTACAGGGTTCCATATATTTAAAAAAAAATTAAAAATTAAAAATAAAATATTTAAATATTTTTTAAATTTAAAAAATATCAGCTCTGCCTACACAGCTTGCTGTTATTTACTAGTATATATATATATATATATATATATATATATATATATATATCTATATATATATATATATATATATATCCGAGCGATTTAGTATACGGATCGCTGGCTTACTTTCCGGGCGGAGTGTCAAAGTCATGGTTGACGTTTCTTGTTTAGAGATACATTGTCTCTGAATATGGGCACACCACAAGGCTGTGTTTTAGCACCTACTTTGTTCCTTCTTTATATCAATGACTTCCTTCATGTACTGCTGCGCGGAGGTCAATACTGTGAATGCACGTTATTCCTGTATATATTTCTGAGGATAGCCTCGATGGGTGTCGAACAAAATTTGTCCGAGGTTGAGACGTTAATTGGTCTGGTCTCGGATTTCAATGGATTGAATTTAATCCAATTATGTCCCTCCAAGACATGAGGTGTGCGTCCACCACATAAGTCCCCATTTGTCGTAAGCTCCCCAATTAGAGGGCAACCCCCTGAGCATTTCACCTAACGTCCGTATTCTGGGAGTTGATATATCCAGTGATATCGGTTTAACGATCATTTGAAATTAACATCCAAGTTAGCTGACAAGAAGGTTGATGTACTGTCCAGAGCATGCTGAGTTGATATATTAAGTGATTGAAGATGGCCAGCTAAATATATATATATATCATTTATATTATGTATGTAAATGTGTGTATGTATGTATAACTCTTATTCAGGCACATACAGCAATTCCACTACTGACAACATGACCCACTGTTGGAGGTTGGCTGGAAGAAATCTCTTTTAGAGATAAGCTCGCCTTTGCGAACTATGTATTTTAACCATTGTAACTTTTTAATTTGTTATGCGCAACAAAGGATATACGTAGGTCACACTATAAGTTTTGCGTAACTTAAAAAAACAACATGTTATAACCAAAATATTATGTTTATTGCTTTTCAAAATACTCTCCTTTACATTTTAAACATTTTTTCATGCGATCGAACCATTTTTTAAAACAGGAGGACCACAGATCTGATGGTATGTTTTCTACGTGCTGATTGAACGCTATCACTGCCTCTTCGGAGTTGGTAAAAGTGAAACCTCTCATCAAATCTTTGATTTTGGGGAAAATACACAAATCACAGGGTGCTAGGTCGGGGCTATGCGCAGGATGGGTAACGAGTTGTACTTTTTCGGAAGTTAAAAATGACTTTGTTTTGTTGGCCGTGTGTGAAGAAGCGTTGTCATGATGTAGGAGAACGCAGCTTTTTGGTCGTCTTTCGCGAACTTTTTCTAACACCCTGGGTAAACAAATGGTAGAATACCACTCGGCATTAACACTCTTTTGATCTTCAAGTGGAATTGTGCAGATGGGACCCGGAGCTGAGAAAAAAAACGCGATCATTTTTGTACCAACGTTTCTCGCCTGCCTCACTTTTGTTGGCCTGTTCTCATTTTCAAACACCCATTCACAAGATTGCTGTTTTCTTTCGGGTTCAAAACAATAAATCCACTTTTCATCTCCTGTGACAATGTCATAAACAGTATTAGAATGTCCGTGGTCGTACTTCAGTAGCATCTGTGAGCACCATTCCACGCGAGCCCGCTTCTGCTCCGCTGTCAGTTCATGAGGAATCCAACGACAACAAAGTTTCCGAACTTTCAATTCTTCGTGTAAAATTTTCTGAATTTGGCTCATACCAATCCCCAATAGTTCTCGAATTGTCTCATAGGTAATCCGCGGGTTTTCTTCAATTAGCCGCTTAACAGTAGCCACATTATTTACGTTGACGGCAGTTGAAGGCCGCCCTTCACGAAATTCGTCATGTAAAGAAACTTGACCTCTCTCAAATTCAGCAAACCATCGCCTCACGGTGCTCAAAGAAGGTGCTTCTCTCCCAAAAGCATTTTGAAGACGAGCAGCACAGTCTTGCGGAGAGAGAGAACTTTTAAAATCATAAAAAGTCATCGCTCTAAAATCTTTTCGACTCAATTCCATTTTCGTTGCGTACGTAGAACTTTGATGTGTGATAAAAAACAATTGACAAATGATTTCCCGCCAATTGTTTTTTTTTATTACTAAGTAGGTTGCAACGTTTCAAAAAATATAACATTCGAAATTCAAATAGTTCCGATTAGCTAGAAGTACAAAACTTTTAGTGTGCCCCATGTATATATATATATACGAGTAAATGGCATTTCCAGGCGGTGTTCTTGTCTTTCTACATGTAAATGGCATGACCATCAAGATCCTAAGGAATTGCTGCGTTATCAGTTGGGGTAGCAGCTGGCGACATTGTTTTCTATCGCAATCAAGTAGCAAAATGCAAGTCGTACACTCGCCTGATAGGCACAGCCCATCTATAGTCAAAGTCAAAGTCAAAGTCAAAATCTTTTTATTCCGTAAAAATGGCTACATTTGTTTGGAATCGTCACAATTTTTTTCCCTACCGTGCAGTTCATAACTAGGTGAGCACTGATAAAAATACTGCCAAAAAACTCAGGCATCCCTCTTTTGGTATCCAAACAAATTTACATAATTTATTAATTACATTATAATTGGATCGACGCAATCCCAGGCATTTTTATCATTAATATAGTCAGATACTTTATAATATGCCCTGCTACACAATTTGGCTTTAATAGTAGTTTTAAACTTGTTTATTGACAATTCTCTTATATTGCTGGGAAGTTTGTTATAGAACCGTATACATTGCCCCATAAAAGAATTACTTATTTTGTGGAGACGGCTTGCATGTAACACAAGATTATGCTTATATCTAGTATTTATGTTATGAGTATCACTCTTTTTACAAAATGAGTCTATGTTTTTATGGACATACAAAAGATTTTCATAGATATATTGCGATGCGACTGTTAGAATATTTATTTCTTTGAATTTTTCTCTAAGGCTCTCACGGGGACCAAGTTTGTAGATAGCTCTTATGGCTCTCTTTTGCAATAAAAAGATGGTGTTAATGTCCGCGGAGTTACCCCAAAGAAGAATTCCGTATGACATAATACTATGAAAGTAGCTGAAATAAACTATTCTAGCCGTATCAACATCAGTGAGCCGTCTAATAGTTTTCACTGCATAGGCTGCAGAACTTAGTTTTCCTGATAATTTTTCAATTTGTGGGCCCCATTGTAGTTTGGAGTCAATTGTTATACCCAAGAACACAGTTGTCTCCACAGGGGCTAAATTAGTTCCATTAACATGTACATTGGTAGTCACCTGTCTTACATTAGGTGTTGAGAACTTAATTACTTTAGTCTTTTTATCATTTAAAAGCAGATTATTAACATTAAACCAATGCATAACTTTAGAGAGAGCATCGTTAACTTCGTCATAATTACCTAACTGTCTATTAATTTTGAATGTCAAAGAGGTATCATCCGCAAACAATACAATCTCATGTTTATCCTTTACATAATAAGGTAAGTCATTTATATATACTAAAAATAAGAATGGACCTAGAATTGACCCCTGTGGGACTCCCATGACTACAGGGGACCCCGAAGATCTTTTGCCATTAACATCGACCTTCTGTATCCTATTGCCCAGATAAGAAGACAGAAGTTCGAGAGCCTTGTTCCTGATACCGTAGTGGTGTAATTTTCTGACAAGAGTGTCATGGTGCACGCAGTCAAACGCTTTAGACAGATCACAGAAAATTCCCAAGGCATCTTGCGAACCTTCCCATGCCGCGAATATACTTTTAAGCAAATGAATCCCTGCGTCTATAGTTGAACAACCTCTCGTAAATCCGAACTGTCTCCTATGAAGCAAATTATGTGTATTAAAATGTCTGAGCAACTGGCTAAGCATTAGTTTTTCAAAAATTTTACTGAGAATGGGCAGTATGGAAACAGGTCGAAAATTCGAAGGGTCCGAACTATCACCAGATTTAAATAATGGAATGATTTTACTATGTTTC
The DNA here is from genome assembly GCA_947507595.1 of Pyralis farinalis. Lineage (NCBI taxonomy): Eukaryota > Metazoa > Arthropoda > Insecta > Lepidoptera > Pyralidae > Pyralis > Pyralis farinalis. Next base: position 5,004,425 of record OX382261.1, on the reverse strand, counting down.
ATCAAGTCAGGAAATACACCAGATGCCACACAACAATTGAAAATTGTAGCTAAATGTGGAGCGATTGAAATAATAATAGAAGATATGGTTTTGACAGATAGACCCCACAGATCTTTAGTGTTTTTCATATTTATTGATTTAAAAGCGTTCAAAACATCTTTTGGGCTTACAGCTGAAAATTCAAATATTGTGTCGCATTCTACCACGCTCTGTTTGAGAACGAGTTCAGCAGCTATAGAAGAAGACCTAAGATTTCTCGTAGTAATAAGAGGAATGTTAGAAAAATATTTTTCAAACTCAGTCGCAATTTCTACATCATTTTTGATATCTATATCATTTATCTTTAACTGAAAGTCTCGACTACGTACTTTCGCTCTACCCGTCTCATTATTTATCATATTCCAAACAGATTTAATAATATTTGTTGAACCATTAATTTTATTTCTTAAATATATAGACTTAGCATTGGAACAGGCTCGTTTAAATATTTTAGCATAATTTTTTACAAGTTCTTGAAAAGTCGGATTGTGATTACAGGTCCTTTCTTCATAAAGTTCATACAATTTATTCCGACTTTTGTAAATACCAGGAGTTGCCCAATCACTGAATGTCATACGGTCACTTACAGACAGTTGTTTTGGAGTAAAGATTGCATTAAATTCACTAGTAATTAAGCTAAATAATGAACTGTACAAGTGGTCCGGAGTACCGTGATAGGGCAACAATACAATTTTTTCTGCTATATTAGACTTAAATCTTTCTAAGCGGCTTTTACTAAATGGTATATAATTTATTTGCTTTCTTTGTATTTTTGAAGAATTTGGAAATGAAACCAATTGACCTGAATGGTCTGACTGAACTTTATTAATTATAGATTGATATGAAGGTTTTACATTGCTAAATATATTGTCAATACATGTAGCACTTGTAGCAGTTACTCTTGTTGGCTCTGTAAAAATATGATGCAAATTGTTTGATTTAAATAAATTTAAAAAGTTGTAGGTAACAGTATTTTTCTCCAAGATATTTATATTAAAGTCTCCACAAATTATAACAGTTTTATGGCTATTAGATAATTTATTTAAGGCATCCTCCATGATATTTGAAAATGTTTCAAAGGGCGTGCTAGGAGGTTTATACAGGTTCATAACAATGAATCGTTCCAATTCAATGCATGAAATCTCTACAACTCGCTCAACAGAGAGGCTCACAATGTCACACCTTTCTTTAAATTTAAGCAACTTATTTAATAATATTAAGGAGCCACCATGTATACAGTTATCTCTGATGAATGAGCTTGCAACCTGGTGGTTATTGAAGCTGAAAATGAATTGATGGGGTTTTAGCCAGTGCTCAGTTAGACATAAAATATCAATATTGCTACAATTCATAAACAACTCCAATTCTAACTCCTTTCCTATCATCCCCTGAATGTTTTGGTGCACCAGGTTGATACAATTATTATTCTTTCTATATTCTTGACAATTTACAATTGATGGGGATATTGTATTATTATTACTTTTAGTTTCATTTTGAATATTGTTATTATTACTATTTACATTGCCAGAGTATAACTCTATTGTCTTATAACCTAATTTAAAGAATTTGGAATACCTTCCAAGGTACCATTACATAATGTCAAATTATCTAACTGCTCAAAAGAAGCAGGGTTGTTAGCCAAACTTTTGGCTGGTTTCTTAAAACAATATGATAGCGAATCTGCTATTTGTCTTTTATAAAAATTGCTAAGATAAAATTTATCTTCTGTCAAATTATAATGTTTATTATTAAATATATTTATGTCAAGTATATGAAATTTGTCATCATATAATGTCAATGTATGCATTTTATCATTTAATCTATACCTAGATGCATTTTCCGCCTCGGGCAACAAAGTACTGTATGGAAAAGTAAATAAAAACACTTTTCCCACATTTAACTGCTGTAACATGTTAAAATATTTAATCATTATATGTTTGTTTAAATTTCCTCTCCTCCCAATAAAAACGCTTGTATAGACGCTTGCAGCGCAAAAGCATCAGTCATAGATCCCTGCAGGTCTATTATAACCCTCAAGTAGTATCGTTATCTCAGGAGCAGATCCTTCGATATGCAAGTTTCAAGCATCCCATTGGCTATGGTAACCGATGCACATGACGAGAAAGGTATCCTGACGGATAGAGAATCTATAGCTCTCATAATGTTGAAAAAATATATAAATATATAAACAAAAAATATTTATTTGCCATCGCTCTGTCTCGCTATGTCTATAGCGAGAAATTAATCTTACATTTATTAAATATAATTCTACAGTACTTATCTCATAGTTTTCGTATATTTATTTAATTTACTAGTGTTTCGAATATTATATATTTATTCTTTTAACCTCAGACTCTACCGAGCGGCAGCCTTCGCAGCTTTGAATAGTGAGTGCGCTCGGATTCTATTGGACCTACATTATTCAGCAGGGATGAGAATAATAAGGCAGTACACACGTCTGCGAGTGAAAACTACAGAAATAGTGAATAGTTAACCAAGGGAAAAAGTGAGTAATGCACTTATGTTTTTTTATACCACTAAGTTGGCGATCAAGCGTACGGCCTACCTTCTATTGTCATAACACTCACTTGAAATCAAGAAAACTGACACTATTAGGAACTATACTCGTAAATGTACGAGTAACAAAAGATAGGCGGGCAAAGCCTATAGAATTAATTTATTAATAAAAAGAAGACCATAAAATTCAAGATACAAAGTTCACATATTTATCTTAGCCGTTATGATGTTTTAACATAAAAGAGTTACCGACAAACACATGTGATTAGTAAGAATATTGTCTGTGGTAACTGTACACCGTGGTACAGTCACTCCCACGACCCATAGTTAACAAAGAAGATTAACAAGTTAACTGTTTTTATGTGTTTATTCCATTACCACACCTCGGCGTATTACTTACATAGCCAGCTCCCACGCATTGCCTACATCATTTTGAGATATTTGCGAAATCTTATGAACACTTAACTTATGAATAGGTACAGTATATCTATAACTTCACGCCAAAACAGTAGGTAGGCAGAGAGAAGCTTTAGTAGATATAGTCGAAAATTTTAAACTCTTTCAAGAGTCATCCAAGCAGTCAAAAGTAGTGATAACTCAGTTAATAAAGAACCAGACTATTATCTATAATCTATCTATCTATAACTTCACGCCAAATCCCTTGCGGGGTAGGCAGAGAGAACCGAGCGCCACATGACTCGATCCTTACATATCTCACTCGCTTCTTTAACATTCATTGCTCTTCTCATGCACGCTCGCCGGTTTCTAGGGCTCCTGACATCACCTTCTGATAGAACACGACCAATTTGGTCATGGTAGGTAAGTCTTGGCCTTCCTCGGCTCCTACATCCTTCCACTTTTGAATTGTATATCTGCTTCGTCATTATTTCATCTTGCATTCTTGCTACATGTCCGAACCAACGGAGCACGCCTCTTCTTATTTTAACACCGACGCTCTCTTTCAGACCAACTCCAGACTATTATCCTACCACTAAATTTATATTTTCGAATTTATGTGCATACATTTTGTCATTATCACTTGGCTCGGCAGTGAAAGAAAACATCGCGAGAAAACCCGCACGTTCAAGAAATTGTACCCATTGCAATAAACAAACAAACAAACAAAGATCTGCTTATCCCTGAGGGTTGTGGAAATACGGCGGTCGCTATGTAAAAAGCAGTATCTTCGCCAAATACAAAGGCTTACATAGTGGACTCCACCAATCCTAATGGCTTAGGAAACGGGATAACGAAAGGATGAATATCCAAAATCTAAGAAACAAGTATTAGGGTGATGCCTCAAACCCCAACTCAAACGGTGAAATTGTAGAATAGACTACTCAGCGGTGTTCCCGAACAAATACGATACGGGTATAGGCACCCATATCGTAGAAAAGAGCCTATGTTTCCCTAAAAAGGCTGGCAACGGATCAGTGACCCTTTGGTGTTGCTGATGTCCCACATGCTTGTTTGCGGAGGCCAAATTCTAAAAAAAAATCTTATATAAAAAATGAATGAAACCGAATACGCAAATTTTGACGAGCTCGGTGGCGCAGTGGTGAAACTCGCTGTTACACTAGTTTGACACCAACGCTCGTGGGTTCGGTTCCCACACAGAACAAACATTTGTGTGCATGAACATGTCTGTTTATCTTGGTTTGGGTGTTTTAAGAGAGGATTCGCGTCATAGCCCGTCTGGGGAAGTACCTCCATCTCACAGAAAACCGCAGCCAAATAACAACTCCCTAGAGGGTTGTTGTGTACCTGCCTGTGAGTGAGGCCTCCAGTAAACTCCTTAGGCGTTGCTGTGTTAGCAGCAGAAGTAGCATCCGGAGGATGATACTTAATGTATTGAAAGCAATTATATGCTACGGCAACCGCTTTACATCAGATGGGCCGTATGCTTGTATGCCTCCCGACGTTGCATAAAAAAAAAGTACGATACTAGTAAGTCGCAGTTTTAGAAGCGGGAGTGACAACGCGTGAACGTTTTTTCTTGTATTACAAGCAGCATATGTAACGGTAACCATGTTAAGGTACGCCGTATGCTTGCATGCCTCCCGATATTATGTACAACCAGTTGAGAATGCGCAAGCTTGCATTGCCAGAGGAACACCTGGCTCGTCAATTATATAACAATTCAATTTTTTTTTTTAATGTATCGGCCATTTTAAACATGTTCCTTAAGAGATAGGAACGTTGTTCCTGAACATTCCTATTCTCCTTTTTTATGCTGAATCCGAATCTGAAATCAAAATTCGAATATTCGAAAAAAGCGACAGACAAACACACAGACAAACATATAGATTTCATATAGGAACGGTGTTCCTGAAAAGAGAGATACGAGGATACATGAAGATATAACCTATGACACCATTTGGTGTAGTAAAAAAAAATCACCGCTACAGATCACGGGGTGGAGTAGAACGCGCAGCTCCTATTGGCTAGTTCATGGATCAATATCGTGTCACTTATCAGCTTATTGGTTAAAATATTCTCCGCTAAAATGTCATTGGTCGAATAGCTGAGATATTTAGGCGCTAAAACGTTTTTGTGAGTAAGGCCTTCACGCGCAGTCAAATGGTTTATTGATTTTGTCAATATTGGGTCACACTGACAGTTTTTTTTTATACAACATCGGCGGCCCACATGATATAAAGCTGTTACCGTAGCCTAAGAACACTTGTAATATATTAAGTATCACTCGCGCGATGCCTGGTCTGCTACTAACACAGCAACTCTTTAAGACAACCCTCCAGGAATTTATTTGGCTGCGGTTTTTTGTGAGGTGGAGGCACTTCCCCAGATGGGCCGATAGTTTGTAGAAATGGCCAATAAGAACAGTCGCCGATGAAAAATTTATTTCAATTACCCGTGGGCTGTACGCCTGTTTGCCACCGCAATTGTATAACTCTAGGTACCTATTACTATTCCCACTTTATCGTTATTGTCAATAGAGTGTCACTCCACAGATGTCAAATCTCAGGTTAGAATTCCGATATCAAAATTGGAAAATCACTTTCTTGGTCGACTATATCTCTGATGCAAATTTGCATGCGGATTCCCCTTAGGAGGATTGTGTCACTTCACTATATTGGTATGAAAGCGCGTACGATATAAAACTAAGAAAGGTAGGATAGGCCGCATCAAAGCAGCCCGTCTGGGGAAGTACCTCCATGTCACAGAAAACCGCAGCCAAATAACAACTCCCTAGAGGGCTGTTGTGCACCTGCGTGTGAGTGAGGTCACCGGTAAGCTCCTAATAGTTGCTGTGTTAGCAGCAGAGGAGGCATCGTGCGAGTTATACTTAATGTATTACAAACGTTCATAGGCTACGGTAACCGCTTTATAACTGATGGACCGTATGCTTGTCGTCTTCCGACGTTGAGTGGAAAAAAACCTAGCTGCACCCTACGATTTCGTTCGCGCGTATCACGATAGAGTAGAGTAGAGAGCGCGATGGTGTCCTTGTATGTGTCTTTCAACATAATAAAACACGCGGGTTAAGCAACGCCGACGGCAGTCTGTCTATGGATGGATTTATCTATATCGAGCTTCTCCGTTGGACGGCACGTAAAGCCGTCGGTCCCGGCGGTTGTCGATAGATGAGAGATAAGCTATGTCAGTGGCCTTTGGGCGGCTTGAAAAACTGGCCGCCACAGTTGAGCATCGTGTTGGAGTATGCTGTAAACTCGATCTAAGGGGGTCTCCCTGTAATGGTATAAGTTAAGGTTGGTGTAATTCAAGTATTGGACTATCAAATGCAAAAAAAAAATCAAATCCTAAAGATTATAAAAGTAAGTAGTAGAAAAGTGATTAGCGCGTTCGAACAAACTTTTTCGCTTTATACGAGTATATTAGTGTAGATAATTACTAATTATTACCAGATAACTTGCTTATTACGAAACTTCGGTTACCGTAACGTATGCAGATATAAACCACTAATCATTAAAAAAGTTGATTATGCACGAATACCCACTAATTCGACAGATAAAATAATTATTGTACCATAATGTACTCGTAATTATTTTTTTACTGTAGATAGTGTAGTCTGTCTTTTGATTTAAGTTTTTTTATTCATTTTTTATTCCTTGGTGACCACTTCACATCAGGCGGGTCGTATGCTTGTATGCCTCCCGACCTTGTATAATTACCATTACTATATTTCTTATAACACGGGTTTTAAGCTCGGTCATTTGATAGGCGTGCACGGGGATATGGATCTAACGCGTAGAGGCCCTTTTGAGAAGATTCAAGTTGTGTTGCACACCTACCGAGAATATTAACGGAACAATATATTCATTAGCAGGTCACAGCAGGTATTGGGACTATTGCAAATGTGTAGGAAATTATAGGTCTATTGTAATGAGGTCTGGAGGGATTATTGGTAAAGATAAAGATAAAAATTCTTTATTTGCCTTTAGACCCTCACGGGCACTTAGACACGTCTTATACTTTCAATATTATATCTTATTATTTTTTTAAGGTTTTCTCTTTCTTTCACTTAATATAATTACAAGCGTTAATAGGCTACGGTAACTGCTTTACACCAGGTGGGCCGTATGTTTGTATGCCTCCCGACGTTGTAAATATACACACATCAAAAGTGTCTAGGGATCAACATATATTTTTGCAATAACTTTTCTCCTGATTGATATTAATTAAAATTTTCTTTAAGGATTCATCAAATAAAGTGTTTTCGTTTGTCTACAGTAACGATAAACCAAGTCACCTTTGCATTAATAAAGAAATTTGCCATTTTCATAATAAAGGGATTTTTGACATTTGAACCACTAACATTAAACGCTACTGTTTCCCTACTACTGATTAAAACCAACGTTATTATGGAGCGGCGACGTCATTTAAGCAGGGAAGAAATGCTCAGAGCCGTGGGAATGATAGAAGCTGGTTCCCGGCAACGTACTGTGGCTTTAGCTCTGAATACAAGTCAGAGTGTTATCAGTCGACTTTGGACACGTTACCGAAGCACTGGTACCGTGGCTGAGCGCCATGGAGGACGGTATCGCTGCACCACACGGAGACAAGACCGATACATTCAAATCACAACTCGAAGAGCTCCAACAATAACCGCCATGATGTTAGCCGTGACGCTTCATCACTCTTCAGGGAACTTAATTAGCGACCAAACAGTCAGAAACCGCTTGCATGAAGTCAACCTTCATTCCCGAAGACCGCTAAGGGTACCACCTATAGCAATGCACAATCGTAGGATTCAATATCAATGGGCTCTTGAACACAGAAATTGGGCAGAAGAACAATGGCGTTTCGTGTGCTTTTCTGATGAGTCTCGTTTTGGTATGAGACCGGATACAAGACGTATACGACACTGGAGAACCCCTGGACGCCAACAGCGATTAAAATCCTGCCAGGAAGTCCATCCTTATAGTGGTGGAACCATCATGGTATGGGCGGGTATTTGGATCGGCGGAAGAACTGAGTTGATTTGGATCAGAGGCAACCTCAACGCTCAAATTTATGCTGAGACGATTGTATCAGACGTCATCGTTCCTCTACAAGTGCAAATCGGTCCCTTATTTCAGTTAATGCATGATAATGCACGACCGCACACCGCAAGAGTTGTAAGACAGACTCTCGCCGCAGCTAACATCAATGTCATGCCCTGGCCTGCTCAGTCGCCAGACTTGAACCCGATTGAGCATGCATGGGATATGCTACAGAGAAGAGCTCTGCCGAATATGGAGGGTATCCAGTCGCAAGAAGACCTTTTTTGTTGTTGCAACGAACATGGGCGGCCATTCCACAGCGTGATTTGGATGAACTCATTTTGAGTATGCCAAACCGATGTTCTTGTGTTGTTAGTGTTCGCGGTAGAAACACGGATTATTAATTGTTTAAGTTACCCAATAAAATTTTAAAGAAAACTGTTATTTCAGTCTTTTTTTCGAACTTTAATGTTAGTGGTTCAAATGTCAAAAATCCCTTTATTATGAAAATGGCAAATTTCTTTATTAATGCAAAGGTGACTTGGTTTATCGTTACTGTAGACAAACGAAAACACCTTTATTTGATGAATCCTTAAAGAAAATTTTAATTAATATCAATCAGGAGAAAAGTTATTGCAAAAATATATGTTGATCCCTAGACACTTTTGATGTGTGTATATATATCTCGCGCCAGACCGGTTTTTTCCGTAATTAGAATCTTTACAATTTATTTTTCCTACTCCTTAAATCCCCTCTCACCCTTAATAATCAAGATCGTTAAAAACCTGTGAACCCTCTTTAAAAAAATGATTTTTTACTAAACAAAAAACAGAAATTCTAAGAACTAAGGTATACGCGATAATGACTAACAATCTGGGAAATGAAAGCCGCAGACATTTTAATTTACGATACCGTCAAAGCGAAACGAATAACATTACAATATCAAAGACGCCGGCGTTCTTATAACATTACCATCTTTTCTGCTGACTTTTAAAACAGGGTGGTTAATCGTCTCGTAATAGATACGTTACATTACAGTTGAGTTCCCACGGGATATGTATCCAGCACCGTTGAGACCAGCACCGGGTATGTCTGTGTCTGGCGAGCTGTGCCTTCTGGCTCAAGCTCTTCTTACCAAGATTTTTTTCCAAGCTCCATTCACACTATTTCCTGCACTTACTCGTCTTTTCAACCCCGGTTCGAATTCTAGCATGTGCCACTATTTGTCACATGCTCGGCGGTGAAGAAAAACATCGTGAGGAGAGTTTCCTCACGACCAAGAAAGTAGGTACATTTCGAAAGACGTGTGACCTAAGTCAAAGTCAAAATCTTTTTATTCCGTAAAAATGGCTACATTTGTTTGGAATCGTCACAATTTTTTTCCCTACCGTGCAGTTCATGACTAGGTGAGCACTGATAAAAATACTGCCAAAAAACTCAGGCAACCCTCTTTTGGTATCCAAACAAATTTACATAATTTATTAATTACATTATAATTGGATCGACTCAATCCCAGGCATTTTTATCATTAATATAGTCAGATACTTTATAATATGCCCTGCTACACAATTTGGCTTTAATAGTAGTTTTAAATTTGTTTAATGACCTAAGCTAAGAAAGGTCTGGTTTTGCCTCTAAGTTGTGGAGATCTGACGGCAGTCGCTCCATGTAAAATACAGTATCATCGCCAAATCCTTAGGCTTAAAGTAGCGGACCCGCCAATCCTAATGGACTAGGAAACGGGATAAAACTGAGAAGAAGAATAATTACTAAGTTTAGGCAGCTGGGCGTATACCTACAAATATATGCAAAGCACTATACCTATATACATTATTTCATTTTTTATACAACGTCGGGACGCAAACAAGTATACGGCCCACGGCCCTTGCCATACATTAAGTATCACTCGCACGATGTCAAATCTGTTGCTAACACAGCAACTTCTATGGGGCTGCTTGGTGCCCTCACTTACGCGCAGGAACAGAACAACCTTCTAGGGAGTCGCAATCTGACTGCCGTTTTCTGTAAGATAGCTGCTTTAATGCGCCCTACATCTTTCAAAAACACCAGACAAACAGACATGTTCATGCACACAGATGTTTGTTCTGTATGGGAATCGAACACACGAGCGTTGGTGTCAAAGTAGCGTTATTAATCATTGCGCCACCGAGCTCGTCACACCAGTCGTCGTTAAGTCGTAGGTACTTGTTTAACATTCATAACAGTTCGGACTTCACCGCGCCATTCTTTTACATAAATAACAGATTGCACAAGCATCTCACAATACCAATTTTATTTAATTAAAGTTATTGACAAGGACAAATTAACAAACTTCGATAAACAAACTATCACAAAATGTTTTATAACTTCACAATTCATTATTTGCGAAATATTTAACAAAGTGTCAATTATTTTGTAACCATTGATGTATTTTAAAATAAACTTGCGTATTAATTGTTACCAGGAACATTCATTATAAATAAATAAATATTGTCGGACAAATTACACAGCGCCACCAGCCCCAAAGTAAGCGGAACTTGTGTTATGGATGCTAGACAACTGATAAACATACGTAAACACATTTTTTTTTTGTAAATACATACTTATTATACATAGAAAATACCTAGACCAAGGGCAAACAGACATGTTCATGCACAGAAATGTTTGTATTGTGTGGGAATCGAACCCACGAGCGTTGGTGTCAAAGTAGCGTAACAGCGCGTTTCACCACTGCGCCACCGAGCTCGTCAAATAGTTCATTATATGAACTTTTATCACATAGGGTTGTATTTTGCAGTGAAAACATATTTAATCACGTGCGACAGTTTTGGAATGGGGAAAAAGCACTGAACTCGCGTGACCGTCATTATCTTTTTTTTATACAACTAGATTGGCAAACAAGAATGCGGCCCGCATTAAATGGTAAGCGGTCACCGCAGCCTATTGACGCTCGCAACACCACGGGGATGTTACTCGCGCTTCCAATCTTGTGACCTAAGTCTGTTTCGTCACAGTACCCGGTAATTTCTCTGCCATATCTCACCCTTCAAGCGGGAACACAGCTATATAAATATAGCTGCTTGACGGTAGAAATAGGTGAGACAGAGGTACCCACGCAGACGACGACTGTACAAAGTATCCCTCTGGTATAAAGTCTCCCTCTGGTCATTTGTTCATGCGTTAAAAATTGCCTTCTTGTTATTAAATTTTATAAAATTGGTGTGTATTTATAAATTTGTTGGTACTATATAGATAATAATCATTCTGTTTCATCTAGAACAGTGCAATAAATGAAATTTTTATTACTATATTAATTACGTGGCTAAAAATAATTTCTAACAAAAGATACTTCCTAAAAAATATTGTTTACAAGTTTTGAAGCGGTCCTACTGGCAGTGCCTCTTTATACAACGTCCGGGAGATATAAGCCTTACAGATGTGAAATGGTTCTGAAGATTTGGCGAAGATACTTGAGATAGATTTTGACATGGGGCGACTGCCGTCAGACTTCCACAATCCAAAGGGAAGGTCCCTTGGGTTAGGTCACCCGTCTATCGAAATATAATTCCTGCGTGCGGGTTACCCCACGATGTTTTCCATCACCGCCGAGCTAGTGATAATTACAAATCTATACAGATAAATTAAATTGGAGGGTCTGTTTGTAATATTAAAATAACCGGTTTTTATTCAATGCATATGGATGTATACACGGTACATACCAAAATATTATTTTTACAATTTTTGTCTGTCTGTTTGTTCCGGCTAATCTCTGAAACGGCTGGACCCATTTTGACGGGGCTTTCACTGACAGATAGCTGATGTAATAAGGAGCAACTTAGGCTACTTTTATTTTAGAAATTTTATTTTATTTGTTTTATTAATATAAATCTATACATCTATACTCTATACAGATAAATAAAATTGGAGTGTCTGTTTGTAATATTAATTTTTATTAATATAAATAAAAAAAACAACTATTCCGCGCGGACGAAGTCGCGGGCACAGCTAGTATGTACATAAATTCGAAAACAGGAATTTAGTGGTACATGCCAGGACTCCAACCGGGGATCTGTTGCTCAATAGGCCAGTTCTTTATCCACTGGGTTATCACTGATCCACTGTTCTTATTCAACTATCATGGTCAAATTAGTCATGTTTATCAGAAGTTGGAGTCCTGAGAACCTAGGAAAATTGAAGAGGCGAGTAAGGTATGTAAAAACTGAGCCACATTCTCTTTGTAAATACATACTTATTGGAAAACATCTAAACCGACGTAACCAAACATTCATGCACACAATTACCTGTGCCGTGTGGAAATCGAACCCACGAGCGTTGGTGTAAAAGCAGCGTTATTAACCACTGTGCCACCGAGCTCGTCACACGGTTTACAAGTCATTGCAATAATCTTTTATTGACTTAAGGAACCCTGAAAAATCTCATTTCCAGGTTCTCATGTATTAGAACCTCTATAATTATATATAAGTACGGATAATAAATTACACCGATCCGATAGTTCATTAACAGATTCCCGGTGCAAATTGTCATGATTCAGGCTGTCGTTAGCTGATGGCTTTAATTGGATTCCCACTGGCAGACAGACGTGCGTACTTACTATGTCTAACTGGTATTGGATTCACGGTAATTAACAGGATACTATGAAACTAAAGTATTAAACGTATTTTTTTATACTACGTCGGGAGGGATACAAGCATACGGCCCACTTGATGTAAAGCGGGTACCGTAGCCTATTAACACTTGAGATAAGTATCACTCGTGCGATGCCTCCTCTGCTGCTTACACAGTAACTCCTTGGGAGCTTACTGGTGACCTCACTCACACGCGGGAACACAACAACCCTCTAGGGAGTTGTTATTTGGCTGCGGTTTTCTGTGAGGTGGAGGTACTTCCCCAGACGGGCTGATTTGATGCGCCCTACCTCTCTTAAAAGATCCAGACCAAGACAAACAGACATGTTCATGCACACAAATGTTTGACTTGTGTGGGAATCGAACCCACGAGCGTTGGTGTCAAAGTCACGTCATTCACGTTGTCGGAAGTTATAGCCCTGGGAACCTAGGAAAATAAAAGACGCGGGTGAGGTATGTAACGACCGAGTCATGTGTGCAAGGGACTTGGCATTAAGATAGATATGAGTCATTACACTAATTTTACCAGAGGGATACTTTGTACAAAAGTCGCCTGCGTGGGTACCTCTGTCTCACCTATTTCTACCGTCAAGCAGCTACATTTATATAGCTGTGTTCTGGTTTGAAGGGAGAGATATGGTAGAGAAATTACTGGGTGCTGTGACGAAACATCCGTAGGTCACAAGATTGGCAGCGCGCGAGTAACATTACCCGTGGTGTTGCGTCAATAGACTGCGGTGACCGCTTACCATCTAATACGGGCCGCATGCTTGTTTGCCAATCTAGTTGTATAAAAAAAAGACTATTATTATTATTGATTACTAATAATTAAAAATAATATGCAATTTGATCTAACCTGCTTTGGTGGCGGAAGCACACAAAGCAGGTTAGATCAAGTTGCATGTAAATTTGACTTTCGCAAAATAACGTCTGAATCTATTAAACAAATAAAATGTATGTCTTCATTCCAAATTCAATATCACCATCGCAGAAAACCTTCAAAATTGCAATACCAACCTACACATATTACAACAACGGTAACCATACAAGAATAAAGTGATAAAAATTATGTCAAGTCGATATAATACCGATATATCCAGTTGGCCAGCTTTATCTTAACGACTGTTTCTTTAAAAGTGCAATTTAAACTGGTTGATTTATTGTCGGCCGGCTGAAAGTGTGTCACGTGTCACCGAATATACTCGCCGTTAGTTTTGTATGCATATTATGAAACCTATAAATGCAGTACATATTATGGGATGTCAGTGTGATGTAGATAAAAATATTTATTAAGCTCTGATCAAATTGAATCAACTCGTAACTCGTACATAATAATAGCACACTGCGGTGCTGTTAAACGAGCATTCTTTAAAATTATTTTTGGGCAGTTACGGTCATCTAGATGCTCAATGCGTTCCCACGTCTCTTATTCTCCATTCTCACTGCCCTCGCCTATCCTATATTAAGCGAGGTAGGGCGCATCAAAGCAGCCCATCTGGGGAAGTACCTCCACCTCACAGAAAACCACAGCCAAATAACAACTCCCTAGAGGGTTCTTGTGTTCCTGCGTATGAGTGAGGTCACCAGTAAGCTCCCAAGGAATTGCTGTGTAAGGAGCAGAGGAGGCATCGCGCGAGTGATAATTAATATATCGCAAGCGTTAATAGGCTACCCGCTTTACATTAGGTGGGTCATATGCTTATATGCATCCCGACGTAGTATAAAAAAAATCCACCTTTCCACCTCCATTCCCAACCACTCCGCTCTCCAAGGCTTATATATCGTCTATTATTTCTCCATTTTTTTTTAACAGTTCAAACATTGAAAAACGATTTTTAACGGAAGTATAGCGTCCGTGGTCGCAGGATGAGCACGGACGCTGCAAAGCATTCGAAACGTCAGGTTCAACAAAATAAATAAAACACGCGATACTTCCGTTAAAAATTGGTTAATTCAATGTGTAACAATCGCGAAAACCTAAGACAATAGTATTCAAACATCTTTTTTAAATGGCGACAGTAAGTCCAAGTCTGAACGCTTGTCTCACTTATACCTATAAAATATCGGGCGCAGGCGTGGGTTTAATCGCAGCTTTAGATTATTGTCCCATATTAAGACATGTCGCGGCGACAGGCAGGACAATCCTCGTCGTGACAAGACCTCCTATTGTACGATTGTCCATGTATATATATACAATACACGTCAATAAGTAAATCCATAATAAGTTAAGTCGCCATAAGGGTGTTAATTGACATTTACTTCTGTTGTAGTATAAATATATATTTTTATACAACATCGCGAGACAAACAAATTTACAGTCCACCTGATATAAAGTTGAATAAATAAATAAATAATAAATAAATATTGTCGGACAAATTACACAGCGCCACCTAGCCCCAAAGTAAACGAAGCTTGTGTTATGGGTACTAGACAACTGATAAACATACGTAAATATTTTTTTTTTGTTTTGTATATACATACTTATTATATATAGAAAATACCCAGACCAAGACAAACAGACATGTTCATGCACACAAATGTTTGTACTGTCTGGGAATCGAACCCACGAGCGTTGGTGTCAGACTAGCGTAACAGCGCGTTTCACCACTGCGCCACCGAGCTCGAATCAAATCAAAGAATGAAATATGAATGCAACTCGCAATACAAGGAGTATCACCTTCGCACTCCTAACATAGCAACCCCTAATGAGCATACTGGTAACCTCTAACACGACAATCCTTCTATCTACCTATCTTCGTGTCAAGTCCCTAGAGGAGTAGACAGAAAAAAACGCCACATGACTCAGTTTTTACACACCTCACTCGCCTCATCAACATGCGCCCTCGCCGGTTCCTAGGACTCCTGACCTCTGATAAAACACGACATATTTGGTCATGATAAGTGAGTCTTGGCCTACCTCTTCTCCATACACAAGGCATAAAGGATGTGAAGGGTTTTAACAGATTCTACAAGACACAAGTGATTTCTGGTGTTGCAAATGGCTATAATAACTGCTAACCAGCTTCTGCAGAACCTATGCCTGTTTACAACATCCGTGGTATAAAAAAATATTTCCGTAACCGAATTTCTATGTGTTTTTGTTCAAGCAAAACGCTACTCTTTTTTGGTTCGCTTTTATTTCTTCGTACATAATATAACTCCTGAGATATCTCTTGTAATTTCCTTAGCCTGTAAGCCTCTGAAGTTTTGATGATAACCTAAAAATTTATATAAAACCTTTATTAGAAATGTTTATATGGAAATAAAAATATTATGACATAGCCGACAAACTGCAAGAGTGTCGCCTACTCTGGTACCTACGAGAACCGGTAAGTTACGTGGGGAACAAATGTCTAGCCATGGCACCACCGCTGGGTCCTAATAGAAGGGGTAGACCCAATAAGTGCTGGTTTGACGTCGTAAAGGATGACATGCGTACCAATGGTCTCACTATAAGGGATGCCGTAGATCGCGAGGAAAGGAGGAGTAAAAGCGGAAAAGCGAATCCTAGACTCCAAAGCGACCAGGACGCGACCGGGATCAACGCTCGGATGATGATGATGATGATAGAAACACACAAGCGTATGACCCACCTGATGTAAACGAGGTACCTATGAACGGTTCCATTGTTTACGCGTTTTCACTGGCGTTAACTTCAATATATCGTTTGAAAGTTTTACACTTTCATATTTACTTATCATTAAGGATAATGGTATAGTTACTCCCACAGCACACCCGCATGCAATAACGGTACTGTCTGTGAGACCGGATTAGTGGCTTTTGGCGAAATCCGAGCCAATTGGCCAAGGTAATCATACCAAATTTCGAAGCTTACCTTTTATGCAATCCACCACATTTGGTATTAGGTCTTATACGGTAATAAATAACTACTTTTTTCAGACATCACTGAGCAACAGACAGATTAAATGATTTTAGGTTCGGTACTCTACTAATACAAATATCAATACTAACTTCTTGAAGCTTTGCACAGTTTTTGTTCGGGAAATTGATGTTATTTAGAAATTTTAGAAATATCATGTTCTAATTTCTTATTCTCGTTCTCCTTTTTCTTCGACTACCAATTTTCATTATTTCTTTATTTATATTTGGCCTTTTTATGAGGGACTTCGTATCACCATAATATCCTCTCGCAATTTTTAACTTTAATAGTACCTATAGTAGTATATATTTGTAATCCATTTTTTTTTTATGAAACCAGCAAACAAACCAGCAGTATGCCTGCCGATAATCAGATACTGTTAGCCTATAATAAATTGCAACACGAGAGGGTAAGTTGCAACACCAATTCTACGTTGTAAAAAAGTCTTCACGCCTTTCTTGAAGAATCCTGTGCTGTTGTACTCCTTCAAAAAAAAACCTCAATACGAGATTATAAAAGGTTCTTAAAGGAGAGAATGATACATGTAAAATTAGCAATTGTTATGAAATCATGATAACTTCATCAAATACCAACTTTGTTAGTGCGTGCCACGAAAGGTAAAAAATTACAAAATCCTTGGGGCGTGAATCCGATTAGAACTTGCTCCATTTTATACACTTGTTCCACTAGACTGGATGAATCTGCTCCTGGTCGATGAGTGTAATCATTCTACGTATTTGTTTCACTTTTTGTAAGATAAGATATAATTTATTTCCAAAGGAAGTTTATTCAGATGTCAAAGTTATACAAAAATTTCAAACTACACTTATTCTACAAAGTTTCGCCGCGTGAATAATTACATTAGTAACAACTTACAATTCAGTAGATTAAGTTTCGTTTAGCTAGCAAAAATTTGCCCCAAATCGTTAGAGCCATTTATGAGATACCCGATATGTACTACTTCTTTCGCGCGTGTCCCAATATCCTGTAGGAAACGCTGTTACTTACTTTCTTTATTTTTTTCTACGCTTTTATGGGTCGTATCGTTATGTTTAATAGTCCACAATCTTTGTCAAGAATTATATAGACTATAAAATTCAAAAAGAGTTTTTCAATTTTTTTTCAATTGGTAGTTCCAGAGATTATCCCGTCCAAAGTCCAAACGATAATCAGTTACTGCTGCTATTCCTATAGGATTAGCAAGTCCTATTGACGAAGTTCAGCTTCACAGTCAGGAGGCTGACGACGTATAAAAAAATATACATTGTCAACATATATTAGGGTCGGCAACGCATGAGTGACACCCCTCGTGTTGCAAATGTCCATAGGCTATGGTGACTGCTTACCATCAGATAGGCCGTACGCTTGTTTAGCGCCTTAGAGGTATAAAAAAACATGTCGTTCACAATGTGTTGATTGGAAATGCTTTTAGTCAATAATATTATCAGGAGGTAAAAATTGTTTGTATGTTTATTTGGATGTATGAGGTTATCTCTGTAAGTACCGATTCGATTTTCCAAGTTGTTTCATTCATTATTACATAGATAGGTACATTATCCCTGATTTAGGTTATTTTGTATGATTGGTGATATTTAAAAAAATCGGCCAAGTGCGAGTCGGACTCGCGCACGAAGGGTTCCGTACCGTATGTATATACGGTAAAAAAATCACGTTTGTTGTATGGGAGCCCCCCTTAAATATTTGTTTTATTTTAATTTAATTATTTATTCTTAAAGTGAATATATAACTAAATATTCTGTGAATATTTCAAGCGTCTACCTGTTGCCGTTATCAATATCGAGCAAAAACGAGCAAAAAAAATCACGTTTGTTGTATGGGAGCCCCCTTAAATATTTATGTTATTCTATTTTTTAGTATTTGTTGTTATAGTGGCAACAGAAATACATCATCTGTGAAAATTTCAACTGTCTAACTATCACGGTTCGTGAGATACAGCCTGGTGACAGACGGACGGACGGACAGCGAAGTCTCAGTAATAGGGTTCCGTTTCACCCTTTGGGTACGGAACCCTAATAAAAAAAGGAATAGTAACAGGCGGCAAAGATCTATTCTATATTGTAAAAGTCTATTAACGGACTGACCCTTGGGCCGACTCCTGGTATGGACACGTGCTTCTAATTTCGTGTTTTCGGATTTACGCAAATATTTGTAATTATCAGTTGCTCGGCGGTGAAGGGAAACATCGTGAGAAAACACGTACGTCCAAAAATATATATTTAGGTCACATATATTAATAATCTAAGAAAGATCTAGTTTTAGCTTTGGGATTGTGAGGTCTGACGGCAGTCGCTCCATGTGAAAATCGGTATTTTCGCCAAATTCTTCTAGTTACGTAGCGTACTACGCCTATACTAATGGATTAGAACACGGGATAGCGCTAGGAAAGTGTTAAAACAGAGCTACCGACGAACTGCGATGCGGGCAGCAGCGATAGTGCACAAGGCAGTTCAATTACTTTTTTTTATACCACCAATGTAACAATCAAACATACGGCCCACCTGATGGTAAACGGTCACCGTAGCCTATGGACATTTGCAATATCAAGGGTGTCACTCACGCGTTGCCGACCCTCTAAAAACCTCTTCACGAATGTTTTGAGGGAATTCCAAGCTGTAGTCCCTTGGAATCTAAGGGGTTTCGATCTGGGCTAGACGAGGGCCAGTCTTCAGCACTTATAAAGTCCGGAACGTTGGTTACGAGACAGGCTTTAGTGGTCCGTGCCATGTGGCCAGATGCAGAGTCATGCTGGAAAGTCTACGATACATTTTTAAAAAGTCATCAGTAAAGAGGATATTTCTGTGTCTTTCACCTGCGTATTGGCACAGAAGGGGTATTTTGATAGATCCACTCTCTTGATTGAACTGTAGGGATTGATTTAGGGCATGCCCTATATATCAACGATAAGCGTCGAGCTTGCCTTAGTCTCGTTTCATTATAAACGACAGTGTCCTAGCCAATGATGTTATAAACTATAATATCATTGGTCCTTATCTTCATTTCTCGCGATAAGATTTTTTGTTTCCTAATGGAGTTTCGGCGAGTTCTGGATTTAACAGTATTAATAATTTTTGTAGTTCTAACAGCACGCGGTCGCCCCGATCTTTTATGGTCTTCAACAGAGGAAGTGTTAGTGCACCTGATGACAGTACGATAGACGAACATACGGCTCATACCAAGGATCACATTCTTATCTATCTGTATATATCTGCATCAATAAACAATATTCAATACTTTTTTATACCACGAAGGTGGCAAATAAGCGTACGGCATGTCTGATGATAAGCAGTTACTGTCATTTGCAACACTAGAGGCGTCACTCATGCGTTGCTTACCTCTAAGAACCTCTCCACGTATTTTTTTTATACTACGTCGGGAGGTATACAAGCATACGGCCCACCTGATGTAAAGCGGGTACCGTAGCCTATTAACACTTGAGGTAAGTATCACTCGTGCGATGCCTCCTCTGCTGCTTACACAGCAACTCCTTGGGAACTTACTGGTGACTTTACTCACAATCAGGAACACAACAACCCTCTAGGGAGTCGTTATTTGGCTGCGGTTTTCTGTGAGGTGGAGGTACTTCCCCAGAACGGCTGCTTTGATGCGCCCTACCTCTCTTAAAACAACCAGACCAAGACAAACAGACATGTTCATGCACGCAAATGTTTGTCTTGTGTGGGAATCGAACCCACGAGCGTTGGTGTCAAAGTCGCGTCATTCACGACTGAGCCACCGAGCTCGTCGATTTTTCGTCGATATTTCTTGAAGACCCCCATGCAGTAGTCCCTTGGAAAAATCGCAGCTAGGAGTTCATTCCATAATTTGAGAGTTCTCAGAAGAAAACTTCTCTGGAGCCGAACAGTACGCAACCATTGCGGTTCCGGTGTGTGAGGGTGAACCATCGCAGCCATCGGCGAGAGGTGCGGTTGTAAAAAGACGCTCTCGGCATCATACTGAACAATTCTTCTGAATGCAACCCATTGTACAATATACTTACAGGGTCGCCAACGCAAGAGTGACACCTCTGGTGTTGCAAATGTCCATAGGCTACGGTAACGCTTACCATCAGGCAGGTCGTATGCTTGTTTGCCACCTTGGTGGCTTAAAAACCTTTTATATTAAAACTGCTACAAAGGTTAAAGAAGCCAATCGAGTGTGTAAGAACCAAATCGTAACGCGCTTGTTTCTCTTTGTCTACCCCACAAGGCAGTGGACTTGAAGATAAAGATATATACTGTTGAAGTAGGATTATAAAATTTTTCAAGGAGCAAGTTTACGCGATACGGGCGAAAAATATAACTAAGACAAGTTTAAAGTTATTTGTCAAGTGTATTGTGAAAGATGTAAATTGTATGTTAAGTTATGGTTCTTGTGAAATAGTTAAATTATTACTTAACAAAGTTATTTTGCATATTTATACGGCAAATATATTGTCTTTTAACTGCGCAATGTTGGGGTCACGGAATGGCACAGAATGTATGTCATTATATCTATATAGTATATATAAACTTCTAGACGTGTATGTAATAGTCACACAAACCATTGAAACCACTTGACTGCGCATGAAGACACCACACACAAGAACGTGGTGTTTTAGCGCCTAAATATTCCAGCTTACCGACCAATGGGAGAATATTTTAACCAATAAGCCGATAAGTGTTATGATGTTGATTCGTGAACTAACCAATAAGAGCTCCGTGCTTTGCCCCCTGACTTTCTTGAATAGTCATGACTAATCGTCAACAAAACAATAATACATCAATAAAATTTGAGATATAAGTAATTGTCTCACAATTATTTTGTAGATTCGAAGCCAATTTCTGCACGTGGTGCACCCTACTATATATCTTTGCGAAAAGTCCCTAGCAGGGTAGGCAGAAGGATGTGTGCGCCACATGACTCGATTCTTACAAAATAAGTAGTAAATTCTGGTGATAGAGAGGTAGGGCACATCAATGCAGTCCGAATGAAGTGCCTCTACCTCATTGAAGACGGCAGCTAAATAAATAACTACTTGGAAGGCGAGTGAGATTACCAGTAAGTAAGCACTTTAGAAGTTGCTGTTAAAGTAGCTAGGTTCGCACTACCGACACTTCTTGTATTATATAAGTGTTCATATGCTACGGAACCACTTCCCATCAGGTAGGCCAGAGGTACCCTTCCCAACGTTGCATCAGCCGATTGTATGTGTTCGTCTATTTTAACTGAATAAACAATTTACCACCAAAACTCTTACCTCCAAGTTTTACACATCGACAAACTTTGCAGTAGAACGAGTCTTGTGCAGATGTTGCCACCTCCGATGCAAAAGCAGAAGCTCGTCATTAGCCTTACTCGCTCAGATTGGCTACAGCATGGGATTCTTCAAAGGACGCATGAAGAGTTTACAAGATCGACAACGCACGTATAACC
The DNA here is from genome assembly GCA_947507595.1 of Pyralis farinalis. Taxonomy (NCBI): domain Eukaryota; kingdom Metazoa; phylum Arthropoda; class Insecta; order Lepidoptera; family Pyralidae; genus Pyralis; species Pyralis farinalis. The sequence goes on along the minus strand of OX382261.1, from coordinate 4,982,445 downwards.
TTAGCGTTGCAAATTGGCTACTTGCGTCGTCCCGTTCCTCTGGGGCGATCGCATCCGATGGAGCCTTTGAGGCCTTCTCGGCCAAAGGCTGTGTGTTTTAGTCAGTAGGAATCTGACAAAACTAGGTTCGTTCGCACGAAACAGTATCTTATGCAAGATTTCACCTCCTCCCTCCCGTGTTCCGGAGGGTGCCCCTCACGGAAAAATGACTAATGCACACCCGCGTGTGTGGATTAGCCCTTCTTTTGTGGGTCTTCAATTTTCATGGGCGAAAACAAAAAAAAATTGAGTACCCCTAACAAGTCGCCGACCCTGATAAATCACTTTTTCGTATGAACAAAGATGAATTGAATAATTTAACTATGAAGTTTACGTTATTGAATGCGAAGAAAACAAAGATAATGGTATTTGAAAGAGAAGAAACCAGAACCAATGCAAGGATTACGGTAGATGATGAAGTGTTGGAACAAGTGGATGAGATTGTATATCTTGGATGCGCTTTCAGCAGGGGTGGAAGGTACAGGCAGAAAGGCGAGTGAGTGCTGGGAATAATGTGAATGGAGCGTTGGGAAAACTTCTTGGCAGTAAAAACCTGAGCCAGAAGGCACAGCTGGCTATACACAATGCAGTGCTGGTCCAACGATTACTTATGGAAGCGAGAGCTGGGTATGGCAGAGAGAGCACGAAAGTAGGATAAACGCGGTTGAAATGCGAGCGTTGCGCAAAATATGTGGCGTAACGCTTGTAGACCGTATTCGCAATGATGAGGTTAGAAGCAGAGTTGGTCTGAAAGAGAGCGTTAGTGTTGAAATAAGAAGAGGCATGCTCCGTTGGTTCGGACATGTAGAAAGAATGCAGGATGAAAGAATGACGAAGCAAATATACAATGCGAAAGTGGAAGGATGTAGGACCCGAGGAAGGCCAAGACTTACCTACCATGATCAAATTGGTCGTGTTCTATCAGAAGGTGATGTCAGGAGCCCTAGAAACGGCGAGCGTGCATGAAAATAGCAATGAATATTAAAGAAGCGAGTGAGGTATTAAGGATCGAGTCACGTGGCGCTCGGTTCTCTCTGCCGACCCCGTAAGGGATTTGGGGTGAAGATATATAGAAGTTTACGTTAAGATGTTTCGTTCAATAACTAAAAAAGTCTACACATTGATTCCTTAAACACGTTTTTTCGATTGCAAACTACATTGAGAGCATTACTAAATTGCAAGAACAAAAAACCTTCCTAAGTAATTTTCAAAAAAAGCATTAAAAAAGGTAAAATATTTTGAAAGAAGAAAAATATCGGAACTTTCTTTGTATTTCTTACTTTACATAACGGTTGTACATATTCTGTGAAGGTATTTTTATTTCTTAATGAAAATAAAAATACCTTCACAGAATATGTACAACCGTTATGTACACACGACCGCAGACCAATCGTAACACTTATTATATTTACATGCGTCTAGTCCTCGTAGCAATGGCTTTTGTATGCACAATTTCGTCCTTAGGACCTTATTTGAACGTAAATTTTAAAACTAAAAAGGCAAATTATCGTTACCTGATAAGTCTCCAAACTGCTGCAAACTTGAACGTTTGTCGAAAACCAGTCCAATAGGTCCAATTAGAATCCAATTCGATGCGAAAATAAACTAAAAACACGGTTTACAACACAACGGCATACTACCTTCAATGAAACTTTTACAATGTTACAACTTTTAACTAAAAATTTTAACAATAATTACTGCGCATAACACGACTTGTTGCCAAATACACTTGTTTATTAACAATATAGTTGAATTTATTCACTTTTTAAAATGGAATGATAATACTTTTGTTCACGATCGGCATAGCGTCAGCCATTTTGACACGTACATTGCGCGAGGCTGAACTAACTGGACTGAGCGCAAAAATGGCGCTGGTCGACGAGCGGTGCTCCACGGCCAAAGATCATGCGTGCGGAATATGCAGGTGAGAGGTGAGGAAAACCTTCTGAAATGCCTACAAGTAGTGTAAATATAAAGTATTTTGCTTAATCTTTCGGGTTGTGTTCATCTCAATCTTGCAATGACGAAACTGTAATCTCCACTTTTTAAATACTTTCAAAATTTAAAAAGTTTAATTAAACTTTTTTTAAAATTTCAAATTTTTATTATAAATAATGTAAGTTGTGGTAAAAATTTATTTTGTTTACTTCTATAATATTTTTATCATAATGTAACGCTAGTTTGACAATATATTAAAATATATTATCATTAATATATTTTAATATATTGTCAATATGAGACTGAAATGGTATAATAACCTAACTTAAAGAGTAGGTAGGATGTCAAATGTCAGTTTCTTTTGACCTTGCCATATAATTTAAGACTAAAATAATGTTTTCGTATCTATTGTTTCGTGTACAATAATAATATACGTTGTAAAATAAAATACGTTACTTAAATTGATTTTAATGAACTTAAATGTTCATTGATTCGCAAAAAGTAAGCATAGTTAAGGTGAAAGCTACTGGTATATTCACTTCGCTAACTCATATGTTGCATCTTATTTTCGGGTTCCACAGATATTATGTCCCTAGCCGTACTTTATAAAAATATTTATAAAGGGAATAATAATATGATAAGGGATGTATGATAGATAAGGGTCTCGGTAAATATTACAAAAAAAAGAGGCTATTTTAAGAAATCATTATAATCATTCAACCTTACTCTTACTCGTGTTATTGATAAATTATCCATTTGGCCATTTTTAGAATGAACATTAACAATTCAATAATAATCCTTATGTAAGTTATATTTCGTGAATCATGAATAAATAGAAATCAAACACTGAAACAAAATATATCAGTTAATTCTGAACTGAAGCCAGCTTTTTGACAAGAACATCATAGCTGATATATGTCTTACATATGAATTTTCTGTTGCAAATCGTGGACTGAACATGTATAGACAGTGACATTATGCTAAAGAGTATGTCATCACCACCTCCTATGTAATATTAAAGGGTCACTGATCTATTTGGCGAGTCTGATGTAAGTAGATCAACATCCTTATATTAATCCATCCAAAGATGTTGATCAACTTATGATGTTGATCAGTACATGATGATCCTCCTATTATTCAATTAAAATAAATAACGATGGCATGTAAGTGACTCACTATTATCGTAGATCCTAAGCCAACCTCACCTGCACGTGGTGGACCCTAAAAATTAAAGAACGATGTGACAAAAAAGAAGATCGATGTTCTACTCCTACATGTGAGGATACCACTAAGGTCCTGAGAAGCTGAGGTCTATATTTCAAAACCAGAAAATTTTAATCTGGCTACATATTTTCATTGATTGAAAGTCATCACAGTTTTGTCTCACTTTGTTACAATACGTATAAAATTAAAAATTTCATAGAAACATTGATTTCCGCGAATTAATCCTAGAACAGATTGCTTATTTCGTCTTTCTTATACTTTATATGTGCCGTAACATTGGCTTCATGTTTTTAAGCCTTAATTACCCGGCAGAACTTTTTACACCACGACTATTTAACGCGATATAAAGCTTTTTCATCCTGTGATTTAGCTTTCACCGCTATAATGCTATTTTTAGTAACCTATTCATTCTTCTTTTCGATTTTCACTCTTTCACTTTTTGCCGTTTTTTTAATTTCTTCTTCTTTAGTACAATTCGGTTTTCAGCCGACTACACCCATGAATCTCTATCCATTACACGTTCACGTCGCCCCAGTCCAGTGTAGAGCAACGACTAAGATTTACTTCCGTCGGGAAATATTCAGAGTTCCTTTTTGATTCTTTAAATACCACTCCATGGGGGCAGGACCGGCGTTATTTATTATTTATTTAGATTAGTAAGCCATATATTCAAATAAACGAAATATTAAACCAAATGAAGTTATTGATCTATCATATAGTAAACAACGATAACAACTATTGTAACATAATTATCCATAATCGGAACAAATATTCACTATCCTCACAAATGATGTGCTCGAATCGAACCCGAGATTTCACCTTTTTAACCTCTCAACCACATTGGACTTTGGAAATGGAGGTCATTTCACAATCGCAATGACTGCATCTGCGAATGAGAATAGGTACATAAGAATAACACTTACAGAAATATAACATATTGCATTGCTGCAATGCTTTATCTTTGATGCAAGCAACAGTGTGCAGCTACCGCGCCACTAGAAACCGGTCAGAAATCGTAAAAAAATGATAAAGTCGCTAACAGAATTGTATACCCACATATATTTATTCATTAATTACCATTAATTATTATTAAACATTTTCGACTTCGTTCAGTGTAGATTACTTCATATTAAAAAGGGGAAAATTGTAAATAATTAATAAAATAGGTAAGTAATGCACGAAAAGAATCCTAGGTACTAGTTCTACATGATCCATTATATTATTATACCATGCTAGTTCTAGGATTTACATAAAGCACATCGTCCATAGTACTCACTCAAATTCTTAGACAATTTTGAGCTGTAATAAAATGTAATAAATTATTTCTTGAATACATTGTTGTTGAGAACAACAATGTATTTAAGAAATAATGTATTTTTTTTTATTATTATTTTAATGTTTTAGGAGAAAACCTAAAAGGTTTTTATAATATTTGGCGCAAACCTCTTACGTTACAGAACCCCGCAGCCAAATATAAACTCTTAATAGATTCAGGCGTTATTTTGCGAAAGTCAAATTTACATGCATGTTTTTGGTTTTGCGGTTTCTATTCCAGATGGCGGACGACCGCTGCAGCCGAGGCAGAGACTACCGGAGCAGCCATGGCAGCGTCGGCATGTTGCATCTACTAACGGTAGTGGGTTGGTGCCGGCAGGCGCTAGGCTGCATGAACTAATTGGTGGCGGAAGCACAAAAGCAGGTTAGATCAAATGGCAAATAATAACTCTGTGGAGGGTCGTTGTGTTACTGCGAGTGAGTGAGTTTGCCAGTAATCTCTCAAGGAGTTGCTATGTTAGCTGCACGTGAGCATGTTAGAGCGACGCTATCTATGTGCCTATCCTTGCCTCAATTAGTCTTTGTGTTCAAGTAGCCATTGCACTCGACCAACGTGCTTATCAAAATGGTAACCATATTACATCAGGTGCGTGTATGCCTTCCGATGCTGCATTACAACATAATGAATAGCGAATGAACATTTGCAATACAAACACTTACCACAACCGCCGCCAAGGCTGGACGTCCTCATGAGCTTACACCACCCACTCTTCTTCCTAACATTATCCCGTTTCCTAATCCACTAGGATTAGCGAGATCCGCTGCCTAAGGCTAAGGATTTAGCGAAGATACGCATTTTGAGCGACTGCCGTCCGACATTCACAGCCCAGAGGGAAAACCAGACCTTTCCTAGGTCCTAGGTCCATCGAAATATAATCTCTTGGACGTGCGGGTTTCCTCATTATGTTTTCCATCACCACCGAGCAAGTGATAATTATAAACGTTTCGGTTCATAAAGTATAAAGTGCTAAAACGTCCATATTATCAAAATGTCTATTAATCACTTGTAGCATGTTATTCTTACGATTCACGTCTACAACGCCTGATGATGCCTCGTGGAGAGGCGAAACACGTGTCGCAGCGACGACCAGGCCAGTCGTGGCAGCGACGGTGGTGGTGGGGGCATGCGGATTCTGTTCCAGATGGCGGACGACCGCAGCAGCCGAGGCAGAGACTACCGGAGCAGCCATGGCAGCGTCGGCATGTAGCACGTACTAACAGTAGTGGGTGGGTGCCGGCCGGCGCTAGGCCGCATGAACTAATTGGTGGCGGAAGCACACAAAGCAGGTTAGATCAAATTGCATCAATATCTTCGTCAAATCCTCAGGTTAGATAGCGAACCTCGCCAATATGAGATTAATAAACGGAATAACGCTAGAAAGAATATAAGTTATTTTCAAAGTACACTGTAGTTTGAAAATGACTTATATTCTCTCATGTAAAAATGAAATGATTTTCCAATTTGAATCCGGTACGATTTGAAATTGGTTTCACATTTTCTCAGAAAACTTACTTATTTTTTATTTGAAATAAAAATGTTATTTTATGTATCTCACCTTACCATTAATAAAATGTAGCTTCTCTTACTCTTATAACTAGAACAAAATCCTGAATAAGTAAGTCTCAATGATTTCAAAATTCCGGAATCCCGGTGGCATGTCCATACTAACATCAACGTTTGAAATCATTGACCCTAAATCAATCTACCTACTCGGATCACTGCTGATTAAACCTTACAAGCATTTCTGCAGGGAGTTATGTAGACTCTGTTGGGGGTACTTCCCCAGACCTTTGTTTAGTATCCCTTTCTCTCGTTTGTTAGAGCTTCGTTTGCTTTGACTCTTAAGATAATATATCTAATATATTCTAAGATAGTTAGCCAACTACACCCAAATTTTTACAACCATTACAATGATCCGTGGTCTCACTAGCACAGAAAACCGATTTCGTTTTTGAACCTAAGGTCACAAGACTGATGTGCCGCAGTGATTAAATACAGCAATGGAAACTAATGTGCTACATTTACACAATTTACAGCCCAGGAATCGAACCAGCACGGTATTGAAAAACACATGTATGTCAATTCTACAAGGTGCAGCGACGTATCAAAAGGTAGACACGTTAAACACCAATATTATTGTTTTTTAAAATGGTGCAAGTAATACTATATCTACGTACATTTATTTATTATGACACTTTGCTCTAACAAAGAGACAAATGATATGACATGATAGGTGTCGTTAGAAAGAGATATATATATATCTTCAGAGATTTATGCTTTGTAGCGAAATGCGTATAGACGCGACGCGAGAGCGTAGCCAACTGAATGCGAGTTGGGCAAATTACCTTACTTTCGTAGATATTGCCATTCTGCCTATTGCTATCTATAACTATAAAAACATCTTAGACTAGAGTACGCACCACAAAAGAAGTCCCGTAGACGCAGCGCTGCAGTCGCAAGTCAAAATGTTGCCAGCACTGTATTTTTATTTTACTTTTTGTATTTCTGTAGTAAATTCCTCCTCGCTAGTAATCTATACTATAATAAAATTGTAACTGGACGATGTCTGTACATTGGAAATATTTAAAAAAAGTTTATGTGGGGGGTATGAGTAAATAAAAAAATAAAAGCCAAAATCAGAAATTAAAACTCCTTGTTCTTCGTCACTTTGCTAACATTTTTTCACATGATATGTGGGGTGAACATATGTTTCATCTAAAAACACAACAGGCCGCTTATCAACTAATCTGTTTTTTCTCATCCTCTCTATGTACCTGGCACGCCAAGTTGTTATATCATAGTGTTCCAGTAAAACTTTCCGTTTTGATTGACATCGTTTAAACTGAAATCCAATTGTTTTCAATATTCTTCGTAGTGTTGTGTTACTTCCTTTAAAATTTATATCTTGTTTTAAGTCAAGTCTCAATTTATTGACAGTAGGCCTTCCTTCCTTTGTCACTAAATAGAAGAAATGAATTTTTTGACGTATGACTGAAATATCAAAATCGTCTCAATCAATTCTTTTAGGATGTGGCCTACTTTTTCCCGGTGTCACAATTTTTGGTTTTTGATTGCTCGTTGTCGCAATTTTACCTTCACTAGTAATTCTAGTAACAGTGTTTTCTGAAACACCTGTAACCAAAAGTTACAAAATGTATATACTGACTAATAGGAGTCATATCGTTCTGATTATATAGCATTCAACTAGTTAGGCTAGGTATACTCCAATCAAAATGAAAAACAAATAAATAACACCAAAATTTAGGGAAACTTTATCATTTGGCAACCCCAAATATTATCTGTCATGGCAGCGACGTGAGCTCGAACGTTTTATATATAATTAGAACGTCATTATTCTTCCTTTCTTCTTCACAAAACTCATTCACCTTGAGAATCATTTCTCTGCCTTCACTTTTATCACTTTTGGCATCGTAAAAACTGGAACTGACTAAAAAAATACTCTAGAAAACACTGACTCAAACGAGACGAACAAATGTCAAGCAACGACATCATGGCGGGGCTGTCATTTTTAGTTCCCTGTTTTGTCGCGGGACTTGTTTCGTGGCGCGGACCGCGCGGACTCTAGGTGAGATTTTGTAGTATACTTACTTATAGAGGTATTTCATGTGAAGCGGACAGCAGCGAAAATAATGTCAGATTTAGAATTTTGTTCAAATTTGTATCAAATATACTTCAATATGATCTGAATGTATGTACATCATTATTTTTCTTATGAAGCCTTTTGACGAAATTTGTCGAACGTATATATCGAGAGGTATTATTCAAAATGATAAAAATTCTTTTGAGGAAAAATTAAACGTTTTTCTTGTTTTACTATACATTCGAGTTGGTATTTTTTCGTGTAGAAAACCGGAAGTATACATTTCAAATCAAAACTCATTTAACTTCGATATATTTTATTTTTTTACTTTTATCTTAAAATATTGTCTATGAATAATATCTACGTGTAAAGTTTCTCATTAAACAAAGATAAAGAAATGAACGTATTTTTATATAAATACAATTTATTTAAAATAGAATAGCAGCGCAACATTTATATGTACAATTACGAAGAAAATATTATCTGTGGAAGGTATTACTAGTTAAATCGACGTTGAATGCTCGAACGAGATAAATAATAGCCAGATCATTCGATTTTTCCGTTATTTTTAGTTGCATCGTTAGAATGTCCCGTTGTATTTAAATACCTACGACTTTGCCTACGACTATACCTATAAACTAATAAAGCGATTGCTGCTATGAATTACTCCGATAATCAATGTTTTAATCCGTTCGACTTGCTAATTCATCGGAAAACTAAAAAACAATAACTACGAAGTGAAGCGTTTCTTCTGCTGCTTATTCTTGTGTAGGAAATGCCTTTTGTGTGAAACACCTCCAGAAGCCACACGTACTAACACGGGTACAACGCTCGGACATGTAATAAACACTGTATAATGCCTTCGATCTCATTTTTCGCACGTTAAATCCTATAGATGTATATGGTTGTCTCTTTTTCGTTTCATCGTATTTCAAATCACAACTATGCTAACGAAGTTTTCACTTTAAAAACGCAGACATGTTTCAATTGGTCTAACATTTCAAAATATTGGAAGACGTAGAATCACTTCTGTGAGATGCATGAAAGAAATAGCCTATGAGAACCAATGACGCATATTACGTAGTAACTAGATTCGTAGTAAATAGAGTAGATACCCCCATTGGTAAATTATATTGAACCGCTGAGATATTTACGCGCTAAAATACAACGTATTGTGAGCGCGGGGTGCCTTCACGCGCAGTCAAGTATTTTATTGGTGTGTGGTCAGAGGTGACTCTTCGCAAATTAATGTTGTGCTACAAGTTAATTAATCAACAAGGAAATGAAAGAAATATACTCCTCTTCTTCTACGGGTGCCATCTCCTAACGGAGGTTAGCGATCACTAATGTAGGTTATTTTCACTTTCGAGACGGTTGCCCTAAATAGGGATCTGGTACTCAGCCCGATCTCTGAGATTTCGAAGCCAGGAGATCTACGGCCCTGGATATTTCCGTGGATTGTAAGTTCAAGCAGATCATATTGGTGATTTCGCATTATGTGCCCCAGGTATTGTAGCTTCCTGATTTTAATCATCTTCATAAGCTCACAGTCTTTGTGCATTATATAAATATACTACCCAAGTACCAAAACGATGAACTAATTAAACATTTTGTATTTTCGCACCCTAGTTAAATTGTTCATCTTGACTCGTCTTAGATCTAACTAATGTAGGAACGTTACATACCGTGATTTGCTTTTATATTTTTCTGATAATTCGGCGACGTTACAGATGTTATTTGTCCTAAGGTATGAAAGCATACAACCCATCTGATGTTCTGATTACCGATAATGGTATTGATACATCGCACAATGGGTTTTCAAAATCACAGATTTTTTCACTAGTACGTAACGCGTTTTAAAGATAAATCTAATAATAGTTAATAAACTCTGCCTATGTACTTAGACTTATCTAAAAATCTCTGATTCTGAAAACCCATTGTGCGATTTATCAATACCATTGTTGTTATAAATCTAATAATATTATTCTGTTGAATACGAATAAAAGATTTTGTTCAATCATAAAAAAACCAAAAAATTACTTTTCCAGCTAACTGTACCAACATTTAAGTCAAGCTATAGATTTTTGTAAACATTGCTAGTGGTCCCAGTTACCTCATGAAAACTAATAAAATAATTGAATTTGGCAACTGGGAGCACGGTCCGAGTTTTGATGCGGTCTCAGTACCCTGGAGTAAGACAAACCGACATGTGTAGGAATCGAATCCACAAGTCTTGGTGTTAAAGATTCGTCTTCTTTAGCTTCGACCATTGTGTCCTGTGGTCATGGGTGAACCCTATCTACCCGCAAAAGGCCTTGGCGTGAACATAGATTTTTGCTATATGAATAATAATTACGTAGCTTTAATAACATTAATAAAGTTGACTGAATATATAGAATTTATATAGCCTTCCCCAGCGACGTATCAAAAGGTAGACACGTTATACACCAACATTATTGTATTTTAAAATGGCGCAAGTACTATATCTACGTACAGTTATTTATTATGACACTTTGCTCTAACAAAGAGACAAATTTTAGGGCATACCTGTCGTTAGAAAGAGATGAATATACATCTTAAAAGCTTTACGGTTTATGACAAAGTGCGTATAGCCGCGACGCGAGAGCGCACCCAACTGAATGCGAGTTGGGCAATTACCTTACTTTCGTATTGCCATTCTGGAGCGTGTACGGCGTATCTATAACTATAAAAATAACTTAGGCCTTCCCAATAGAAAAGTGAGAACCTATGACACCTCGCCACGTGATAACCTTGTCGAAAAAAAAAAATAATACCGTCGTGTGTGGTGAAGAGCTGTCGAATCCATAGTGGTACAATAAAAAAAAAGCCAGTGGATTACTTTTCATAGGTAAGCAAGTCATTTTTCTGATTAAATAATCGTTTTCACTTAAATTAATTTTTCCAAACAATAAATCGACCGGTGTTACCATAACTCACATTTCCAAATTAGCGTAAATGTGGGAGATCATTTTTCTTTTGTTCTCTTGTAATTCTTACTTAATTCAGATACCTAATTTTGTTTAAATATATATATCTTTTACTGAACAACTATTATTCATACCTTTATTTATTTTATAGATTTCCATCGTCAAATGAATGCATCATTTGAAAGAATGATTGGGTACAAATCATAAGAGAGTCCAGAAAAGAAAGCGGCTGGATTCCATCTAAATCCAGTGTAATATGCAATATACATTTTGAGGTGTGGCTGCCGTCTTCTGTGAGGTGGAGGTACTTCCCCAGTCAGACTAACGTCGTGCTCTACCTCTCTTTCGCCAGAGCCTCGTCTGGTCATTGAAATTGGTGTATTTGTTTGGGCATTATTTATTTCAAATAAGTATGCATCTGTTTGTCCTATATAATAAAATAAATATGTAATATTATATTTCATGTGTTTAATTTATTTTCATCAATACCTATTACAATACAAGTTACAAATCAACGATCCATAAAATTCTAGTTCCAAAGACAGTAACGAATCATATATTTTTTTATTTCTTTTTAGTTAGTTTCTCTTAAGCTGTGGAATGTTTTTCCAAAGGACTACAGCATGAAGTTCTTCAAGAAATGCGTGAAGAGTTTTTTAGAGGGTCAGCAACGCATGAGTGACACACCTGGTGTTGCAAATGTCCATAGGCGACGGTAAATGTTTACCATCAGGCAGGCTGTATGCTTGATTGCCACCTTAATGGTATAAAAAAAATGTTAAAGAAATAGGAAATTTTCTTCCATCTGGCAACCCACTTGACACTCACACATATTTATATGCCTGTATTGTGGTGCTTCAGTTGTTCCTCAGCGAGATTCCGTCTGACTATTTTATTACGTCTATGGACACAACGCTCGTGGGTTCGATGCCTGTATAGGACAAACATTTGAGTCAATAAACATGGCTGTTCGTCTTGGCCTGGGTATTTTTAAGAGAGGTAGGGCATTAAAGCAGCCCGTATGGGGAAGTACCTCTCACAGAACAAAGAAACCTCTAAAAGAATTAAGTTCCTAAGGAGTAACTGTGTTAGCAGTAGAGGTGGCATCGCGCGAATGTAACTGAATGTATTACAAGCGTTCATATGCTACGGTAACCGCTTTACATCAGATGGGCCGTATGCTTGTATGCGTCCTGACGTTGCATAAATATATATTTAGTTAATTTAGTTTAAATATTATTTATTTACCGCGCCTTACGGCCAATTCTACTAAAAACCTACAGCTGCTCGTTTACGCTTGTCATTTAAGTCGTGCAGGAATAGTGCAGTGCCACTACGTGAAGTAAGAATGAAACAAAGCTTTAGTGAAAGAGAAGCGTCAAAAAAACTACTTATAAATAAGAAAGACAGGCTGACGAAGAACTTCGAGGCTAATACCAAACTCTTCTGGAGAGTCAAAAAGAAGTCTAGTGCACTACGAAGCAGTGCACCGTCAATTCACCGTCTATGCAGTCCAGCTACAAGAATTGCTCAGCATGTGTGCGGATAGATGGCAACATGTCACACTGGTTTGATGTCAAAATTGGTGTCAAACAGCGTTGTCTGCTAGGCCGTTTATTCTGTATCTCGATAGTTCTCTACAGAGAATAAGGTCGACAAATGTAGGATTATGCATGGGTGACCTATTGGTGCACTGTCTGCTTTATGCAGATGATGCCGTATTGTATAACAAATTGTTCAGGAGAGCGATCTTTTTCGCAGTTGTAAAGAATAAAAAATCGGCCAAGTGCGAGTCGGACTCGCGCATGAAGGGTTCCGTATCGTAATCTATAAAAACGGCGAAAAAATCACGTTTGTTGTATGGGAGCCCCCTTAAATATTTATTTTATTCTATTTTTTAGTATTTGTTGTTATAGCGGCAACAGAAATACATCATCTGTGAAAATTTCAACTGTCTAACTATCACGGTTCATGAGATACAGCCTGGTGACAGACGGACGGACGGACGGACGGACGGACGGACAGCGGAGCCTCAGTAATAGGGTTCCGTTTTACCCTTTGGATACGGAACCCTAAAAATCCTCTAAGGACGTCGATGCGACAAGATCGACTATGTTCGTTGGCTCTTCTGTCAATTGAATCAGATGTTATGCGTCGCATGAATTTTGACAATTTAATAGAAGAGTTTGCTCGTCAAAAGTCTAGAAAAATCGGCCAAGTGCGAGTCGGACTCGCGCATGAAGGGTTCCGTACCATTAACTATAACAACGGCAAAAAAATCGCATTTGTTGTATGGGAGCCCCCCTTAAATATTTGTTTTATTTTAATTTTATTATTTACTCTTAAAGTGAATATATAACTAAATATTCTGTGAATATTTCAAGCGTCTACCTGTTACCGTTATCAATATCGAGCAAAAATGAGCAAAAAAATCACGTTTGTTGTATGGGAGCCCCCTTTTATTTTATTCTATTTTTTAGTATTTGTTGTTATAGCGGCAACAGAAATACATCATCTGTGAAAATTTCAACTGTCTAACTATCACGGTTCATGAGATACAGCCTGGTGACAGACGGACGGACGGACGGACGGACGGACAGCGGAGCCTCAGTAATAGGGTTCCATTTTACCCTTTGGGTACGGAACCCTAAAAAAGAATGTTTAACTTTTAAGCGATAGTTTTCAGATGATTTTGTATAAATGTAAAAATGAAATTAGTTTAATTATTGCTTTTTTAATAAATGTACAACATAAAGCAACATTTTCTGTGTCACTCATACATGAACAAAAAGATTAAGTAACAAAAAACATAGGGGGCCCCATACCGTTCACTGCTTAGAGCCCCACAAACTGTTAATCCGGCCCTGGGAGTGGCATTGGTTAGGCATATCCTTAACGCATGGGAGAGATCACAGGATGCTATTGGGGTTTTCTGTGATCTCTCTAAAGCTTTTGCTTGTGTAGATCATCAGACATTGTTACTCAAACTGACCTATTATGGAGTTAGAGGTAAAGCCCAGAATATGATTGCATTTTATTTTAACAACAGAGTGCAGACAGTTGACATAAATGGGATTAAATCTGAAGGCCATAATGTTAATATCGGTGTGCCCCAGGGTTCTATTTTGGGTCCATTTTTATTTTTAGTATATGCAAATGATCTGCCCTACATGGTGCAGAAAATGGCGGATATAGTACTATTTGCTGATGATACCGCTTTAATTAGTTAATAGATTCAGGCGTTATTTTGCGAAAGTCAAACTTACATGCAATTTGATCCAACCTGCTTTGTGTGCTTCCACCACCAATTAGTTCATGCGGCCTAGCGCCGGCCGGCACCCACCCACTACTGTTAGTGCGTGCATCATGCCGACGCTGCCATGGCTGCTCCGGTAGTCTCTGCCTCGGCTGCTGCGGTCGTCCGCCATCTGGAACAGAATCCGCATGCCCCCTCCACCACCGTCGCTGCCACGACTGGCCTGGTCGTCGCTGCGACACGTGTTTCGCCTCTCCACGAGGCATCATCAGGCGTTGTAGACGTTAATCGTAAGAATAACATGCTACAAGTGACAAATCCATCGCAGTGCCGTCCCTTATATTGAATTGAGGGTGGGGGGTGGATGGTGTGAGCGAAAAGATATTTAATAGTGGGGAATGGTTTACGTCAGTCTGTTTGTTCATGAGAGTAATTTTAGAATTTTTATGTTTATTAATTTCTAATTGTTCCCTAATATTTAGTTTTAAACCTTTGTCTATGGTGTGTAAAATTTGATATGTATTAGTGGGGGATAAGTTATGTCCTTTGTCTATGAGATGCTCAGCGAAGTGTGACCTTTCTGGGCGATTGTTTTTATACGCCGACACGTGTTCGTGAAATCGTGTTATAAAGTTACGTCCCGTTTGACCGATATAAACGTGTTCACATTCATCGCAGAACAGCTTATAGACGCCGGATTTTTTATTGGGCGGGATTTTATCTTTAGTGTTACAAAGTGACTTGAGTGTATTATGGGATTTGAGAGCAACATGTATGTTATTTTTTCTAAATATGTGAACTATTTTGTCAGTGATTTTTCCCAGGTATGACAAACTCGCAGTGTATTTATTTGTCGAAATATATGGAACCGCGTACAATAGTCTGTTAACGATACTACTCGTCTTTTTACGCAATAATTTATCGATGGTAGATTTGGAATAACCGTTTGACTTCGCGATCTGATATATTACATCAAGTTCTTTGTTGTAATTATCCTTACTTAATGGAACGCTCATCAAACGGTGTATCATAGTTTTATACGCTGCGAGCTTGTGTTGCCAAGGATGGCTGGATGACGCGGGAATCGTGGTATCGGTATGAGTGGGTTTACGATATATCGAAAATTGATGGAGGGATTGATTTTTAGTTATGGTTAAATCTAAAAAGTGAAGTGAACTATTTTGTTCTATTTCTAAAGTGAATTTAATTTTAGGGTGGATTTTATTTAATTTGGAAACAAAGAGATCCAATTGACGATTGGTACCTGTCCAGCATATGAGAATATCGTCGACATATCTATAGTAATAGAATATGTGTGGTTTACCGATTATGTGTTCGCGTTCGTAATTATCCATAAATAAGTCAGCCATCAATGGACTAAGAGGGGACCCCATTGCTAACCCTTCTTTTTGAAAATAGTATTTATTATTAAACTGAAAATAATTTTGAGACATGCAAAGTCTTGTCAGTCGTAATATGTCATCTGTTTCGCCAGGATGAATGAATTTATTTTCTAAAGAGGACTTGAGGATTTTTAGACAATCCTCGTAAGGTACATTAGTAAATAAACTTTCAACGTCGAGTGAAATTAATTTGGAAGAAGGGGGTAGTGTTAAGTTTTTTATACTATCTATTAAATGTAAACTATTTTTAAGACTGTGTTTTGGCTCAAAAGATATCCTTTCACGGACATGTACATTAAGAAATTTTGCCAACTTATAGGTGGGAGCTCCAATGTACGACACAACTGGCCTTATTGGAATATTGATTTTATGTAATTTTGGTAAACCATAAAGCATATGAGAATGGGGATTCATGGGAATAATTTTGAATTTTGAATATGAATTATCCGGAAAGATATATTTCGAGCCGTTAACAGTTAACTTTAATTGGGCTAAATATTTGTTGGTGGGATCTTGACTTACCGTCAAAAAGCTGTCTGTCTGTAAAACGTCACTGACATTGGAGTTATACTCATTACGGTCCATGATGACTAACGTATTTCCTTTATCCGCTTTAGATAAAACAATATTATCGGTTAAAATTCTCTGCCTGACAGATACCAACGCCTTGGCCTCACTATTAACGGTATTTTGATTTGGAAAACATTTAAGTTGTTGGGCTATGGAGTCCTTTAAGAAATTATCTTTTTTATTTCTAATAACCGCGACCTCCGCGTCAACCGCCAGGTTTTCAAGGGATGTTTGTGTTATTTTGGGGGGGATAATGTACTTTAAACCCTTTTCCAAAAGTGTGATTTCTTGGTTATTAAACTGTGTATTTGATAAATTTTTTACGCGGGGGTAGAAGGTGTGACATGCAGAATTAGTGTAATTTGGGGTTAAATCACTTTGTAATTATTTATCATATCATTATTTATCACAATTAGAAATTAATAAACATAAAAATTCTAAAATTACTCTCATGAACAAACAGACTGACGTAAACCATTCCCCACTATTAAATATCTTTTCGCTCACACCATCCACCCCCCACCCTCAATTCAATATAAGGGACGGCACTGCGATGGATTTGTCACTTGTAGCATGTTATTCTTACGATTAACGTCTACAACGCCTGATGATGCCTCGTGGAGAGGCGAAACACGTGTCGCAGCGACGACCAGGCCAGTCGTGGCAGCGACGGTGGTGGAGGGGGCATGCGGATTCTGTTCCAGATGGCGGACGACCGCAGCAGCCGAGGCAGAGACTACCGGAGCAGCCATGGCAGCGTCGGCATGATGCACGCACTAACAGTAGTGGGTGGGTGCCGGCCGGCGCTAGGCCGCATGAACTAATTGGTGGCGGAAGCACACAAAGCAGGTTGGATCAAATTGCAAACCGCTTTAATTTTTAATATGGCCCGCCGTTGTGAAAATATTGACAAGGTAAATGGTGTTGTGTCTGCTATTTTAAACTGGTTCACATGTAATAATCTGTTGCTAAACTCAGCTAAAACCAAATGCAACAAATTTAGTCTTCCAAATGTGAGTTCTGCCAATACAGAAGTTCTCATTGGGAATAATAAATTAGAATTTGTTAATAACACTGTGTTTCTTGGAATTACAGTAGACTCCAAATTACAATGGGGCCCACACATAAATAAACTAGCCGGTAAGCTCAGCTCTGCTGCATATGCAATTAGGAGAATCAGGCAATTGACGGATGTGGCTACTGCGCGCTTAGTCTATTTCAGCTACTTTCACAGCATTATGTCGTATGGTATACTGTTGTGGGGAACGGCGGCTGACATTGAGACATTTATCTTACAAAAAAGAGCCATTCGCTCTATTTATAATATGGACTCCAGAGAATCCCTCAGGGAACTGTTCAAAGAAATAAATATCCTCACTGTTACTTCTCAATATATTTATGAAAACATAATGTATGCCCGTAAAAAATTAAAGTCGTTTTCAAACTTCAGTGAGAAACTTAGAAGTAGAAATAAGTTGTGTATTCCGGTACATCGGCTTGCTAGGACTGGTAGATCTTTTCTTGTAAACTGTATTAGATTTTATAATAAGTTGCCTGAAACAGTTCTGTCCTTTCCTGACAATGTATTCAAAAAGCACATTAAAAATACTCTCTGTAGAAGGGCTTATTATACAATTGATGAATATATAACTGACAAAGATGTCTGGAAATAATTCAGCACAGACTACCTGTTCTTAATAATCTTTAATTTTACCATTTGATATCATTATCGTACCAATATGCTTATGTATTTTTTGTTATTGTAATATCTAACTGACAATTTTAAAAGAGACCTATATTGGCAAGTTTCTTTCGGCATTTCTTCTCAGCCAATGGTCATTTCCGAAATGCTAGTAGATAAAAAAAATGGAAAAAAGTAAAAAAAGAATTAAATAAGATACAATAAGATTATATTTCAAAACTGTAAGACGTGTCTAAGTGCCCGCGAGGGCCCAATGGCAAATAAAGAATTTTTATCTTATCTTTATCTATTGGCCTTTTCCGGCTCCTATAAGTTATTTTGTGTATTTGTTTCGTAACTCTTTCATCTTGTCTTCTTTCTACATGCCAGAATCAACGGAACATGCCTTACAAAATAATGTTTATAAAAGTACGTATCTATATCTTCACGCCAGGTCCCGTGCGGGTTAGGAAAAAGAGTACCGAGCGCCATAAGACGCAGTCCTTACACACCTCACTCACTCGCTTCTTTAACATGCATAGCTCTTTTCATGCACGCTCACCAGTTTCTAAGGCTCCTTACATCACCTTCTGATAAAACATGATAAATTTGGTAATGGTAGCTTAGTCTAGGTATACCACGGCATCTGCATCCATCCACTTTCATATTATATATCTGTTTCGTCATTCTTTAATAAAAAAGTGATGAATTAAAAATGAGATTTTAAATGAGAAGATAAACACCACCTTCACAGATCCCGCTTTCAAAGCATATTTCAGTTTATTATTTTATGTATGCAATTACAATGATGATACGCCATCTAGTTCAATCTGACTAAATTAAATCAGACATAAAATCTTATAGTCAAATCTGTAAAGATAATAAAGCCATAATTTTGGAATGTAATGTAATGTATTTGGAATATTAATAATTTACTGGAATGATGCTTTAGCCCAATGTTTTTCCATGAGATACGAGTACATACATGTACAACTAACTGTGGAACCCAACCCAAACCCAAAATAAATGACAGAACTGCAATAACCCAGATCAGAACAAGTCTGGCATGTTACACAAAAGTAAATTTCTATATTAGCTAAGTAATACTTCCCTAATCCAAATTCTGAAAACAACAAATAATTAACAAAAGTACTCTTATTTAGTTTTAATTTATTAAATTATATTACTATTAGAAGTCTTTCATTAAAATAAAATTTGGCAAAAAAACAGTCGATAATTTCTAAAGAAAAACAAAATGGCAAAGGCTGGTCAGCCACATAAATTTCTATTACAACTCTTAAATTATATTCTGATGTGTGCAAACAGCGTTCACAAAAAACGTTGAAGATGCTATAAAGTTACAACAAAAATAAGCTTCCTGGTGTCATTTCATGCTCACATTATAAAAGATACGGCAGTGTAAGAGCTAATGTCAATTAAAAGTAAGCATTTAATTTTCGAAATGTTAACGAACATTGTAACACTTTGATAATATATCTCTTAAACACATGCATATTTTCCTTATAAAAGTAAATAAACATTTCTTATGCTATGTTTGGACAAATATACATATCTGTATATATAGACCAGTATGCATGAAAGTATGCTCACACCCATTCACTTTTGTGTATGGGTGTATGTGCTATTCATATCCAATGATACATTGGGTTAATACATAGTGTGCGCAATGTGTTTGATATTTGTACATTTAGTAAAGAAATTCCTAATGTTCTAATGAAATTATATTCACTGAATATAATTATAAATTAATTTGGAATATATAAACACACATCTGAATGTACAATTCACATGACTAAACTGTATTCAAAACCGTTTCAGCTTGTATAGATTGTTCTTAACTATACATGAATACTCAAAATTTCAAAGCAGTTGGGACCTTCAACATCATAGTTACAAATTAACTATGATGTCGAGGTCCCCAGCCATTTCATATAACGGTCTAGATTTGTACCATCTGAAATCCAGAACACCTGGCTTCAAAATTTTACCACCTTTTACTTGGGGTTAAACAGATTTCTTGAAGCAAAGTTTTTAGATATCTGTTGCTCATATATAGAACAAAATAATAATTATTATTTTTGTCATTGAATGCTAAGTTGACAATGATACAAATCATATCTAACAATCCCAAAAAGCTGACTTCCAAAATCAATAGATACCAATTGAATTAATGATATATGTACTAACATGACTTTGGCTTAGTTGCTAGTACCCCTGATTTTATGTGATGTTTATGGTAAACCTATCCATTATTTTCTTATTATTTTGAAGTTAAAAATATTAAATGACATTATGTGTCTAATGATAACAAAAATGCAATTATTATTATCAAATAATCAAATAAAACCAGCAAGAAATAATATACTCTTAATGATTATGTATCACCCACTGATACTTCAATGATACTATCAAAAACATTAACTAAAACACTTTCTTTCTTAATTGGAGTTGGCTTATTGACTAACATAGTACAACGATGCTTGGCACGTATATGTTTGCCGAGTGATTTTTTATTGAAGAACTTGACGTCGCAGTGAGAACACGGATACTTATTACGGTCGTCGTGCCGCTTCTGGTGTTCCTCCCACTTCTGTAAATTTTCAAGGAACATACCACAAGTTACACAAACCACATTAGTGTCAGTATGTTTGGCCTTATGCTTTTTTAAAGACTCGTTCCGATGGACTTTATACCCACATATGTCACATTTGTACCATACATTGTCTTTATTATGTGTCATTCTCTTATGGTTGCACAGCTCTGCTATAGTATAGAAAGTAGATGCACATTTTTCACATGTGAAAGACTTTACTCCGTAGTGTCTCACCATATGCGCTTTCAACGCTTCCTTTGAACTTAGCATTTTTTTACACATGTCGCATTGAACTTGGTTCTGTGTGTGCCGTTTCAGATGACTGTACACTTTGTTGCGACCTTGGACATACTTTCCACAATACTGACATGTTATTTCCACTTTATAGATACGATGAGCTGTTTCCGTGTGGCCTTGAAGTGAGCTTTGCTGGCTGAAAGCTTTGGAGCATATTGAGCAAACCCATGGCTTTTCACCACTGTGTATGAGTAAATGTGTCGTTATATCCCTCATACGACGAGAACTATATTGACACGCTTTGCAATGAAACACTCTACTTTTCCCTATGCCTTCGACTCTCATGTGTGCTGCTGCTATACAAGATTTCTTTTTACTTTTAATATGCCGATTAAATGGCTTATATGCTTTAAATGCCCGTTTGCATGTCGGGCAGATTAGAGCTTGTGGCAAGTGTACCTTCTTCCAATGGACTCTTATCTTACATTTGCTTTTAAATGATTCCCCACAGTCATCACAGATAAGTTTCAAATCAATTGCTTTACTTTTAAAGACTGGTAACAGTTCTTCACTTTTGATCACTGAATCATTGTCTACTTCGGCGTAGTCGACTTCTTCAAAATGTATATCTGGTTCGCAATCTACCTCATCAGGCTCCTCCTTCTTGATACAATTAATATCAAACCCGGAATCCACCTCGAGTCCGACAAATTGGTCATGTATCGAACTCTTTAAAATAGTATTAGACGTCTCACACTTTTGTTTGAATGTGATAGCTGTTTCTAATTCTAACAAACAGTCCGGACATATTCTCGTGGGCAGCCCATCCCCTTTTTTTATTGAGACCTTAGCTATTGCATTAATACTTTCGGAAATCATAGAATCCTTATATTTTTCGAACAGCGAAATGGATTTTTTTGTATTTAGGATATCTGTTCGCAAACACACACGACAAATATTTGTTTTCTCTACAAAAGACATAGTTGATATATTATTTTAGAAAAACTTATTTTGAAACCTTGAAAATAGAAATTTTACAGTCTTAAACACAAAAAAAGAATTCATATTCCCAATTCGCAAACAAAAATCTATATGATTATTTTGGGAAGAGAATATACCAATATTCTTTTTGATTGAGAGTTATTCTCAGAGAAAGTATCCTTCCTCTGAGGAGTTATTATTATTTCTTCTTCATGGAGGAATTGAAGTTTGAATATTCTTAACTTGACAAGTTCATTTGACGTATTCTGATATTAGTTGTGGCAGGCAACTAATATCAGAATACGTCAGATAAAATTGTCAAGTTAAGAATATTCAAACTACTACTAACTACTCCTCATAAAATTTTCGTACCAGGCCTTATAACTCAAAATTGTTTCTTAAGGATTATACATATATTATACATACATATTTCATGTAATTTATCGATCTGTAACTCATAAAATTTTATTTGCGTGATACATAGTATGACCTCATAAAATAAGGTTAATTCAAAGAGTGAATTAGTATAAAAGGGACAACCGGCCTAAAAACGTATAAAAATAGTATTAAGTCTGAATTCAAGCATCTGAGACAGCATTTCAGTTTTTACAGTTAAAATTTTGTTTTCTTAAATGTTAGATACTAATCCAGATGGAATTCTAAAATGCAATATGATTAATTTATTATTTGCCTAATGCAACTTACGAGTACAACCAAACAAGCTCACAAGGAGAAGGTTAAGACTGACATCCAAGAAACTTGATGTGCAAAAATAGAACTGCAGATCTGGGCAAAATAATGAGTAACGTAACGTGTATTTTTTACAGATACAGTAAACAAAAAAAACACTGGTTACTGAACGCGTTGTTATAATGCATCCAATTTGAACGCTCAAATCATCGTCATCCCCCTCAGAGAAAGTATATACCTAGAGTTGACAAACGCGTACACCCGTAAGGGACAGCAACAAAAGTACATACAATAACAAGGTTACCAGACTGTGGAAAATTTACCCCACTACATAATGCGTTTCGGCAATTTGAAATTTACAATGTACCCAGATTACAATTTACCATAAGAAACTTGCATAGAATGTGTATCGTGTGCTATAATAATATACTCATAATATGGTATTAGCAAAGTAAAAAAATCGAATAAGTCGATACAGCCATTTCTACACACAAAGTAATAAAAGTTAATATTTACATACGTATGAAAACTACAGTATCTGAATAGATCAACATATTTGCACTTTAATTTTATTAGAATAGTATTTTTTTACGCAAATCGAGTTACTGTATAGATCTATTAATTAATAGTAAGCCTGAGTTAGTTTCAGTAAGATCTGTGAAATCATTGGAATAAGGATAGGAGATTGGTCAAACCTAGCAGAGTTATATAAATTAAACAATATATTTTTCTATTTTAGACATATATTTTAAAGTACAAGCGATGATATGATACTAAATATAGGCATAGATATGAGATAAAAGATAAAAAACACATTATAGACAACTTGTAAATAAAAATATTCGTGCCTTACAAACTAGCATTTATGTTTATTTTTTCATAGATTTTTATTCTTAAAATCAATGTTAATAGATCGATTTTTCTACATCGTGTATTTATATAAATATCGTGAGAATGAAACAGTCGTCGAATATTCATGGTCACATTTACATACACGGTTTTTAGTTAAATCTTCTTTACACAATAAATGCGGATTATTCCTTCTTAAAATTAAACATAAAAAATTTCAATAAATGTCATGTAAAAAAGAATTAGTGCCAGGGATGATTTAAGTGTAAATATTAAACAAAGGTAAACAACCTTTGTTTTTAAACATTTTGTATTGCGCATCATGGTTTTCATTAGACTTAAACTAAAGCTATAATTGATCAAGGATTATCCTTTCACATATTGCACTCAAAAGGTGGTAAACTGCTACGGTCCCTTAATTCCCTAGTTCACTCTTTTCCTCTAACTTGTATAATCATATCTATCATCTATACATCGATTACATTAAAATTCTGTATAATGACAGATAGTTCAGTATTTTTATTTCAAGTCGTTTAGTTTTTGGCCTTAATAAAGCTAATTTCTTCTTGTGTGACTCAGCCAGTAATGTCATCAGTCTCAATTCAAAAGTAAGCTTTAATTTTCATGGTGTTAATGTAGTGTCCGTCGCTATTGGAAGTCCTGGATAATCGGTCTGGAAAATAGGACAATTTTAATTTTCTAAGTCATTATTAGCATGTAATATCGACAGCCTAGTACTAACATTATATTAAAACTACTGTCAATACTATAATTTAGTTGAGTTTTACATATTTAAAAGTTTACAAATTCAGACAATATAAAATGCTTGATTAATATTTATGTGTTGACACAAAAGCATGTGTGTGTGCGTGATTAACTTGATTAACGTGGTATAAATAATTGGTATAGAATAATCTACACGACTATCCTCCATATCTTTCACAATTACCTGTATAAATATAATCAACCTATCAACCCATACTCACTTCATTACTGGAGTACGGGTTCTTATTTCAACCAAAAGACCTTAGAAGATATGTTCCGAAACTACTCAATTACGGATTGTCGGAGTCGTTGGAATATTTTCATATGTTATTGTACTTCAATTATACGCTTCTACGACTAAAATGTAACTATGTAAAATTTCAAGTCTGTACGTGAAACTTTCTAAGACAGACTAGCAGACGAACAGGCAGGCATGTAAATTATCTAATTTAATTCCTTATTTTTTAATACCTATCATCATATATACTCGCCAACAAACTGTTATAACAGTTTGGCTAACATAATAATTTGTACTATGTAACTGTATCGTGTAAATAAATAAATAAAAACAATATAAATCAGTTGAGAATGCGCAAGCTTGCATTGCCAGAGGAACACCTGGTTCGTCAACAAATCAAATGTTGATGAACCAGGTCAACAAATGTTAACTTACGTGTATGGTGGATGTTGAAACTGACGACTTATCCAAATAAATTTCTTCCGAAAGCAGTGGTTTTTAAAATGTTTGGAACATATGCGACTGTACTCGGCTCCCAATTCTGTCGTCCAGTATCAAAAATCCATGCATTACGCACACTGACGACTTTAGGAAATCTAAAAAATAAACATACATCTAAGATTAAACAAGTTAACATTTTTAATTTAAAAATAAATAAATACATTTTGACGAAAAATTATAAACAAAGAAGTATACAAAAAGTAAGAAGTTAAAAAAAAAAGGTGTCTGTACCCATATAATTTACCCATAATTTCGGGATGTTTTCCCATACTACATACTGGTAACCCTAAAACGCTCATTATACCGATAAATTGAAAATACAACAGAAAATGGCTGACGCATTACCTACAGACAACCTTCAAGATTTAGGCGGTTTTTACTAGAAATACTTTTTGTAAATTAAACCGATATTTTCATTGTTTTTACGTTATTATACAAACAATTTATTTAAAAACTACATGTGTATCTAATTTTCGCAAAATATTTGATAACAACTATTAAAACTTTATACTTACGTATGAAAGGTTATGTTTTCGTATTTTTACTAACTGAGGCTTTTGCAGCCTTTTACACAGCAACGTACCATTGTTAAAGTAAAAAGACAATCCCAAACAAGCAAAAGAACACAAATATGCACTAATATTTCCCTTATATTTAGTAATTTATGCAAAAAATTTGTTGTACTACAAGTAACGAAACGATTGTTTGCCACGAACTTGTTTTTGTGGCAAACACAAAATAGTGAAACTATGACAGGGACAAAAAATATTTTATCTGTCTCTTTCCTTCTTATGAGGAACTGTATACATCTATCACGTTCTATCTTGGTATTATTATTTGCTTGTCATCTCTGGGTATCCTTCCTCTGAGTCATCCCCCTATTACGCTTATTTACTATGTGTCATCTATGTTTGTGTCATCATTTTTCTGTTTTTTACGTGTTAAGTATAAGTCGGCATTGTCGTTAAATTCAAACGAAATATGAAAGGATTCAACCATGTTCCCGTTGACTTGTTATTTATTTGAAACATCATTCACATATAAGAAACCATTTTTATGGGAGGTATTTCTTGCGACAGAAAGCGATAAAATAGCAGCGACTTCGCGTGAACTAGTTTTATATTCCTTGAATGACCAAAATAGTCACATACTTTGGGAGAGGGGTTCGCCCACCTTTGCCTTCCCCTGTTGTGAATGCTATAAACCTGCCGCAAATACCATCCCCGCCTTTAATCTTCGAAGTTGGTAATACGAAAAATTAGAAATAATTACAGATGATAAAGAGGTCGGTAAATATTTGAGCGGTAAATAAAGAATTGAGCTTTTAACTAGTAGGTACATATTATATACAAATAAAGTTCAGGAAAACTAAGTTCTGCAGCCTATGCAGTGAAAACTATTAGACGGCTCACTGATCTCTCACTACTTTCATAGTATTATGTCATACGGAATTTTTCTTTGGGGTAACTCCGCGGACATTTAACACCATCTTTTTATTGCAAAAGAGAGCCATAAGAGCTATCTACAAACTTGGTCCCCGGGAGAGCCTTAGAGAAAAATTCAAAGAAATAAATATTCTAACAGTCGCATCGCAATATATCTATGAAAAGCTTTTGTATGTCCATAAAAACATCATTCGACTCATTTTGTAAAAAGAGTGATATTCATAATATAAATACTAGATATAAGCATAATCTTGTGTTACATGCAAGCCGTCTCCACAAAATAAGTAATTCTTTTATGGGGCAATGTATACGGTTCTATAACAAACTTCCCAGCAATATAAGAGAATTGTCAATAAACAAATTTAAAACTACTATTAAAGCCAAATTGTGTAGCAGGGCATATTATAAAGTATCTGACTATATTAATGATAAAAATGCCTGGGATTGAGTCGATCCAATTATAATGTGATTAATAAATTATGTAAATTTGTTTGGATACCAAAAGAGGGATGCCTGAGTTTTTTGGCAGTATTTTTATCAGTGCTCACCTAGTCATGAACTGCACGGTAGGGAAAAAAATTGTGACGATTCCAAACAAATGTAGCCATTTTTACGGAATAAAAAGATTTTGACTTTGACTTTGATGCTGAAACTTCGAAGATAAATGTAAATAAAGCATTTGAGCAAATCATGTTGAAGACCTATTATTTATTCGTAGGTTGAAATATAACAATCAATTGGTATATAAAATAAAACACTGTGCTTGTAAATAAATACCCTTTTTATTTCCTTATACTTAATATTTCTTTCATCGTGTTACAATTACAACTAAATATCAGAGAATGGAATCAGTTTACATCTTAAACTTAATTAACACTAAATTATTATTTTATAATTAAAACAATCAATAGATCCTAAGAGACTAGTCAAAATTTTTGTATAAACCCCAGCGCACATTGAGCGGGCCGCACGGCACGACCTTCTTATAACGTTGACTATGGTATAACGTTGCTACATTTATTTTACAATGTTACGCCAAACCTTTCTAATTTTCGTCTATTCTTCGTAAGTCAAAAAGACGTCAATGGAAATGTAGTCTACAATTTTATAATACTAGAAGTAAATAAGCTGTCAATAAGTGCAACATAAATTCAATTTGTGCCTATATTGCTACGAATCCCTATTATTGAGGTATAGTCACAATATAATAATACTATTCATGAGACGATAATAATAAAGTGTCATGGCACGCTGAAAGGTGCACGGTGATTTAACACCTATAAATCCTCCTAACTAACCTACAACGATTTATGTTTAAGTCGTCTTATCATTTGGTTAATACATATTTTACTGTGCCCTACCGTGCCGTGCCGTACCCATATTCATACGAATGAGCATGTCGGTGACAACGTGACAAATCTTTTATACACAATACACTGATACATGATTCTACTGCAGCCTTTGGTACCTATCTTATGTAGTAGATCGATGTCAGAACACACAGGTTAAACACACACTGCATATAATATATGCAAACAAGACATGCATGTCAACACTTATAAGTGTTGACATGCATGTCTTGTTTGAGTTCCATTGCGTTCTAAATAATTTTAATTTGGTATTTAGCTGATCCAGGGCAAAATTGTTACCATTACAACGCAATGAAATTAAAACATGCCGAAATGTGCACATCTACGCAGACAAACCATTGTGTTTTGGTGAGCGAACGATGATCACATTGATCACTTGCGAGCGTTGGGCATAAGACCTGCGCAACCCAGAGGGAAAAACAGACTTATCTTAGGGAAGGTCACAAGTCTCTAGATTTCAGTGTCGTTTATCTACACATAAACTTAGAACTAGGCAGGTCAGACATAGGTGAAGCCGATTTTGCGTGCCAAGTGAACAATAAAATTTCTGAATATTCGTTTCAACGGCACTATGCATACACAATGCTCTAAATGTTGCCAAAACTAGGGAGGAAGTAAAGAATAGGATCCCATTCGCAACGTGTTTTCCCCAGTCTCGGTTCCAGTTCTTGTCAAGTGTCCAAACTACATTAAAATCATCTATCACTTTATTAATATCAGAACTGAATACCTGCATCCATCAAGGCACCAATAATGATATGAACATTTATGTACAAAATCTTGCGATCTATAGAAGATTAAATATACAGTGGTTAATACAAATCTGAACATTTCTTACTGAATATAGTTTTAGGACATTTTCACGTATAACGATATCAAAACAAGATGGCGTTGCGGAGCATAAATACAACATAGAATTATAAGGTTGTCAAGTACTTTTACCATTTAAAGACATTTGAAATCTCAATATCTTATTGATTAAGGCACATTGCCACATTTTATTCCTTTAAATATGTCTATTTGGTCCCCATTTTTTTGTTAAAAATATTTGCAACTAGTTTTCGGCCGTGGCTTTGTTAGTTCAGCTTCTTACACAGGAACTCTGAATATTTTTGGGATAAATTGTAGCCCAAATAGTAATCCAGAAGAAACCCTGTTTCTATACGAAACTTCATCCAAACCCACTCAAACATTTATGCCTGATAATGTTACAAAGATACAAACATCATCATCTTACACTTGCACAATGTTATACATTTTTTAATACCACCCGCAATTCCTTGATTGCTTGGATGCTAAATGTCAATGATTTTTTTCCGCTGTGTTTGTTTGAACTGTGAACATTGGCCTTATAATGGAAGAGGCAATTAATTGCCTGCCGTTAAAGACAATAAAGTTTTGTTCTCGTATTTCCTTAGCACCTAATGACGTCATATGTATCATACTTGCCTATGATAAATAAAATAGCAAATAATTGCCTGTCATCCATAAGATAACTGCCTGTCATCCATAAGATATTTGATTGGTTGTAATAGTGTAAGCAAAAGGGGAAGTAATTCACATGCAACACAAGTTATATCCATTGCTTATAAAGTTCAATTTATAATTTCATATTTTATAAGAATTCATAGATAATACTTGAAAACTGCATCCTGACAAGATCATGTAAATGTTATTCAATTTTTAACATAAAAACCGTCTCAGTGACTGAAATATTCAATTTAAGAAAGTCCTGCTAAAATTTTTGTTCTTTTATTTCCAACTATTGTGATATCTTATTGAAACCACGTATTAATCAGAAAAAAATGCCTATAGCACTCAGCGATATCTTCCTATTAACGAAAGAATTACGAGAATCGTATCAGAGATTAGCCCATGCAACTAAACAAATAGACTTTACCTCTTTAAAACATTTGTATATTGATAGTTCTAAAAATTGAGTACAAAATACACACATCAAAAGTGTCTAGGGATCAAGCATTTTTATGCGGATTTCTTGAGATTGAGATGTGGCTTTGTAATAAATTTATGATTTTATAAATTTATATGGATCCTTTTTGGTGCATTTCATAATAAAAAGTCGCAAGAAGACCTTTTTTTGTTGTTGCAACGAACATGGGCGGCCATTCCACAGCGTGATTTGGATGAACTCATTTTGAGTATGCCAAACCGATGTTCTTGTGTTGTTAGTGTTCGCGGTAGAAACACGGATTATTAATTGTTTAAGTTACCCAATAAAATTTTAAAGAAAACTGTTATTTCAGTCTTTTTTTCGAACTTTAATGTTAGTGGTTCAAATGTCAAAAATCCCTTTATTATGAAAATGGCAAATTTCTTTATTAATGCAAAGGTGACTTGGTTTATCGTTACTGTAGACAAACGAAAACACTTTATTTGATGAATCCTTAAAGAAAATTTTAATTAATATCAATCAGGAGAAAAGTTATTGCAAAAATATATGTTGATCCCTAGACACTTTTGATGTGTGTACTTTAGCCAGTGCATGTTAGGGTATAATAAGAGTTCGTTAAATTTGATACATACCACATGAAATGTAGATAGGTCACGGCCGTGTCCACGACACAGCCACAGCCACCACAGCATTTCTTTTTATGCAAACTATATGCTTATACATAATATATGACGCACACCAGCACCGACAATAACAAATAAAAACTTTTTAAAACGACAATTTTAGCTCTTTAATATGCGATATAAAGAAACCTTAACATTGTAATGTTAAAAAAATTGACGTAAAAATAAACATGGCATTTTCCTCCTTAGATATACGCAAATATAATTTACTTTCCTATCTCCGTTCAAGAGGTATGGTATTTTTTCATTAGTGGCACCAGTGTGCAATACATGCTTTTTGTTACATTGAGATATAAAAACTACCTTCGTCATAGTAGGCCAATCACGTGCACTTGGGTCTTTAGAACGGTTTATCTCTCTTCAATATTGCGAACAGCGGGAAGCGCACTACATAACGTATAGCGTAACTTGACGTTTCGAAGGACCAGCCGCGACTGTGACTTAAAACTTTGCACAACTGTACGCATCTGAGGATCTGAAATGTTTCTCTGAAGTTTGCCTACTGTTTATATTTCCCTACTGTGGCTGTTCGCAGTGATCAGACAATTATGAGCTATACATAAATATATAAAGCATACACTTTGTTTGTAACTCCATATTATGAAGACCGCGAGCCATAATCGTGGATCTACCCATCTTATAGAAATTATTAGTCAAAAAATTAGACCTACAGTAAATTTGTTTCATTGAAATCAGCTTTGACGTTTTCACGTGATTCGCTTCATATAGACGGACGAACAAAAAAAAAAAAATCAAACACCTCTTATTTAATGTCATACAAAATTTACTGCAAAATGGACTGACTCATCCCATAGCTCTCCCTTCAACAGGAATTTATAATATCATTCACCACGCCTCTCAACTGCAGATTAGTGTAGGTCAGTATTTTCAAGCCATCCGAAGGCAGCGTGGTCTTCGAACTACGAAGAAGCTCGAGATAGATAAACCCATGCATAGACAGGCTGCGGGCGACGTTGCTTAACATGTGTGTTTGATTAAAGTACGCGCAATGACGCCATTGCCTCTATGTACAGATATTACGTGAACATTTTCTTTAATGATAATCAACTCAGTTTTAATACTTCAATGGTATCCATTCCTCAAGCGATCTAGTCTGTCAGCTTATAATATAATTATGAATTTACACAAGAAATGATCTGATGCTACGAAATACATTGCTGGTTTTGTAAATTAAAGATGTTTTACTAGCTAAGCAAAAGGAGCATAAGTAAGTTAACTAATTATTACTATGCGTATTTAAAAAGTCATTTGCGATAATTATAAATGAATTAGGGCCCTTGGGGCTGGTTTTAGAAAGATAACGTTACCACTACTTTCGCATTCCAGTCACTAATTTTTATTGCATTACAGACATATTACGCCAAAGGCGCTTTGCATATAAAAGATTCCGTTTTTGAGATTAAAAAAAAAATATATAGGCAAAGGTAGTAATAACATTATTCGTAGTACAACTAATTATGACGGCTGTGTACCTAATAAACTTAGTACAATATCCACTGATCAATACCATATCATTTTTTAATACAACATTGTCTTTCATAGTTTATACCGATCCGATTAGCAGTGTAGTGGGCGAGTCAACTTTGTTATTTTTCCTAACAAATGCTACTACACTGCTACCGGGATTAATTGAAATACCTAACTACCTAACTAAATGTTGTTGCTTAGTCCGGTTGCTGCTGGTGGGAGCAGTGTGGGACCGGAGTAGGTGAAGACTTGAAGGCTCTAGGGAATAGTGAGGAGTAGGAAGGCGGAGGTTCGTACTCCGGTGGGGAAGGAGGCAGGGGTTGTGTGAACAGTTGTTGAGAAGCTGCGGTGACGGAGACCGTCGGAGAGAGGTCGATGCACTGTGGTGGTATGCTGACTGGGATGTCCGAGGGCTTTGACCGTTTACAGCAACATTCTGGAAAAAAAGTTAAGTAAGTTTTAAAATAATTCTCTAACCATAGATTCTTAACCTTCCTGACATTAATAGCGGAATTTGGATATCGAGGTCTGAATCAGAACGAATTCCGATGTTATGTCTACTAACCAATAAATCACTCCAAAACTCGGTGCGCCTAAATATCTCATACGCCTACGGTCTAATACCGTAGGCTTGAATAGATGAAATATTTAGCCGAGAATATTTTAACCAATAAGCAGAAAAAATACGATTTTGATCCCTGAACAAGCCAATTAGAGGCGTGAGAGTTGAGTTTCAAAACTAAATCTTTCTAACGGTTCTACATTTGATTATTTCCTTAATGCTAGTGCCCCATTATAGTAATTTAGGAACAATTAATGATAATAATTCAGAAAAATATTGCACCCACTCTGTATAATAAATATCTGACACCCTAGAGCATGAATTCAATCTCAAACTCCAATTACAACTAGTTACTAGCAGATATAGAGTAATTTACTATATATAAATGAAAGAAGCGAGTGAAGTGTGTAAGGACCACGTCTTATGGCGCTCGGTTCTCTCTGCCTACCCCGCAAGGGACCTGGCGTGAAGATATACATATATACATACATACATACTATATAAATATTCAGACCCAAACCAATACCGAAGCATACGAGTGTCTGATGAAAGATCGTTATATAAATACCTATAAAAAGTTAAGAGAGGTAGGGCGTAGCAAGGCAGCGTCTATAGAAGTACCTCCACCTCACAGGAAACCGCAGTCAAATAACAACTCCATAGAGTGTTGTGTTCCTGCGTGTGAGTGAGGTCACCAGTAAGCTCCTAAGGAGTTGCTGTGTTAGCAGCAGTGGTGGCATCGCGCGAGTGATACTTAATTAAGCAAGCGTTCATAGGCTACGGTAACCGCTTTACATCAGGTGAGCCGTATGCTTGTATGCCTACCGACGTTTAAAAAAAAAATTGTTGGACAAAATACACAGCGCCATCTAGTCACAAACTAAGCGAAGTTTGTGCTGTGGATACTAGACAGCTGAAAAACATATGTAAATACCTTTTTTGTATATACATATTTATAATAGATAGACAATACCCAGATCAAACAAACAGACATGTTCGTGTACAAAAATATTTGCCTTATGCGGGAATCGAATCCACGAGCCTTGGTGCTAAGTACACACTCGCTAGCCATTCCACACCAGGCTTGTCAATTGCGGCCCGTACGCCTATTTGCCACGTTAGTGATACAAAAAAATATTTAATAAGCAGCCCTACAGTTTGTTCTTCCACCTTATGGAAGACGGAAGCCAAATTTTCAACTGTTATTGGAGCGTAGTTGTATTCTACATATTTATCTACTAGCTGCTGCCCGCGGCTCCGCCCGCGTGGAGTCAAATGACGTAGCCCATGTGTTAATCCAGATCATAATGTATCTTCGTGCCAAATTTTATTCAAATCCGTTCAGCGGTTTAATCGTGAAAGAGCAACAAACATCCATCCATACATACAAACTTTCGCATTCATAATACTAGCTGCTGCCCGCGGCTCCGCCCGCGTGGAATCAAATAACGTAGCCTATGTGTTAATCCAGATCATAATCTATCTACGTGCCAAATTTCAATCAAATCCGTTCAGCCGTTTAAGCGTGAAAGAGCAACAAACATCCATACATACAAACTTTCGCATTTATAATATTATAGTAGGATTAGTAGGATAACTTCACGCCAAGTCCAGTGTGGGGTAGACAGCACCGAGCGCCAAGTGACTCTGTCCTTACACACCTCACTTGTTGCTGTGGTCGAATTACTGAGACACCAGAAAACTTCTGAACTCCCCGCAGGTATGACTTACTCCTTGCTTTAGCAAGCATTCATAAGCTACGGTAAGCATATTGCATCAAACGGGCCTTATCCTTGTTTACCAGCTGCCATTGTACAAAAAAAGTAAAAGGTTCTCACCCCAGGCCAAACAGAACATGAGGATGGTGGCGCAGACCAGCATGCCGACCACGAGGTAGCTCCAGGGTCCGTACGGCTTTAGAGCAGCAGCAAACTCCATGAAGGCGTTCGTCTTCTGTTCGCCTTCAGTTATTTTCACTGCAAACATTAACCATATAGTCAATAATAACATCTATCTATCCATCTATATCTTCACGCCAGACTTCAGGCAGAGAGAACCGAGCATCACGTGACTCGATCCTCACATACCTCACGCGCTTCTTTAACATTCATTGCTTTTCTCATGCACGTTCGCCGGTTTCTAGGGCTCCTGATATCATGTTTAGATTTATTAATAGATATTTATTACATGGATAATAATATCCATTTAATAAATTCCACCGGCAAAGCTAACCGGCACGTGGTGCTCCTTGCTAATTTATTAGTAGTAATACAGGAAGTTACGCTCGCGGGTTTCCCTGTTACTAACACTCAACTCCTTAAGAACTTACTAGTAACTTCACTTACTTGCTGACTCGTAGGCACACAACCCTCCAGGGAGGTGTTATGTGGCTGCAATTTTCTATGAGGTGGAGGAACTTCCACAGAACTTTGCTTTGATGTGCTTTGATGCGCCCTACCTCTATCCTCATACCTCTCGCCCTATCTACAGTCTTCTTGCGGAAGCAAAGTTAATTTCAGTGATAATCTTAGAAGCAGAAATAAGTTGCGTATGCCAATAGGTACGTCGATTTTCTAGGACTGGTAGGTCTTTTCTTGTATTTTGTATTCGATTCTATAATAAATTGCTTGAAACAGTTCCGTCATTTTCTGACAATTTCTTTACAAGGCTCATCTAAAATAAATCGGTAATATAAATAGTTAAAGAACTGATGAATATGTAACTGATAAAGATGTCTGGAAATAATTCAGCACATGCAACCATATATAATTAATTCTACAACTTGACATCATTATTATTGTACTAATATGCTAAAATGAATTTATTGTAATATCAAATTGACCATTTGAAACGAGACCTATATTGGCAAATTTCCTTCGGCATTTCTTGTATGCCAATGGTCATTTCTAAAATGTTAGAACACCAAAAAATAAATAACTAAGAGAAACGAATAAGCTACAATTAGATTATATTTCAATAATGCAAGACGTGTCTTAGTGCCCGCGATTGTAATGGATATTAGAAGAGACCAGTGAATAAAAAACCGACCTATTAACGGACGGTCCTGGGTTCGAATCCTAGTGTGGGCGGATATGTACTTCGAAATTCGAGTTTTCGGATTTATGTACATTTTTGTAATAATCCCTCGCTCGGCGGTGAAGGAAAACATAGTGAGGAAACCTACACGTCAAAAAATAATATATTTATAAGAAGTGTGACCTAACCAAAAAGGTCTGATTTTCCCTCGGGGTTGTGGAGGTCTGATGGCAGTCGCTCCATGTCAAAATCAGTATCTAAGTTTTTTGCAATTTTTTTTGGCACTGGCAACCCTAATCCTAATGGGTTAGGAAACAGGATAACGCTAGGAATAATGGATAGATCGATAGATACTCGAAAAAATTAAAAATAAAATAAAATAACTTACTTATAACTGAAGGTTTAGTCATTCCATCAGGCTGGTCCAGCCCCAACAACTCCTGGTTCCTCGCAGCGAACCTCTTCAGTAGCTCTAAGAGAGGAGGCTCTCTTCTATGAGAACAAGCGTTGGAATCTTCATCCTCGCCTCCAGGGCAATGCTTCACTCCATCGCAGACCAGGTACGAGGATATGCAGAGGCCGGTGACTCCACACGTGAATT
Source organism: Pyralis farinalis (assembly GCA_947507595.1). Taxonomy (NCBI): domain Eukaryota; kingdom Metazoa; phylum Arthropoda; class Insecta; order Lepidoptera; family Pyralidae; genus Pyralis; species Pyralis farinalis. Next base: position 4,946,477 of record OX382261.1, on the reverse strand, counting down.
GAGATTCATTGGCACACACTGCGCCTGGTAGATTAGAGAAAAAATTGTTTTAGAAATAGATTTTGTTTGAAATACTTGAATATTTAGAGTAGCGATAGCCTAGTGGATAAGTGTGCCAGCCTAATAATCAATTGGTCGCTGGTTCGAATCTAATGTGGACATGAAGCAGTTCGTTTGTGTTTACGGATTTATGTACGTATTCCTAATTATCTTATCACTTGCAAGACGGTGAAGAAAAACATAATAAGGAAATTGCACGTCCAAGAAATTATATTTCAAAAGACGACCTAAAAAAAGTTTGATTTCCCCAGCGTGGAGATCTGAAGCTCCATGTTAAAAACAATATCTTCTTCTTTAAAATTGTATCAGAATCTAGGCCAATTCTTTAAGCTTAGGCAGAACCCCCCTAATAAAAGGTTAGGAAACGGAATTACGCTAGCAAGAACGAGACACAAGCAAAGGGTGATAACATGATTATTTGTGTCGTGTCGTTTTGAGCAGGCCATGTCCTCTAAAACTTGTAGTCTACCACAATTTGTAGTCTAAGGGGTTCAGATCTGGGCTAGTTGAGGGCCAGTCTTCCGCTGTTATAAAATCCGCCAGGCTATGTGCCTACACTTTGTCATTTTTCTTGTTGTAGTGCTGTTAATCGTGAAATTTTTTTCATCAGTAAAGAGCATATTTCTGTGCCTTTCACCTGCGTATCGGGACAGAAGGCCTTCAACAGAGGAAGTGTTGGTATATATGTCGATAGTACGGCTATACCAAGCTTTTGAAATGTCTTGAATATGACCGACGGCTCCATACCCACTTTGTGCAAGGCAATCACGGCAATCATGTTTTCTTCGACACCGCATTCCATATATGTAAAACGGTGAGATATCGAAAGAAGTTTTATATACATAAGAAATGCGTTCTAAATTTGAAATAAGAGAAAGAAGAAAATTTAAAAGAATAAAAAATTAAAGAGTTGAAAGAAAAGTTTCAATGTAACTGTATTTATGGCCAGACTGGTTACATAAATGCATACAAAATCTAGCGAGCTGAGTCCCGAGTGTCTCATCGGGCGGACCATATGTTTATTTACCGACCGACAGTTAATAAACCACAAGAAACCTACCACTATTAACTGCAGTGACTACAAGTCGAAGCTTTTCCGTATGCTGATATGGAGACGTAGGTGGATTCCACACGATTCTGATTTTCGATGGGAGCAACTTGGCACCAGTCCTGGCTGCAATGGCTGCTGCATTGCCACCGCACAGAGACAGCCGCCATGTGGGGCTTTTAGCTTCACCGATGTACTGAAATCAATGAATAAAATAATTGTTAGGGCTAAACCGTTAAATAGTATAATCAATAATTAAAATGAGTTGAAAGACTATGGTAACTGCTTATCATCAGGCATGCGCTTGTTTCTCGCCTTAGTGGTATAAAAAAAAAGTTACTAGCATGTGCGCAAATTATAATGATTAGGTAATAAATGTACTTATGTCTGCAAATTATGATTACTGATGATTTTTGTGACAACCATACAACCCCAGCACGAGGTTCCCCAAAAAATCCTGAGAAAAGGATTTTTACAGGGTCGACACGAGTGACAGCCCTGGTGTTACTAAGGACACTTGTCCATACTCAGGCAGGCCGTATGCTTTACTCCCACCTTAGCGGTATAAAAAAAAACTTGTTCTGGGGGTTCTTATGACACCCACGGGTAACCGAAGGTAGAGGTAGTCTTGGAACTAATTTGAAAAGCATCAGTCGTAAGAATAGCTATCGCATCGGGTTGCTACAAATTGTTCAAAAGAACATCACAAATAATCATCCACAATTATTGTAAAGCATTCTTATAAGTGGACCATATCGAGATCTCGAAATACCTGGTTACCTCACTTAATCCGTATCCCTGAGCCAGTCTAATCCCGCTTCTTGCGGGATTTTCGGAATTAGAGAGGCTCATAAACTCACCTTATCGTAGAGGCTAATCGATCGATACGAACTCTGATTGGCTGCACCAACCATCGAACCAGTCATTGTTCATGTTTTCATCTTGTGTAACTGCATACATATAGTATGTTTTCATATACTTGTGATTATTTACCTATCTGAGTTCTCTGGCAAAGTGACGTTTATTCGCAAAGTTGTAAATAAGTGCAGTCCAGTACAAAATTTTCTAGTTATCTATCTATATCTTTACGTCAAGTCCATTGCGAGGTAGGTAGAGTGAACCGAACACCACATGTCTCTGTCCTTACATACCTCATTCGCTTCTTTAACATTCACAGTTCTTTTCATGCACGCTCGCCGGTTTGTAGGGCTCCTGACTTCGACAACACCTTCTAATACTTCTAACCACACGACTAATTTGACCGTAGTAGGTGAGTATTGGTCTTTATCGTAAAAATAAAACAAAACAATAATAAAGTGAAAAAAAAAACTAACATACACATTACTAAAAAGACCTTTACAAAACTTTCTCAAATAATTATCAAGTTGGGAAATGTTCTCCAAAAATCTGAAAAAGCTTAACGGCTAAGCATAATTTAGTATATAATTATTTATTCAATTATTGGCATTTCAGATTCCTAGACGTGATGCCGGAATCAATCGTGTGAGTCATAATAGAATGAAGGTGAAACAACACCAGTCCTGACACATGACGATACATGCGGGATCTAGCAAGTGTCAGAATGAATCAAGGACTCTCAATCCCGTAAATTCCGGGATTACAAATAAGCTGCGTAATTAGCCAAGAGGATTATTGTTATTGAGGTCGCTCTAAAAGGTGAATGTTTTCCATGCATAAACGGTATAATTAATTGAAAGAGATGTTCAATTAATCGAAAAAAACCGGCCAAGTGCGAGTCGGACTCGCGCACTAAGGGTTCCGTACCATTATCTATACATACGGCAAATAAAATCACGTTTGTTGTATGGGAGCCCCCCTTAAATTTTATTTATTCTGTTTTTTAGTATTTGTTGTTATAGCGGCAACAGAAATACATCATCTGTGAAAATGTCAACTGTCTAACTATCAAGGTTCATGAGATACCTACAGCCTGGTGACAGACGGACGGACGGACGGACATCGGAGTCTCAGTAATAGGGTCCGTTTTACCCTTTCGGTACGGAACCCAAATAAAAAAAACAATGTCAGAAGCTGCATGTTTCGAATGGCTCAATTACACTTGAACAATATTCGTATTCGGATGCATGAAAGACTATTCGAATTGTGACAACTAGCAAACCACTAATTGTGAAAGTAAAACTGGCGTCGGGTAACCGAGGCGATGAAGCTGGACTAGATTATCCAAAGAAGGGTGTACTCGACCCCGTTCATTCGCGCTTAGTCTGAATTCCATTGACAATCAAATTCGGACTAACGACCTAGTGTACTTGCATCGGCCAAATGATAAAAGTAAAAGCGAACGTGTAAACTAATCGTACCCTACATTCCTTCTTACAAGTCCTAGGAGCCTGTGAGTGTGCATGAAAATAGCTGTGAATGTTAAGCAAGCGAGTGAGGCAAGTGAGGATTGAGCCATGCGGCGTTCAGTTCTCTCTGCCTATTCCACAATTTGTCTTAAATATATACCTCCGGTTCGCCGTAAGTTCTGTTACAAATGAATACTTATGCATTTATTTTTTTATGAAGTAATGTAATTTTAATAAAACTTATATGTACACTTTGTGCAAGGCAATTACTGCAATCCTATTTTTTTAACACCCTATTCCATATTGTAATTTGATAATAAAAACGGAAAAAATATGTAAAACGGCGGGAAGTCGAAAGAAGTTTTTAACATAATAAACCAAATTCAAAATAATTAACGAGTTAAAAAAAGGAAAGTCTCTATATAACAGTATTTACGGTCAGACTAGTTAGATAGATAGAATTTTACTTATATACTAATAAACCTTTAATAATTTCACAAAATCCGTATGACTGAGTCACAAATTGGTCACGAAAAAAAAGCAAAGGAATTTGTGATACTGGTGTCCAAACTAGACATGGACCCTGTATCTCAGATCACCATTTCTCACCTCTCGCAAGTTTGACTGACTCTATTTGTACATACATATAAATTAACACAATTGAAAACTATACAAAAAAATATTATGACTGTTTTTGTATATTCGTGCGTTCTTCACGAACTTGCGCACTTATGTATGTGTCTGTGTGTGTGTTTGCGCGTGTGTAGTGTAGTGTGGTACGTGTGTGATTGAGAGTTGGATGCAGACACATATTTATGGTGGTATTTGTGATCTGATAGGAATGTGTAGTTGAGGGATTGTAGGTATGTAGTTATATTCCTTTTACAAATGAATTTGGTCATTGCTACTATGTTAAGTATGCGATTGTAAAGAAAAAGGCCCATAAAACAAAAGAAACGGTGCCAGAATGGTGTTTTGAATGAAACGATTGTGCCACTAAATGGTTGCGCCTTGTGTGAGATGAGTTAGGGTTGTGTATTATTTTGTGTCGTTTAAGCACGACGTGTATATATAAGATAGGTTTGTCGGACTGTAAGAATTTCGCAGAACTGGAGTTCCTTGTAGGGGAATCGCATGGTGCATACTTTAGGGTGGGCTCTTTGGGCTCTTTCTATTTTTATTGCAGCAGATTTAAAGGCGCCACCACAAGAAGTTATGCAGTATGTTATTAGGCGGTATATGCGGATTTTACTGTAGGTTTAGCCACAAGGCGAAGACTTTTAAAAATTGGCATTTTATTATGTTGTTCTGAGTTAAATCGCGTTTTGTTTTCAGGACAGACACCTAGGCACAGATAAACTTGAGAAGTAGAACCTTATCTTAAAACAACATTTCCGATAGATATGAATTTATTTATATAAACGAGAATTACTCGTTTGAAGTAATAGCGTAATCAAGCAGTGCAGACGTCACTGATCAATCAAATGAGTTGGTCTAAACCTACGAGCATTCTATGTTTAATCACACACACATTCAGACAAATATTCCAAGTGATATTCCTTCCACAATCTTTGGTTTCATTCGCAGTTCACATTACTGAATTATATATGAGTCACGGGGGTCTGCCATCACGCGAGCGGCTTGGGGGAGGTCTGGGTCAATCCTGCAAGTGGGTCATGGAATTGTGAGTCTTGTGGCCTTAGCGTGAACACATAATATTACAAGGCATTTATGACGATGTGCTAATTAATTATAAAGCGCGTGGCATTTTGTTTTTTCTGTATTTTAGTGTGCGCTCAATAACATTGGAGAAGTAAAGGCTTGTAAATTGGAAGCGTCTCGTCTGTGGAGACCAGAGCGTCATGAGACGTGTTTCTTACATGCCTCACTCACTTCTCTTTTCATGCATGCTCGGTCAGTCCGTTCGGCACGTCGGTTTCTAGGACTCCTAACATTCTAATAAAATACTACAAACTTGGTCTGATCTGAAATATGTTTCGTCACTTTTCGTCCTGCATTACTTCTACATGACCGAACTAAAGCTATTTTTATTGTAAAGAAGCAGGAAACTGCGTGTCTGCCTGCAAAACGAGATAGAACTACATAAGATAATTACATTCCTTAATACTTTTTTCTACTCACCAAATTTCATCAAAATCAAAGCAGTGATTGACAACTGTCGAATCAATCGAATGTGATCTACGTGTATTATATACCTTCATAAAAAATATTTTGCTCCCAACTAACGTCAGAGACAATGTAGATTAAGAAAATTCTTAATATAACAAAAATTAGTAATAAAGTAGTAAAAAAAACAATGAATTAGTTGTCACCTAGCGACAATGTTTGAGTCTGAAAATAGTTATCCTTGTAAATAGACTAATGGTTAGACACATAGATGGTATAGACCAGGCGTACGACTTGATAACGCCTGAGCAGATACCGTAGTATGGACGCTTGTAACTTCAGGAGAATTTGGTGCATTGCCAGCCCTGTTATAACACCTCTCTCATTACGTCTTTTTTGAACATATATAATAAAAACATAATCCTTTCTTCTCGGAAACCGCAATTGAAAATATAATACAAAATGTTACGATATTATTTGTGGAAGAAATCACTTCTGGAATCGCACAGAACGCGACATGTGTGTTGATGATTATTATTTAATTACACATTTCATTATTATGTCATTTTCGTGTGTATTTTAGTTAGGGGACAAGCGTCATTACGAGTTGTTTGTATGAAAACTGCACTATAGAGCACCTTGGCTTTGTTTATGGGTCAGCTGTTATCCGCGGCTTCGTCTCCGTAATCAAAGAGAAACAATACGTGTTTTTTCATAGGAGTGAGCTATTTTATCGCGATAGAAACTAGCCTATGTCACTCTCGGAACCTCCCACTATCCCCATACAAAACACGTCACTCCGTTGCTCCGCTTCGATGTGAAAGAGAGACAAACAAACACACTTTCACAGATGTAATATTAGTATGGATTGTACTCACAATAAGAAGTTTGCAAGCATCAGTACTGTTGCTACTGGCAGGCGCGGTCTGGTCTGTGGCGGTGTCTTGAGCGTGGGTGCCGCTTCTAGCGCCCCATTTGCGTCCTGCCGCTGATCCTGGGGCTTCGATATCTGCTAAAGCACGCTCCCATTCGCCTAGCGACTCCTGGAACGAACGAAAAAATCATTTAAATAATAATACACAAAACAATGTAGTACAACCTCTTTGATTTGGGAGTCTCATTTAGGCTCCAAACCATTTTGACGAGCTCGGTGGCCCGGTCGTGAAAGACGCGACTTTGACACCAATGGTTGTGGGTTCGATTCCCACATAAGACAAACATTTGTGCGCATGAACATGTCTGTTTGTCTTGGTCTGGATGCTTTAAGAGGTAGGGCGCATCAAAGAAGCCCGCCTGGGGAAGTACCTTCACCTCACAGAAAACCGTAGCCAAATAACAACTCCCTAGAGGGTTGTTGTGCTCCTACGTGTGAGTGAGGTCACCAGTAAGCTCCTAAGGAGTTGCTGTGTAAGCAGCAGGGGAGGTATCGCGCGAGTGATATATGTTACAAGCGTTAATAGGCTGCGGTAACTGCTTTACATCAGGTGGACCGTATGCTTGTATGCCTCCCGACGTTGTATTAAAAAAAAAACTTTAGTACGTGATCTGGCAGTGGCATTGAGGTGAGAAAGGACATATTGACCGATGGGGTGAGGTGACAAAGAACATATTGATCTTCTTTAGGGGCAAGGTCACCTGTGCAGTGATAATTGGTAATCGAGGCTTTGACAAAAGACTGATAAACCTCGTTAGTATATGGGGGTTCCCATCGAACTTTGGAATCAGTAGTAACGATTAAAAAATAACATCGAGTGGAACTTGCTGGCCTCTAAAGCTAAGCTGCCTAACTAAATTCGTCCTCCTTTTCACTTATATCCCTATTTAAATAATCTTGACTGTCTACCCGAGCTGGGGTCAGAATACCCCGATTGCCTGGAACAGAAAAATCTTGGAATGTAAAGAAAATCTAATATGAAGGAAAAGCAAACAAACACAAAATAAAATTCAAGTGTACTTACAAATTCATCTGATATCTCTTGTTACAGATATACTTAACAAGAGTAAATGTGAAACTATACTTTATATATATATATATATATGGCAATAGTGTTGCTACTTTATGCCAGTGTCAAAGTTAGGGAAACTCGACCCAATCAACCCAGGTTAAATGCCACCCGTAAAACGATAGTGATTTTTACAAGGTTTTCTTGATGAACTTATTCACGTCTTTCAAAAAGTGCATAAACGTGTTATATTTGAGTTTTTTCATTACTGTATAATTTCACTAGCACTTATGTTACAAAATACTATCGAAATTGTCACACAAAACTAATTTTATACTGAATTTAAAAAAAATCAAATATAACAACAATGTCACTCGTCAAAAGCGCGGGAAGAAGTCCCGAAACTATACTTATAAGACAAACCTTCATCTATGAGGCAGATTGTATAGTTTGCTCCACGAACGACGGGGGGCATAAGATATAAAGTGGTTACCGTAGCTTATGAACGGTTTCAATAACCAATGTGTTCGTGCGTTGGCATCCCTGCTACTAATACAGCAACACCTTAGTATCTTACTGGTAACCTCACTCACTCACAAGAACACAACAAGATTTGAGTTGGTTTTTATTTAATAGCCCATTCAGGTGGGCTATGTTACAAGATTGTCTTCCATTTCCATTCAATTGAAAGGAAACTCAAATCCCAGCAGTGGATAGATTTTTTTTAATTCGTTCTACGTCGAGTTGCTGGGTTTCTGCGTGTCAGTGAGGTCACTAGTAAGCTCCTGAAGAGTTGCTGTGTTAGCACAAGAGGTAGCGTGAGTGATACTTAATGTATTACCAGCGTTCATTGGCTACGGTAACTACTTTACATCATGTGGAGCGTATGTTTGTATGCTTTCCGACGTTGTACAAAAAAAAATACAGTTACCTCGTTTATTGTAATTGACTTGTACATTGATTGCCGGAATTAATGGGATGTGTATTCGAACGCACGTGCTGGTGCTTGGTGAACGATAACTTGATTTCATATTGGCTAATGACGATGAGAAATTGTTACGAATGTTTGTTAAGTTAATTAAGGTTTTTAGCTAATCATCAAATTGTCACCAAGCTGATACGTGACCTTAGTAGCCATAATAGAATACCATTAAAACTGATCGTAAGAGTTAAACTCTTAACAAAATATATAATGTGCATGATAAAAAACGTAGAACCGGAAATATTTACATTTCTTTAATTTTACTATTATTGTGACACTCTTCAAACTCAATTTTTATATTTCAATGTGTAGTCGATCAATTTATTAAATGAACTCGTAATTTGGATACCATTTTCCTATATTCTTGTGTAATATTGTTTTATTATTTATTATTAATCGTGTTATCACTATTTTCTTTTTATTGCATAGTTTATGTATAGATGTAGTTATGTTGTTAGTTATGTATTCTCCTCAATTATTGAGGTAGGTACAGTTTGTAATGTACATGTGCTTTTACGACACTGTAAAATTTTCTATCAATGACTCTAAGGTTGGCTGGTAGAGATCCCTTATGGGATAAGTCCGCCTATGTACCATTGTCTCTTTTTGTGCTTATTGTTATTGTGTATTTCTTAATGTACATTAAAGATATTACATACAAACAAACAAACAAACAAAATATCTACCGTTAAAATGCCGATGTTCAAAACCCCTAAATACCCTAAACTTATTAACATAAATTACAATACTATACCTACGAAGAGCCCGCAGTGGTTAGCAAAGCTACTTATATACTCTCGTAGGTTCGACTCTCACAAACAAACATTTGTGTGCCATGAGCATGTCTGTTTGTCTTGCCCAGGGTGTTCTTAACAGAGATGCTGTGTTAGCAGCAGAGGTGGCATCGCGCTAGCTATATTTAAAGTATTGCAAGCTAGGCTGTGAAAACTATCAGGTGGGCCATTTGTATGTATAAAAAAGTATTTTATTAACCAACGTCTAAAGACATACAAGTATACGGCCCACTTTATGTAAAGTAACAGCAAATGATATTGTTGTCATTTGCAAACAGTCCACCAAAAATTAATACCACTGGTGACGTAAATAATAACAAACAAGTAGGAAGGGAACAACAAACGACCACAATGGCAAGCAGCCCGCCAAAAATGGCGAGCGCGATGCTTCGACGCCAAATAAAGAAAACTTGAATAATTTATGTTAACACTTACGTAGACCGCATTTACAATTTTTCATTGTTTGTATTTAATCTTATCTCTTGAAACTATTTACTACGCATCTACAGACGAGTTTTGAAATTAAATCAGCTGCAGAAAAAAATCAGCTTCTATAGGTAGTTTGGCGTATGTAAACATAAAATAAAGATAAAAAATCTTTATTTGCACTTGGGCAATCGCGGGCACTTACATTTTTAAAATAAAATCTCATTGTATTTTATACTTATATCTCATATTATTAAAGATTAAACGAACCTATGTTTCAATGTTAGTGACATGCACGCGCCTCCATTGTGGAAAAGGTACCTAGATATCAAAAATGATGATGCATATTATATATTTGTATTTTTTTTAATTGAAATGTATTAACGACTATCTATTATCACAATTTTTGACATCAGAATTATTACTCAATTCATAACAATAATAGTTTTTTATATGGATGATACGAGTATGTTCCAAAATAAATGACATTTAATTTAATTTTCATAGTTCTCGTTTGTTTTTTTTTATTATTTTGTATATAATTATAATATATGTCGTTTTTCAATTTATTATATAATCAATTTGTCATTACAGTGGCACAATAATAGCAAAATTAATGTTAATGCATGTGTTGACTCATTTCCAGTACTACGTTTTTTTTTTATCATGCACATTAAGGTACCTAACAGATTAACTGTTATGGTCAGTTTTAATGGTATTAGGTATATTATGGCTAGATCCTAACGTCACGTATCAACTTGGTGACAATTTTATGATTAGCTAAAAACAACTCAACTTTCATTCGTATTTACCATACGAATGCTGCGTTATGTAAATACAGAAATGATGTGTTAGTCGATGGACGGAAAACATCGTGACGAATCCTACATGTTCAAGACTTTATTTCAAAATACGTGTGACCTAACCTAATAAAGATCTGTTTTTCCCTCTGGGTTGTGGAGATCTGTCAGCAGTCGCTATGTGTAAAAGTCAGTGCCTTCGCCAAATCCTAAAAAAATAGATTTACGGGATCGCTGCTTTTGCATTGACCGCAAAAGTGGGACTCCTTTTTTATTGCCTAGAGGAGTAGTCCATAATAGTATGGGCAGTCAGTGGCCACTTGCGACATAGTGTGTATGTTTAAAGCATTCTATATTTCTCTTACCTATGTTCATAAGAGATGGTCCAACTGAACCTTGAACATTAACCCTAATCTATATTCGATTTTGTCATAACACTAAATTCAATTTGTCAATCGTTGATCATAAAGCTGTGGTTACGCAATAGATATTTCGCGAATGTTAAGTATATTAATTCGTTACCATCTTGTTTTAATCCTATTTTCATGGTGACCTATGCATGATTGCAATCGAGTCATTACATTCGCATCTAAATTGATATACTTACATATGATATCGCTGTCTATTCACATTTATTCCATCTCTCTTTCATATCATCAATGTGTAAGATGTTATTCTGTACATGCGTGCAACAGTGTACATAGTTAAGCTTGAGATTTGAAAGAAAGAGAAGTGAAATTTTTATAGATAAAAGAGAAAGAGAGAATAAACGCAGTCAAAATGCGAGCGCTGCGCAAAATTTGTGGCGTAAGGCTTGTAGACCGTATTCGCAATGATGATGTTAGAAATAGAGTTGGTCTGAAAGAGAGCGTCGGTGTTAAAATAAGACGAGGCATGCTCCGATGGTTCGGACATGTAGAAAGAATGCAGATATACAATGCAAAAGTGGAAGGATGTAGGAGCCGGGGAAGGCCAAGACTTACCTACCATGACCAAATTGGTCGTGTTCTATCAGAAGGTGATGTCAGGAGCCCTAGAAACCGGCGAGCGTGCATGAGAAGAATGAATGTTAAAGAAGCGAGTGAGATATGTCCCTTACATATCAATCACGTGGCGCTCGGTTCTCTCTGCCTACCCCGCAAGGGATTTGGCGTGAAGTTATAAATATAGATAAAAGAGTTATGCTCACCTTTATCAACCAACTTTGAGAACCAGCAATTAACAGATATTCGGGTTCAAATATTGGTGTGGGCATGTACCACTAAATTTTGCTAAATCTAGATTAAGTAGCGGACCTCGCCAATTACAGTGAAAACGCTGGGAAGACTAAGGGTTTGGCGAAGATACTGATTTTGTCATGGAGCGACAGCCACAGACCTCCACAACTCGAGAGGGAAAATCAGGTTTGTTCCCACGTGTTTAGATATATAATTACTTGGACGTGCGGGTTTCCTCACTATGTCACGCCGAGCATGAGACAATTATTATTTACATAAATCATAATATTAAACAGTTGTTGTTTAAAACGACCCAACGGTATTACTTTTGTACATAGTTTTATTCACCTTCCAGAGAACCCCTCCAGACTGTTTCATATCTAGTATTAAGAAAATATTGAAACGGTCTTAATTTAAAACTTGTGCTTCACGGGCATATGCTCTTTGCCTGTACCTCTTTAGACTAAAAAGAACAAAAAAAAAACGTATTTTGCTTCTGTCGGTGTGACGACTTTTCGAAAATTTTCCGTGCCAATGTGAATTGAATCAGCAGTTTTAGTCGACAGCCTTTTGCAGAATAAGTACCTAGATCTAGATCCAAACAATAATGATGTTAGTACCAGGATCAGAACCAGACTAAAAATTCAATTCGACTTTCAGAAACTGGACATCCGTGGGTGGTGTCATAGCATACCATACCTACCATACAAAAATTACCTTACCTTAAAATTTTCAAATACATTTTTTTTATACTGAAACGTAAAAAATCTAATAATAACATCAATGTCACTCGTCAAAAGCGCAGAAATAAAATCCGGGCTTTAGACAATTTGTACCCATGAAGGACCTATAGAGAGACGATAACACCGATATTACGAGCTCGGTGGCGCAGTGGTGGAACGCGCTGTTACGCTACTTTGACACCAACGCTCGTGGGTTCGATTCCCACACAATACAAACATTTGTGTACATGAACATGTCTGTTTGTCTTGGTCTGGGTATTTTCTATGTATAATAAGTATGTGTTTACAAAAAAAAAAATGTATTTACGTATGTTTATCAGTTGTCTAGTACCCATAACACAAGCTTCGCTTACTTTGGGGCTAGATGGCGCTGTGTAATTTATCCGACAATATTTATTTATTATTTATTTATTTATTACTTAGTAACTTAATTCACCGCTCCCAGTCGGGGACCAAGTAGAACGCGTAGCTCTTATTGGCCAGTTCGTGGACCAACGTCGCGGCACTTATCAGCTCATTGGTTAAAATATCCTCCCATTCAATTCAATTCCCTAAAACAACGCTTTTGTGAGCGCGGGGCTCCTTCATGCACAGTCGAGTGGTTCATTGGTTTGTGGCTACAAACATTATTACCAACAAGTGTGCCTATTTGATGGCAACATAAGTTTATTAAGTATTCAATGTGCAAAGTAAAGACAAGGTCGATGAAACATTGCAACAATTAAAATTTGTGATTCAAATCCCAGTTTTGAAAGCAAATCGCAAAAAATATTCAACGCGTGAATCAGTGCCGTGAATTATTCATACTTGTGATAAGAACTGGACTCGTGATGTATTTATAAAACAGCGTACGTTCAATGTAATCTGACACGCAGGTTAAGCACCGTTCATCGTAGCATGTCTATGGATGGGGTTATTTAGGTATCTTGACTTGAATGACGAGCTCGGTGGCTCAGTCGGGAATGACGCGACTTTGACACCAACGCTCGTGGGTTCGATTCCCACACAAGGCAAACATTTGTTTGGACTGGATGTTTTAAGAGAGGTAGGGCGCATCAAAGCAGCCTGTCTGGGGAAGTACCTCCACCTCACAGAAAACCGCAGTCAAATAACAACTCCCTGGAGGGCTGTTGTGTTCATGCGTGTGAGTGAGGTTACCAGTAAGCTCCCAAGGAGTTGCTGTGTAAGCAGCAGAGGAGGCATCGCGCGAGTGATACTTAATATATCTCATGCGTTAATAGGCTACGGTACCCGCTTTACATTTGGTGGCCCGTATGCTTGTATAGCTCCAGACGTAGTATAAAAAAAAACTTGAGCTCTTTATACTTACGAAGCGCCTGTTAAGCGAACGTCCCAGACTAACGGGATACCCGAATCCCATTTCAAAAATCGAACAGCGGGAAAGCAAATGAATAACTAAACTTTGAAAAGAAATGTTTTAGTTTGAATTACGAGTAGGTTAAAGTTATAGAAAGTGGGTTTCAAGATTTGGACCCTTTTAGGTAAAGATTTAAGAAAATGAATTTTCTGCATGACTGAGAGAATCTAATTTACCAAAATTATTTTAATAAAACTACTTTTATTATAAAATTTGAAGTCGATTGAAGCCAAGCTCAAGGTGTGCTATTACACTAGTGATTGGGCACAGACGTTATTTAAGGGTGAACTATGTTTGCCTTTGAAACAGCATCAGGATTATTTATTTTATCAGCGTTTTTTTCAACACGGTTGTACGGAACTCAAATGTGTGTGACTTGCTTACAAATATACAAAAATTCAGGCATTGGCGACAACAGCTTGTGAAAATCAATAACTACTTTTCGATGGTCGATTCCACCTCTCCCTTTTCCACGAGTAAGCATGTACGTGTTGTGTACACGAAAAAAATGCTAAATTTTAGCCCAATTGGCTGAACATACAATTAAGTTTAAATTTTGCACATTTATGTAACATTTACTAAGTGCTACGAAATTAGCTTGACTCACACATGCTAACTAATTAGCCATTGAATTTAAAAATAATAATAAAAAGTCTAAAAATCAAGAATACGTTTTACCAAAGAGCTTTGTAATTGAAGTGGACCCATAGGATTAAGTGCATCGGTAAGGTAGGGTAGCCATATACCATACACTTTAAAAATAATAACTGATGCTTATCTAACTAAAGCGTTTAAAGAAACAATGTTTAATAAAGCAAAGTTAAATGGGAAAGGAGAAATTATTAAATACAGGTCCATTTATCGATACAATCACTCGGGAGTGCCATAGGGAAGCGTATTAGGACCCTTACTGTGACTAGTGCATTAAAATAACAAACTTATATTGAAAAATCCATTGTAATTACGTATCTAATTATAAATACTCTATAATTTTGACCATAAAACATTTAAATTAAATAGTTTTTGCCGAGAACAAAGCGTACAGGATACAAACCGTATAGAACTTCTAGGAGTTGCTCTAGACAAATACTGTATGCACTACACTTGATGACTTCTGGAATTTAGCTATACATTAAATAGTTAAGGCGGAAAAAGACGGAAAAGCATATGTCACTACGGTACTTAGGTACTGCAAACAATTTTCTCAAAATTAAGCAACAGAGCTATAGGTAATGCTATGTTCCGGGGAGTTATTTGGCTGTGGTTTTTTTGAGATAGAGGTGAGGTAATCGAGCTGCTTTGATGCACCCTACCTCTCTGTAGACGGCGCTGTAGACGTTTATCGTTAGAATAACATGCATAGTGGAGAGGCGAGATACGTGTCGCAGCGACGACCTGGCCAGTCCTGGCAGCGACGGTGGTGGGGGAATGCGGTTTCTGTTCCAGATGGCGGACGACCGCAGCAGCCGAGGCAGAGACTACCGGAGCAGCCATGGCAGCGTCGGCATGTTGCATCTACTAACGGTAAACGGTAGCGAGTGGGTGCCGGCCAGCGCCAGTCCGCATGAACTAATTGGTGGTGGAAATACACAAAGCAGGTTAGATCAAATTGCATGTAAATTTGACTTTCGCAAAATAACGCCTGAATCTATTAACTATTTAATTGGAAAAAGTCTCGTCAAGTTTTTATTGCAAGATTCACGTCAATTATAAATGCATCGATAATAAATTGAAAAATTGCATAACAATAGCGTTATGAAAAAGAGAACAATGCACTCTTACCTCATGCAGAGTATGTATGAAACAATAAGCAGTTTAATGACACAGTGGTATGATAGGGTTAACAGCAACGCTAGTTTCATTTACGAGGTTTGTCATTCATTTATAGCTGTTTTTTGGTGAAGGTTGGAGGTAGAGCCATCCGTGTTTTCTCACTTCCCACTGCTTTACGATCGGAAGTACTGAGTACACACTATTTAAATCACTAATATACCTTTCTATCTGTAACTTAACACTGCCTGCCTTGCGGGGTAGGCCGAGCCGTGCGCCAAATGACTCCTTACACACCTAAATTACTCGCTTCTTCAACATTTATAGCGCTTTTCAGGCTCGATCGCCTGTTCCTAGGGCTGATCACCTTCTGATAATACTTTTTAATTGGTCGTGGTAGGTGAGTCTAGGCCAGAGATTTCCAATCATTTTATCCCATAGACCCCTTGCCAATATCTGTTCTGTACTCCGTAGACCTCCTGCCTCACCAACGTTTGAATCCATGGACCACTAACTTGTTTCGTTCGACCCCATGGGCTCGATACAGATCACTTTGGGAAGCACGGACGTTCCTCAGCACGTACATCTTTCAATTTTCATCTAAAAGGTATCAGTAGGATAACTTTAAAATGTTCGAAATCATAACACTCACACAGATGCGCACGATTCTAAGCGAAATTCGCAGTCAATTCAGCCGCCGCTGATCCTTCGAAAAGATTGATCACGTTTTGCGCTTCGCTTACTGTTTCCGATCTCGAAAAGTGATGACCCTATCGCTCAAGTGTTGTTATTTATGTCAAATGAAAAATAAGTGCATCGTCCTACTCTTGTATCGGTTGCACTCTCGGTTGTGTCGAACGGACATCTAAGTGAGATCTAGGTCTCACTTAGGTGTCTGAATACCTAGGTATTCGATTTATACTAATACCTACTTGTCAGGAGACCTAGGCACCGACGAGCGTGTATAAAAAAAGCAATGAACGAAGCGAGTGAGGTTTATAAGATCAGTGAAGGCGCTCGGTTTTCTCTGCTTATCCCTCAAGGGATTTGCCGTAAACATATAGGTAGATATATACTAATATAATAATAGTCCGGATTACTAATTCAAGCGTCTCGTGTCGCAGGATTAAATAAGCCAATCACCTCATGTACAGGCTGCAGTAGTCTATAAACGCTTACAACAATTCATTACCATGCCACCTCTGCTGCTACACTGCTACTCTTTATGGAGCTTACTGGTTCCCTAGACGGGCTGCTTTGATGCGCTCTGCCTTCCGTTAAATCTATATTCCTCATTCTACGGTCACAATCACGATACTTACCTCCCGAAACGTTGCTACTTCCCGTGCTTTGATCAGTCACGCGACCATTCGTAGCAGCAAGTTACGAAACATTACAACTTCTTACGAATATACACCAAGTTCTTACTAGGTATTATGTTACTCACTTCCTTAAAGATCTACACTGTAGACTGTCACCTTTTTATATTTTATCATCGTATAACATCTTTGCAGGAACTGCACAAACTGAGAGAGTACATTGATGCTTTCTCGACACTCTAATTTTTTGTTTTATTAAATGAAAGCTTCTACGAATGACTGTGAAACAAGGCGATTGTTATGTAGCATAATAATGTCCTTATGCAGTTTCAGACTACTTTCTTTGTGTTAACATGCTAATCTTTGAAACGACCAGTCGGATTTGAAAATACTTTTTGCATTTAATAACCTATTTCTTGAGGAAAATTATAGGGTATTCAACATCACAGTAGGATCTTTAGACCGAGGAGAAAGAAAGAAAGTAAAAAAAAATGGCCAAGTGCGAGTGGGACTCGCGCACGAAGGGTTCCGTACCACTATCTATAAAAAGGCAAAAAAATCACGTTTGTTGTATGGGAGCCCCCTTAAATATTTATTTTATTCTATTTTTTAGTATTTGTTGTTATAGCGGCAACAGAAATACATCATCTGTGAAAATTTCAACTGTCTAACTATCACAGTTCATGAGATACAGCCTGGTGACAGACGGACGGACGGACGGACAGCGGAGCCTCAGTAATAGGGTTCCGTTTTACCCTTTGGGTACGGAACCCTAAAAAACAGTTGGCACGTGACACCGGGATATGCGCGTACGAAGTCGCGGGCTGCAACTAGGAATGATATTACTGCTGACTGTAGTCTAATCTTTACCTAATGGCTGTTATCGCTATATGCTGTAAATAAGTTAGTAAGTACACATACGTACGTTTCTAGACCAGGGGTTTTGGGGTGTAGTTATATTAACCAATCAGTTTTATTCAGAGACTAACGAATGTAAAAAATCGGCCAAGTGCGAGTCGGACTCGCGCACGAAGGGTTCCGTACCATTATCTATAAAAACGGCAAAAAAAAAAAGTTTGTTGTATGGGAGCCCCCTTAAATATTTATTTTATTCTATTTTTTTAGTATTTGTTGTTATAGCGGCAACAGAAATACATCATCTGTGAAAATTTCAACTGTCTAACTATCACGGTTCATGAGATACAGCCTGGTGACAGACGGACGGACGGACGGACGGACAGCGGAGCCTCAGTAATAGAGTTCCGTTTTACCCTTTGGGTACGGAACCCTAAAAACGAACTGTATCCATTGAGGTTTTATATACGTTAGTACATAGTAGTTCAATGACCGTATCTACATATTTATGGATAAGAGATACACAGAATTCATTCCGACGTGACGTAATCGCGCAGGATACACCATAACAAACGAGTCGATAATATTAAAGTTTTTATAATTTCGTTTTAATAAATAGATGAAAGCCCATATGTATGTGGCTAAGGGGTCATTCGCAGCTTTATCATATCGCACAGCATCGACTAAAGTATGCGAGTGCACCGTTATGTTATTCAATTATATTGCTGCCTCAGTTCAATTTTTTATTTCAAAGAGAAAGTGAATAGGAAGACCTCAATGTGGACCAAGTGTAGCCGTCCTCCCCGTGCATTAACAAGATGATAGTTGGCTAAAAGGTCGTACAGAGATCTCAAACAAACTTTCACCTTACTTCGGAAGACGCAGACCGATTAAACATCAATCTTCAATGTCACTCACATTTTTTTGTATATTCTGTTATTTTTTGTACCTCTAAGTGTCTAAGCACACTATACCGAAGATACGAGACCGAAGTTCCGCGACTGATTTTACGTTCCGACGTATTGGCTGATATGACACACCATAAGGCATCAAAACAGCCAGTCTGGTGAGTACCTCCACCTCGCAGAGAACCGCAGCCAAATAACAACTCCCTAGAGGCAGGTTATTGTGTTCCTGTGTGTGAGTGAGGTCACCAGTAAGCTCAGCAGCAGAGGAGGCATCGCGCGAGTAATACTTAATATATCGCAAGCGTTAATAGGCTACCCCCTTTACATCAGGTGGGCCGTATGCTTGATGCCTCCCGACGTAGGTAGTATAAAAAAAGGGCGAAAATTACGCGACATAAATTCGCTTGCGCAACATTGTGTAAATTCTGCGTCTCGGGCGCTGTCGTGTCGTTTGTCTAAAAAATGGTCCATTTTACAGTAATAGCGACTGCAGAGGCTTTAGAAGAGGGCAAATACAAGAAAGAATTTATGGTGCACCCATTCAATTCTACAAGACTGCAGGATTCCGTCGCATATAATGTGTTGCTATATAGAATACGTTGCCGCCGAACTTACGTCCGACCGAAATTCGGTTGTACGCCAAAAACATGACAGATGTGTTGCTAGTAATTGCAAGCATTGCAGGTGTAATCACGCCGAACTTCGCTCGCGTATCTTCGGCATAGTGTACTTAGATACTAGCGCAGCAAATTGAACGCTTAGTAACAATAACCGTATATTCTTACAACACCAGGGTCATTATTTGCGTTTTGCAGACTCTAAATGGTACGAGTTTGTAATTTCGTATGATACCAAAAGCTAATTTATTTCGTAGTGGATGACAAACAAGTATACTGAATTGGCACTAAAAGTATAGCGTTGCTAATATGTTGCGTTGGTTTCCGGACCCTCTTGGTAATCCGGACTCACCAACAGGAACGCAACATTTTATTGAAGTTTGTTTAAATGTAGTAGTAGTATGTACTGATTATTAAGGATGCAGGAGCTTTCCTAGTTGACGGTTTCTTTTTTAAACGTTGGAAGGCATACAAGCATACGGCCCACCTGATGTGAAGCTACCGTAGCCTATGAATGCTCGTAATATATTAGCAGAGGAGGCATCGCGCGAGTGATACTTTAACGTGTTTCTTTAACGTCGCGTTTTTTTAACGTACCATTGTTATTCGTGATCGAGTGTTTATATATTTTGTGTTTGGACTATAATTTACTTTATTTTACTTGAAACTAACAATACTAAGATTTCTAACAAACCTAGAGTCCTCCTGATGGTAAACAGTTATCAAATTCTACAGACGTTTGCAATATTCGTGAATTGCCGACCCTGTAAAAATCTTCATGCCTTTTTGAGGATCCTTTCGCTGTAGTCACTTCGATCAGCAATGCCACTAGAAAACACAACGTAATTAGCCACTCTTGATTTGTGTTCAGGTAGTAATTTTATTTAATTTGCAAAAATTTACTTATTTGCCAAAAACATACTATACACAGTGGTTTGAACGGTATCGCTAAGTGAACACGTCTTGTTTGTTGAAACTGCATGTTAATTTATTATGAATGCGAAAATAATATTTCTGTTACTAGGGATCTAGACGCGTTTGCTAAAGAATTTCCTTGAATTATAAAAAATAATCTTAACGAGGCATTTATACAATTCATTTTTAATGTTAATTGTTTTTAATTCATCAGCAATTTTATTGTATACTAACAGTTTCCTAACGTTAGTTTGCACACACGTAGTTAGGCCGCTATATAGTAAGGCAACTTGTGGCAAATTTACATGACTTTTGGTTCTAGACGGCAGTGAATTACAAACATGATTTTAGCATCACATTGATTATGATCCAAATCAATGCTGATACATTTATTGGAATGAATTGGTAACATCCCCTCACTGATTTCATACAAGGACTCCATTGCAGTAAATTGGCAGTCTGATCGTCTCCATTCATCGTTCATTACACTCCATTCAACTTCAATGATGAAGTTAAGCGGCGATTGTTACTTCATCATTTTATAGCTCTGACAATTTTCTATGCATATGATTTATATTTGCTCATGTAACGGGTATAAAACAATCACATGACCCACCTGACGGTAAACGATTATCATTAGTGTTACAGAAACTTTTTATGTTCAAAAATTTGTTGATTACGTCTACCAAATCAACAATTTTTAGATGCGCATCACAGGATTTTTTTGTTTTATTTAATAAAATAAAATGTTATTAAAATTAATATAATAAGAAAAGTTGTTTAATAAGAAACGTGAATCTGCTTACCTGATCATCAGCCATCAAAATTTGTAGCAATTGTTGATAAGCTCGCATAACACTCACCTACGTGTAGGTATCATCTCCTTTTGACAAACTGGCCATTTTTCATCGTCACATCACATCATGACCACGGTACAACAGTGTACCGCGGTGCACTCCATGCGGAATATTGGTATACAGAGAGTGTTTTTTATGAAACTAGATTCGCAAACAAGCATGCGGCCCGCATTAGATGGTAAACACATCCTATTGACGCTCGCAACACCACGGTGATGTTACTCGCGCGCTGCCAATCTTATGACCTAAGCATGTTTAGTCACAGTACCCAGTATGCCAGTAATCTCTCTGTCATATCTCACCCTTCCAACTGGAACACAGCTATATAAATATAACTGCTTGGCGATAGAAATAGGCGAGACAGAGATACCCACGCAGACGTCTTTTGTATAAAATATATACAAAAGTGTTTCATATACAAAGTCTGGTAAGTATCAAGTGTCAGAATAGGTCAATTAATAAGGGGTGATTCTATTTACAAAAATTTTTATAAACAAGAAGAGAGCAGTATCGAAATTACAGTAACTAATAGGCTAGTGAACCGATGATAAAATCACTTTGTATGGGGAAGTTTCAAATTATTCACTTCTTATTGTAGAGGAAATTTTAAACATGCCACATAAGTTTTGTACTTATTAAAGAAAATAGACAAAAAATTCACCTTACTTACACCTACTTAATACTGCGTCTAAAACTTAGAAAAAAATCTTAAATAACACTTGTAGATATCTTAAAATTATGCGTAAATAAATTATATATGCACTTTGAATGTATGGGAGGACATGTTTTTCAACTATAATGTTATGTTTGCCTTATGAATACAATACAAATTTGTATCAGATACGAGTACATGGAATACACTCATCGTATGTGAGTACGCCTCTCCATGCGAGTTCAACTTGCATTTGCTAGCTTTTATTTTAATTATACATACTGTAGAAGGATTTTTTTTCTGCGTTGTTAAGTATTATAGCTGTAAACATTGGATCGGATTGGATTGGATGGATGGATGGATGGTAGACATGGTAGATAATACTCATCGTATGGAAGCTTCTCCACTCATATTGTCCGCTTTGTTTCCTATAGTTGTTATGTTTCCTATAGTTAGAATTTATTCCAATGTACATTCCAAATTTTAAAAAATCCACTGCGATTATCAGCCCTGTTCACCAAAAAACCTTCAAGTCCTACAACTAATATTTAATGAACAAACATGATGAATGTCAATCAAGTGTAATTACTGATCCATGTTACGAGTTACGATCGTTTACGATGAGATAACAACCGAACAAATGTCGCATTGTGACCAGGTGGTCTCAGACCTTGCCGGTCGCCTTGGACCTAGGTAATAGGTATCATGTGATATTGCTACATAGATCTTTGTCTGTTTGTACATTATTATTGGGATAAACCCAACACACAGTCTGTATCTCCTGTAGACTAACAGGGGTAAACAATAGTAAAGGAAAAGGTTGGCTAGATTTGGCAAAATATGTAGAGTTAGGGCCTCGTACAAAATCGTTGCCAAATAATAAGTTCCTAGCAAGTACCGGAAATACCATGGAAGGGGCATTCCATCTGGTATTTTATAGATTTGTTTCGGATCGCATCGCATCAGGACTCTGTGTTTCGAGTATCGAGTAAGTATCTAGAAGTGAACCTTGACTCATTTCGGAACACCTACCGATAACAAAATCCTGCAACAGACTTATTATATGATGTTTGAGGTGTATAATACCTAAGCAAATATCAATGAGTTTGATGAAAGGATCGACCTACTCCAAAAAAATACGATTGCATGGAAAAGAGATAGGCATAGGTACATAAGATAGGGTTACACCTAGGTAATGTAAGTGGTTAAATATTAAAGTCCTAACACCTTATTGGATTCGGTAAGCGCACTGGAAACAAGTAATCTTATTCATAAATGTTTCCACAATCAACAGGAAAACTATATTGTTTGGGTAACATTTTAATAGGCTTTCGCCTTCAATAGGCTTTTCCCGATCCCTGCACCCTTGAGTGTTGGCGTACTTCTGCGAGTGAGTAAAGTTGCCAGCAAACTCCTAAAGAGTTGCTGCGAGAGCAGCGAGGATAGTAGCGCGCGAATGGCACTCCTTGCGTTCCAAACAATTAGCTAGGGTATCCGTTTCACATTGGGTGGGCCACATGTCACTAGACGTACATATAAGTCTGATACATCCGATTTAACAAAGAGAATTCGAGGAACTTTTAAATGCTTGTGTTTGTGTGCACACACAACATACAGGGGTGTGTGTGGAAAGAGAAAAAAGCGTGTGTGTGTAGTGTATTATGTGCGAGCATACGAGAGTGTGTGTAGCAAATACAATAATTGGTGACCTAGCCCACAGTAATATTTTCCGTGTTAAAATGGCTTCATTCAATCGGTAGGAAATGCAAACATCGCTGCTTGCCGTCAAACGAATGCTTAACTTAATTATGGCTGTCATTAAATTTTATGTTCTGTCACATTAGCATATACCAAAGATAAGGTTACTGAATCATGTCTAATTATCACTGTTGACAGTTGCGTCATAGACCGTGTATCTATTGCCTCTGCTGCTACCACAGCAACTCCTCTCCAGGTTTGTGGTCACCTTACTTGTAGAAATACTTTCTAGAGAATTATTATATGGCCGTGGTCTTCTGTAAGGTGGAAATACTTCCCAAGACGGGTTGCTTCGATGCGTCCTCCCTCTCTTTCAGCGGAGCTTCTTATGTCAATAATGATGATGCACCCCGTACAAGTACAAGTGAGACTATAGATAATAGTCAGCTGTTTTATATACACTACTTAAATGAATAAAATTATAAACAGTTTAATTCAGATTTGAAATCAATTGGATATATTGTTAGTAATATCGAAGGGAACTTATACACTACTAGCGTAACCGACAGACGTTGCCCTGAAAAACAAAAAAAAATTTTTTTGAAGCGTCTTTTACCAGATCTAATAGTGACTCCAAACCTCCTAAAGACTCAATCAAAATCGATTTAACCGTTTAAAATTAGTTCAGTAGTATTCACACGTACAGAAGAATTATATAAAGATATGTTAATTTTTAAGTGATATTTAATTCAATTAATAGTCGTCCCGTCCCCTCTAGGTACTAGGCACAGCAACATGAGTATAAACCTAATGCTCCCAGACGTAACCGAAAGGTTTATCCATAACGAATGTACTCGCACTTAATTATTGAACACCAAGTGATATTTATTCTGTTACGGCATTGTCATGTAACCTCCACTTTACATCATAGTTCATATGGCATGCATCTTGTCAACTAATCACACCAGAACGTACGTACACACCACTACAAATGTGAGTAATTAAACACAAAAGGTAAGTAGACTCTGGTGCGGTACATAAGCGGGAGCGGAAAGATATATCGACTTGGACAAGAATTCGCTTTGGAAGTTGCTTTATGGTGCAGGGA
This sequence comes from Pyralis farinalis, assembly GCA_947507595.1. Lineage (NCBI taxonomy): Eukaryota > Metazoa > Arthropoda > Insecta > Lepidoptera > Pyralidae > Pyralis > Pyralis farinalis. The sequence continues at coordinate 4,921,933 of OX382261.1, read as the reverse complement.
TTACAGAATGGGGAATTCGTTTTGGTAAAACCGTGAAAGGTTTATGCAATGGCAGGCAATATTGAAATTTATTTAAATGCAAACTGTTGCATCTATAGAATACAATCGTGTTAGATATCAGAGCTTGTAGATGAGGAATAAATAAGTATATATAAAACGCCTCCAAGCATTCATCTAAAGCGGTATCAATGCTAAAGAAGCAATGGAGATGTATATGAACCGAGTCATGTGACTCTCAATTCTTTCTATCTACTTTACGACTTGGCCTAAAGATTTTTTTATACAACATCGGGGGCATACAAGCATACAGCCCACCTTATTTAAAATAGTCACCGTAACCTATGAGCACTTGTAATACAGTCGCGTTACTATATCTGCAGCGACGTTGCAACTCCTTAAGAGCTTACTGGTAACCTCATAAGAAGACAAATAAAGTAAAATTATTACGAACACGAATGTCGCATACGCAGTGGGAATGTTTTAGTTAGGCCGATTGCGCCTACATAGCAATATTTATCTTCGCACATTGACACTTTGTCTTGACCATACACATAATTGATAATTACATAACATACACTGTAAGTGATAATTTGTCCATTACCATTTACATAGAGAGCCTTAAACGTAACATTTTAACATTGTCTTTGTTACAAAGAATACAACAAACGCCATTATATCTGTTAATTAAAAGTAATTACAATACGTCTAGTATTATACTACCTCTACAGAGATTTTAGGTTCCAACATATTTAACTAAATTTTACTATAATTAGATAGGATATGTAGATAGGTAAAATGTTTATTTTGCAACTTCCAACACATACATGCTATTGCAGTCCACAGTGTACGTAATGTAATCAAACGAATTTGAAAAATTACTTAATTACACATTGTATACAGTATCAATAAAAACTCATAGCTCAGTGTGGGTTTTTGCTCATGCATGCATGATGCAAACATTCTGATTGAATATATGTATTTTATATTATCAGTATTATAGGGAACGGTTTGGTAAAACTGTAGTGTGAGACAGACAAACCAGATGTATAAGTTGATATAAAATACTAGTATAGGTATAATAAACATGTTAACGTGTTTAACGGTAACGGAGAAAAATACGTGTGTAAAATTATGTATAGTATTTGTAAATACAAAATTTGAAATCAACAGAGTCGGTTATGTGGCGAGGCGAAATCTATTTATATATTTATATATATATATTTACACTTAGTCTGGCCATAAATACTGTTACAATTAAAAATAAACAAAATATTACATTTGAATTTGGAATCTGTCATTTTTATATGATTGTTCATTGTGTTTTCTCATTTTGGCACCAAAACATTGTACAATATTTTGCGATATTAAAATGGAGTGGGGTGATAAAGAGAACCGAATCGCTGTGATTGCATTACACAAAGCAGGTATGGAGCCAAATGCAATTTTAAAACTCTCCATACGCTTGGTATTAGTAAAATGTTTGGTACCGGGCTATTTATAGGTACAATGAGACCCTCTGTTTGTGACATAAAAAGATCTGGCCGTCCACGTAGTGTTCGTACGAAAAAGGTGGTCAAAGCAGTAAGGGAAAGAATTCGAAGAAATCCTGTCCGAAAGCAAAAGATTTTATCTCGGGAGATGAAGATAGCACCTAGAACCATGTCGCGTATTTTAAAAGATGACTTAGGACTTGCAGCCTATAAGAGACGTACTGGTCATTTCTTAACTGATAATTTAAAAAAGAATAGGGTGGTAAAATCGAAACAACTACTGAAGCGGTACGCAAAGGGAGGTCACAGTAAAATTTTGTTTACGGATGAGAATATTTTTACAATTGAGCAACATTTTAACAAACAAAATGACCGCATTTATGCTCAAAGCTCTAAGGAAGCTTCCCAATTAGTCGACAGAGTGCAACGTATGCACTATTCGACTTCAGTGATTGTTTGGTGGGGTATTAGCTATGAAGGAGTGACTGAGCCATACTTTTGTGAAAAGGTATCAAAACATCGGCACAAGTGTATCAAGATACCATTCTTGAGAAGGTAGTGAAGCCCCTTAACAACACCATGTTCGATAGCCAAGAATGGTCCTTCCAGCAAGACTCGGCGCCGGGTCATAAAGCTCGGTCTACGCAGTCTTGGTTGGAAACGAACGTTTCGTTCGTCTAGTCCTGATCTTAATCCGCTAGATTATGATTTATGGTCAGTTTTAGAGAGTAGGGCTTGCTCTAAACGCCATGATAATTTGGAGTCCCTAAAACAATCCATACGTTTGGCAGTGAAGAATTTTCCCATGGAAAGAGTGCGTGCTTCTATTGATAACTGGCCTCAACGTTTAAAGGACTGTATGCAGCCAATGGAGTTAACTTCGAATAAGCTTTTTATATTTTATATTGTTTTATATTTATGTATTAAACTAACATACTGTAAAAGTAATAAATGTTATTTGCAATAGAATTTTTTTTTCTTAGTTTCAGTTTTTATTTATGGTATATATATGTACAAGAAATACTCGTTTAGTGTATTTTAATACAAAATCGGGAGGCATGCAAGCATACGGACCACCTGATGTAAAGCGGTTACCGTAGCCTATAAACTCTTACAATACATTAAGTATTACTCTTACTCACGCTATGCCACCTCTATGCTATGCTGCGAACACAGCAACACCTTACCGTATCTTACTGGAGACCTCACTCACACGCAGGTATACAACAACCCTCTAGGGAGTTGTTATTTGGCTGCTGTTTTCTGTGAGATGGAGGTACTTTCCCAAATGGGATGCTTTAATACGCCCTACCTCTATAAATATGAGCTTCGTCGCGTACGAAAGAGACAGATTTTAGTTATGCGGTTATTTATTAAGTTTATGCGGCGGCATACAGCAACGTAATGTAGCGTAACGTACTACATGCCTGCTTTCGGTAGCCAAGCTGCACAACACTGACAAATCGCTTTCGCTTTTAGTTTAAACCATACATTTAGATAGTAAACACGTAAGCTCAGGTGGCAATTATTTTTAATCTCGCGCTCGTAGGCTGAACTGAGTTAGTCACGAATAGGCAATAAAATAGAATTGTAGCCATGTGATAGGAAAAAAACTGGGCGAACACAGCTTGAACTTGTTCCTACTCGAGATAGGAGAGGACGGATGGAATTATTTGAGCTAAGTTTTTTTTATATTATTTACAATTTGCAGACTAGTGTTACACTATAAAACCAGTTGAGAATGCACAAGCTTGCATTGCCAGAGGAACATCTCAATTATATAACAATTCAATTTTTTTTTTATTAAATTTGTCGGCCGTTTTGGCCATGTTCCTTATGAGATAGGAACGGTGTTCCTGAACATTCCTCTTCTACTTTTTTATGCTGAATCCGAATCTGAAGTCAAAATTCGAATATTCAAAAAAAAGCGACAGACAAACACTCAGACAAACATATAGATTTCATATAGGAACGGTGTTACTGATAATAAACAAGTTTGAAAGATGTCTTTGAAATTTGTTGGAACTAATACATTCCTACAAAATAAATTTCGTGACGTTACCATTACTTGTTTGCATAGGTACCAAAAGAGGGATGCCTGAGTTTTTTGGCAGTATTTTTATCAGTGCTCACCTAGTCATGAACTGCACGGTAGGGAAAAAATTGTGACGATTCCAAACAAATGTAGCCATTTTTACGGAATAAAAAGATTTTGACTTTGACTTGACTTGTACGATTGTAATAGTTTCGGATTTTTATTTATTTTTAGTTTGGCGTAAAACGTTTGCCGTTTTGTCTTACTTTAGAACATCTACCTACTTTATTTTATTAGCATTATTTAGAGGAAAAAACCCACTAGGGTATGCAGCCCTGGTGTAAATAGTGCTGAAATGGTGTGCAGAACGACACTTTTGGGAATTAAATTTGCCATCGCACGCTATTTATATATTGTGATTACTCGGCAGTACTATCATCAATTCGAGAGCGAAGATATGCTCAGTAAATAAGTACCTAAGTTACTCTCTTGCTAATATGTCGCCACAAAAAACCTACCAACAAACGGAACAGACAGATGCTATTGAATATAACAACGAAATTTTTGTTTGTACTGTATTGCGCTAAAGAAATGCATGTTTTTTTTGTCGCACAAATTACACAGCGCCACCTAGCCCCAAAGTAAGCGAAACTTGTGTTATGGGTACTAGACTGATAACATACGTAAATACATTTTTTTTTTGTAAATACATACTTACTATACATAGGAAACACCCAGACCCAGACAAACAGACATGTTCATGCACACAAATGTTTGTACTGTGTGGGAATGGAACCCACGAGCGTTGGTGTCAAAGTAGCGTACCAACGCGTTTCACCACTGCGCCACCGAGCTCGTCAAGTTTGTAATATCTAAGCCAAGTTAGGACGTGTTAACTAGTGTATATAAGCCGTTATTCGCAACACTACATGCTATAGTAAACAAGAAAATTAGCGGTATCAGTAAAAACTTATGCGTACGTGATCCACCGAAGGTTGTGTGGAGGTTGAACGGAGTACCAAGAACAGAAGTCGGGCTGGTTTTTACTGAACGACCGATGCAAGGTGATGATTTATCATATGAATAGCACATAGCATAGAAATAGTAGCCATGATTTTGACTAAGTTGTTTATCTGCTTCGACCTTCTGTAATTTTGACGCGTCGTTATGTATTTGTTTGTGAACACGTGCGTTTACCAAAAATCACGTTTTTTAATGTTTTCTTTGTTTGAGTACTCCTGAGACACACATATGTAAAACTTAAGTTGTTATTACATTCAGATATCATTTCGTAAATGTCAAATTTATTGGTTTTGATCTGAACTACTATGCTTGATTCTACCACCGCTGAGTTAATTAGAACTAACGCAGGTCGGTAACATCCGTTACTACTGCTTGCTGCCGTTGCCCTGGCTGTTCTGATCATCACCATGCCACATGTTTCACCTCGCTTTGAGACATCTTCAGGCTCTTGAAAACTTGAGGAAAACGTATACAAATTTTACATTTCTGCAACTCTGTAACGGATGTCAAACTGTGGCAGAGCAGTTCCTTGTGATCTGTGACAGACAGACGAACAGACAGCGAAGGTTTCGTAATAGATTCTCGCTGGCCCCTTTGGGCACGGAATCCTAGAAGGTTACGGTATATTTTGTCCCTGAACAGAACGGGCATAAACCGAGAAAAGTCAATTTTTACAGATATTTCCATGTTGATCATTGACAGTAATATAACTTAAGTAATGAGTATAAACGGTCAACATGTCTACAACCATACCCTCGTCTAACTTGAGCGACGTGTTAAGTTATTTTTAGCAAACAACCGGTTATTTTATAACCACGGAGAGAAAACCGCGTAACCGGTATTTATTGCCGTCTTGTCTTGGCCGATGAGATGTCGAGTAAGGGATCTAATTCTTGCAGGTCTATGACTCATCATTGTCGTTAAAGCCAAAGCCGAAAACGCTTGCAAGCGGTACACCCTGCCGATCACGAAATAATGCACTTTATATGATCTATATTATGCAAATTCATTTTTTCATACAACGTCGGGATGCTTACAAGCATACGGCCCCCCTGATGTAAAGCGGTTACCGTAGCCTATGAACGCTTGCAACACATTAAGTGTCACTTCCGTGATGACACCTCTCCTGCTAACACGGCAAATCCTTAGGAGCTTACCGGTGACCTCACTCACTCGCAGGAACACAACAACCATCTAGGGAGTTTTGTTTTGACTGAGGTTATCTGTGAGGTAGAGGTACTTCCACAGATGGGCTGCTTTGATGCGCCCTACCTCTTAAAACAGACCAAGACAAACAGACATGTTCATGCACACAAATGTTTGCCTTGAGTGGGAATCGAACTCACGAGCGTTGGTGTCAAAGTCGTGTCTTTCACGACTGAGCCACCGAGCTCGTTCAATTCCAATGTCCGCCATATTGTATGTTCAATGACGTCACATACACACAGTAAATAAATAAATAAATATTGTCGGACAAATTACACAGCGCCACCTAGCCCCAATGTAAGCGAAAATACATTTTTTTTTGTCAATACATACTTATTATACATAGAAAATACCCGGACCAAGACAAACAGACATGTTCATGCACACAAAAATGTTTGTCTTGTGTGGGAATCTAACCCACGAGCGTTGGTGTCAAAGTCGTGTCTTTTACGACTGAGCCACCGAGCTCGTCAAACAGTGATACCTCATTTGTCATACGACAACCAGCCATGCAATTCTCTAAGCGACTCGTAATGGCTGTGTGCGTCGCTGTGATCACAGATGTCACAGCTTTGACATCGTCTACTGCGATCACGGCTAAATTATTTGGTATTCTACAAGGCTGTAAGCGTACGCGAGGCTGTTTGCCTTGTAGAATTCCAATTCCAAACGCAGCCTTGCGGCGCTAGTGTCGCGCAACCATAAAAAGCGACACCAAAGAATTGCAATTTTGTGTTCAAGGCTGTAACAGCCGATGTTTCCGAGGATGTAAGGACGTTTGCTCTTACAGAATTGCATGGCAGTGCTCCTTACACTGGTTGTCGTATGTCAAATGAGGTATCACTGTACATAACACATATGCAATGAGAAACGAACACATATACATCAAAAGCGAAACAAATGCCAAATAATTTTTATACAGCTGTACAATTTGTGGCTCTTTATACTCGTACTTTAGTATAACAAATGCGAGTTCATGAATGGGATCTTAATTGTATGTTTCAGTTTAATTACATTTCATTTTTCAATGCGATGTTATTGTGTAATTTACTATGTATATATATCTCTTCGAATATTTACTTAGTGGCATATGATATATTATTTACTAGCTGCAGCCAGCGACTTCATCCGCCAATATCACGGCATCCCACAGGAACAAAATAGAATAGAGTAGATTAGAATAGAACATGTATTATGTCGGTGTTAAGATAAGTAATCGCATGCACCGTTGGTCAGGTGCACCTGGCGTTCTATTTTTTTTGTGTACTACGTCGGGAGGCATACAAGCATACGGCCCACCTGATGTAAAGCGGGTACCGTAGCCTATCAATGCTTGCGATGTATTAAGTATCACTCGCGCGATGCCTCCACTGCTGCTTACACAACAACTCCTTGGGAGCTTACCGGTGACCTCACTCACACGCAGGAACACGACAACCCTCTAGGGAGTTGTTATTTGGCTGCGGTTTTCTGTGAAGTGGGGGTACTTCTCCAGGCGGGCTGCTTTGATGCGCCTTACCTGTCCTAAAAATTTTTTTATTCGTACTCAATAAAATAATAATAGCCAAATAACAGCTCCCTAGAGAGCTGTTATTTGGGTGGGGCTTTCTGTGAGGTGTAGGTACTCCCCCAAACGGGCCGCTTTGATGCGCCCTACCTCTCTTAACAATATATATTATAGGCAATATTATATAATATATTTTAGGCAATATCATTTTCGAACATTCTACTTAGACTTTAAATATTTTAGTCGTTCCGAGTTTTAGTCCATCTACGTTTTAGTCATTTTGTCCTAGTAGTCTCATTGCTTTGCAAGCAGTCTGATTCATTTATACCGTTACAAAATGTAGCAAAATTATGTTAGACAGATAAAAACAATAAAAGTCTTCGATTGGATGATTATGGCGGTCGGTTCTCTCTGCCTACCCTACAAGGGACCTGGCGGGAAGATATACATACTTACATATATATACCTTCAATTGGATAGAAAACCAGACCTATCTCAGCCATGCAATTCTCTAAGCGACTCGTAATGGCTGTGTGCGTCGCTGTGATTACAGATGTCACAGCTTTGACATCGTCTACTGCGATCACGGCTAAATTATTTGGTATTCTATAAGGCTGTAAGCGTACGCGAGGCTGTTTGCCTTGTAGAATTCCAATTCCAAACGCAGCCTTGCGGCGCTAGTGTCGCACAACCATGAAAAGCGACACCAAAGAATTGAAATTTTGTGTTTAAGGCTGTAACAGCCGATGTTTCCGAGGATGTAAGGACGGTTGCTCTTACAGAATTGCATGGCTGGTAAGGTCACATCTTTCGAAATATAATTTGTTGGACGTGCCTGGGACGTGATTTGGTAACCCTTTACCGCCGAACAAGTGACAATCACAAATATGTACATAAATCAGAAAACACGAATTTAGTGGTGCACTCTAGGATTCGAACCGGGCACATGTTGGTCACAACGCCGGTTCTTTATCCACTAGGTTCTCACTGCTCACATAAATAAAACAATAATCAACTACGCATGAACTGGGCACAGCGTAGACTGGCTTGACACACCCACTTCTTACCTTGAAAGTCGATGGGCTGACATAACCACAATGACTTATTATTGCACATACTTGATATGTTATGTTTTCCTGGTACTTATTATGATATACGAGTGTTACCGTGATAAATTGATAATTAATGATAATTCTTATCTTTTTCTAGACTTTGTCTAACGGATAAATAACTAACCGACTCGACCTGGATCAAATTCTGGTGTGGACATGCAGAATAATACAAAATTTATTCATTTCTACCATGACCAAATTGGTCAGAAGGTGATGATCAGGAAACCCAGAAACCGGCGAGTGTGCATGAGAAAGGCAAATAATGTTAATGAATCGAGTCACGTAGCGCTCGGATCCCTCTGCCTACCCCGCAAGGGATTTGACGTGAAGTTATTGATGTATAGACACATATTCATTTGCTTTTAAATATGATTGGTGTATTAGATGCTGATAGATAATAAATTATGTTTTTGAACCTATATAGACCTCCATAATAGCATACAAATATAATGTTTATCAATATATAATTCAATTAAACTTAACTTATGGGTTGACATATGCCCGTTGTATGGAATACTAGTACTACAAGCTATCTTTTGTTATTGAGAAATTCGTTGAGAAAGGTTTGTTCTAAAAGCCACTTACGCAATGGTGATTTGAATTAGTTGAATTGAAGATTTTTTTTATTTTTTCATGTATTTTATTAAAAACTTTTCGATGTACCTCTGAAATCATATTATTATACACATTTGTAAATCGCTTGCGCAGCGGTGAAGGAAACCAGCGAATCCAAAAAAATGTATTTAGAAAGGCTAGTGTCGTAACATTAGAAAGGTCTCGTTTGCCCCTGGAAGGTCTGACGGCAGTAGCTCCATGTCAAATTCCATATCTTTGTCTAATCCGGGATATTTTTTTTTAAATTGTTTATTAGGTCTATTTAGGAGGATACCTACATGGTGCTACACTTCTTATTATTCACAGCGCTATTCCGTTCCCTAATCGTATTGGGTTGGCGGAGTCCGTTACCTAAGCCTAAGGATTTGGCGAAGATACCGTGTGTCTTTGAAATATAATTTCTTGGACGTGTGCAGGTTTCCTCACGATGTTTTCCTTCACCGCCGAGCAATTAAAAATAATGTACAATGTACATAAATTCGAAGACACAAAAGTGGCACACATTTACAGCCTAGAGAATTCGAACAAGGGACCAGTGGATTATTGCTGCTTCTTTATCCACTAGGCTATGTATGTATATCTTCACGCCAGGTCCCTTGCGGGGTAGGCAGAGAGAACCGAGCGCCATAAGACGCGGTCCTTACACACTTCACTCGCTTCTTTCACATTCATAGCTCTTTTCATGAACGCTCGCCGGTTCCTAAGGCTCCTGACATCACCTTCTGATAAAACACTAGGCGATCCATATAATAAATTAGTATTTTATGAAAATGGGTCAAACGACCACGGCCCACGTGAATCTTTTTGACGTAAAGCTATTGTTGAACTATGTACACACAGCGACAAGTTATTTTAGGCACTTGCAGTGCCATTTTTAGTCTTATTACGTGCGTTATAAGAACGGTACAAATTCAAACAGTCTAGCCGGAGGTCTCGCTGTGTGTACAACTTCACGATTATAACCACAATGTGATAAAAATGGCGTCACATTCCCTAACTACTCAATCAACAATTTACATAAAAAATTTACAACAACGCATTTTAAATGCGCAGTCCAAAGACGTTTGTTTTTTTTATACAACGTCGGGAGGCATACAAGCATTTGGTCCACCTGATATAAAGTAGTTACCGTAGCCTATGAACGCTGGTGGTAATACATTAAATATCACTCGCGCGATGCCACCTCCGCTACTTGTAAACACAGCAACTCCTTAGAAGTTTACTGGTGACACTCACACGCAGAAACCACCTTCTAGAAAGTTGTTATTTGCCTGCGATTTTCTGTGAGGTGGAGGAACAAGACAAACAGACATGTTTATGCACACAAATGTTTGTCCTGTGTGGCAATCGAACCCACGAACATTGGCGTTAAAGTCGCGTTATTAACCGCTGCGCCACCTTGCTCATAAAATCAGCACTCAATACCTGCAGAAATATAAACGAATTGCTCGTTTGAAGTAACAAGATATCTTAATATATATGTGACAAAGAGCAGTGATAGCTTAGTGGATAAATAACCAGCCTTGTTCCCAACACGCCCCCGATTCGAATCCTGGTGTGTACCACTAAATTAGAGTTTTCAGATTTATGTATGAAGAAATTATATTTCGAAAGACGTGTGACCTAACCTAAGATAGGTCTGGTTTTCCCTCTGGGTTGTTTGACGGCAGTCGCTCCATGTAAAAATCAGTATCTTCGCCAAATCCGTAGGCTTAAGTAGCGGATCCCGTTAATCCTAATGGATTAGGAAACGGTATAACGCTAAAAAGAAGAAGAATATATATGTGTGACAATGCGATACAATGCGCTGTCTAATATCACGACTTAAAAAAAAAGCTAATAGCATATTAAATAAACATAGACATCGTCAATTATCTATCTATCTATAACTTCACGCCAAATCCCAATTAAATTAAAAATCGATTAACTCGCCTAGCCTCTACCAGATCCTTTTGTGACTCAACAAGAACCAGTTTCTACGTAATAACAGCTATGCGTACCCAACGGACGACTTACGATAAGCCAACTAAATTTAATAGTCCTTCCGATCCTTACAATATAATGGAAATTACTCTCATATTAATTTACACAGGATTATGTAGATGGAATGTGATTAGGCCGCGAGTGTGGGCTATTTGCATTGTTAATGTGTCTTGTATAAGGCCAATCAATCTTGATACTTGTTAATTACATTGTATTGAAGTGTAATACAGTTTTAATAATGAAAAGAGGCTCTTCGAATGTCGGTATTTTCCTTAAAAGGCTGGCAATGGATCAGTAATCCACTGTTATTGTTAACATCTATTGGGAGGGCGGTAATGAGTCATCACCAAGAGACCTGCAGCCTTTTTCGTCTCCTTTAATGTACAATGCAAATTCAGTTAGTTTGAAAGAGATTATCAGCATTAAAGTAAAAAGAGGCATGATCCGCTGGTTCAGACATGTAGAAAGAATGCGGGATGAAATGACGAAACCAATAAACAACGAGAAAGAAGCTGGAAGAAGCCAAGGAAGGCCGAGTCTCTTTTGTCACTATTAGTTCATTTCGAATGGAAGTATAAAACTTGAGCAAAGTTATTTGCCTTTCCGGTTAATGTAAAAATCCTATTTTAAACAAGTTAGAACTTAATAAAGTCAGAGTAGGAGTTATTGACTTTTAGTGTAAAAGAAACTGGAAATAGTAAAAAAATAAATTTAGGAAATACGCAAATTCGTACCTATGTTTTCCTCAAAATTTCTACATTGATTCTGGTCGAGTTTCTACCATTGGGGGGATAAATTAGTACCTACTAGTGGTCACCTGGTGATACATAGATGTTACGTTTCATTCCAAATTCACTTCGGACATGTAATATATATTTTCATATATACATATTGCATATTATTTCTTTCTGCACTCCTTCTCTATAAGAAATTTTACTATGTCAAATCTCGTACTGCTCCAGTGGGATTAACGTGCCGAAAAAGGTTTATAAAAGTTTCTCTTCACGTAATATTTTATAGTTTTCTTTTTATATAAATTCCGCATAGTGGCTCCGCTTTGCCTGATGGTAAGCGAAAGAGAAGTCCAAATCGCAACTGCAACTGACAAAAGACTACACAGTGTCCTGTCAGCTGACGCTGCCATGTTGACCCGCAAAATGCTTCTTCACGCTTCGTTTGAAGGATCCCATATTGTAGGAAGGAGGGAACACTTGTGCAAAGCGTTCGACTTTTTAATGGTACGACAAAGATAGGTTATCAACAGTGGAACAATGACATTGCAAGCCTGCACGTGTGGTTCTATGACGGAAGGGAGAGGGTGGAAAAACAGTTGTTCAGAGCATTCGCCATGGTAAAGGCGATAAAATACGCTTAGCGATCCCTACGGAGTTGAAGGATAGATATGTATTATAAAACACTTGTGTGACATTTAGATGCAAAAAGAACAACCTACCGAATTATTCATCATCATCATTTCAGCCAAAGGACGTCCATTGCGGAACATAGGCCTCCACCTTAGACTCCGGGATTACCTGCGATTGAACCATTCTGCCCCATCGGTCATCGGTTCTTCGATTATAGATAGTTACTAGCTGTGCCCGCGACTTCGTCCGCGTGGAATATTATTTATTTATAGTAATAAAAATAAATAAATTTTCTAAAATAAAAGTAGCCTATGTTACTCCTTATTATATCAGCTATCTGCCAGTGAAAGTCCCGTCAAAATCGGTCCAGCCGTTTCAGAGATTAGCCGCAACAAACAGACAAAAATTGAAAAAATATTCATTTTGGTATATGTATCGTGATACATCCGTGTATGCATTTAGTAAAAAGCGGTTATTTTAATATTACAAATAGACACTCCAATTTTATTTACCTGTATAGATTAATGCAAAATGTTAAAAGGAGAGGTAAATGTGTGTATGTATGTATGAGAGGTCACTATAATGTCGCCGAAGTGACTTTTAAAGTTCGCAAAACTATTGACGTAATATGGCGACACGGTAATGACGTAACTATTATTATCGTTCATTGCCTACCCGGTTTTATACGTTCCTTTTTATTATATACAATATCGGGAGACAAACAGGCATACCACGTGATGTTAAGTAGATACCGCAGCCAACGAACACTACAATACGAGGAGCATCGACTGCGCATTACCAAACCAGCCAACGCAGGAACTCTACAAGAGCGTACTGATAAACTGTGTCACAGGCAGGAAGTTATCCGCCTGCGGTCTTCTGAGAGGCCAAGGCATTCCACTAGTCGGGCTGATTTCATACACCCTACTAGTATATACCTACTATATATATTATTATATATTATTATACTATATATACCTACCTAGTTCACTTTAATAGTCTCATACAAGCACTTTCCTCCAAATCTTCATTATCCCTGTATACTCACACAACAATTCTCACTACTCATACATACACACACCACTCAAACTCCGTCTCATACTTACGTACTTCATACTCGCTGCTTCTCTCCTCCCATATCTTATACACCAAGTCCCTCACACAATACATTTCCTTACTGTTCTTCCTAACTGTAACATGCTGCTACATTTTCCTCGAATACAAACACCCATTCATATATAAATCCATCCACACCATCCATCACTATACTCCACACACACACTAGTATTCCCCTTCATTGTCAAAAAAATATTCTTGTGTTTTGAAATGTCAAGTGGGGAGAGTACTGGTGACCAGAGTCACAGGCTCAGGCCTAGTTCAGGCGCCATTCTCTCTCAATCTTAATTAGTATTACATATTAATATTTTCATTGTATACCTACCAAATAAGTAAGATTGTGAAGAGAGAAAAAAATAAAATATATTATTACTATTACTATTACCCTTTTATCACAGGCTCTTTTCAAATCCTGCATCGTACCAAATTCAGTTCTGTAGAGCACAGTTATGTATTATCTTTGTACATATATCGTTTTATAGGAAACACAATAATGGGGTTAGGTAGACAACAACATCAAAATAAGCAACACAATAACTTGACGAGCTTGATGGCGCAGTGGCGAAATGCGTTATTACGTTACTTTGACGCCGACACTCGGGGGTTCGGTTCCCACACAGGACAAACATTTGTGTGCATGAACATGTCTGTTTGTCTGGTCTGGTTTTTTTAAAGAGTACCTCTCTTTAAAAAAACCAGACCAGACAAACAGACAGGTCGCATCAAAGCACCCCGTCTGGGGAAGTACCTCCACCTCACAGAAAACCGCAGTCAAATAACAACTCCGTAGAGGGTTGTTGCGTTCCTGCGTGTGAGTGAGGTCACCAGTAAGCTCCTAAGGAGTTGCTGTGTTCGCAGCAGAGGTGGCATCGTGCGAGTGATACTTAATGCATTGCAAGCGTTTATAGGCTACGGTAACCGTTGTACATCAGGTGGGCCGTATGTCTGTAAAAAAAAGCACATGACCCACGGAACATAAAGTCGCCACTGTAGTCTATGAACAAAATGTATCGCTCGCGTGCTGGCACCCACGCTGCTAACACAGTGACGCCTCAGGAGCTTACTGGTGACCTCTCTCGCTCGAAGGAACACAACGCTCCAGAGAGTTGCTATCAGGCTGCGAGGCTGGGTGGTGTTATTACAATAATTGGGCTGCTTTGATACGCTCTACCTTTTTTTTATATACTACGACGGATAGGAAACAAGCATACAGTCCGCCTGATGTAAAGCGGTTACCGGAGCGCTAGCAACGAAAATAATGTCGCTAACGTGTTGCCACCCCTAGTATCAACACAGCAACTCCTCGTCTTCTGGTGACCTCACTCACTCGCAGGAACACAACAACCTCCAGGGAATTGATATTTAGCTGCCGTCTTCTGTGAGGTAGAGGTAATTAATGAGGTAGTGAAATTGGCTTTGGCTCTAAAGGTGACATTGCCACTTACACCCCAAATTACACACCTAAGAAAACCCACAGTCGGGCTGCCATTATCTAACTTTCGAGGAGTTTCGTTTGCTGATCAGCAGGATACCTCGTGTAGTTCGTATGACCTTCAAGATAACAGCGATCTACTTTCCCACAAAATAGATGACATACAAACAATCACACACTAACATTACTCATAATTTTCATAGTCATGCCATCAGCATAGTTAGGCTCGATTTCACTATAGCCTCGGGCGACGCTTTCTACTGTCACTATCCTACTCACGCATATAGTCTGCTCCAATGGATACATTCGTGGCAAAAGTAGCGTTTTTTAGGGTTCCGTACCTCAAAAGGAAAAACGGAACCCTTATAGTTATAGGATCACTCTGTTGCTTTTGCTCGGGAACGGGTGGAGCTATCAAGGTGAATTTAATATCAAATACTCAGGTCTGCAATTCGAGCAGTGAAAAATCAAACTTCTTATTCAACGCAAACAAAAGATACGGCTGTTTATATCTCGTTTATGCGCATATTTTGATACTCGCAAGGGAATCAAAACCTATAGGATACTTCCCGTTGACCTAGAACAATGAAATTTGGTGAGAAGCTATCTTGTAGCACAGGTAAAGGGAAAAACCGTAAATATGTAGTTACATCATTTTTATTTTCGATAATATTTTTTTACGGAACCCTCGGTACGGGACACGCATTTGACGGCTTTTTTTATACAATATGTCCCATGTGAAGTGGTTAACGTCAGCATATGAACGCTTGCAATACAAGGAGTATCGATTGTGCATTTCCATATCTGCAGCTAACGCAGCAACTCTACAAGAGCTTCCTGGTAACCTCACTCACAAATAGGAATCGTTCATAGGCTACGGTAAGAACCTCACCGAATCTGTTTGCTCACTCAACTTGATGGCCACCCGACGTGTTTAAAAAGCTGGTACGATTGTCATGATAGTGAAGCAGTTGGTCATTTTGGGGTGTAAATAGACTAACATCTTTAGAGTCAAAGCGACACAACGTTGTCATTGTTTAAACAAAATTCGAACAAAACGAAGTAAGTCTATTATTTTCTAATTTAATTCTCGCTGTCTATATCGTTTTACTAAAAAAAAATTTTTAGAAAGTTATTTTTAAAATTAATTTATTAATCAAGCCATGAAGGTGTAATTGACAACTTTTGTCCGTACATTTTGTTACACCCTCTATACAAAGCGGAAGCATCTAGTTTCTTGTGAAACATCTTTTCATATTATAATGATTTTAACAAAACATATAGGTAATTTTAATTTTCAACAGCAGATAGCTCAGTGGATAAGGAACCGGCCTATTGACCAACTGGTCGCCGGTTCGAATCTAGGCGGGGGCATGTACCACTAAATTCGTGTTTTCGAATATATCTACATATTTATCACTTGCTCGGCGGTGAAGGAAAACATCGTGAGGAAATTCACACATTTAAGAAATTATACTTCGAAAAACGTGTGACCTAACCTAAGATAGACCTGCTTTCCCTCTCGATTCGGTCTGACGACAGTCACTTCTTAATGGATTAGGAAACGAGATAACGCAAAAAAGAAAAAGAAGATATAATTTTAATTTTCCTTTGAACACAAAACGTTTGCTGAAGACTGCATCTATGACCGTGGCTCGTGCGTGACTTTCTACCCGAGCACCAGCAGTAAGTTGACAGGCCATTGCCATTTTGGACAATTTAAAGGTTCTGGTTTATCATGTGTATTCAATAATTTCGCACAACGCGCTCTTTCGGTATTTGAGTGCAGCTAACATAAAGTAGGTCACGAATGTAGGCAGGTAAAGCCGTATTTGTCATTGGTAAACAATAGTAACTGGAACGGTAAAATCTACTTTAAACCTATTCATTATTACTGACTTCACAACTATACACAGTGGTTCTCAAAAGCTTAAGCATCATGACACTCCTATAGATGAAAAAAGAATTGGGTCACAGCGAAATACATAGTGTATACTTTGTGGAAGCTAAAGCCAAGTTTCTCGATTCCAAAAGTCACGCTTAAAATCTCAAAATCATGGCAAACTTAATTCTTAAGGGGGGTATAAAGCTAAGTGGCGCCCTCATTTTGTTTTGATTAATAATGCTGAATTCAAGACCAATTCCAAAAATGCTCAATACAGGCACTGTAGAACTACTATATTTATATTTTTTTCAGACATATTCTGTATTATGATTAATGAACAATTAGTCATAATTTTGATTATTGCTATAAGTGGCAACAATTAGCAATAATGAAAATTTTGGTTACTTGTACATAGATAATAAATACAAGATATGTTTCAAAAAACCTAAATATGATTCTTCAGTGCCTGTATTGAGCGGTTTTTGGAATTGGCCTTAAATTCAGCGTTAGTTAAAAACAAAATGAGGGCGCCACTTAGCTTTGTACGCCCTCTTAATGTCTGTCAAGTGATAATTACAAATATGTGCATAAATTCGATAACATACATTTATTGGTACATGCCCAATCAGGATTCTACAGGAAATAGGCTGATTCTTCATTCACTAGGTGCTCTTATATCTTCCGCCGAGTGATGTTTACAGATATGTACAAAAATGCAAAAATCCGAATTCAGTGGTGCAGGATGCCAGGATTTGGATCAGTTGATCAACAGGCTGGTTTATCTATCCACTGGCCTATCACTACGATCACACTACGTACAAAAAAACGTAACATTTAACATGCAGCCACTACAGGGAGACTTTGTACAAAAGTCGTCTGCATGGGTACCTCTGTCTCACCTATTTCTACCGCCGAGCAGCTATATTTATATAGCTGGGTTCCGGTTTGAAGGGTGAGATATGGCAGAAAAATTACTGAGTACTGTGATGAAACATCCTTAGGTCACTAGATTGGCAGCGCGTGAGTAACATCATCCATGTTGCGAGTGTCAATATCATCTGATGCGGGCCGCATACTTGTTTGCCAATCTAGTATATAAAAAAAATGAAGCCCATCTGGGAAAGTACTATTACAGAAGATCAACTCCCTCGAGAGTTATTTGCTAGCAAATGAAAGACAATGCCAGTAAGACACTGAAGAGTTGCTGAGTACATACCCAGGGGTACCAACCTCTACTTCTTACATTGTCTATGAACATTTATAGGTTTCGTTGATCACTTTACATCAGTTGGAGCGTATGTTTTTTCTACCCAATAAAATATAAAGAAAATTTGAAACAACATTTAAACCAATTTCGTTTCGTCATGTCAACCCAGTTGTGACCTTATACTTTGGGAAACCCTGTGAATCATCACATAACCAAGCGTTTGTTACAACAGGTGGGCATATGTGGGGCATGGCTTATCTCTCCCTATACTGCCAAAGAATAAGGAACCTTATCACCGTGAATTAGAGTGCCGTAAATATACAGGTAAGTGCAGCGTTAATTGTTTTGCGTAAAGGGAGCTTGAAATCGCGTTACAAATTGTAGAGAATATAAGAAGAACGTTGAATGATGACCAAGTGTGTTTACGAATTGGGTAACTGAGGCTTTTTACCCGACTCTGGCTAAGTGCGAGATATAGTGTGTTTCTATGAGTATACATGAAAAAGAGAGGTAGGGCGCAATACTTTAGCTTCCCGGAATGTCATGTAAGTTGTGTTCCTGCCAGTGGGATTACTAGTAAGCTCGTAAAGAGTACCAGAAAAGGTAGGGCGCATCAAAGCGGTGAAGTCATCAGTAAGCTCCTAAGAAGTTGCAGCAAGGGTGGCATCGCGGAAGTGATAACTAATGTATTGCAGGCGTTCCTAGGCTACGATAACCGCTTTACATCAGGTGGACCGCATGCTTGTATACTTCCCGACGTTGTATAAAATATCGGTCTTATGGGTTCTTCATTATTCCTTCATGGGTTTTGGGATTTACTAGCAGATATTAAAAAAAATATTGTACGTATGTATATCTCGACGCCAGGTCCCTTGCGGGGTAGCTAGAGACAACCGAGCGCCGCTAGACGCGGTCCTTGCACACTTAACTCGCGTCTCTAACATTCATAGATCTTTTCGTGCACGCCCGCCGGCTCCTGCGGCTCCTGACATTACCTGATAAAACAAGACCAATTAAAAAATGTATCATTTCATGTAATTGTAATTTAACTTAAAATACAAGGCCATGCTCGTTTGTGTGCAGTAAGACAATTAAAAAACTGGCAGAAGTTACTGACCCGCTTACCAAACTGGCGAGTAACGGTGGGCTTTGTTCACGATACAGTTACAACTTTTTGGAAAACGCAACTAAATGTAACACCAAATATGCCTTTCGAACAACGTCGCGAGACGGGATTGGTAGTGTTTTATTATATTTCGAGTGGTTTTCTAAAACGTTGGCATACAAGCATACGGGCCACCTGATTGAAAGTGGTTGCCGTAGCCTATGAACGCTTGCAGTAGCTGCTCGCGATATATTCAGTATCACTCGCGCGATGCCTCCTCTGCTGGTTACACAGCAAGTCCTTGGGAGCTTACTAGTGACCTCACTCACACGCAGGAACACAACAACCTTCTAGGGAGTTGTTATTTGGCTGCGGTTTTCTGTGAAGTGGGGGTACTTCCCCAGACGGGCTGCTTTGCTGCGCCATACCTGTCTTAAAACATCTTCCATTCGTACTCAATAAAATATTTATCATTTTAGGGTTCCGTACCCAAAGGGTAAAACGGAAACCTATTACTGAGGCTCCGCTGTCCGTCCGTCCGTCTGTCACCAGGCTGTATCTCATGAACCGTGATAGTTAGACAGTTGAAATTTTCACAGATGATGTATTTCTGTTGCCGCTATAACAACAAATACTAAAAAATAGAATAAAATAAATATTTAAGGGGGCTCCTATACAACAAACGTAATTTTTTGCTCATTTTTGCTCGATATTGATAACGGCAACAGGTAGACGCTTGAAATATTCACAGAATATTTAGTTATATATTCACTTTAGGAATAAATAATTAAATCAAAATAAAACAAATATTTAAGTGGGGCTCCCATACAACAAACGTGTTTTTTTTGCCGTTTTTATAGATAATGGTACGGAACCCTTCGTGCGCGAGTCCGACTCGCACTTGACCGATTTTTAGTTTACACCGTGAGATTATCTGCAGTGATCTATACAAATATGTGAAATTGAGAACCTCCTTTCAACGTTGGTTAGATATCATATGTATGTAGGTTTATATCGAAGGTCTCATAATATGGCATAATTCCTGACCACAACAGCGCGGCCACCCATCATTATGTAACCGATGTGGCCGGACTGGACCAGTCACAATGAATATAAATTAGATTAGAAGCGCGATCGGAATCTCAAGATGTTTTATATTACGTTTCATAATTGTCGCGATAACTCGATTAGAGCAGCCATGTAATTCTCTAAGCGACTCGCAATGGCTGTGTGCATCGCTGTGATCACAGATGTCACAGCTTTGACATCGTCTACTGCGATCACGGCTTTTTATTTGGTATTCTATAAGGCTGTAAGCGTACGCGAGGCCTTGTAGAATTCCAATTCCAAACGCAGCCTTGCTTAGTGTCGCACAACCATGAAAAGTGTCACTAAGGAATTCCAATTTTGTGTTCAAGGCTATAACAGCCGATGTTTCCGAGGATGTAAGGATGTGTGGTCTTACAGAATTGCATGGCTCGTCGGAGTTAAGCGTTTTACCACGTTCAGTTTGGCATACGCGCTTTACACGTGTTTTTTTTTTTTTGATTTTCGCCCAAGAAAGTTGAAGTTGTATTTCCCGCTTTAATAAACGGAGCGCGTACATTAAAGGGGCGTCGTCCTTGGAACCAATGTGACAGTCGAGTAGAGTCGAGAGCATGACGGATATAACCCATGGAGACTCAATGATACGATTTTGCGTAGTAAATAAACTCAGGGGGTAAAGTAGAACGCACAGCTCTTATTGCTAGTTAATGGATTAACATCGCGTCGTCGGCTTATTAGTTAAAATATTCTCCAATTGTCCGACGATACCAGCAAGCTGCTAACACAGCAACTCCTCGGGAGCTAACTGGTAACCTCTTTCATTCACAGGAACATAACAACCCTCCAGCAACTATTTATTTGTATGCGGTTTTTGTGAGGTGGAGGTACTTCCCTAGACGGTCTGCTTTGATGCGCCCTACCTCCACAAATACTTGTCATGTATGGGAATCGAATCCACCAGACCTGGTGTCAAAGCGGTGTTGCGTTATTAATCACTGCGCCACCCAACTCGTCAAATATTGTTTACTTTAGTGGAATTTGCTAATTGCGAAAACTTGTAAAAAAAAATATAAACTATGTACGTATAAAAACGCAGATATACCGCCTATGGCCTTCCCGTGGCACAACACTAATAGCAGAAATGAAAGCGACAGCGACGTCGAATAAAAAAAAATACATCGTCATACAAAAGCAATTGATTGGAGCAATTTTTTTCGTCTGTTGGTATCATTAGTCCCACAATAACGGTCAAAATTAATGAATACCGCGTTCGTTTTCACCGACACTTCAGAACTGAAGTAGTACCGATAGGGTGGCCAGATGAAATAAGAAAAACCGGAATCCTTAACGTTTATTTAAGCCGGGCATTATGAATTTTACCCAAAACTGCATCTGAACTACTTTGCTGCACTTACCTACTATGTTCTACCTACTTTATGCAATTGATCTAAGACCTTAAAGCTAGGAAAATTAATTTTCATTTTCATTTGATGTGTGGTTACCGTAGCCTATGAACGCTTGCAATACATTAAGTTAGTATCGTTCGCGCGATGCCAGCTCTGCTGCCAACACAGCAACTCCATAGCAGCTTATTGGCAACCTGACCCACTCGCTCGCAGGAGCACAGCAACCCTCCAGGGAGTTGTCATTTGGCCGCGGTTTTCTGAGAGATGTAGGTACTTCCCCAGTCGGGCTACTTTGATGCGTCCTACCTCTCTTAAATTCCATTCACAAATTTTACCTGAACTCGGGATGCTTATTTATCACGTGTATCCATAAATTGTAAAACCCAGTAGGATTGGCGGGGTCCGCTACTTAAGCCTAAGGATTCGGCGAATATACTGATTTTGACATGAAGCGACTGACGTCAGTCCTTCACAAACATACGGAAACCAGAAAAAGGGGCTAAGAAGGGCTAAGTTCCTGACAAATCAGAAAGCCCATATTACAAAAACAAGAAAAAGAAACCAACGGCGCCACCACGTTTTAACTTATACAAAAATAGCTCTCAGTAGACTCAATGCTGACAACAGGTTTGTTAGGTCCCTTCAGACCCTACACGTAGAAATAGGAACTCTGCTCCTAGGTTTTGTTCATATTCGTGACGATGAATTCGTGCATCACGATGCATGTGCATGCAGCATCGCATCCATCGCCTTGGCACATACTTATTTTTTAGATGAATATCGTTGTATAAGAGCTGTGGCAAGGAGTTCAAGGAGAGCTATATAATTAAGCCGTTACATAAGCTACCGTTGACATTTCTTTCTTCTTTTTCTATATTTTGTTACCATAAACTTAATTTGTCATGTGAGATCGTTTGTAGTTTAAATCTGAAATGTCACCTTTATGATCCGATCGAAACGATCCGATCGAACGAAGATGTACCTGTAACAAGAAATAAACAAGTTGTTATCCATCCATCCTTCTCACATACAGTCGAAATTATAAGGTTATAATAATCTCCTGCGTTACCATATTTATGATCAAAAAATAAATTTGACATAACATTTCGTTTGCACAAAAACAACAAAAAAATAATACGTAAGCAGCACAACTGCAATAAAAATATTAAAAACTTTTACATAAAAAAGTGAAATCGACTTTATTGCACTCGGTATCTATTACAAAATGTTTATGAATAATTATCAAATCTAAAAAATACATAAAAACATCTTTATCATTTCACAAAAAAGTGCATAAAAACTACAAAGTTCAGTAAAGGAGGTTTCTGTTTTATTTAAGTGCATTTATTTCGTCGCTTTTTTTGTACATCATCAAATATTCACCAAAATCATATAGCATTGTCAAAGGAGCATATTCATTGTGTGTATATGTTACGCTATAGTTTTGCCAGTACGAGATAGATTTAAAAATATTTGTTTAAATAGAAAAGTTAGCAACAAAAATAAATTTATATGAGACTTCTCTCTTTATATATCTGTCTATAGATATAAATTTATTGAGATCTACTTCACTAAAGTCACTTGTAAGTGTTTTCAAAACTTAGTAATTATTAAAAATATTTATTTATGCGAAGTTCTTAATGTCCGATTGGTATCCCGATAGATTAGTGAATTAATGACTTCAATAAAATAACAAACACATTTTTTACACCGTTCTTAGGATTCTGTAACTAAAAAGGTAAAACGGAACCTTTATAGGATCACTTCATCGTCCGTCTGTCAAGTACCTTTTTAGGGTTCCGTACCCAAAGGGTAAAACGGAACCCTATTACTGAGGCTCCGCTGTCCGTCCGTCCGTCCGTCTGTCACCAGGCTGTATCTCTTGAACCGTGATAGTTAGACAGTTGACATTTTCACAGATGATGTATTTCTGTTGCCGCTATAACAACAAATACTAAACAATAGAATAAAATAAATATTTAAGGGGGCTCCCATACAACAAACGTGATTTTTTTGCTGTTTTTATAGATACTGGTACGGAACCCTTCGTGCGCGAGTCCGACTCGCACTTGGCCGATTTTTTTTAACGCGTGGAGGTATAAAGTTGATACTCTGCAATCTTTTGGAGCAAACTAAGTCAACGCACTCAAAAGATACAGCTACGAGTATTTAAGTCCTGTTTACGGCGCATAATTTGACCGTCGTAAGGGTATCTATAGGATACTTCCCGTTGACCTGGAATCATGAAATTTGGCATGAACCAACGTCATGTAGTGGACATCATATTTTTTTTGCGATTGATATCCCACCTATTTGCAGTTGGTAAAGTAACCGGGACCTATGTTGATATATGGGAACAACAGTTTTCCGACGATAAAGTCAAGTTTCTCCCTCATTCGAGTTTATGCTAGAGCAATGTCTTTAAAATAGTAACTTTTAACATTTTACATTGTTATGGGAGACCGCACTTGGTCCGTTTTTAACAAAGCACTAATGTAATACACATAGTAAAGGTTAGGATAACGGCACTTATAATTAATTTTAATAACTGTACTACAGTACTGTTAGCCTCGTTGTGTTTCGCTATAAAAGGCGAAATTGCAAAATTAATTGCAGGTTGCCGCGATGCCTGGGACTCGTGGGAATGCGGCTCGAGGTACTTCGCTGGAAGAACTAGTGCAAACTCTTTTTATTTTACTGCGGGCTTTGGATCTTACAACATAAATCTATAACTTCACGCCAAATCCCTTGCGGGGTAGTCAGAGGGAACCGAGCGCCATGTGACTCGATCCTTATACACCTCACTCGCATCTTTAACATTACTCTTCTCCTGCACACTCACAGGTTTCTAAGGCTCCTGACATCACCTTCTGATAAAACACGATCAATTTGGTCAAGGTAGGTAAAGCCTCGGCCTTCCTCGGCTCCTACATCCTTATTCTTTTGCGTTGTATATCTTTTTCATAATTCCTTCCACATGTCCGTTAGTTCGGAGCTTGCCTCTTCTTATTTTAACACCGACACTCTCTTTCAGACCAACTCTGTTTCTAACATCATCATTGCGAATACGATCTACAAGCGTTACGCCACAAATTTTGTGCAACGCTTGCATTTAGACCGCGTTTATCCTACTTTCATGCTCTCTCTGCCATACCCAGCTATTGCTCAACTTCCCAAAAGAACTTAAAATGTTCAAAAAATAGACTAGTAGTACTGGCTTGAGGGTATAGATAGATACCGTAATACGTCCAAGGCTCACCCGATTATTTGCATCCTTACATTCATAGACAAATAATATATATTAAAATACTTTGGATAGAATGTCCCAATAATTGGGTTTGGACACCTTAAGTCTTTTATTTTTTGTATTAACTGAGTAATAAGACTGAAAGTAATATATTTATAGAAAGTTTGAGAAACTTATGCACATTCATTATAAGTAATTTTAATCGTATTAGATTTGTGAAATCTTAGATTTGTGGGACATTAAATATTTCTAATTATTTGAAGGTTGTTTAGTGCCAATTATTAGTTTTTTTTTTTATACTACGTCGGGAGGCATACAAGCATACGGCCCACCTGATGTAAAGCGGCTATCGTAGCCTATTAACGCTTGCGATATATTAAGTATCACTCGCGCGATGCCTCCTCTGCTGCTTACACAGCAACTCCTCGGGAGCTTACTGGTGACCTCATTCACACGCAGGAACACAACATCCCTCTAGGGAGTTGTTATTTGGCTGCGGCTTTTTGTGAGTTGAAGGTACTTCCCCAAACGGGCTGCTTTGCCTTACCTCTCTTAAAAACTAGTGCAAATTCTTTTATTTTACAGCAGTCTTTGGGTATTACAACTTAAACTTCTCAGTGTTCAAAACAATAGACCGAAGTAGGTTAAGACTTGCAATTTGATCTAACCTGCTTTGTGTGCTTCCGCCACCAATTAGTTCATGCGGCCTAGCGCCGGCCGGCACCCACCCACTACTGTTAGTGCGTGCTACATGCCGACGCTGCCATGGCTGCTCCGGTAGTCTCTGCCTCGGCTGCTACGGTCGTCCGCCATCTGGAACAGAATCCGCATGCCCCCTCCACCACCGTCGCTGCCACGACTGGCCTGGTCGTCGCTGCGACACGTGTTTCGCCTTTCCACGAGGCATCATCAGGCGTCGTAGACGTTAATAGTAAGAATAACATGCTACAAAACACAAAGCAGGTTAGATCAAATTGCATGTAAATTTGACTTTCGCAAAATAACGCCTGAATCTATTAACTAGGTTAAGCCTCACATACCGTCCTCGTTATTTATCAGAAGGTGATGTCAAGATTCCTAGAAACCGGCGAGCGTACATAACGCGAATTTACATGACGAGCTCGGTGGCGCAGTGGCGAAACACGCTGTTACATTACTTTGACACCAACGCTCGTGGGTTCGATTCGCACACACGACAAAAATTTGTGTTCATGAACATGCCTGTTTGTCTTGATGTTGATCAAGAAGAAGTCAGATCAAGACAAACAGATAACAGAACATCCTAATAAATAGAAACACTTTTAAGAGTGGTAGAGCGCATCAAAGCAGCCCGTCAGGGGAAGTACCTCCACTTCACAGAAAACCGCGGGCAAGTAACAACAGCCTGGAGGGCTGTAGTGTTCCTGCGTGTGAATGAGGTCACCAGTAGTAGGTGTGGAGTTATTGCTGTGTTAGGAGCAGAGGTGACATCGCGCGAGTGATACTTGATGTATTACAAGTGTGTTCATAGGCTATAGTAACCGCTTTACATCAGGTGGGCCGTATGCTTGTATGTGTCCCAACGTTGTATAAAAAAAAACTCATATTTTCTCCATAGTTTATTTCCTTCATGGCTACTAGGGTATTGTATCAAATACGGTGAATTAAATGTTGAAGTAAGTGAACTGTATGCTATTTGTTGCAGTCACGTATATTGTGGTGAGTCATATTTCTTCCAATAATTGATTCATTCCGCGAACTCCGTTTTCATAACCGTCGACCGAGAACGAAACCGAATACATTTTCTTGTTTTGAAATATGTTGGAGGTAATTTCGAGAATACGACGAAGTACATAAAGAAACGGGGTAGTGTGCGATGGGCCTATCACGTCAAGTAAATTAATAAATAATAAATATTGTCTGACAAATTACACAGCGCCATCTAGCCGCAAAGTAAGCGAAGCTTGTATTATGGGTACTAGACAACTGATAAACAAACGTAAATACATATATTTTTTTGTATTATCTTATGAATCTTATGATACATACATAACAAATTTTTGCCCTGTACATGTCTGTTTGTCTTTTTTTATAAAAAAGAGCAATGAATATCTCTGCCTCAAGGGAATTTGCTCGAAGGTATACCTACATAGATATACAAGTATTTTAAAAGCGAAAGCGTCGTAATTGTGATTTTATTCAAATTACACTAAAAGCCAAAACCTACAGAGACGGAAAAAGTCGCTTTCCTGCTTTTCCCGTCCCTGCGGGTTTTAATCTTAAACGAACCAATATTATCAATGCAACAAAATATCAATTTATTTCACTGTAAACAAACAGATAATTTCTTGATTATGATAACATTCTGCGAAGTAACACCAAGTGAATGATCACCACTGTGCCTTTTGTATTCCCGACCTGCATTAAAGAGGTCGCAGACAGACCGTACTATTTTTTTTTTGTGTAAGTGTGTTATTGGGCCATGGTTTTCAGATTACTCGTCTTCAATCAAAGCTATTCACAAAGCTTCATTCAAACATATATATATATTCAGAATACGTACGTAGCAGATAGTGTAGTTTAATTAGCCCGGTGATCAAGTGGCTGTGGTGACAGTGACATCAACGTTATATTTGTTGGTCGGATTTGGGCACGAACAAACGTTATTACACATACAGTAAGCTCCCAAGGAGTTGCTGTGTGAGCAGCAGAGGTCGCATCGCGCTAGTGATACTTAATATATCGCAAGCGTTAAGGCGACACATCGAAAAATTAGACTAACTTTCATCGAATAGTATAGGCTAATGACTAAACTGACGGATCTAAGATTTTAATATAAATAACTTCATTTCTTTATCTTGAATTTGCTTGCTCAAATACGCGATTGTGTAAAATTGATTCGATAATAATTACTTTCGAAAACACCTCCTGAAATTCATTATTTTTGAAATTACAACGAAGTTGTTCTGTTTATACGCTTCAAAATTACTTAAATCTATTAGTAATATCTATGTTTATAATATGGTTGCTGCATATTTTGATAAGTGAAACATGAAATTTTTTAAAAATATTTTAAGTTTCTGACAATTTCTAAGCGATCACATTCGTCTTGGGTGCTACGTGTTTTCGACCTTATTGTGCGGTAATGAGGAATATAAACGCGTTGACTAACTACATCCAGCCAGTCCGGCTGCAGCCCGCTTCGAGGTGAGACCTATGTCGACTGTCTGCTCGAGCTCGCTCCATTTACATCGCGACACCGAAGTTTTTATAATTAATAGTTGTAAATATTCAATATTATAGTATTTAGCGTAAGTGTATTATTATTAGATATAAGTAGTAAATAATATTATAGGTTTATATATATTTATTATACTGTTGTAATAATGGGGAACACTAAAAAGAAAATATATAGAATAAAAATACAAAGAAAATGTTCGTAGAATGGCGGAGGCGAACAAGACAAGGTATTTTTTTTTTTTTAATTATTATATTCATTAAACATATTATAATAACATTGTGTAGACATATTTCTAGTTTTTAGAACAGTTCCTAGGTATGGTTGGCCCAAGCTATTTAATTCCTCTTCAAACTTTTTTTTAATTTTGCTTACTTAAAAACTCTATATAAAACTGCATTAATTAAATAAGAGTTATTTTTTGCAGGAATAAACAGTAACATTTGATAATTGGTATACATTATCCACAGGCTGACCGCGTACCTATATAGGACGTCAAACTCCTATTATGTCCATTATAATCTGACCGAACTCCGACTTAGAAGTTGTACGTCGGTGGAGGTCAGGTTACGTTGGAAATTTATACCAATAAGGTTCGCGCTCTCAGCACATAGCAACCAGTGGAGACTCTTTATTTCTTTGTATTAAAATAAAAACTTATAAAATAGAATATTTTTGCTGTTTTGTTTTTTAGGAGAAACTTACTAAATAAACATATTCCACTAGAAGAATCACTACTCGATTTATATGCTACTTTAACGTAAGTGTCATACGGGACGACAAACTCATAGTAACCATTATAAGCTCACCGAACTCCGACTTAGACATTGTACGTAGGTGAAGGTTAGTTTACGTTGGAAATTTATCCAATCAGAAGATAGAAAACCCTCCACTGGTTTTTTTTTTTTTTTGTATTAAAATAATTACTAGTAAAATAGTATATTTTGATAGTTTTTAAAAAAACTCGGTATGTTTCATGTTAAAGAAGCGAGCGAGATGTGTAAGTACCGAGTCATGTGGCGCTCACGAGGGATTTAGCGTGAAGATATAGATAGATAGTATACTTATACCCATGGTACTCGTGAAAACAAATAATATTTACTATGAACCAACACTGAAAACACAAAAAAATCATCTATTCTATACATTGTGGTTAGTATTGAACTATTGTACGGATTAGATTTATTTTGCAACATCAGAGATGGTCCTGGTTCTTTCTTCTTGAGAGTTTAATAAATAACAAGGAAACGTACAACAATACAAAACACAGAGTATACATAAGTAAAATACAATAAATGTCATTATACTGAAGTTAAAGTTATGAAACAGCAAGAAAATCATTTGTCACATGTTTTTTTTAAATATGAATAGATTATAAAATCTATTTGTATATATGTATATTAGGGTGTCCCTTATTTTTCAAAGTTTTTATTTTCTAACGCATATGTCTTAGTTTTGTTCATTTGCTTTTAAAACACTCGGAAATTAATTTTTAACTTATTTGGATTACGATAATCCGTGCCGAATTACATCGAAACATGTTCATACAAGTTGCGCGGCAGTGCCGCACGTACTCGCGGTATTCATTTGTTCAAATTCAAAGTCAAATTCAAATCTTTTTATTCCGTAAAAATGGCTACATTTGTTTGGAATCGTCACATTTTTTTCCCCTACCGTGCAGTTCATGACTAGGTGAGCACTGATAAAAATACTGCCAAAAAACTCAGGCATCCCTCTTTTGGTATCCAAACAAATTTACATATTTTGTTAATTACGTTATAATTGGATCGACTCACTCCCAGGCATTTTTATCATTAATATAGTCAGATACTTTACAATATGCCCTGTTACACAATTTGGCTTTAATGGTAGTTTTAAATTTGTTTATTGACAAATCTCTTATATTGCTGGGAAGTATGTTATAGAACCGTATACATTGCCCCATAAAATAATTACTTGTTTTGTGGAGACGGCTTGCATATAACACAAGATTATGCTTATATCTAGTATTTATGCTATGAGTATCACTCTTTTTACAAAATGAGTCTATGTTTTTATGGACATACAAAAGATTTTCATAGATATATTGCGATGCGACTGTTAAAATATTTATTTCTTTGAATTTTTCTCTAAGGCTCTCCCGGGGACCAAGTTTGTAGATAGCTCTTATGGCTCTCTTTTGCAATAAAAAGATGGTGTTAATATCCGCGGAGTTACCCCAAAGAAGAATTCCATATGACATAATACTATGAAAGTAGCTGAAATAAACTATTCTAGCCGTATCAATATCAGTGAGCCGTCTAATAGTTTTCACTGCATAAGCTGCAGAACTTAGTTTTCCTGATAATTTTTCAATTTGTGGGCCCCTTTGTAGTCTGGAGTCAATTGTTATACCCAAGAACACAGTTGTCTCCACAGAGGCTAAATTAGTTCCATTAACATGTACATTGGTAGCCACCTGTCTTACATTAGGTGTTGAGAACTTAATTACATTAGTCTTTTTATCATTTAAAAGCAGATTATTAACACTAAACCAAAGAATAACTTTAGTGAGAGCATCGTTAACTTCGTCATAATTACCTAACCGTCTATTAATTTTGAATGTCAGTTATTCTCGTGATTAATACGTAATGTTTTAACTTTTATAAGATGGCACTGGAATTGAGAAGCAATAAATCAAGTATTTTCTTAGTTGGAGACGTAAATTATCAAATAATAGGCGCAAAATTACAGTCTAACCGTCATGTTCTTCCTGTACTTTTTTATAAAATTCGCGAAGTTAAATTGACTGTTAGTGAAAGCGCATACCTAGTCATTCGAGAGTGTATTATATTTAGGGAAAAAGCTAGGATCCCTACCAGAGATATACCTAACTGTGTAAAATAACTTGTGAATCTTCACCAGGAGGGAGTTGCAAAAAATTTCCAATAAAATACAAGATGTTTACAAGCGCCGTGAGGACTTTCAAAATAATTTAGATAGTTTATTCGATATAGCACACGCTGATGCTTTAGAACGGATTACAATAGAAGAAGACAAAATATTTATATAAATAATTCAGGATGTTTAGCAGGCGCACAAAAAAAAGTTAGCCGAAAAAGAAGAAAGGACCAACCAGAGAAAATTAAAAGAAGAGAAAAAAAGACATGACCAAATGTGTTACGAGGAAGGAAGACTTTATCACGCCTATGTTAGTTGCAGATTTAGATAGATCTCAATTAAGCATAAGGGATTCTGTCTATATACATCGGGCTGTAGTAGAAGCACTAGATTTTAGCTGTGATGATTTACCGATAAACAAATCGTCTATCAACGCATTAGCACTCAGAGTAGAAAAGATAGAGCGGAATCTATAAAATCAGATTTTCAAAATAATATGTCTAAAATGGTGACCGTTTACTGGAATGGGAAATTGTTACCTGGTCTGGACGTGAGAAGCCCTAAAGAAGAACGCCTGCCAATTTTAATTTCATTTAGAGAAAATGAACAACTTCTGGCTGTACCCAAACTAGAGAGCTCTTCCGGCCAGGATCAAGGTAAAGCTGTGTCAAATCGAATCAAAAATCCACCAAGTCACAAGCAGCCCTGATATCCCAATGTTCAAAAAATTTAGAGTCGACTGGAAAACTATTAATCCTGCTGCTATTCAATCGTACACCGATATTGTCACACAATATTTTGGTAATACAATAATAAAAGAATTGTTGATATTTTATATTCAAGAATTACAAAAAAACATTGTACGTGACGATTATCGGGAAGTAATTGAACTATCCATTATATTCCTAGGAGGAGATAAGGAGAAAAAAATTAAAATCAGACCTCCTGGATCCTGGCGATGCATCAAGCAAGGTGGATGGTTAGAGCTATTTACTCTTTAAAAATATGTTTGTTGCAATCCCAATCCAAAATTATAAGGATAAACGAGTACTTCAAGACGTTTGTTTATTCATAGCGGTTATATATATTACGTGAAATAGCTTGAATGTAGTCTGGTGGTGAAGGCACCAAATCAAGATTTGTGCTTATTAAAGAGGCTCAAGGAATAAAAATTAATTTTATAAATTATAATTTTATCAATTTATTTAGCTACATAACGGTTAGGGTCAAAAACAGCAATTTTTAAAATCTTAGTGATAATTGAATGTTAAATCTAAATATTTTCCATAAATTTATAAATCTATATCATTAGATGAAATTAATCATTATAATTTATTCTTTCGAAGGATACCCTAAAATATTGGTTGTGTTTTTTTCACATTTCGCTGATTGGATTCCAAGTGCTTGATAAATTTTTGGTAAAGGTTAAATTTACATTTAATGATCAAAATATACAATTTCTTTATCATTTAGTAACGCAATCTTTCAGTAGATACCTGAATGATATATTCGTCGATGTTAGGTATGACAATGAGGGCGCCACTGAACGAGACCTAAGTAAGTACAACATAGATACCGAGACATGTTAACTTGTAGAGATATAAACATAAAACGATGTCATTGATTTCTCTTTCAATAAACTTTTAAAAGTGAATACGTTTCTGTAGTTTTTTATTACTATTATTACTATTGTTTTCCGTCTAGCTTAAATAAATATGTTTGGTTCAGTATGTATAAAGCTAAATAATAATTAAATCAATATTTTTTATTAAATATTGATATTATAATTTTTTTTAGGTGTGACGCGACTCCGTAGCTTTTCTGTTCGTTTGCATTGACTATACGTTGACCCCAGGTTACCTATTAGGCGCTAATTTCAAATTTTACAAATCGAGCGTAGAGTGTCACTTGAGGGGCGCGGGGTGATTGGGCGGAGCCATTTTAAAGCTTCACGATCGAGGTGTCGCCTTAATATGCTACGGTACCCGCTTTACATCAGGTGGGCCGTATGCTTGTATGCTTCCCGACGTAGTATAAAAAAAGATACGTGAATATATCTGTTTTACGTTGTCTGGGTGTTTTCTATGTACTTGTAAAAAAGGTGTATGTTTATCAGTTAAATAAGTTTGTTGAGTTCGGTGGCGCAGTGGTTAGTAACGCTACTTTGATATTGAAGGTCGTGGGTTCGATTACGACACAGGACAAACATTTGTGAGTATGAACATGTCTGTTTGTGTTGGTCTGGGTGTTTTTAAGAGAGATAGAGCGCATCAAAGTACCTTTCACTTCACAGTAAACCGCTGTCAAATAACCTGGAGGGTGTTGTGCTTCTGCGTGTGAGTGGGGTTACCAGCAAGCTCCTAAGGAGTTGCTAAGCAGCAGAGGTAGCATCGCGCGAGCTTTCCTATCCGCAAGTTTATTATGTAAATTCTCTACCTACATTTTTACTTATCTGTACTAAAATATAAAGCGGAAGAGTTTGTACGAACACGCTATTCTCCGGGAGTACCGGTCGGATTTGAAATATTATTTTTGCATTTGATAACCCAATCCTTGAGGAAGGTTATGTAGGTTATTCAACATCACAAAGAAAGTAAGAAAAGCAGCCCCCTTACAGGATACCGGGATACGCGCAGACGAATACGGGGGGTTCAGCAAGTTACAATAATATTTTTGCATGTAACCGCAGTACAAGAAACGTGTTTTTATGTATTTGTTATTGTGTGTCTACCTGCCTACCCCGCAAGGGTTTTAACGTGAAAATACGAACGGACATTTTTGCTTTATTTACACATGTGGGCAACCCCCGGCCCGCTGTAATGTTTGATTCGGCCCGAGAGACATTTTGAAAAACCCAATTAAAAAAAAATTAAGTACACTACTTATATATACTCACGGAATCTACTTATATATATGCACTACTTTTAAACGCGGCCTGCGAACGTATTTGTATGCTAAAGTTTGGCCCACAACATGTCAAAGGTTGCCCATAACATTATTTATAACAACATTAACAAGAGATTAAATTATATTCTGAGCACAACAATAATATAAATAACGATGTAAAAATATACCCTAAGGTGCAAATTACGTGGCCAGTGAAAGGAGAAATGCGTACGTGTATTTGTGCGCGCGCGCACCGTTGCCGTCGCCGGCAGGCTATTTTTGGACTCAGAACCAGCCTGACGACTTCAGCAGCCTTCTCGTACCTATTATATATGTACTACTTAAGTATAAACACAGCTTTTCTTGCATTTGTTGCTAACTGATAACTGAATGGTACTTATTACACTGTAAGATTATCTTATTATCTTTTTTTTATACGGTTCACCTGATGTAAAGTACCGTAGCTTATGGACCCTTGTATTGCATGAAGCGGCGCTCGTTCGGTGCCAATCCTGCTGCAAACACAACAACGCTTAGTAGTTTACTGGTCACCTCACTCACTCGCAGGAACAGAAAAATCCTCCAAGGGAGTTGTTATCTGGCACGCTGTGAGGAGTGAGTGAGTTGCGGCGCATCAAAGCAGGCCGTTTGGGGAAGTACCTCCACCCAAATAACCTACTTTGATGCGCCCTACCGATTATTTCCCTTAAAATGTACGTTTCTTGAAACTATATTAATGTGGAATGTAGCTGAAGCCTGGAAAAAAAATATGTATTTAAAGCCTAGACAATAATTTTCACCCAGATTTTAAATACATTCTACATTAACATTAACATCAACGTGATTATGATTGTCTTTCGTCCCGTTTTCAGGATGCGTCCAGCGAAAGGTGTGTATGTTTGAGACGCCAATTGTCCCGGTTTTTAACCGACTCCAAAAAAGGAGGAGGTTCTCAATTCGGCTGTATTTTTTTTTTTAATGTTTGTTACTTCATAACTCCGTCATTTATAAACCGATTTGAAAAAACTTTTTTAATTTGAAAGAGTATAACTTCCAGATTGTTCCAATTTTTTTTTTCATATCATACAATTCATTTTTGAGGGGTTCATGAAGATTTGATTAAACTCCTCAAATATCACAGGCACACATATAACGATATCGGTATTTATAGCAAACAAAAAAAAATATCGAGAATTTGCATTCAGAAGTATCATTTTTTTAGTTAAATAGAGCTGGTAAAAAGGGCCATCGAAACTTTTCAATATTGAGCCGAAGACAGATTGCGTAGCTTTATCATTTCCACCAATTATCTTCGTCGTGTGGCCGATTCAATACTTTGTTGCCGTCTAAATCTGACAAAACTATCTTTGGAGACGGTTTTTTTTGTTAAATTTTTTTAGGTACATCTACACTTTACAATATAAACTAAATGTAATAGAATTGTGGCGTACTATCTACAAACAACACTTGATCACTCGATCCAATCCTTTCCCCTGCACCCACTACCGAAATTGAGTTAACTGTGCTACAAAAACATTCAATCGAATTGAGATCCTCATTCTTTTTGGAAGTCGGTTAAAGTAAGGTTTGTAGATAACTTCAAACTATTTTAGTATACCTGGACGAAAAAAAATCTGGACAGACGTTGACTTCTAATAAAGTCGGTTTTTTCTTTCTACATATTTTTTTATTGGTCTGTCTGTACTTAGGCGTCGTTTTAACAAGGCCCGCTGTTTTTAACCACGTCCAGCATTTTGACCGCAAGTTTCCCGCTAATCCGTGAAGTGCGGTTGGCAAGCCTAAACGTGACACATGGTCCGCATGTTCAACGAGCCGTGGTTAAAAAAAATGTTATTTAACTTCATGCATATTTTTAACAATAATAAAACGTAAATTCTATGTACGAGTATGAAAAAAATTACAGATTGTTTTTTTTTATATTTTACCAGCGTAGACAAATAAACAATTTCATAGAGATACGTTTCGTTTTTATTATTTATTTTGTTTCAATAATTCTTCTTCATCTTCTCATCACATTAACCCGTTTCCTTTTCCGTTAGGATTGGCAGGGTCCGCTACCTAATCCAAATGATTTGGCGATGATAGTGTTATTTACATGGAGCGACTGCTGTCAGACCTCCACAACCTAAAGGGAAAACCAGATCTTTCTTAAGTTAGGTACCCCGTCTTTCGAAATATAGTTTCTTGGACGTGTGGGCTTCGTCACGATGTTTTCCTTCACCGCCGAGTTAGTGATAAATATGTACATAAATCCGAAAACACGAATTTAGTGGTACACGCCTCCGGCTGGATTCGAACCGGGGAGCAATTGCTCTAAATTTCAAACTATTGTGTCATGACTATAACTCTAAGTAGATGCTTCTGTTTTTCATTTTTTGTTTGCTGTTCACAAACCAATAAACTACGAGTACTTGACTGAGATTGAAACTTTTAGCGCTTAAATATCTCAGCGATTCGAGCCTACTGACCAATGGGAGAATGTTTTAATAACCATTAAGGTCTGCGCGTTCTACTTTGCCCCGCATCCCATAGTGGCGAATTGAGTTACTACGTAATATCTGTCTCATCGGCTCTATATAGGTTATTTCCTTCATGATGGAGTCATATGGTACGGTTTTTTATTTTTTATTTGCTGTCCACAAACCAAACCCTGAAGGGAAACCAGACCATCCTTTGGTAAAAGGTCACGTCTTTAGAAATGTAATTTCTCGGACGTGCGGATTTCCTAACGATGTTTCCCTTTACCGCCGAGCAAGTGATAATTACAAATATATACGTAGATCGAAAACACGAATGTAGCGGTACGCGTCAGGATTCGAACCGCGGACCAGTTGGTCAATAGGCCAGTTGCTCATCCACTGGGCTATCGCTGCTCTACTCTTACAATAATTGTAAGAGAGTAATAATTTTTCGGAGCGTGCGCCACATACATGTGTGTCGAGCGAGTATTGTAAGTGCCCATGCACACTCGAGCGGATCTGTGTATTGAAAATGAATGGCCATATTTAAATCAATGACAATTTCTCTGAAACGAAAGTAACCGTATACACTTTCCTTCTAAATACAAAACGGTAAACATTTCAACTATCTCCGCGTCGTTAAAAGGCGTCATGACCAATGACAGAGGAGCGTGACCCAGAATCGAGAGGACAAATGAAGATTTTTAAATCAGACCGAGAAAATAACACTTTAGTTTCTTAGTTTAAGACTTTTTAAGTACAATAAAAGAACATGGTGTAATTTGTTCGCACGGTTTAAAAATCATTTTGATGGATACATATACAAGTACGAGTAGTAACATAAGTTATTATTATACAAAAATGATTTTCTATCTATCTATATATAACTTCACGCCAAATCCCTGGCGGAGAGAACTGAGCGCCACGTGACTCGATCCTTACACACCTCACTCGCTTCTTTAGCATTCATTGCTCTTCGTGCACGCTGGCGGGTTTCTAATGACATCATCTTCTGACAAAACACGTTAATTTGGTCATGGTAGGTAAGACCTGGCTGTCCTCGGCTTCTACATCCTTCTAATTTCGCGTAGTATTCGTAATTATATCCTCCTGCAGTCTTTCAATTTCAATGATTTTCTTTGTTTATATTTCGTCAAATAAATGGTAGGCAAAGGTTCAGTCGCTGCGTAGGCTACCAACTGTCTATTAAAATATATTCTGACCTCACCTTATAGCAAAAACAGACAGAAAACAGCAAATTTTAGGCATTATAGCCTACAGTACCTAACTTTAGCCATTGTCGACAAAGAATTGCTCTTTAAATTAAGTCTGATCATACGCGGCTATATCATGTGGTATTGTAAAAAAAATAGTAATTATATGGTAGACTCTAATGACTAGGAATAGAGATTATTATTAAATAACAGAAATGTTTGTTGTGTCGCGGTAGCTATGGCAACCCACGCTTGTTAAAACGTCGACAAAAAGATTGTTTTCCGGACACATTTCAATGCAAATCTATTACGACGTCTCATTTTTTCATAGTTTTTGGCAGTACGGTTTATTTCCCGGTTGTAAATGTTAAAATAACATTCTTTGTTATTCTTTTTCGTTAAAAAAGTTTGTCCGTTCATACAAAAACATTTGTGTGCACACCTACATGTCTGTTTGCCTTGGTCCGGGTGTTTTACGAAAAACTTTATATGTTAATTGGTTGTTTGTTGTTTGATTTTATTGCATTGTTTACAATTATAATTACAAGTATAAAAATTACATGATTTGCAAAGACATTATTCCTTCGAGGAATCTCGTCCAGCCAACCATTGCTTTAGAGTTCCTGAATGGAGCAATGAACGGTGGTGAGAAAAAGAGATCGAAGAGAGTATATATGAATAAGACATTTAATACACTAAACAACTTTATTGTACAAAAAAAATATAATTATGTATATTTATACTCAGTACCCTTAATAAAATTGGTTTGGGCTAAATATGTATCTTCGGGGAACACTTTTTTTTTTATTATTTAGGTTCGAAATTAGATAAATAGACCTAAGAGCAGAGCAGATCATACTCGAAGTGTGATTGTGACTTATATATTACAAATAAAAATTATTGAAATAGTAAAGTGTAAACGGATTTGTTTGTGTGTTACTTATAGA
The DNA here is from genome assembly GCA_947507595.1 of Pyralis farinalis. NCBI lineage: Eukaryota > Metazoa > Arthropoda > Insecta > Lepidoptera > Pyralidae > Pyralis > Pyralis farinalis. The sequence continues at coordinate 4,883,529 of OX382261.1, read as the reverse complement.
TACCAAAGCGGTTGGACCGATTTTAATGAAATTTTCAGGCAATCTTCAGATTAGCCCAGCGGGTGATTACGTGAAGTTAGCGATCGTATCACTCGGCACTCGTGTGAAGCTGCAGTGAATCGCTACTTTAAAATAAATATGAATTCGTCGAATTTAGATAAATTAACACAGTTCTTATTAACTCTACACTAGATCTATCTTACAGCTTTTCGCATATTACGTACACTTTTGTACATCCATGGCACTACTTCCGTGAAAGAGCTGTGTTTAGACAGCCGACCCCTTTAATCCCAATGAATTAGGAATTAGGAAACGGGATACCACTAAGAAGAAGAAGCAAGCGAACTAGGCAATATGATGCTAATGTATGTAACAGCTCGTACCAAAGAGTACTAGACGAACTAGTATACGCACTACCGCCACCGCCTCACACGTAGTTAGTGCTTAAATCATTAGGCCAAGTTATGTAGGTAGAAACATGTAACAAACATAGTGACCCGCGAGTCCAAGATCTTCCAGCTGACCATTAAATTGAGGGCAAGTGATCTCGTTAGCTGATTAACGTAATTAACGTCTGTGCTCGAAGCAGTAGCACAATGAGACTGAATGTGTCCGCGTATTACTATTGCTATCTGTCTGTGAACGTCCCGTTAACATCGGACACTCTTTTACAGACCGACAGACAAAATTTAAATATGTATTTAGTAAAAAGTTGTCATTTCGACATTAGAAACAGTCACTTCAACTTTGCCTATTTTTGATAAAAGTGCGAGTCGGACTCACGCTATTTGGGTTCCGTACGTTCCTTGTTTTCTTAGGTATTTGATAGATATTCCGTTTTTTCGCTTTAAAGGTATCCCCACTAGCACTCAAACTGCTACTTAAGCTGCCTCGGTTTAATAGCTCCAAAGCAGCTTCTGTGCGGCTTAAGGATAATAGAAGAATATTTGTACAGCTGTTGTAGAGCTACTAAGCGTTAGACAACCTACTTAAGCAGCCTGTATGCTAGTTAGGATGACATTCCTTAACTTGGGATACATATTATGACGGACGGGGATTCTGAACATTTTTGAATATAATGAAAAAAGTAGCCAACATAATTTCTATTTTTTTTAAATTGATACTCTTACCTAAGAACTAATTTAGTCGTACAAGGGAGTTGGCGTGAAAATATAAATGAAAAAAGCACCCGTTCAAAACCTTCACTGTTCAATTTTAAAGCTTATTTCATAACTTCCTCAAGTGTATTTGGGATCAATCTGGGGCTAGGAGTTTTAATACAATAAGTTCATACAAGACTTCACCATTTCATGACAAAAGTTCAACCACTCGACAAGGTGGGAGCATACATCAACGTTCACAATGCAGGCGGTACATTTGACCTTAAATGCGTCATGTAGCTAGTTAATTTCGAAATTTGAGAGCTACGAACCAACGCCCAAAAATTTCAACATAATTCGGATGTTTAAAAAAAATTGGACGCTACAGTAAAAGCTTTTTCATGTTAGCTCTTCCGAATTATAATTTCTTGGTCTTGCGAATCCTTACGTTTGTCTTCGGCGCTGAGCAAGTGGCAATAACAAATACGTATATACGTTCGAAAATTAAGTAATATGCCTACATCGTGATTCGGAGCAGTAACTAGTAGTCGTTTAATCGCTGATTCTGTATCCACTGGGTTATCACACCCGGCTCTTCTGCTTCAAATCTTCTTATTCTCCTTCCCAGCGTTATCCCGTTTCCCAATCCATAAGAATCGGCGCGGTCCGCTACCTAAGCCTAAAGATTTGGCAAACATACTGATTTTGACATGGTGCGACTGCCGTTCTACCTTCCACAACCCAGAACGAAAACAAGACCTTTCTTAGGTTAGCTCTCACTAGGGTTGCCACCTTTTTTCTTTGCAATTAAAGTACATTGGTGATTAAAGGTAAGAAAAAAAAGTACGTAGTGTCAAAATAAAGTATCATTAATTTTTGTATGTATGTATGTATGTATATCTTCACGCCAAGTCCCTTGCGGGGTAAGAAGAGAAAATTAACTAGTATTCGTTTAATCGCTGGTTCTGTATCCACTGGGTTATCACACCATTGCATAAATTTTTCTTCATCTTTATATTGAAAAACATATTTTTATAGCTTTTCAGAAGTTTTTATCATATTATCATTATTGCTAAACAGTTGCACAGCCTCATTATCATTACATATTTAAGCTAAGTGCCTCTGGCGACCGCTTGGGCACTAATCGATAACCTTCCGTTTTACGCAAAAATGCTAACGATCAAACTTTTTTATACCGGAGATATCAAATCATGCCAAATGAAGTATTTTCGCGTACTTTATTTTTTCGTAAAGTAGAAAGTACAATTATCCGAAATAACGTACAATACTTTATTATAAAGTACGGGTGGTAACCCTAGGTCTCACGTCTCACGAAATATAATTTCTTCTTCCTCGCGATATTTTCAAGAGCAAGTGAATACAAATATGTATGTATATAAATCCGAAAACACAAATTTAGTGGTACATGCCAGGATTCCAACCGGGGACCTATTGCTCAATACGCCGGTTCCTTATCTACTGGACTATCACTGCTCTGCTTCAAAACTGAATATACCAATTTAATTATACTTAGGAGCTAGATGATATTCAGGTACCTATATACCTTGTATGTGTGTATGTATATCTTCACACCAGGTCCCTTGCGGGGTAGGCAGAGAGAACCGAGCGCCATAAGACGAGGTCCTTACACACTTTACTCGTTTCTTTCACATTCCTAGCTCTTTTCATGCACGTTCGCCAGTTCTTAAGGCTCATGACATCACCTTCTGATAAAACATACATACCTTGCATTCTTAAAAATACTTTTTACAACTTCAAGTTATTACATAAGACAGGAATGATAATTAATTAGGTTTTACTAATAGTACGTAATACTTGCAAATGGTATATAATAAATACCTCACTGAGAATGACAAGAAAAACAATTAAACGTTGTGTAATATTGAATATGTTTTTATTATTCCCATAGTGTAGCAATTTATTTGCCGGGTTGTGTACGTAGCGTATTAGATTATCGGTTCGATTCCCACAATAGACAAACGTTTGTGCGCATGAACATCTCTATTTGTGTTGGTTTAGGTGTTTTTAATCGAGGCATCAAGACAGTCCGGCTGGTGAAATACTTCCAGCTAACTGATAACTCTAATCAGTGGAAAACTCACTGGAACCGCACAGTGCGCGACCATTGCCGTTTCAGTGCGTGAGGATTATTTACCAGTCGTCGTAAAACGAGGCGTCGCATAGAACAAATCCTCGAAACACAAACCACTGGACAATCGGTAGAACACACAAAAGGAGTCAAATCTCTCCTTGAACTAAGAGCTCAATATTATATTTTTTATACAATGTCAGGGGGCATACAATCATTCGTCCCATCTAACGTAAAGCGGTTACCACCGTAGCCTGAGAATGCTTGGTACACATTAACTATCACTCGCTTGATGTCACCTCTGCTGTTAACAGAGCTCTTTAGAAAGTTACTGGTGGCCTCACTCAATCGTAGGAACACAATAACCCTCCAGGGAATTGTTATTTAGGGCTAAGGTTTTCTGTGAGATTGAAGTACTTCCCCGGACGGGTTGCTTTAATGCGCCATACCTCTCTTAAAAACACCCAGACATTTTAATGCACACAAATGCGTGTACTGTGTGGGAATCGAACCCACGAGCTTTTTTATCAAAGTAACGTTACTAACCATTGGGCCACCAAGCCTGTCAATGTATGAGCTCGAAATCAATAAATGAATAGATACTTATAGAACCTATTCAACAAAACTACTTACTGATCGCCGCTCAATCATTTTAATGGCCTTACTTAAGTAACTTCACAGTTTTTTTCTGACACTGCGTCAATGGACAAGTGACATGAGTCATGACGCAGAGTAAACCAATGTAATAAGTATCCTGGACTGCAGAAATGTCGCAGAATACTGCGTACAAACAAGTACTCCTTGAAGGGTTGTGAGAGACAGGTTCCTAGAAATACATCGAATTGCTGAGTAAACAGCGGGGGTGGCATCATGTGAGCATTTCCTCCTGTGTTCCAAGATCGTATTACTTGATCACCTGCTTAGCTGTTCATTAAATTAAAAGTTTTTGAAGTGAAAATTTCTTTAGCGGCGTTGTGCACTTTTTAGGTTGAGTAAAAAATGCTAAACTCGTGTCAGGCGTCAGGACACATGACCCTGACCGTAAGATTTTGGCGAGAATTAGAACTAAGTTCGCTGCAGCGCTAAAACATTAGTTACCTCTAATTAAACAATTAAAACATGAAACGCTAGATCGTTCATAGGGCTTTATTTTCTCGCGACCAAAACGTTGTAAGCGCTTTGAAATTCTTGGCGCTTACGCGTTTCGTTCAACGTAGTTTATCAACATCGCTGTTTGGTCCGCATGTTCAAATGTTCACTTCTACCGGCACTCCCGGAGTGCTACCTGTTTTTTTTTTGTATTAGCATTAATCGATAAAGCCGGACACAGTTAGGCTTTTTGCATGCTTCTCCGGGCAAATTAGACGGTGTCTGGCCTTGTCCGGCTTTTGTTAGGCTTTTTACCTTTGACCGTAGCATCCCTAGCGGGTACTTTGGCGGCGTGCTTTGGCCGAGCCGAAGGCCGAGCGTCCCGCTCGTTTGTAAGTAATGAAGGATTAAAGAAGACTGATTAATTCAATCTCATTGTTATTTGATTAGAATTTAAAAAATGGTAAACGAAAAATCTGGTTTTACATAAAAAAAATGTTCTGTCGTATACAAATACAAAAAAAAACGGGTTGCACTCCGGGAGTGCCGGTAGAAGTGAAAATTTGAACATGCGAACCAAACATCGATGTTGATAAACTACATTGAACGAAACGCGTAAGCGCCAAGAATTTCATGGCGCTTACAACGTTTTGGTCGCGAGAAAATAATGCCCTATGAATGATCTAGCGCTTCATGTTTTAATTGTTTAATTAGAGGTAACTAATGTTTTAGCGCTGCAGCGAACTTAAGTTCATCTTCAATCTCATCTAAATCTTACTGACGCGAGTTTAACATTTTTTACTCATCTCAAAAAGTGCACAACGCCGCTAAAGAAGTTTTCACTTCAAAAATCTTCATAGTTAAGGGTGGCCGGCCTTTTTACCCAAAAGTCCGGCCAAACAGGTCGATCTGTCCGGCTATTCGGTTTTAAGACCTGGCAATGCTAATTGCAACAGATCAGACGGGGCGTATTGTTGCGTGTATGTATGGTTACTTAAAAAAAAGGTTTAGTTAAACTATCTGTAGATAAGATCGTACCGGTGGAGCTACGGCCTTCGCACTGCGCCCATACAAGTGAATGCGTCACATCTTACGTTTGATACATCGGGACTCTCGTAAACATAGTATAGTATGGTCGGCAACGCAAGTGTGACACCCCTGGTGTTGCAAATGTCCATAGGTTACGTTAACTGCTTAACATCAGGCAGGCTGTACGCTAGTTTGCCACCTTTGTGGTATAAAAAAAAAATCGGCCAAGTGCGAGTCGGACTCGTGCACGAAGGGTTCCGTACCATTATCTATAAAAACGGCAAAAAAAACACGTTTGTTGTATGGGAGCACCCCTTAAATATTTGTTTTATTTTAATTTAATTATTTATTTTTAAATAAATATATAAATAAATATTCTGTGAATATTTCAAGCGTCTACCTGTTGCCGTTATGAATATCGAGTAAAAAAAAATCGGTCAAGTGCGAGTCGGACTCGCGCACGAAGGGTTCCGTACCATTATATATAAAAATCGGCCAAGTGCGAGTCGGACTCGCGCACGAAGGGTTCCGTACCATTATCTATAAAACGGCCAAGTGCGAGTCGGACTCGCGCACGAAGGGTTCCGTACCATTATCTATAAAAACAGCAAAAAAATCACGTTTGTTGTATGGGAGCCCCCTTAAATATTTATTTTATTCTATTTTTTAGTATTTGTTGTTATAGCGGCAACAGAAATACATCATCTGTGAAAATTTCAACTGTCTAACTATCACGGTTCAAGAGATACAGCCTGGTGACAGACGGACGGACGGACGGACAGCGGAGCCTCAGTAATAGGGTTCCGTTTTGCCCTTTGGGTACGGAACCCTAAAAACGGGTTGCACTCCGGCAGTGCCGGTAGAAGTGAAAATTTGAACATGCGGACCAAACAGCGATGTTGATAAACCACGTTGAACGAAACGCGTAAGCGCCAAGAATTTCAAAGCGCTTACAACTATTTTTTAGTATTTGTTGTTATAGCGGCAACAGAAATACATCTGTGAAAATTTCAACTATCTAACTATCACGGTTCATGAGATACAGCCTGGTGACGGACGGACGGACGGACGGACGGACAGCGGAGTCTCAGTAATAGGGTTCCGTTTTACCCTTTGGGTACGGAACCCTAAAAACAATAGTGCATAGAAGATCAGACTACAGCTTACTAAGGTATTCTTACTAAGTTATTACTCAAAGTTAAAAGTCAAAGTGTAAATCCCTGGCAGATTGTTGTGCTCCTGCGAGTCAATGCGATCACAAGTTGGTGAGGGGCTGCTGCGTTAGCAACGGGAATGGGAACGTTCAAACTATATTCCTTGTGTTGCAAGTGTGGCTACCTTTCTACCACCACCAAATCGGTCGTGACAATAAGAAAGTGGTGCCAGAAGCTTGAAGAAGAAATCGGAGAACGTGCGATGTAGTAGTTCTTTTATACAAAATCGGGAGGCATTCACGCACAGCCTACCTAATGTAAAGCAGTTACCGTAGCCTATGGAGCTTACTCGTGACCTCACTCACTCGCAGGAACACAGCAATCCTCCAAGGATTAACTGCCTGCGGTTCTTTGTGAGTTGGAGGACAACGTCGGGAAGCATACAAACATACGGTCCGCCTGAGGTAAAGCGGTTACCATAGCCTACGAACGCTTGAAATACATTAAGTATCACTCGCGCGATGCCACCTCTGCTCCTTAGGAACTTACTGGTAAACACGGTCAAACGCAGAAACACAGCAATCCTTCAAGGATTATTTGGAGGATATCCCTATCTCTCTTAAAAACACCCAGACCAAAACAAACAGACATGCACACAAATGTTTGCCCTGTGTGAGAATCGAACCCACGAGCGTTGGTATCGAAGTAGCGTCATTAACCACTGTGCCACCGAGCTCGTCAAATGTCTTTTTACAATAGACCCGTTTACCACTATCAAATTGCTTGAGTTTTATCAGAAAGTGACATCAGTAACATATAATGAAAATATATGTGCGCAGTTTAGACGGGATAGAAGTGAAACCTTCAAAAATGTGAACTTCACAATCTCGACAATATTCTGCATTCGTTATAGGCATACCTGGAAAATGTTTTTATTAAATAATGAAATATTTATGTAAACAATACACGTGTACAATACACCACGGTTGTTATGACGCCTTATCCCAAACTTCGTAATACGCAGGCGCGCACACACGTACACGTACTAACACTCGTATAACGCTTGGATTGTAATCAACACTGTATAATGCCTTCTATCTCATTCTCTCGCACGTTAAATCCTATAGATGCATGTGGTTGTCTCTTTTTTGTTTCATGGTGTTTTTAGTCACAACGATGCTAAAGTAGTTTTCACTTCAAAAAGCTATGAATGTTAGAAAAGCGAGCGAGGTGTGAAAGGACCGCGTTTTCCCGCTCGGTTCTTTCTGCTTACCCCGCAAGGGACCTGTAGAGATATAGTTGCTACATTGATATATGTGCATATAGTGTTCGCCATCTGAACATTTTGGATTGCGTTCCACATTGAATTGCCAATTTAGAGTAACGACCGGTTTACTCGCATTGTTACTTAACTTCATGCCTGGCGAGAATAACAAGCGTAAAGAGTAGATTGGGCAATGGCAGTAGCATATCACGCATATGGGAATCTAACTATTGTCATTATGCTTTGTACATGCTCATTTCAGTGTTGCCATCGTAGGCATAAGATAACGTTTCCTAGTTTATATGAAGCAAGACTTGCTTAAGGCTTCTAGAACGCAGTTTGCGAAAACTATATGTCTCGCTTGATTGTTTGTATTTTCCGGAATCATTTCATAAGATGGTGAAGATCGAGAAACGGTTTCCCAATATATATTGGTCAGGTTTGGTACGATAGCTTGCTATCTTCGGCTGGTAATGCAATTTTCGTACAGAATGATGGGATAAAATACGTAATCAGATTGCAATGTGTTATGCCCATGGTAATAAGTATCTAGTACCTTAACCAGTTTTTAAATTCGATAAGTCCGTCAAGACAGCTAGGAATTTCTAAAAAAATCGGCTAAGTGCGAGTCGGACTCGCGCACGAAGGGTTCCGTACCATTATCTATAAAAACGGTAAAAAATTCACGTTTGTTGTATGGGAGCCCCCCTTAAATATTTGTTTTATTTTAATTTAATTATTTATTCTTAAAGTGAATATATAACTAAATATTCTGTGAATATTTCAAGCGTCTACCTGTTGCCGTTATCAATATCGAGCAAAAACGAACAAAAAAATCACGTTTGTTGTATGGTAGCCCCCTTAAATATTTATGTTATTCTATTTTTTAGTATTTGTTGTTATAGCGGCAATAGAAATACATCATCTGTGAAAATTTCAACTGTCTAACTATCACGGTTCGTGAGATACAGCCTGGTGACAGACGGACGGACGGACGGACAGCGAAGTCTCAGTAATAGGGTTCCGTTTTACCCTTCGGGTACGGAACCCTAAAGAAAAACAGGACAATACGCCATACGCCAGAGACGTAATCTCTGATCGACTCTCTGGAGTACTCGGGTACCCGTGGTCTCGTTACTATTATATGCTATCGTCTATCAATTCATATCTTCACGCCAAGTCTCATGTAGGGTAGGCAGAGGGTCACAAAACTCCTACATACCTCATGTATTGTATTATGTATTTGTCATGCTATTGTAATGGAAAAATAGTAAGTATCTGAAAAGTTTTTTTTATTTTTTTATACAACGTCGGGAGACATAAAGCATACGGCCCACCTGATGTAAAGCAGTTACCGTAGCCTATTACCGCTTGTAATATATTAAGTACTAGCTGAAGCCCGCGGCTTCGCACGCATGAGATTTGGGCTTTTAGTAGCGTTTATTTCTCCATAGACCTCAAATTCTTTCTGTTTAAAAAAAAAAACAAAGTTCAGGGTCGTAGATGCAATCATAGAGCGATTCAATTTTCATACAGCGCCATCTATTGACCGTTACGGGAGGCAACGTATAATTATATTATTTTTATTACATAAAAAATGGGTAGTTATTTTATGTCACAAAAAATACGTATTCTGTGAAAATAATAAAATAAAACTGCAAGGCCCGGAAGGGGAAGATATTTCCCCCTAATTTTAACAGTTTTCATTTTTTACGCAGAAACCCTAAATATTTATGGGATAAAAAGTACCCTATATTCTTCTCTGAACAGTCCTCTACCTACCAGTGAAAGTCCCGTCAAAATCAGTTCAGCCATTTCGAAGATTAGCCCGGACAAACAAACAGACAGACAGACAGACAGACAGACAAAAAAGTTAAAAATGCGTATTTAGGCTTTGGTAACGTGAAAATAATAGTATGAACTTAAGATAAAGGCTTTATTTTGAAATCACAGACAGACACTTCAATTTTATTTATATGTATAGATGTATAGATAACTCGCGCGATACCTCCACTGCTGCTTACCTCACTCACATGCAGGCACGCAACAACCCTTTAGGGAATTGTTATTTGGCTGAGGTGTTCCGTGAGGTGGAGGTACCTCTCTTAAAAGTGTTTCTATTTATTAGGATGTTGCCCTGGTTCATCACAGCACAGTTAAGATTTGCGGTTTTCCTTAAACAACATCGTGGGAAAATTCTAAAAATAATTACAATGTCGGTACAATGGTGTGTCTAAGGAAGTGAAGACGCCTGCCGAGGGTCGAAATTACTCAATTACGAGACTTAATTTTGGGTATTCAAGTCTCGACATATTCAGATCAATATGAGAGCACGATAGAGTCTTGCGCGTGTCATTCTGACCGAACACGCAGGTTAAGCAGCGTGTTTGGTGACACGCGCAACGACGCCATCGAGCTCTCCGTACCTACAGTGTTGCCTCAATTCATGTTTCGAAAATATTCTGCCGTAAAATAGTAGAAAATTCGCAGCATTTTGATTTCTGCAGAAGTCGTTTGTATCCAATACACATCGAAAATCTATAAAAAATGGATAAAGCCAGAACAAACTTCAATATGAATGAATGAATGAATGAATGAATGAATGAATGAATGAATGAATGAATGAAAATCTTTATTTACTGAATAAGGGTACAGATAAGATGTTCATATATGTATAACACAGTGAAAACCATACATATTCTGCCGAATATATCAGCATGTAAATTGTAATTTGATTTAAAATATTAGTTTAACAGAACATATTTTCTTGGAATTAGTGCAAATAATTTAACAATATGTCATGAATAATTAAAATAATTCTTACATTGATAATAAGTTTCGTGATATTATGTCAGTTTTAAAATTTTACGTCCATTTATCGATCAAATAATCATTTACTGTATAATAACATTTTGTCATTAATGTATTGAAAATTTCTTTTTTAAATATACGTGTGCGTAATGTACTAAATCTTTCAGGCAATCGATTGAAAATTTTTATGGCCATATTGTAAGCATTATTTTGAAAGATTCTTAATTTTTGAGTAGGAACTTGGAGTTTATTCCCATGTCTTGTTCTACTGCCGGGCATGTCACGTTTTTTAGGGAATAGGTCAGGATATTTTGCCACGAAGATGCAGGTTTCATAAATATATAAACATGGGAGTGGTAATATATTTAGTTTTTTAAACAGGGGTTTGCATGTATCCGTATAATAAGCGCCACAGATTGCTCTAACACAACGTTTTTGTAGTTTAAATACCTTATCGAAATCTACCCCGTTTCCCCAAATCACTATACAGTATCTTAAAACAGATGAGATATATCCATGATAAGCCGTCAGAGCTGCTTTTAAGCCTACGGTATCTTTTATTCTTTTTAGAGCGTAGACAAACCTGTCGAGTTTTAAAATAATTTGATCAATGTGAGTGTCCCATTTTAAATTTTTGTCAAGGTGCAAGCCTAAGAATAATGATTTGTCGACTTGATTTATCACGAAATTTTTATGTAATATATGTAATGTTGGTGGATTGCTATTATAAGTATGAAATTGTATTACTTTGGTCTTGTCTATGTTCATTTTTAAATTATTTTCATCGAGCCAATTTGTAATCTTAATTAAAGTATTATTAATCATTGTGTTGTAGCTACCTGCATCCTTAGTCGCCTTACATAATATAGAAGTATCGTCTGCGAATAGGATACATTTTTGATCTGTGACTTTAGGTAGATCATTAACATAAAGCAAAAACAAAAATGGAGCCAAAATGCTACCTTGGGGGACAGAATATTTGTTTTGCGTTTTGAATTCCGATCTTGTGCATATTTTATGGTTGTCAGTTAGTGAAATGATCTCTACACATTGATTGCGATTATCGAGGAAGCTCTTTATCCAGTCCAATGGTTTACCCCTGATTCCGTATCGTGAGAGTTTATCCAATAATTTGTCATGGGAAACAAAGTCAAATGCTTTGCTTAAATCTAGTAACAAAGCGGTAATTGGAATCCCCTCGTTAAGACTCTCTGTGACGTATTTAATAAAGTTAAAGCAAGCTAGAGCCGTTGAGCTATGTTTTATGAAACCATACTGTTCTTCAATGAGTATATTTGAATTCATTATGAAACTATTCAGTTTTTCAAGCATAACTTTTTCTAAAATTTTTGCCAGGACAGGACCTAGTGTAGTTGGTCTATAATTATTCATCTCACAGCGTTGACCTTTTTTGTATAAAGGTTTAACGACATAATATTTTAGTCTATTAGGAAATATTCCTTCTGATAGTGAAGAATTGGTTATGTGAGCCAAGGGCCGAGCTATATATACGGCACACTTTTTTAATATCTTTACGTTGATCTCGTCATATCCTGTTGAATTCGAATTTTTAAGTGATAATATAATTTTTAAAATGTCGTGCTCATTAACAGGTGTTAGATACATACTACTGGGATTTTGTGGGATATTAGATTGAGGGAATTTATTTGATTGATAGATGTCATTTGTCAAATTTATAAAATATGAATTAAAAATGTCACAAATAGTTTTTGGGTCTGAATATGTTTTATTATTATGCTTTATAGATTTTATCTCGCTTTCTTTAATAGTGTTTGCTGTTTTACTTCTTATTAGTTTCCAAGCTGCTTTACAAGTATTTTTTGATGTGGAAAGGAATCGCGTATTTGCTATTTGTTGTGCCTTATGTAGACATTTTTTTAATATTTTTGCATATTTTGTGTATTTATATTTATTACTTTGTTTATTAGAAGAAGATAGGTGATAATGTAGGTAGAGACGTCTCTTTTGTACACAGCATTTTTTTAGATTTTTCGTAAGATAACGCGTTTCAAACGAATTGCTTTTGATTCTTACGCGTATTTTAGGGAAACATAAATTATATAACAATAAGAATAGGTCATGAAATACATCAAATGCCTTATTCGTTGATTTCTCTGCATATACTTCTTGAAATGAAAGTCGTGATATGCAATCAATAAACTTTCGAACGTTATCTTCATTATAGTCTCTTTTTGTTTCCAACCAGTAAGTGGATTGCGGTTTAGAATAATTCTCTAATTTGAAAGATAGGCTTTGCGCAGTTTCATGGTCAGATAATCCGAGATAATGTAACCTTCCATGTGCATCAACTATATTGCTTACCAAAAGATCTATGCATGACTTTTTCCTGGTTGCAGAAGTAATATGGCTAGTAAAGTTATTGTTAGAGAGTATTGAGTTTAATTCACTAGTATATTTATTGTCAACAAGTGTATTTAAGTTCCAGTCACCACATAAGATAATTTTCTTTTTTCTTTGTTTTGATAAATAGTTGGCTAATGACTGAAGTTCCTTTAAAAAGACATTTGGTTTAGTGACTGGGCTACGGTATATGCATATAATTATAAGATTTATACCAATAATTTCGGTTCCACAACATTCAAAATGTGTGTGTATAGGATTTAATGCACAGTCGAGGTTTTTAAAATGCAAATTATTTTTGATTAGAATGGTGCTACCTCCCCGAGATATTTCCGGGCGTGAAAAGAAAGAAACTATTTTATAACCTGGGATGACTAAGTTAAATTCTCTACCACTTTTTAGAAATGTTTCAGTTAAACATATTACATCAACCTCCCCTATGTCTTTAGTAAGATTGTCTATAGCAATTTTAATATAATCTTGCTTACTTAAGGCTCCGGCTATATTTTGATGGACTAATGTAAAAGTTCTCGTGTTAATTTCCTTAATTACGAAAAAATGTATTTGTTGATGGTGCTATTGGCGTTTTATTTTTATTCGATAATGTAGCAAACATGTACGGAATAGTGCCCTTCTTTAACTGTTGTTTATTATTAAAGTTATTTAGGTTTTCGATTACTTGGGCAGCATTTTTTTTCTTTATTTTGTCAAACATATATGGAATAGTCCCTTTTTGTAAAAGTATGTTAGAAAAACCGTGGGTTTTTGTTTTTAGGTTCAGTGTTTTGCTTTCATCACATTTATTTTGTCGTCTCAAGAAGTAAGTAATCTTCCGATCTAAAAACTCGGCCTTATATTTCAAAAAATCTATTTGAATATTAATTTTTTTACATAATTGTTCACTCAACATGTTCATGTATTTATAGTGATTAGTACGTAGCCAAATTTTTGGTGTTTCAATAAACATGCAGTTAGAGAAATTAGTAATGAGTAATTTAATATTGTAATTTAAAAAATTTACGTTAAGATTGCCATTGTATATTACATTTGTAAACAAGACTCTATAATTTCTCAGTTTGTGTAGGCATTTGCACACTTCAGAAAACAAAATATAAGGATTTTTGTCATTTGCACCAAGTCCAATAATTACAATATCATTAGATTTCAGGTTTGGCAAAATAGTGTCACAGCTATTGAGAATATCCAAAGACGTAGCAAAAGGCTTAATCATGCTTGTTATATTATAAGTATCATTCCACTTATCCTTCCTGGATTGTATCATTCTAGCTGCCATTCCGCGTAGTTGCTCGTCTCCAAGTAATATTATGTTAGGTTTATGACTTGTGGCGCCATCTGTTGTATTGGTGGAGGAAATGGTACCTAGTTGTACGATAGGTTGAGCGTTTTTACAATATTCCTCTGATTGTGTTATGTTTTCTTTTTTGTCATAAATCTCATCTATATTTTTTATATTTCTGCAAATCGTGCTAACATTGTGTAATGGGGAAACTATGGGAGATCTCATGGAGATATTCATAATGATGATCCGTTCATATATTCATAAAGTCGTTGCGCGTGTCACCAAACACGCTGCTTAACCTGCGTGTTCGGTCAGAATGACACGCGCAAGACTCTATCGTGCTCTCATATTGATCTGAATATGTCGAGACTTGAATACCCAAAATTAAGTCTCGTAATTGAGTAATTTCGACCCTCGGCAGGCGTCTTCACTTCCTTAGACACACCATTGTACCGACATTGTAATTATTTTTAGAATTTTCCCACGATGTTGTTTAAGGAAAACCGCAAATCTTAACTGTGCTGTGATGAACCAGGGCAACATCCTAATAAATAGAAACACTTTTAAGAGAGGTACCTCCACCTCACGGAACACCTCAGCCAAATAACAATTCCCTAAAGGGTTGTTGCGTGCCTGCATGTGAGTGAGGTAAGCAGCAGTGGAGGTATCGCGCGAGTTATCTATACATCTATACATATAAATAAAATTGAAGTGTCTGTCTGTGATTTCAAAATAAAGCCTTTATCTTAAGTTCATACTATTATTTTCACGTTACCAAAGCCTAAATACGCATTTTTAACTTTTTTGTCTGTCTGTCTGTCTGTCTGTCTGTTTGTTTGTCCGGGCTAATCTTCGAAATGGCTGAACTGATTTTGACGGGACTTTCACTGGTAGGTAGAGGACTGTTCAGAGAAGAATATAGGGTACTTTTTATCCCATAAATATTTAGGGTTTCTGCGTAAAAAATGAAAACTGTTAAAATTAGGGGGAAATATCTTCCCCTTCCGGGCCTTGCAGTTTTATTTTATTATTTTCACAGAATACGTATTTTTTGTGACATAAAATAACTACCCATTTTTTATGTAATAAAAATAATATAATTATACGTTGCCTCCCGTAACGGTCAATAGATGGCGCTGTATGAAAATTGAATCGCTCTATGATTGCATCTACGACCCTGAACTTTGTTTTTTTTTTTAAACAGAAAGAATTTGAGGTCTATGGAGAAATAAACGCTACTAAAAGCCCAAATCTCATGCGTGCGAAGCCGCGGGCTTCAGCTAGTACTTAATATATTACAAGCGGTAATAGGCTACGGTAACTGCTTTACATCAGGTGGGCCGTATGCTTTATGTCTCCCGACGTTGTATAAAAAAATAAAAAAAACTTTTCAGATACTTACTATTTTTCCATTACAATAGCATGACAAATACATAATACAATACATGAGGTATGTAGGAGTTTTGTGACCCTCTGCCTACCCTACATGAGACTTGGCGTGAAGATATGAATTGATAGACGATAGCATATAATAGTAACGAGACCACGGGTACCCGAGTACTCCAGAGAGTCGATCAGAGATTACGTCTCTGGCGTATGGCGTATTGTCCTGTTTTTCTTTAGGGTTCCGTACCCGAAGGGTAAAACGGAACCCTATTACTGAGACTTCGCTGTCCGTCCGTCCGTCCGTCTGTCACCAGGCTGTATCTCACGAACCGTGATAGTTAGACAGTTGAAATTTTCACAGATGATGTATTTCTATTGCCGCTATAACAACAAATACTAAAAAATAGAATAACATAAATATTTAAGGGGGCTACCATACAACAAACGTGATTTTTTTGTTCGTTTTTGCTCGATATTGATAACGGCAACAGGTAGACGCTTGAAATATTCACAGAATATTTAGTTATATATTCACTTTAAGAATAAATAATTAAATTAAAATAAAACAAATATTTAAGGGGGGCTCCCATACAACAAACGTGAATTTTTTACCGTTTTTATAGATAATGGTACGGAACCCTTCGTGCGCGAGTCCGACTCGCACTTAGCCGATTTTTTTAGAAATTCCTAGCTGTCTTGACGGACTTATCGAATTTAAAAACTGGTTAAGGTACTAGATACTTATTACCATGGGCATAACACATTGCAATCTGATTACGTATTTTATCCCATCATTCTGTACGAAAATTGCATTACCAGCCGAAGATAGCAAGCTATCGTACCAAACCTGACCAATATATATTGGGAAACCGTTTCTCGATCTTCACCATCTTATGAAATGATTCCGGAAAATACAAACAATCAAGCGAGACATATAGTTTTCGCAAACTGCGTTCTAGAAGCCTTAAGCAAGTCTTGCTTCATATATATGCGGCCATGACAAACTCTTCTTATTCTTCCTAACGTTAACCCGTTTCCTAATCCTTTAGGACTGGCGCGGTCCGCAATCTTAAGTCTAAGGATTTAGTGAGGATACCGTCAGACCTGAAGGAAAATCAGATAGATCTTACTAGAGTCAGGTGACAAAAAAAGGCGTGAAGAGGTTCTTACAGGGTCGGCAACGCAAGAGTGACACCCCTGGTGTTGCAAATGCCCATAGGCTACGGTAACTGCTTACCATCAGGCAGGCCGTACGCTTGTTTGCCACCTTAGTGGTATAAAAAAAAAAAAAGGTCACACGTCTTTCGAAATATAACTTTCAGGACGTGCGGGTTGTGTGACACACATCACGATGTTTTTTTTCACCGCCGAGCAAGTGATAATTACAAATATGTATATAAATCCGAAAATTCGAATGTACATGGCAGGATTCTAACCAGGTACCTGTTGGTCAATAGGCCGTTTCTTCATCCACTGGGCTATCGCGCAGCAAAATGTATGGCAACAAAAATATATAACAAACTACTAAAACTAATGAGAAAATTGCCGACCACATATACGAACTGAATTAAAAGTGGGAAGTACCTCCACCTCGCGCGAGTGGTACTTAATATATTACAAGCGTTAATAGACTACGGTACCCGTTTTACATAAGGTGGTCCGTATGCTTGTAAGCCTCCCGACGTAGTATAAAAAAAGACAAGCGACATGCACAGGGCAAAAATTTGTTATGTATGTATCATAAGATTCATAAGATAATACAAAAAAATATATGTATTTACGTTTGTTTATCAGTTGTCTAGTACCCATAATACAAGCTTCGCTTACTTTGGGGCTAGATGGCGCTGTGTAATTTGTCATACAATATTTATTATTTATTTATTTACTTGATGTGATAGGCCCATCGCACACATCCCCGTTTCTTTATGCACTTCGTCGTATTCTCGAAATTACCTCCAACATATTTCAAAACAAGAAAATGTATTCGGTTTCGTTCTCGGTCGACGGTTATGAAAACGGAGTTCGCGGAATGAATCAATTATTGGAAGAAATATGACTCACCACAATATACGTGACTGCAACAAATAGCATACAGTTCACTTACTTCAACATTTAATTCACCGTATTTGATACAATACCCTAGGACATAATCTTTGGAGAAACTATGAGTTTTTTTTGTATACAACATTGGTACGCACACAAGCACACGGCCACCTCTGCTGCTAAAATAGCAACTCCATAGTAGTATACTGGTGAACTCACTCACACGCAGGAACACAACAAGTCTTTAGTAAGTTGTTATTCGGCTGCGGTGTTCTGTGATAACACAGCAACTCCTTATGAGATTACTTTATTATTAGCTCGGTGGCGCAGTGGTGAAACGCGTTGTTACACTACTTTGACACCAATGCTCGTGGGCTCGATTCCCACACAGTACAAACATTTGTGTGCATGAACATGTCTGTTTGTCTTGGTCTGGGTATTTTCTATGTATGATAAGTATGTATTTACAAAAAAAAAATGTATTTACGTATGTTTATCAGTTGTCTAGTACCCATAACACAAGCTTCGCTTACTTTGGGCTAGTTGGCGCTGTGTAATTTGTCCGGCAATATTTATTATTATTATTACTTAGATTAGGTGACACGTCTTTGGAAATATATATTTTTTTGCTTCATCGCCGAGTAAGTGATAATAATAAATATTCTTTGAATTAAACAATTGAATTAAACAATTTTTAACGGAAGTATCGCGTGCGTGCGCTCGTGGAGTCTTCCTGCGACCACGGACGCTGCAAAGCGTTCGAAACGTCAGGTTCAACAAAATAAATAAAACGCGCGATACTTCCGTTAAAAATTGTTTAATCAGGGGGCACGGCAGTGCCCCCGCCAAGTCGAGCGCGAAGCAAACACTGCCGTACCATCCTTTACTGGAACCATTTCGCCGCATTTTCAGGCCCCTATTTGAGAACCTCTGGATAAGACCAGAACGCAGAAATTTTCGTCATCCAGTAAGCTATAATCACATACTTAAAATCCAAAATTTCAAGTCTGTAGGTCATTTAGTTCCGAAGTTAAGCGAAAGCAAAGTTTCGCATTTATGACACTCACTCATGATCATCAAAATAGAACTAGTACTTCCCATAAACTCCGAGAGCTGAAATTTGGTACAGAGTTAGGGTTTAATGGCCACATAAAGGGAAAACTATAAAAACTAGGATAATCGAAGATCTGGAGTACCTGGTGACCCTGATTGATGAAGCCCAACTAAACTATTAGAGATCGACATACCGCCTTTACAAAAAATGTTCAACTTGGTGGGCCGCTTCATTTGATGTCAAAAATCGAAGGTCTGAAGTATCTGACGAAGAACCCTCAGCTGGTCTCAGCTGTATTAGAGATATGGTAATGCCCCCTTCTACTATGAGAAAAAAACTGTGTCAAATAAGAAAATGTAATAATAAAATAAAATAAATCAATATGTCTACGTTTCTACAAAAAGAAGTGAAATCCCACCAAAAACATTCTGTAAAAAACTAGCCAAGTCTCGACGGAACTGCTTGTTTATCTCTAAAAAGTAATGAAATCTAGACAAAGTCGTGCCAAGTCTAAGGTTCCTTACTGCGATTTCTTTATTATTATAGTTAATGTTGTGTGACTTGGCCGTTGAAAATTCTTTATACGTTAGTGGGTACAAGTCAATTTTGTTTACACGTAATGTTATATCTGTACCTATGTTTATTAAGCGAGATAATAGCCCATACTGGTGTTGGTAATTGGACGCTAGTGTCTCATTTTAGGCTGTTGTTGATTGTCGGATTTAGTGGTATATGCCCCCGCCAGGGTTCGAGACGAGGAGCTGGTGGTCCACAGGCCGCTTCCTCAGCCACTGGGCTATCACTGCTCAAATCAAGAAGACATTTATATAAAACTAGCTGACCCGGCGAACTTCGTCTTGCGTCACCCCGTTCCCCTGGGGTGATCGCTTCAGATGAAGCCTTTGTAGCCTTCCCGGGTAAAGGCAGTCCCAGGGGGTGTTTTAGTCGGTGGAAATCCGACATAATCAGTTCGTTCGCACGAAATGGTATCTTTAAAAGATTTCACCTCCTCCCTCCCGTTTTCCGGAGGGTGCCCCTCACGGAGGAATGACCAATGCACACCCGGGTGTGGGTTGGTCCTTCCTTTGTGGGTCTTCAACTTTCTTGGGCGAAAATAAAAAAAAAAAAAAAACGAACTTCGTACCGCCTCAGGATCAATAAATGGTGTGTTAACTTATTAGATGGTATAAATTCTTTTAATACTTATTATCCTATTCCGGACGAAGACAAATCCAAAAACACAAATATCATAAAAATCGGTCCAGCCGTTCTTGAGTTATAAATGGTGTAACTAACACGACTTTGTCTTATATATATAGATATAAGATAAAACTAAAATAATAGGAGACACTAAATTTCATCAGATGCTCAAATCAGACGATCAAAAACTGAAGCTCACAGTACAATCTACTAGTGGTACAGTCAAATACACGTAGGCTTAACACTTCGACTTTCATATCGTTCTTACGCCGTGCGTTATTAGAGTTACATTCGCACTTCGAGTGTCAAACGTGATCTGCCATGCAATTCTGTAAGAGCAAACGTCCTTACATCCTCGGAAACATCGGCTGTTACAGCCTTGAACACAAAATTGCAATTCCTTAGTGTCGCTTTTCATGGTTGTGCGACACTAGCGCCGCAAGGCTGCGTTTGGAATTGGAATTCTACAAGGCAAACAGCCTCGCGTACGCTTACAGCCTTATAGAATACCAATTAATTTAGCCGTGATCGCAGTAGACGATGTCAAAGCTGTGACATCTGTGATCACAGCGACGCACACAGCCATTACGAGTCGCTTAGAGAATTGCATGGCTGCTCTTATCTGTACTATGAGGTAAGAAGTTTTTTAAATATGTGTTTTAATTTACACTTGAAAATTGTTTGTTTTCATACATTTCGTGTCGGACTTTAAATGGCAAAGGTTATAGATATATATGCACAATGCAATGCAAACAGGAAAACAGGCGCGGTTCTTGTAACTCATGACGTTTTGTTGATCTACCATTATCATTATTCAATTTGCATGATTTGTTAGCATACATCTTGGTAATGTGTGCACATTGAAGATTGGACAGCCTGAGGAGACGAAAACAATTTGGAATATTCAGTCTAAATTTGGATATTTCAGACAAATTGATTGTTGATTCAAGAAGCATGACGATCTAGTGGATAAAGAACAAGCATATTAATAGACGGGCCCCTCTTTCGAATCCTGGAGTAGGCATGTACCACTAAATTCATGTTTTTAAATTCACGTTTCAAACCAAATTAAATGGGCTTATTATAGAATTGATGAATATGTAACTGACAAACATATCTGGAAATAATTCAGCACAGACTACCTGTCCTTAATAATCTTTAATTTTACCAATATGCTTATGTACCAATATGCTTATGTTCGATGAGTTCGGTGGCTCAGTCGTTAAAGACGCGACTTTGACACCAACGCTCGTGGGTTCGATTCCCCACACAAGATAAACATTTGTGTGCATGAACATGTCTGTTTGTCCTGGTCTGGATATTTTAAGAGAGGTAGGGCGCATCAAAGCAGCCCGTCTGGGGAAGTACCTCCACCTTACAGAAAACCGCAGCCAAATAACAACTTACTGGAGGGTTGTTGTGTTCCTGCGTTTAAGTGAGGTCACCAGTAAGCTCCTAAGGAGTTTCTGTGTAAGCAGCAGAGGAGGCATCGCGCGAGTTATATGTTACAAGCGTTAATAGACTACGGTAATTAGTTTACATCAGGCGGTCCGTATGCTTGTATGCCTCCCGACGTGTATAAAAAAAAAAGTTTTTTTTGTAATATCTTATTGAGAACTTTAAAATAGACCCATATTGGCAAGTTTCTTTTGGCGTTTCTTCTTCGCCAATGGTCATTTCCGAAATACTAGTAGATTAAAAAATAGGAAAAAAGTGAAATAAGAGAATTGAAGATACAATAAGATTATATTTCAAAAAATGTAAGACGTGTCAAAGTGCCCGCGAGGACCTAATGGCAAATAATATTTGTCTTAGGTTTTCGCGATTGTTACACATTGAATTATATATATATATATATTTTTGCTTCATCGCCGAGTAAGTGATAATAATAAATATTCTTTGAATTAAACAATTGAATCCCACCAAAAACATTCTGTAAAAAACTAGCCAAGTCTCGACGGAGCTGCTTGTTTATCTCTAAAAAGTAATGAAATCTAGACAAAGTCGTGCCAAGTCTAAGGTTCCTTACTGCGATTTCTTTATTATTATAGTTAATGTTGTGTGACTTGGCCGTTGAAAATTCTTTATACGTTAGTGGGTACAAGTCAATTTTGTTTACACGTAATGTTATATCTGTACCTATGTTTATTAAGCGAGATAATAGCCCATACTGGTGTTGGTAATTGGACGCTAGTGTCTCATTTTAGGCTGTTGTTGATTGTGCAACACATGCATTCAGCATTGACAATGCTGACTTCTGCTCTCTTCTTTTTGGAGTGTCAAATCGACCACCGATCCTACATAAAATAGACGTACAGACGGACTTCTATCAATGATTAGAAGTCCGTCTGTACTGGAATCCGTCTGTACTGGAAATATTTTTTTATATTGTTTGTTTCAGGCTCGCCTATACGTAAGTATTGTTGAAATTCGCAGCTTTATCAAGCCTACAATTGACTGGTTATTGAATCAACATTTTCCAAGTGGCAATTTTCCATCGTCAATGGGTAGCGGTTCTGGCGACAGATTGGTGCAATGGTGTCATGGAGCACCTGGTTTTGTACCCTTGTGTAACCTTCAACGGCCAAGTCACACAACATTAACTATAATAATAAAGAAATCGCAGTAAGGAACCTTAGACTTGGCACGACTTTGTCTAGATTTCATTACTTTTTAGAGATAAACAAGCAGTTCCGTCGAGACTTGGCTAGTTTTTTACAGAATGTTTTTGGTGGGATTTCACTTCTTTTTGTAGAAACGTAGACATATTGATTTATTTTATTTTATTATTACATTTTCTTATTTGACACAGTTTTTTTCTCATAGTAGAAGGGGGCATTACCATATCTCTAATACAGCTGAGACCAGCTGAGGGTTCTTCGTCAGATACTTCAGACCTTCGATTTTTGACATCAAATGAAGCGGCCCACCAAGTTGAACATTTTTTGTAAAGGCGGTATGTCGATCTCTAATAGTTTAGTTGGGCTTCATCAATCAGGGTCACCAGGTACTCCAGATCTTCGATTATCCTAGTTTTTATAGTTTTCCCTTTATGTGGCCATTAAACCCTAACTCTGTACCAAATTTCAGCTCTCGGAGTTTATGGGAAGTACTAGTTCTATTTTGATGATCATGAGTGAGTGTCATAAATGCGAAACTTTGCTTTCGCTTAACTTCGGAACTAAATGACCTACAGACTTGAAATTTTGGATTTTAAGTATGTGATTATAGCTTACTGGATGACGAAAATTTCTGCGTTCTGGTCTTATCCAGAGGTTCTCAAATAGGGGCCTGAAAATGCGGCGAAATGGTTCCAGTAAAGGATGGTACGGCAGTGTTTGCTTCGCGCTCGACTTGGCGGGGGCACTGCCGTGCCCCCTGATTAAACAATTTTTAACGGAAGTATCGCGCGTTTTATTTATTTTGTTGAACCTGACGTTTCGAACGCTTTGCAGCGTCCGTGGTCGCAGGAAGACTCCACGAGCGCACGCACGCGATACTTCCGTTAAAAATTGTTTAATTCAATTGTTTAATTCAAAGAATATTTATTATTATCACTTACTCGGCGATGAAGCAAAAAAATATATATTTCCAAAGACGTGTCACCTAATCTAAGTAATAATAATAATAAATATTGCCGGACAAATTACACAGCGCCAACTAGCCCAAAGTAAGCGAAGCTTGTGTTATGGGTACTAGACAACTGATAAACATACGTAAATACATTTTTTTTTTGTAAATACATACTTATCATACATAGAAAATACCCAGACCAAGACAAACAGACATGTTCATGCACACAAATGTTTGTACTGTGTGGGAATCGAGCCCACGAGCATTGGTGTCAAAGTAGTGTAACAACGCGTTTCACCACTGCGCCACCGAGCTAATAATAAAGTAATCTCATAAGGAGTTGCTGTGTTATCACAGAACACCGCAGCCGAATAACAACTTACTAAAGACTTGTTGTGTTCCTGCGTGTGAGTGAGTTCACCAGTATACTACTATGGAGTTGCTATTTTAGCAGCAGAGGTGGCCGTGTGCTTGTGTGCGTACCAATGTTGTATACAAAAAAAACTCATAGTTTCTCCAAAGATTATGTCCTAGGGTATTGTATCAAATACGGTGAATTAAATGTTGAAGTAAGTGAACTGTATGCTATTTGTTGCAGTCACGTATATTGTGGTGAGTCATATTTCTTCCAATAATTGATTCATTCCGCGAACTCCGTTTTCATAACCGTCGACCGAGAACGAAACCGAATACATTTTCTTGTTTTGAAATATGTTGGAGGTAATTTCGAGAATACGACGAAGTGCATAAAGAAACGGGGATGTGTGCGATGGGCCTATCACATCAAGTAAATAAATAAATAATAAATATTGTATGACAAATTACACAGCGCCATCTAGCCCCAAAGTAAGCGAAGCTTGTATTATGGGTACTAGACAACTGATAAACAAACGTAAATACATATATTTTTTTGTATTATCTTATGAATCTTATGATACATACATAACAAATTTTTGCCCTGTGCATGTCGCTTGTCTTTTTTTATACTACGTCGGGAGGCTTACAAGCATACGGACCACCTTATGTAAAACGGGTACCGTAGTCTATTAACGCTTGTAATATATTAAGTACCACTCGCGCGAGGTGGAGGTACTTCCCACTTTTAATTCAGTTCGTATATGTGGTCGGCAATTTTCTCATTAGTTTTAGTAGTTTGTTATATATTTTTGTTGCCATACATTTTGCTGCGCGATAGCCCAGTGGATGAAGAAACGGCCTATTGACCAACAGGTACCTGGTTAGAATCCTGCCATGTACATTCGAATTTTCGGATTTATATACATATTTGTAATTATCACTTGCTCGGCGGTGAAAAAAAACATCGTGATGTGTGTCACACAACCCGCACGTCCTGAAAGTTATATTTCGAAAGACGTGTGACCTTTTTTTTTTTTTATACCACTAAGGTGGCAAACAAGCGTACGGCCTGCCTGATGGTAAGCAGTTACCGTAGCCTATGGGCATTTGCAACACCAGGGGTGTCACTCTTGCGTTGCCGACCCTGTAAGAACCTCTTCACGCCTTTTTTTGTCACCTGACTCTAGTAAGATCTATCTGATTTTCCTTCAGGTCTGACGGTATCCTCACTAAATCCTTAGACTTAAGATTGCGGACCGCGCCAGTCCTAAAGGATTAGGAAACGGGTTAACGTTAGGAAGAATAAGAAGAGTTTGTCATGGCCGCCACAGTAAAACATGCTTTGTGAAAAGTTCAGGTCTCTACCTATTACGTTTCAAAATATACAGCCCTGTGACAGGCAGACGGACAAACACCTAAACCTTAGTAATAGGGTTCCGTTGGTACTATTTGTACACGGACCCCTAAAAATAGACATGATGTCCTTTACTATCTTTAATATGTACACAGATGTTCATTTCCATATACATTATGCCTTGTTTAATTGTTTATGCAAATTGGGGCCGGAGACAGAGGCCATGAACATGGAAATAAATGTTTCAGTGTTTCTCAAACTGGCATCCACTTTGTAGACGGTGCGCCGGACGCGCTGTTGGCGGTACAGTTAAAGCACACGCAGAAGTAGACGGAATTTCACACATTGGCTTTCAGTGCCAACAGTAGTTCTTAAAAATATTTCAAATTTTTAATTTAAATGACATTACAAAGCATACAGCTCCTCTCATGTCAAATACTAAAAAAATAAACGTATATGTACCAGATCTTAATAATTAAAATTATTAACACACTGTCAAAAGCTACTTTTAGGTGACTATTTTTAATTTTATATATACTTCATCCCTTCATAAAATCTGTCTCTTTTATTGGATACGCCTGCATGTATGCATCAAATGTATATGTAAGGTAATTTGTGTAAGTGTATAAGCTATTTTTCTTTATGTCATCATACGCCACCTATACCTATGTTTGTTTATGTTAAGGTTGCCTGTCAGAAATCACACTAGTGATAAAGACAACTATTGTACTTTCTGTATATATTTTTTATGTTTTGTAAATTTTATTAGCGCAATAAATAATTTTGTACTGTGTATTGCATTGTTACTGACGGTAAGTTAAAAGAATAAATTTAATTCTCAAAGCTCACAGAATTTTATTCTCAATTCAGTAGGTGAAGTAAGTTTGGGAACCTATGGTCTAAAAGAATCAGATGTTTTTAGTAATTTACACATAATGGCTTTAGTATATAAGTATTTGTTTTACATTCAATGATGTTAATGGCTTTATGTTTTCTGTAATAGGTATAAACAATAGATTTATCTTAACAATAGGACAAGAAATGTCACAGTATAGCAGGATTAGTATAAAGAGGAGTTTTTGTAGAAATTTTAAAGTACTCTACTCACTGGTACTTAACCAATGACAAAAATATACATTTTTCCTTCTTATTTTAAGGCTATTCAAGTCACATACAAGTAAGAATCTTCGTTTTTACGTTATCCCGTTTCCAAATCCATAAGGATCGGCGGGATCCGCTACCTAAGCTAAGGATTTGACGAAAACACTGATTTTTACAAGGAGTAACTGCTGTCAGACCTCCACAAACCAGAGGGAAAACCAGATCTTTCTTAGATTAGGTCACATGTCGTTCTTGGACGTGTGGGTTTCCCAACGATGTTTTCCTTCATCGCCGAACAAGTGATAAATATGTACCTATATAAATCCGAAAAGAAAAACGAATCTAGTGGTACAGACCCTTACCAAAATTCAAACCGGTGACCAGGTGATCAATAGGCCGGTTCATTATCCACTGGTCTATCGCTGTTTACTATATACAAGCAAGAATAATATCGATTTGAAGAGCTCGATGGCGCCGATGCACGTGTTATTATAATAGAACGCACAAGTTAAACAGCGTTGACCGCAGCCTGTATGCGAATGGATTTAGTCCTCTCGAAATTCACCATGCTTGGTTCACGTTATACCATCGACTTTTTTCGATAAATGACAGTCGTTAAGCAAAGAGAGATACGGCATAATCCGACTGTGAAAGTAACTCCACCTCACAAAAAAACGCAGACAAATAACAACTCCCCGGGGCATAATGTTTTGATGAGCTCGGTGGCTCAATCGTGAGTGACGCGACTTTGGCACCAGCGCTCGTTGGTTCGATTCCCACACAAGACAAACATTTGTGTGCATGAACATGTCTGTTTATCTTGGTCTGGATGTTTTAAGAGAGGTAGAACACTTCAAAGCAAGGCAGGGGAAGTACCTCCACCTCACAGAAAACCGCAGCCAAATAACAACTCCTTAGAGGGTTGTTGTGTTTCTGCGTGTGAGTGAGGTCACCAGCAAGCTCCCAAGGAGTTGCTGTGTAAGCAGCAGAGGAGACATCGCGCTAGTGATACTTGATACATCGCAACCCTATGTAGTATGCCTCCCGATGTAGTATAAAAAAAATGTGTTCTTGTGAGGTTGCCAGAGGAGTCGCTGTTTTTGCAGCGTGGGTGACAACTCACATGCGTTACTTCGCTTTCAAAGGCTACATACAGTAAGCACTTTACATCGGATAGACCTCCCGACGTAGTAAAAAACAGAGGCATAGCGTGCAAAATGTGTCTCATTATTATTACGAGTAGTATCTAATGATGTGTTGTAAAGTTTTGGTACAAAATACCTGCTACAGTTTATTAGATCCTACAACTCTTGCTTTCGAACGGTTCTTACCTTGACGTCAATAAGCCTGACAGATACGGCGGCAGCTTCAGGAGCGGTCAGCTTCAACTGGCAGGGTGTGTTAGGAGCGGTGGTGGGCGAGCGGACCAGCGCCAACGCCAGCGCTGCGCCCGCGCCGCTGCCTGCCCCCACTTCTATTTCTTTGGTGCGGCCGCATAGTAGGCTAGAACATAGCCCTGGGGACAAAGAAAATGACATATTAGTGGTGACTGACACGATCGTCACAGTCAAGACCATCGAGAATGAGGACATTTTTAGTGTAATGCGGATTTGCACATGATGTTAATTTTTTTTTTCTATCTATCTATCTATAACTTCACGCCAAATTCCTTGCGGGGTAGGCAGAGAGAACCGAGCGCCACGTGACTCGATCCTTACATATCTCACTCGCTTCTTTAACATTCATTGCTCTTTTCATGCACGCACGCCGGTTTCTAGAGCTCCTGACATCACCTTCTGATAGAACATGACCAATTTGGTCATGGTAGGTAAGTCTTGGCTTTCCCCGGCTCCTACATCCTTCCACTTTTGCATTGTATATCTGCTTCGTCATTCTTTCATCTTGCATTCTTTCTACATGCCCGAACCATCGGAGCATGCCTCTTCTTATTTTAACACCGACGCTCTCTTTCAGACCAACTCTATTTCTAACACCATCATACCGAATACGGTCTAGTTGTGCCTTCCTTCCTTTTTTTTCTGTATATAGGTATTAACGCAATAGTATCACTCGCGCGATGCCTCCTCTGCTGCTTATACAGCAACTTCTTAGGAGCTTACTGCTGACCCAGACACGCAGGAACACAACAATCCTCTAGGGAGTTGTTATTTGGCTGCGATTTTCTGTGAGGTGGAGATACTTCCCCAGACGGGCTGCTTTGATGCGCCCTACCTCTCCTAAAACATCCAGACCAAGAAGAAGACCAATTTTCTTTTGGAATAACTGCTAGAATTACTATGAAACATGCCTTTTTGTTCGTCAAAGTGTTGTGACAACAACGGTAAGACCTCCAACTATGCAAAGGATAATATTACATTTCACAAGTAAGCCTACTTTGCTTGTTATATGAAGGAAATATTTATTTTTATTATTTAAACAATTGTTGATGTGATTTAATGATTGCTCAGTTTCTTCTATCTCGTTCGTTTACACGCAATTTTAAAAAGCTGTCCTTTTTTCTGACTAGTGTGGTGTCACAACCATCTTGACGTAATATATCGATAAACAAGAATTATTGTAGGCTACAAAGGTAGACTTTGTACAAGAGTCGTCGGCATGAATACCTCTGTCTCACCTATTTCTATGGCAAAGCAGCTATATTTATATAGCTGTGTTCCTGTTTGAGTGTGTGTATGAGAAGTGAGATATGGCAGAGAAATTATTGGGTACAGTGACGAAACATCTTACAACAAGGTCACAACATTGGCAGCGCGCGGGTAACTTCCCCGTGGTGTTGCGAGCGTCAGCATGCAAACAGCATGCTTGTTTGCTAATCTAGTTGTATAAAATACTAACTAACGTAATTTAAGACCGTAAATATGGCCAGTTAATAGGAAGTACCATTATAGTATAATTAAATTGCTTATTCATTAATATGCGTATTTCGAATAAGGACGTTTATCATATAATTAATATAATATCATAACTCTCAAAACAATATCTAAAGGTTGTCTTAAGACAGGAGGGTTTTTAGGCTTCATTAGAGACGATCACTCCGGGGGATTGGGCGATGCAAGAGTCACTAAATCTGATCATACGCTTAACAAACTGACGACGTGCCTTGGGGAGACCGCCGCCATTACTGCCTATCTGGGGCTGGGGCGTAGCGACCACGGGGTGCAATTGGAGATCCTTAAAGTCTGTTCTCACGGTTTTTACTTTATTCGGTCCGGTTTATTGGGTCACACCTGTAGCTAGACTATAAAAAACTCTCCGAATGTTCCATACATTTTTTGCGTATCGATTGTGTCTTACGCTTTTTGCTACAATAGTAACTGAAACGGCCAATGGACACAATGGCACACGGAATTTGTCTGAAGGTCAGATTTGATTGTTAACCAAATTGATAATGCTCCTTACGGGTAAACTACGTGATTATTAAGCACCTAAGGAGCTGTGCTAGCAGCAGAGGCGGCCAGTGATACTTAATGTATTGCAAGCGTTCATAGGCTACGGTAACTGCTTTACATTAGGTGGGTCGTATGCTTGTATGCCTCCCGACGTTGTATAAATATATTTTATCATATTATTCATATTTCTCATTGGTTTTACCCTTGCCACTCTGCAGTAAAATATCCAATCACTCAAAGGTTGGCTGGTAGAGATCTCTTATAGAGATAAGCCCGCCTTTGTACATTTATAATTCTATTTTTATGTTTATTGTATTGTTATTTACTATGAGTGTACAATAAAGAAATTACAAACAAACAAATATATATATAAATATTTACAAATAAAACAACACTACACCGTCCCTAACTCATCCCACTGCAGGGATACGGGTCTCCCTTCAACCGAACGGGTTTAGAGCATACTCCTCCATACTCCTCAACTGCGGATTGGCGGAGGCTAGTGTTTTTAAAAAGCGGAACATTAAAAAGTGAAACGCCTTGCCCTGCCCAGCACATGTGTTTCCTCCTTCCTACAATATGGGATCCTTCAAACGAAGCGTGAAGAAGCACCTTGCGGACCAGCATGGTAGCGTCAACTAACTGACAGGGCACTGTAGTCCTTTGTCAGTTGCCGCTGCAATTTGGACTCCTCTTATCGCGAAGTGGAGCCACTATACTGAGGCAATATATATATGTATATATATAGTTACTAGATTCAGGCGTTATTATGCGAAAGTCAGATTTGCAGGTAATTTAATCTAAACTACTTTGTCTGCTTCCGCTATAGATAAGTACATGTGAAATAGCGCCGGCCGGCACCCACTACCGTTAGTAGATACATGCCGCCGCTGCCATGGCTGCTCCGGCCGACTCTGCCTCGCCTGCTTCGACCTTTGTGACACGTGTTCCGCCTCTCCACGAGGTATCCTCAAGCGCTGTAGATGTTAGTCGTGTTATCGTTTACGTGTTACGAAACATTCGCAGCATGTTATTCTAACACACAAAAGGGGGCGTCCATAAATTACGTGAGGTGTTCTTTTGAATTTTCTGTCCCCCCCCCCCCCCCCCCCCCTGGTGAGATGTCGTGAGATTTTATTCAACCCCCTCCCCCATCCGATTGGTGAGATTTTTAAAAATGTGGGTTTCTTGCGTAAACGCGTTGGATTGTTATTGTAAAAGAAAAAAAAATGCTTCATGCTTTTATTTACGACTAGTTAAGACTAGTAATCAATATTGCTGAGAGTTATAAGTGTAATAAAAATTTAACAATAGAATACTTAAATCGTAACTACTGTGATTAAAAAAAGAATATCTACTCTAATTCAGTCCATGGAGAATCATGCGCGATCTCAAGAGAGACTATTGGAACCAACATGTCCATATGATTTTTAAATCTTAAGCATGTACAATCAGGATTAAATGGACCAAAGTAGTATATTTCTATTTTGTTTCAATCAGAAAAAAAATTGCGTGATATTTGCCGAGACCCCCCCTCTCTCCAACGTAAGATTAGATGAGATTTGACTCGACCCCCTCCCCCCCTTAAACATCTCACGTAATTTATGGCCGCCCCCAAAAGTAGTCTAGATCAAATTGTCTCTAAACTACATATTTCCAAAGTAAGTAAGGTAAACAGGTAAGTGGAACCGAACGATATTGTCGTCTATGTGCAAGTTCTAATGATATGAAAACGAAAACCAGGTGCGATAAATTCAACAAATTTATAATGTAACTAGCTGCTGCCCGCGGCTCCGCCCGCGTGGAGTCAAATAACGTAGCCTATGTGTTAATCCAGATCATAATCTATCTTCGTGCCAAATTTAATTCAAATCCGTTCAGCCGTTTAAGCGTGGAAGAGCAACAAACATCCATCTATACATACAAACTTTCGCATTTATAATATTAGTAGAGATGGTTGTCGTGTTCCTGCGTGTGAGAGAGGTCACCAGTTAGCTCCTGAGGAGTTGCTGTGTTAAAAGGAGAGGTGGCATCGCGTGAATGATACTTTATATATTACAAGCGTGGACTACGGTAACCGCTTTACCGTATGTTTGTATGCCTCCTGACGTTATATATATAAAAAAAAAGAAAAAGACCGTATGCTATTAACGCAAGCAATACACAGACTATCGCTCGAGCTTTGATCCATAATGTTCTAAGATTGTTTCAGAATACTTACAAAAACCTCAGACAGAAACTCAAAGAAAAATCCATTTAGGACGATCGAATCCCTAATTACTTCTAAGAAATTATATTTCCTTATCGTTCAATGCCCTGGGAATCCCAAAGATGTTGTTCAAATCTTCTAACACATCTTTAAAAGGTGTGATAATCACCGTCGCCATAAGAGTTAGCAGTCTGCCTAATAATATAGACATTTACTATTCACAATGATTCTATGAAGAGCATGCTATAGAAGGCCTGGTAGAAACAAAGAACGCGATCCCCGACCAAAAAGGTAGATAGAAGGTAGATTTTTTTGACGAGCTCGGTGGGCAATGGTGAATGACGCGACTTTGACACCAACGCTCGTGGGTTCTATTTGCATGAAGATATCTCTTTGCCTTGGTCTGGATGTTTTTAAGAGAGGTAGCGCATCAAATCAGCACGTCTGGGGAAGTACCTCCACCTCACAGAAAACCACAACTAAATAACAACTCCTTAGACTTTAGAGGGTTGTTCAGCTCCTGTTTGTGAGTGAGGACATAAGTAAACGTGAGAGTTGCCGTGTTAGCAGCAGAGAAGGTATCGCGCGAGTAATACTTAATGTCTTACAACACTTAATGTATTATAGGCTACGGTTACCGCTTTACATCAGGTAGGCCGTATGCTTGTATGCCTCCAGACGTTGTATAAAAAAAATGTGTTTGTATAGGTACCATTTTCAATATTTCTATTTTTTCGACAGCATCTGTTTGTCTTGGTCTGGGTGTTTTAACGTGAATACGTCTTTATATTTGCTTCCATAGTGGGGGGCAATTCGGAAAACTGTTGATAACAAAATCGGGAGATACAGTTTGGTGGTGTAGCTACATGGCTATCGTTTACACTCAAAATTTAATTACACCACTTGATAGCTAAACAATTAAAGAATTCAAAGTGAGGACTGTGACACATCGCGCGCGGCGAGTGGGAGAACGCCGCCTTTCTGAGATCATTTCGCTGCATCATATAATTTCCTTCTAGTATAACTTACCGTTTACACGTTACGAAGACGTATTCACGTAAAACTCACGGCCGTGACCACGACACAGACACATTCCGCTTCTTTAAGAGAGGTAGGGCGCAACATTGCAGCACGACTAGAGAAGTACCTCCACCTCGCAGCAAACCGCAATCAAATAACAACTCCTTGCAGGATGTTGTGTTCCAGCGATTGAGGGAGGTTACCAATAAGCTTCTAAGGAGTTGCTGTGTTCGCAGCAAGGGTGACAACGCGCCAGAAATACTTTTTTATACCATTAAGGTGGAAATAGGCGTACGGCCTAAGCAGTTACGATACCCTATGGACATTTGCAACACCAGAGGTGTCACTCTTGCGTTGTCGACCCTGTAAAAAATTCTTCACGCCTTTCTTGAAGAGCGACATGCTGTAATCCCTTAGGAAAACCGCTAAACTTGAAAGTTCTCAAAAAAATAATTTCTGGAAACGCACACTGCGCAACCATTTCTGTAGCTCAGTAACTCGTGTGAACAATGTATGAATTAGTTTGCTGATGAATTTGTTTCATTTGGATCTGCCATCTTATCCGAGCTATGAAGTCATCCATCGACACTTCACGTGAACTCGATAATTGGTCTCCATCGTGACCTACGTCATGGTTTGCACTGCCTTTATAGTATTTCTATTAGAATATTATGAATTCTGGGTACCAGTCATATGATTCGTATTCAAAACATGATTTTTTACAATGTGGAACCGAACGTGACACTTTGTACTATGACACTACGTAGTAAGGAGGCATATGAGGATGTCTGATGTAAAATGGAAACTGTAATGTTACAACCTTATTTAATGATTTATATAGACTTTTTTCTTTGCATGCTCTGTTTAGTTTATGACAATTTGTCAAAAATTTTATTAGTAATTCAAAATTTTAAAATATTACATTTTAGTGTCGGAAAACAGAAAACAAGTCAGTCTGGAGGAAGCTTTCGAGAAGGAGAGATTCAGTGCACCACGTCTGAGACCACCAGCCTCCTGCTGAGGGCTACGTGGTGAAACCTCGGGATATTACTACCCTTTTCCAAACTCGATAATTTCCGGACATCTAACTAATCTAAAAATTATAATACCTGCAGCCCCTGTTGTGGACTACGGCGGCTGACAAAGATACCACTGCGGTGTTGGTCCGTAAGGCGGTCCCCACCATTACCAACAACTTCTACGTCTGGATCTGCGTGCTGGCTAGCACGCTAACCTGCCGTCTACAGTCGTCGACCACTATAGCCGGCGGCCACTAAGTACACCCACCAGTGATTCTATCAGTGATATACCAGTTAGACAAATTAAAGCGCGAGTTCTTAAAGACCTTATTTAGCCGAACTTAAAGTGAACCCTTTTTTATATTTATTATATTTTGTAAAATAGACCTATTAAATTAGTATCGCTTTTAATACTCCCTTTTCTTCATCTAGTAACATAACAAAACTATAATTGTTTCTCACTCGTTGTCATCCGACAGCAACTTTTTAGAAGCTTACCATTAACCTTTACTTACTACCGCGCCACTCGCCTACCAAATTCCAATTAGACACTCAAAGGATGACTGGAAGAGATTCCTTATAGGAATAAGTCCGCCTTTGTACATTCATTAATGTGTTGCATTTTAATTTACATTTTTCATTGTTATTTTATGTACAATAAAGATATAACAAACAAACAAAAACGTTATCACCACTCAAGGTAGTTTTTATTTGCGCAATCTCTACAACTTTGTAGCAATTAATGAAAATTACAATAAAAACGATAAGGTATCATCAGCAAGTAGTATAGTGTCATTTTCTGCACTATGTTTGTAGTTCAGATCAATACCTTTATTTTAATCGTTCCAGGATTTACCACCATTACCATTAGGGTGCGTTTCCATTGTGGCGAACACTAGCGGAGCGGAAAAGACACGCACGGAAAGCGACAAATCACATTATACGAAAACACATCTACATTCCGCTCCGTTTCAATAGAAACTGTCATAGAGGAGACGAAAACAATATTATCAATTTGCAATGCGAAGCAGTGAGAGCGTGGCGCAGAGAAGCAGGATAACTCGGCGCGAGCGACCTTCCGGTTCGTAACGTCCCTTTCCCAAAAACTCCCCTGGTTTCGGTGCGACGCAATGAAGACTGATTATAGCGTTGCGACATGGCGCGAACGGTCCCTGAGCTCCGTTTCAGTTGACACCCCTACTCTTATACAACAATAACTCCGCTTCGCTCATCTCCGCTTCGATGAAAAATGCACACTTATGTTTGTACATTTTTGTTTCCGCAAACAACATTTTTTTTCCATAGCGGCGCTAGTGTCGCGTACACAGCACACGTCTTCAACGGACGCGCCAAGTTCTGATTTCTGAATAAATTAACGACTAAAAATAACTCACTGTACATACCGCGTACGCCGCGCCTCCCAACACAGCCTTCTTACTAGCATCATCACGTCCGTTGCTATTTTAAGTACTATAATTGCAACATTAAAACTGCCTAAAATGGATATACCTACTATATTTCACGGAGGCAAGTAATTGAGGAAGATGGAAACAGGTTAACTAGTTTTGAAATTGAACATGACTGCGAACAGAACGGTCAGTGTCCAGTTTGACGTGCACTTAATTGTACATGTAAAGTTGTTACTGAGTGTGAATCGAAATATTTAGGACAATTCGTGATAAAGAAGACTAATAATGTTGAGAAACTTTCGAGAATAGCCAGCACGTTGATACATATTAGCAGATTGCTTATTTATATATATATCAGGCAGATCGGACGATTTCTTGCCACCAAAAAGTTATATACTAGAGAGGTAGGAAGCGTCAAAGCAGTCCGTCTGGAGTACATCCAGCTCACAGAAAACCGCAGCCAAATAACAACCCTCTAGAAGGTTATTGTGCTCCTGCATGTAAGTGAGGTCGCCAGTATGTTTCTAAGGAGTTGCTGTGCTAGCAGCAGAGGTGGCAACGCGCGGCGGTTATTAATGTATTGCTAGCGTTAATAGGCTACGGTAACCGCTTTCCATCAGGTGGACAGTATGCTTGTATGCATCCAGACGTAGTATAAAAAAAAATATATAAAATTAATATTCTGTAAAACTAAACAGTAAAATGGTTTATAATTATATTGTTATATACTCTTACCATTAAATTGTAAATAATGTTAAAATTAAAACATTTACAATGAATACAGTTTGTCTAAAAACATAAACTATTTAAGTGTATGATAAACTCACACTCGTGTGTTAATGACTCCCTTACGTCAGAGTGTCACAAATTAAATAATTATTACTTACTCCATTAAAGATAAGTTCAGATTAAGAAATTGACAATGGTTTAGAAATGGGGGGCAATATACGTAACATCGCTTTTCGTATTACAAGGTTAACTTCTTAGATCAGAGAATTGTAGCAGGATAGTCCAGTGGCTAAAGAACCAGCGTATGACCGACTGATCCTCGATTGGAAACCTGGTGTGGGCATATCTTACTAAATTGGTTTTTCGTGATTTATGTATTTGAAATTATCATTTGCTCGGTGTGACGGAAAACATCGTGAGAACACCGGGACATCGAAGAAATCTATCTATCTATCTATAACTTCACGCCAAATCCCTTACGGGGTAGGCAAAGAGGGCCGAGCGCCACGTGACTCGATC
Source organism: Pyralis farinalis (assembly GCA_947507595.1). Lineage (NCBI taxonomy): Eukaryota > Metazoa > Arthropoda > Insecta > Lepidoptera > Pyralidae > Pyralis > Pyralis farinalis. The sequence continues at coordinate 4,846,907 of OX382261.1, read as the reverse complement.
CTTACATACCTCACTCGCTTTTTTAACATTCATTGCATTTTCATGCACGCTTGCCGGTTTCTAGGGCTCCTGACATCACCTTCTGATAGAACACGACCAATTATACTGTAAATTATAGTGTAACCTAAGAATGATCTGATTATCCCTCTGGATCCTGGTCGTGACGGCAGTCTCTCTGTGTAAAATAATTCTTCTTCTTCTTACCATTATCCCGATTCCCAATCCATTATGATTGACGGGATCCGCTACCTAAGCCTAGGAATTTGCGAATATACTGATTTTTACATGGACCGTGATTTTTACGACCATAGCCGTAGGACCTCCACAATCCAGAGGTAGGACCAGACCTTTTAAGTAAGGTCATACGTCTTTCGAAATATAAATTATTAGACATGCGGGAATTTCTCACAATGAATTCCTACCGCCGAGCAAGCAAACAATATATCACATAAATCCGAAAGCACGTATTTCATGGTACAGCTAAGTGCAGCTTAAGCTTTACACTTTGACCTTCGTACCGTTCTTCTGCCGTTCGTAATAAGGGTTACAATCGCAATTCAACTGTTAAGCACGATCTGCTCTTAGCTGTACATGCCGGGATTCGAAAAATTATATGTAACAGTCAGTATCCGCGCCAAATCTTTAATCTAAGCTAGCGGACTTTACAAAAGGATCCTGGCAACGAAAATCACTACCATACATAGTCTATTACATAGGTGTACCTAAATAACTTAGGAACATAACTTAGGTAACTGGCGTCAAGGCAACATAGAACGTAACCATTGAAGCGAAGCGCACGTATGCGTGCTCTCTCGTGCGTGCCAAACTATTTTTAATGTTTTCAATTGTACGAGTATAAACAAAGCAACAAAACGTGTGTCGACATCTTTACCGGACAATAAAATACAAATAGCAGACTTGCAATGTTTTATTGAAGAAAACAATCTCCTGCTACATCACAGAGGGAACAAATGAACAAACTACTTAATAACCGATAACTTTAGACATAAACCAACGTGCTATAAAATTTATTATGTGGGATTTTTTTAATGTGATTTTTCTGTAGGCTATTTCTACTAAAATCTGCACGTTTACACTTCTCATTTGATTAGTGCAGTGCCAAAATTGCACTACTTCTGCATTACAACTGCAACCAAATTTCAGTCTAGTAAATTGGATTTTTACTTAACGTTGACTCCCCATTTGCCCTTGGTTGCCAGCGTGGAGTCAAATAACGTAGCCAATGTGTTAATCCAGATCATAATCTATCTACGTGCCAAATTTCATTCAAATCCGTTCAGCCGTTTAAGCGTGAAAGAGCAACTAACATCCATCCATACATACAAACTTTGGCATTTATAATATTAGTAGAATTGTATTCGATTCTATAACAAATTACCTGAAACAGTTCTGTCCTTGCCTGAGAATATGTTCAAAAGGTACATCAAAAATACTCTGTGCAAGAAGGGTTATTATAGAATCGATTAATATCTAACTGATAGAGATGTTTGGAAATGATTCAGCACATGTATTAATATATCTTTAATTGTACCACTTGATTTCACTATATGTACACTCACATATACCTATTGTAATATATTTTAACGATGGAAAAAAAAGACCCATATTGGCAAGTTTCTTTTGGCATTTCTTCTTCGCCAATGGCCATTTCCGAAATGCTGGTAGATTAAAAAAGAGAGATTAAAAGTAAAAAAAAAAACTGGAAAATTATTAAAATACAATATGATTTAATTTAAAGAATGTACGACGTGTCTTAGTAAGGGTCTAATAGCAAATAAATTATTTTTATCTTATTTTATTTTATCTTATTTTAAAAATAACCCTCATTATATACAATTGCATACATAGATATTAAAGCTTCCTTTAAACACTTAATCTATCGAGGTCGTCGTTAATGAAGACGTAAATGTTTTTACAAAACCGCCAACACATGAGTAACGCCCCTGGTGTTGCAAAACAGGCAGGTGGTATGTTTTCTTGTCATCTGAGTACCTACTAAACATTATACTATTTTCTAATGCTTGAAAGATTCGCCTACAGTGTGTCCACGATAGTCAAGATAGAAAATTGGTGAAACTTTAAAAGTTATCGTTAAAAAATAATTATATTATTGACAAGCTTGGTGGCGTAAACGCTACGCTATTGGGTTCGATTCCATTTCTGTGCATGAACATTTCTGTTTGTCTTGGTCTAGACGTTTTTAAAAGAGGTCAGGCGCATCAACGCAGCCCGTCTGTAGAAGTAACTCCACTTCACAGAAAACCGCAGCCATATAATAACACTCCTAGATGGTTGTGTGTTCCTGCTAGCAAGTGAGGTCATCAGGTGGGCCGTATACTTTTATTCCTCCCGACGTTGTATAAAAAAATCTTATTATTGGAACACACTATATACTTATTTAACCCTACATTTTTAAGACTTGAACGATGTACTAAATACCCAAAAACACAAAATGTTTCAACAAATATCCAATACAGTTAACTGATATATTAGGTTTTTGCTTTTTAAACGCCCAAATTGCTATTCCGTACACGGAAAGGGTTGGCTTGGTTGTACAAGAAATTAAGTTTATAATATACATTATATGCTTTATATGTTCTGTTCAAAGTATTTTTGAATGAAATCTATTTGAAGTGTGGAACAGTTTGCAGATTATGTAAACAAACATACAGACAGACATGTGGTGTGTTACTCAATGAAAACATGTGTTCTCGTTATGTATCATTGTTCTAGACGTACGCTTGTATGTTCATTGTATACAGGGTGTTATGGCACTAAATTTTATTGCTGTCACTCGTTAACTGATTTATGTTTATTTGTCATATCTTTGTTGTAGATAAAATAACACTGATATACATAAAAATTGAAAAAATATTATTTTACAACTCAGTGATGCAGTGGTTAGTAGCGCTACTTTAACACAAACGCTCGTGGATTCGATTCACACATAGGACAAACATTTGGGACAAACATCACATGCAGGTGAACTGTTTGTTTTGGTCTGGATGTTTGAAAAGAGATAGGGTGTATCAATGCAGCCCGTCTGGTGAAGCACCTTCACCTCACAGAAAACCGCAGCCAAAACCGCAGCATAGAGGGGTTTTCTGTTCCTACGAGTGAGTGAGGTCACCAGTAAACTCCTAAGGAGTAGCTGTGTTAGCAACAAAGGTAGCATCGCGATGATACTTAATGTGTTGCAAGTGTTCACAGGCTATATTAAATGAGCCGTATGCTTATATACCTTCCGATGTTGTATAAAAAAATGTACTAAGGAATCTCTTCTAGTCAACATTTTAGTGCCTAATTGGAATACAGAGAAAAAAAATTGGTGGTTGAGGCGATACTTCTATACCCTCCAGGGAGTCGTAACCATATGCTATGCTATGGTAATCACGTACAAACATACGACCCACCTGATGAAAAGCGGGTACCGTAGCGCGAGAACGCTCGCAACACATTAATTATCACCGCGGTGCTATCTTTGTTGCTAACACAGCTACTACTCAGGAGTTTAATGGTGACCTCACTTACTCGTAGAAACACAACAGCCCTCAAGGAAGTTGTTAATTGGCTGTGGTTTTCTATGAGGAGGTATAATATGATATCGTTACCGTTAGCCTATGAACACTTGCAATACATTAAGTATCACCCGCGGGATGCCACCTCTGCTGCTAATACAGCAACTCCTTAGGAGCTTACTGGTGACCTCACTCACACGCAGGAACACAACAACCCTCCGGGGAGTTGTTTCGGCTGTGGTTTTCTATAAGGAGGAATTAATTACCGAGACGACCTGATTTGATGCGCCCTAACACTCTTAGAAATCTATGCCTCTAAGCCTCCAGACGTTGTATAAAAAAAGAGAATCATCAATTTATCAAAACAATGGTTAAAAGCACTTAGCATCTATTTTTAGTGTACCTAAGCACTAATGTAACTAGCCTTGCGTAAGTATTAATTGCAGAGTACAAACACGTAGTTTGCATTGTCAATGATTGTTTATATGCATTTACTGCCAAGTTAGTTCGTAAAGGTCTACACACACAACTAACTAAGAGAGAAAACCTGAAAGAGAGCTGTCGTAGAATAGGAATAATAAGTCTTTAAAAAAGTAAAGTGTATCCTGAAGGTTTAATTTTGTCCAAACGCCGAAAATATCCTATCATTTCAGTCTGTGTTTGTCCACTGCTGAAACGCCTCCCTCTAGAGTTCTACTCGCCTCTATGCAAATGTCTTTAGGTCGGCGCTTTATGTAGTGTGCGGTCGTCCCACGCTGCGTGTACCAAGTAGGGGACGCCATTTGAGAACCTGTTTTCTCCAGCGGTTGTCGATTCTACGAGCTACGTGGCCCATTGGGACTTCAATTTCCTCATCCTTGGGCTACGTCAGATACCAGACTTCTACTGATATTTTATATTATACGACCCACCACGATGTACGGTACCGTAGCCTATTAGCGCTTGCGATATATTAAATATCACTCGCGCCATACCTCCTCTGCTGCTTACACACCAACTCCTTGCGAGCTTACTAGTGACCTCACTCACACGCAGAAACACAACAACCCTCTAGGGAGTTGTTATTTGGCTGCGGTTTTCTGTGAGGTTCCCCAGACGGGGTGCTTTGATGCGCCCTACCACTGTAAATTTTGATTCTCCTTATTTCTGATTCAATCTAGCAGAGACTCGGAGCATAGCACACTGAGAGAGCTTGAGCGAGATTCTTGATACATAACTTCACTGCGGGCCCAATTAAAAATACCCGTACAGAAAATAATATAAATAATAATAAATAAATATTGTCGGACAAATTACACGCTCCACCTAGCCCCAAAGTAAGCGAAGCTTTTGTTATGGGTACTAGACAACTGATAAACATACGTAAATACATTTTTTTTTTGTAAATACATACTTATTATACATAGAAAATACCCAGACCAATACAAACAGACATGTTCATGCACACAAATGTTTGTACTGTGTGGGAATCGAACCCACGAGCGTTGGTGTCAAAGTAGCGTAACAGCGCGTTTCACCACTGCGACACCGAGCGCGTAATACTTAACTTAAAAAAACAACACTCTGTATCGTCTACGTTTAAAGCTGGAGCCAACATCAACTATGTCGAGCCCTAAGTAATATACGAGGCACAGCCATGCATCTTGTATTGCAAGCATTCAAGGTCTACGTTAATGACCCGACATTAGGCCTTATGTCAGGTGATTGAATCTCTCAATGTGATCCACCTTAACCTTCCGTCATCATACTAGCTTCAAGAATACTTGCATTGTTACCAAAACTATTCACCACATCAACCCTTACCGCACTACTGCAGGGATACGGGTCTCCCTTCAACCGAAGGAAATTTCTTCGTCATACCTGAACTGCGGATAATCTATCAACAAATCGAACTTTTAAGTTGTGGAATGAACTTCCCGCCGTGACTTTCTTCAGGCATGAATGAGGTGCTTCAAAAATTGCATGAAGAGGCTTTACAAGGCTGGGAAGGCAGGAGTGATGCGCCTGGTGTTGCAAGGTTACCGTGACTGCTTACCATCAGGCGGGCCGGATGTTTGTTTGTCACCTTAGTGGTATAATACAATAGAAAATGGTATTACTTTTTTACCAATATCTTTATAATTGAATATCTCTTTCAGAAAAAACACATTCAAAGTTGTTTCCGAATCTAATAATAATTTCCCATATAATATTATATTATATGACATCGGATATTAGTTTCCTAGAAGAATACTCCTCATATGGGAAGCATTCAATGCATCCACGTAACCATATTCTATCAGACGAATCGTTCTCTTTACTGCCAGTCGACGAAGTCAGACGTCAAAGAACCTCTGCCAATGCATTTCGTAGCATTGTTATGCACAAGTTTACGGTTTACCGTCGTGCATACCAGCCATTGTGGTGTGCGGTCGTTGCACCACTTACATCATATTATTAATAGCTTGGTTTTAAATTATCAAGGCTTCTTATATCGCAACTCTTGCTATTGCACTGTTTTCCTTCTTCGTAGCGTTCTCCCGATTTCTTTTAATGGCGGGGTCCAATACCTAAACGTAACGTTTTGACGAAGATACTGATTTTGACATGAAGCGACTGCCGTCCAAGCTCCCCAAACCAGATCTTTCTTAAGTTAGGATACACGTCTTTTGAAATATAATTTCTCGAACGCGCGATTTCCACACGACATTTTTTTCATCGCCGCGCTGAGGGGAAATAGGGGATTTTAAATATGCCATTTTAGGCAAATCGTGACAATTATAATCGCTCTTATACGTAGATAATATCCAGAATTTTATGTATATTGTAAATAAAAAACAAAGTACATACATTTTCCTTGCCGATAGGTCACCTAAAGTTCAACTCATCTGTGTGGGTCTAAAGCCACGTCTCTACATGTACAGTCGTTATTAATCCTTCTTTATTACTCCATTTTGTGTAAACATCTTGGCTAGTTGAGGAATGAAGTGGCAAATTGCATTTAGTTCAGACGCTTGAATGTAAAGTCCTCGAATTAGTTTAACGATGTGGTGATAATGCGAGAGGCAATTTTCAATGAGATTTCAGCGAACGCAAGATAATTTACATATTTATTAGCAAGCACAAAAGCAAAGAAAAATACCTGTCCGAGTATGGGCAAAAGTACTCTCAATAATATGTTTGTGCCATCACTTAATCTTTACTACTTAGTAAACCAACTGGAGATCGACAAAATAATCTCGAACTACTGTGAGCCTATTTCAGGTGTCTCTCAAGGCAGTATATGATCACCAGAAACTATCTCAATATTTACCCACAACATTACCATCTCTATCAACAACGTCGAGCGGCAAAAAAGCGTATGGTCCATCTATCGCTCATGCAACGCCACTCCAGCTGCTAACACTGAATGATAAAGCGATTCCTGGTATTATTTTTACCAGTATCATGTTATCCTCTATAGTGAAAAATCCGAGGATTACAATGAAATAAACTTTAATTAAAAATGACAAAAAACGTTGTTTAAAGCTTCATTCATTAAAACGTCTGCAATTTTTTCTCTCCGTCTCCACTAAGATCTTACGTGCTTCTTCCATTCTGCTCCTCGACTCAATTATGGGGATGCAGCTTATCTATATATCACGGAATAAGCTGCTCGACAAACCGGAGGGACTTCAACGAATATAAACCACATCTCACTGACAAACTTCATTAGAAGTAGACGAAAAACGTGTTAAAAATAGAAGACTTAGTTCAGATAATTGTTTGTCACAAATAAACAATGTGACGTTCTGAGAAACAATGGGGTTCTGCTGATGAATACATAGTTTACCAATGGAATGGAAAATAATCACTAATATCGGTGAACTGTAATCTGCAGGATGTCATCACATTCAACTAATTTATGGTTTGTAGAGACAAACGCGCGCCCGCGCGGTGTACAATTGTTCTAGGAATATGACGGTCTAATAATATAAAGGTTGATCTACATTAGGTAGTAGAACTAAATTATAAAATAAAGCTCAATCTGATTTTGATACAAAAACCATTTTTTTAAATTCAAATATCTATATAAATATATCTTCTATCTTCACAATAAGTCCTTTGCGGGGGATGCAAAGAGAAGTAAATGCTGTATCGGTCCTTACACATTCTTACCACGCTTCTTCTTACACATTCATAGCTCTTTTCACAAAACGCGACGACGTTTTATTATTATTCTTTCCTGCTGCATTCTTTCTACATATCAGGACCAAAGGAACGTACCTGTTCTGATGTTAGTTAATAGGTTCCGGTGTCATTTTGCGGAAGTCAAATTTAAAGACAATTTGATCTAAACTACTTTGTGTGTGAATACTTTAAGAGGTAGAGCGCATCAAAGTAGCCCGTCTGGGGAAGTACCTCCACCTCACAAAAAACCGCAGCCAAACAACAACTCCCTAGAGGTTTTTTATACAACGTCGGGAGGCATACAAACATACGGCTCACCTCATGTAAAGCGGTTACCGTAGCCTATTAACGTTTGTAATATATTAAGTATCACTCGCGCGATGCCTCCTGTGCTGCTTACACAACAACTCCTTAGGAGCTTACTGGTGAAGTGGTGACCTCACTCACACGCAGGAACACAACAACCCTCCAGTTATTTGGCTGCGGTTTTCTATGAGGTGGAGGCACTTCCCCAGACGGGTTGCTTTGATGCGCCCTACCTCTCTTATATAATATAAGCTACCGCCTATAGGCTACCGTAACCGCTTTACAGCAAATCGATCCCGAAATTTTGTTTACGTATAAAATACGCACACATCGACACCCTCTCAAAAATAGTGTAGAACGACTCAGGTAACCCTGAAATGTTAACATATGGATATAATTTGAAATTAGTCTTTTGTGAGAATTACCATAACTTCATCAATTTCCCTTAAAGTCAGGAGGTGTACGCAAAGATGGCCTCGGCCGTGGCCACTATGATAGTAGTTTCCTGGTAAGTTCTGTTTTTCATAGTTAACTTGTATGTATGTATATCTTCACGCCAGTTCCCTTGTGGGGTAGGGCAATCCTTACACACCTCATTCGTTTTCATTTCATAGCTCTTTTCATTCAAGCTCGCCGGTTCCTAGGGCTCCTGACATCACGTTAGTAGTGAATATTACTATTTTACCCACAACACCATCTTTTTTATATACAAAATGCTGCGAAGATTTTAACAGTTGTAATATTTATGTTCTTTAATCTATGTGAATGTAATAAAATTTTGTAGATATGTTAGTTGATGCCATTTTAAGAATGTCACATTATTCGAAAAATGTTGTTGCTAAAGTTTCAAAAAAGGAAAATTGTTTGTATTTTAGTGATGGTGCGTGAGAGACTGAAAAGAAAATACCGTCAATGCAGGAATGAAGCCAAAGCTAAAAGAGAAGCACGAGACGTTCGCATGAGAAAAATAAGTTTCGACGGAAACCTTCACAATAAATATCGATATACGTCAGAAATATCGTTAGTATGATAGAGAATGAATGAGTGAATGTATTGCAACGTGACTTTTTTACAATACCCATGCCTTTTTAAGAATCATTGTGTACCGACATTTGCGCCACACCCCGATTAAAAACTCATAGTAAATTTAAAATTGTTTAGCTAATAGATTCAGGCGTTATTTTTTTAAAGTCAAATTTACATGCGATTTGATCTAATCTGCTTTGTGTGCTTCCGCCACCAAAACAACGTTAAAATTAAAAAAAAAAGAACATTAAAATTGTTGGTCACAAAGACAACAAGATATAATTTTGTCATATGGACTGCAGTTAAAGGCTGATGGTTTCTTAACATACATAAACATTAGGAAAACAAATAACGCATATTTATGTACACACGGCGATACTTCAAGCTAGACTGTTAGTACTTTGTACCGTTCTTATGACGCACGCAATAAGAGTAAAAATGGTGTTGGCAGTGTGTAACATTGTCGCCGTGTGTACCTACTCTGATGTTAATTTACTTATGAATGACGTATGTGCTAATTGCTCTGTACATTTTGATATTGTTATTATTATCTATCTATGTATGTATAACTTCACTTCATAGGCAGAGAGAACACAGCGCCAGTGACTCGGTCCTTACACACTTCACTCGTTTTTAGGGTTCCGTACCCAAAGGGTAAAACGGAACCCTATTACTGAGGCTCCGCTGTCCGTCCGTCCGTCCGTCTGTCACCAGGCTGTATCTCTTGAACCGTGATAGTTAGACAGTTGAAATTTTCACACATGATGTATTTCGTTGCCGCTATAACAACAAATACTAAAAAATAGAATAAAATAAATATTTAAGGAGGCTCCCATACAACAAACGTGATTTTTTTTGACGTTTTTAGGGTTCCGTACCCAAAGGGTAAAACGGAACCCTATTCCTGAAGCTCCGCTGTCCGTCCGTCCGTCCGTCCGTCTGTCACCAGGCTGTATCTCATGAACCGTGATAGTTAGACAGTTGAAATTTTCACAGATGATGTATTTCTGTTGCCGCTATAACAACAAATACTAAAAAATAGAATAAAATAGATATTTAAGGGGGCTCCCATACAACAAACGTGATTTTTTTGAAATTTTTATAGATAATGGTACGGAACCCTTCGTGTGCGAGTCCGACTCGCACTTGGCCGATTTTTTATAGATAGTGGTACGGAACCCTTCGTGCGCGAGTCCGACTCGCACTTGGCCGATTTTTTTTAACATTCGTAGCATGCATGTTCGACTTCTAAGGCTCCTGACATCACCTTCTGATAAAACACGACCAATTTGATCTGCTCATGGTAAGTAAGTCTTAGCCTTCCTAGGCTCCTACATCATTCTACTTTCGCGTAGTACATATGTTTCGTGATTCTTTCTTCCTGTATTCTTTCTACATGTTCAAACCAACGGAGCATGCCTATTCTTATGTTAACACCGACAATCTCTTTCAGACCAACTCTAATTCTTATATCGTACTTGCGAACGCAGACTACAAACGTTACCTAAAGCTACTCGTACAAACGAAATGAAACTGAATTTATAGAAGACCAAAAAACAAACAAGTGTTGCTGTACAGCCAAGTATAGTATACGTCATTTCGACGAGCCCGGTGGCTCAGTCGTGAATGAGGCGACTTGACACCAACGCTCGTGGCTTCGATTTCCAAACACGACAAACATTTGTGTGCATGAATGTCTGTTTGTCTTGATCTGGATGTTTAAAGAGAGGTAGGGCGCATCAAAGCAGCCCGTCTGGGGAAGTACCTCCACCTCACAGGAAACCGCGGCCAAACAACAACTCCCTAGAGGGTTGTTGTATTCCTGCGTGTGAGCGAGGTAAACTCCTAAGGAGTTGCTGTGTAAGCAACTGGAGAGGCATTGCGCGAGTGATAGTATATTACCTTAGTAACCGCTTTACATCAGGTGGGCCGTATGCTTGCATGCCTTCCGACGTAGTCTAAAAAAAGTCAATCTTTACCATTCTGTACCATTCTTATGACGTACATAATAAGAGTCACAACCGCATCTCGACATCTCATATTAAACGTGATCTGCTCTTAACTGTATCTACCAACTGTGCAATCGCCTTTATTATGTCCAATTATACTCTACATACTCAATCCCCAAAATAACCAATGGATATAGTTCCTACATCTGGGCAATTTGGGAATTTCCCGAAACATCTGGTTTAATGCGACTGTGTGACGCGACGATCGGATCACACGGAGCTAAATTTAGAATTAGCTTTCTAAAATACAATATTGAAATAGAAATATACATCCACACACATCTTTCGACCACTTAATTCCTGTTTTCTGACTATGTACATATTTGTAATTATCGGCTCGGCGGTGTAGGAAACGTCAAGATATAAGACTTCCGCCAAATCCTCAGGCTTAGGTAGCGGTCCCCACCAATCCCAATGGATTACGAAATGGGGTAATGCTACTAAGAAGAAAGAGACTGTCGTGAAGTTAACCTAAGAGAGTTAGAGCCCATCAACAAATCTCAGTGTAATCACAATTGTAATTTTATAAAGAAAACAAATAAATAAAAAAATTACCATAGACTACGGTGACTGCTTACTATCAGACAGGCTTGTACGCCGCATTAGTGGTTAAAAAATCGAAGCTATCCAGGGAGCCACTATGAATCACACTAAAACGGTTTAGTCGTTTAAGAGTTCAATGACATACACACGTACAAAGGAATTATATATATAAAGTTAATCAAAAATATATTTCTCTGATAATGTGAGTGGTTTATTTTATTAATTTTCGGGGCCGACAAATTGATATTTGACATTGACATTAGTATGGCGTGCCTTGTTGTTCATACACCGTCTCCACTCAAGGTTACGTCTGGGAGAATACTATACTCCACAATCTCATTATTTTATCTATCTATCTATAACTTCACGCCAAATCCCTTGCGGGGTAGGCAGAGAGAACCGAGCGCCACGCGACTCGATCCTTACATACCTCACTCGATTCTTTAACATTCATTGCTCTTTTCATGCACGCTCGCCGGTTTCTAGGGCTCCTGACATCACCTTCTGATAGAACACGACCAATTTGATCATGGTAGAAAGTCTTGGCCGTCCTCGGCACTTACATCCTTCCACTTTTGCATTGTATATCTGCTTCGTCATTCTTATTATTTTATCTGCTACTACAAATAATCACCTGTGCTACTTCCGACTGTACATTACTAGCTGTGCCCCGCGGCAATGTCCGCGTGTTTGTCCGGTATCCCGTAGTAACTGCTTTTTCTACTTTCTTTCTTTTCTCAGCTTCTAAGCATCGTATCATGATGTGGAATAGCCTATAACCTTCGTTAAGAATTGGTCTATCAAATGCAAAAATACTTTTTCAAATCCGACCGGTAGTTTCAGAGATTAGCGCGTTCAAACAAACTTTTCCGCTTCAAATATTAGTTTAGATTATCAAATAATAAGGTTGATTATATGAGAATAATTACAGTATAATCCTACCAATACTTCAAAAGCAGTGATAGTAGAGGATGAATAACCGCCCTATTGATCACCTGGTCCTCAGTTCGAATCCTGGCATGGGCATGTACCACTAAAGTCTAGTTTTAGGACTTCACAGTCACAGCGACACCTCAACCTAGATTGACTTTTGTACCGTCCTTATCGCGCACGCAATAAGAGTAAAAATACTGTTGCAAGTGTCTAAAATGAATTATCGGTGTGTGCACGTACATATTTGTAATTATCATTTGTAGCACGGCGGTGAAGGAAAACATCGTGAGGAAACATGCACGTCCAAGAAATTATATTTCGAAACACGTGTGAATTATAGTTCCACAACCCTTAGGGAAAATCAGATCTTTCTTAGGTACTTAACTAAGAAAGATCTGGTTTTCCTTCTGGGTTGTGAATGTCTGACGGCGGTCACTTCATGTAAAAATCAGTGTCTTCGCCAAATCCTTGATTAGAGATTAGGTAACGGGATGGCGCTAAGAAGAAGAAAAGTTGTATAAATCGTAGAAGTCTGGTAGTATAATTATTATTGTGACGAGCTCGGTGGCTCAGTCGTGAATGTCAACTTTGACACCAACGCTCGTGGGTTCGATTCCCCGCACAAGGCAAACATTTGTGTGCATGAACATGTCTGTTTGTCTTGATCCGCATGTTTTAAGAGAGGTAGGGAGCATCAAAGCAGCCCGTCTGGGGAAGTACCTCCACCTGCCGGAAAACCGCAGCCAAACAAAAACTCCCTAGAGGGTTGTTGTCACCAGTAAGCTCCTAAGGAGTTGCTGTGTAAGCAGCAGAGGAGGCATCGCGCGAGTGATACTTAATATATTACAAGCATTAATAGGCTACAGTAACTGCTTTAAATCAGGTAGGCCGTATGCTTGTATGCCTCCGACATTGTATAAAAAAAAATTGGTGAAGACGCAACAGTGGCCCAATATTTGTCATTATCCTTTGTGTGTTTCTTGGAAAGGTTCTAGCATCTGATGGGTGACCATACAAATTTTATAAGGTTTCGATTAAGTACATTGAAGTTGGTATTCGCGATTTTCAAACTTACGTTATTATTTATTTGATATTTATTCTTCATTTAAAAGATTTCCTATGAAAGGGTAATATCAAATGTGTGAATACGGGCCGGCAGCATAATATTCTTTATACTACCTCGGGAGGCATAGAAGTATAAGAGCCACTTGATTTAATGTGGTTACCGTAACCTATGACAGCTTGCAATACAAGAAGTATAACTCAGGCGTTGCCATCCATGCTGCAACGGCAGCAACACTTACTGGTATCCACACCCACACCCCAGGAACTTAAATTAGCTTAACGACTGTCATCTATCCAAAACACGGCGAAACTCGAGACGACTAAACCCATCCACAGAGAGGTTGCGGGTCTGCTTAACTTGAATCGACCTGGATGGAGGTCGCCTCCACAAAAAGGCTAATGTTCTATTCTACATGGTGTATCAAGAAATCAGTACAATAATCTAGCATCCGCGACCAACTGTGCCAAGAAACGGTTGACCTAACTGTCCTCAGTTACCTGAGAGCTGAGAACATCGCATGGGAACGACTCGCCCCCGATACCTACATGTGTATAGACATTAAGGCCTTTACACACTGTGTAATATACAACATGGACCTTATGAGATATGAACCTTTTACAACCATATGTCATTATGCAACTTTTTTTTTTATACAACGTTGGTAGCCATACAAGCATACGGCCCACCTGATGCAAATCAGTTACCGTAGCCTATTAACGCTTGTAACATATATCAATCGCGCGATGCCTCCTCTGCTGCTTACACAGCAACTCCTTAGGAGCTTAATGGTGAGCTCACTCACACGCAGGAACACAACAATCCTCTAGGGAGTTGTTATTTGGCTGCGGTTTTCTGTGAGACGGAGATACTTCCCCAGACGGGCTGCTTTGATGCGCCCTACCTCTCATAAAAACATCCAGACCAAGACGAACAGACATGTTTATGCACACAAATGTTTGTCTTGTGTGGGAATCAAACCCACGAGCGTTGGTGTTAAAGTCGCATCTTTCACGACTGAGCCACCGAGCTACTATCCAAGCTATATATTGTTGATTGGCCGAGATTAGAGTAATCTCTTGTACATAGATTTGTACTTGTATACCTCTTCGGATGGTAAACAAATATACAACCCCATTAGTTACGCAGGTATAAAACAAGTCAGTTTATCATAAAATTACAAACATGTCTGCGAATCCTCTATCGTTATCCCGTTTCCTAATTTATTAGGATTCGCGGGGTCCGCTACCTAAGCGTAAGGATTTGGCGAAGATACAGATTTTACATGGAACGCCTGCTGTCAGACCTCTAAATCACAGAGGAAAAACTAGGCCTTTCTTATGTCACGTCGTTCGATATATATTTTTTTGTACGTGCGGGTTTCCTCACGATGTTTTCTTTCACCACGCAAGCGTTAATTACACATATAGGTAGTACATAAATTAAAAAATCCGAATTTAGAGGTACATGGCAGGATTCAAACCTGGGACCAGTTGGTCAATATACCAGTTCTTTATTCTATCACTACTCATTAAAAAACACGCGCGCCATTATTTCTAATAAAACCACGTTTAAACTTACAACTATTGAAGATCAGTGAATAAAATATTATAATATATATATTAACCGAATATTCATTAACCCTGTACACATATTAGTTTAAATGTGTCTATATTAACTATTTTAAGTTAATTGATTTTATTTTTATTAATTAAAAAGTAGGTTTTAACATATAAGTTGTATATATTTTTGATCATTCTTACAAAATGCTTTTCAGGAACACCGTTCCTATATGAAATCTATATGTTTATCTGCGTATGCGTTTGCCTGTGCGGTTGTCTGTGTGTGCGTTTTTTTTTTCGAGTATTCGAATTTTGACTTCAGATTCGGATTCAGCATAAAAAAGTAGAATAGGAATGTTCAGGAACACCGTTCCTATATCTTAAGGAACATGGTCAAAATGGCCGACAAATTAAAAAAAAAAATATTTTTGAATTGTTATATAATTGACGAGCCAGGTGTTCCTCTGGCAATGCAAGCTTGCGCATTCTCAACTGGTTTTTTATAATTTTGATGATCGATAGTCTTTACTTCAATTTGTACAATATTTGAGTGTATAATCCACTATAGAGTTTTCATTGTGACATCACATAGCCTATGGTTCCCGGAATACCGTAAGGATCCTAACGACAACAGATATGCGCTTTTAAAATCTTTCTCATTATAATATTCCATGGAGTGAAGTGGACAGAGGCCTTAAAATGTACCAGCAATTACAAATTCAAAATACAGCTAGTCTGCGTGTACCGCGACGAACGAATATGACACGCTGTACACTGCATTATTGGCTAGAGTTAGCGATATAAAAGTCAGAGCGAAGCTAAACAGAGACTTCCCCGCTGCCCCTGGGGCGATCGCCTCCGATGAAGCCTTCCCGGCTAAAGGCAGTCCCTAGGTTTTTTTTTATACAAGACGGAAAGCAAACATGCATACGGTCCGTCTGATGTAAAGCGGTTAGCCTATGAACGCTGGCAACAAAAATAATATCGCCAGCACGCTGTCAACACAGTAATTCCTCATGTTCTGGTGACCTCACTCACTCGCAGGAACGCAAAAACCCTCTAGGGAGTTGTTATTTGGCTGCCGTCTTCTGTGAGTATTTCCCAAATCGGACTAACGTACCCTACTTCTCTTTCGCCAGAGCCTCGTCTGTTGATAAGCAAAGTGCCCCACGTGCAGGCGAAGTTGGCTTTGGCTCTAAAGGTGACATTGAGCCATTTACACCCCTAGGTGACGTTTAGTCAGTATGAGTATGTCATAAGTAGTTCGGCCGACCGAAAGGGTATTCATGAGGGCCTCCCTCCCTCGATTAGTCCGGAGGGTAACCTCAGAAGAGTAACTACCGCACGATTTTAGTAGGTTAGTCCTACTTTCGTGGGCGGTTACGACGGGCGTAAAATCGAAAAAAAAAACCGATATTAGTGAATACAGTACGTCTGCTACGCCAGTGATTCCCAAAATGTGTGCCACGGCACACTTATGTAGCGTGTTCATTAACTGGTGTGCTTTAGAAAAATGGCCAGCTTGTCAATGTTAAGAAGATCTACACACAGATGTTACGCGACCTTATCAATTTTTGTTGCAAAATTCGATTGTGTAATGCTCAGTTAAATAACCCAAATTCCTTATTAAACATATTCTTCTCAGCGTTATCGCGTTTCCTAAACTATTAGGATTGGCGGGGTCCGCTATCTAAGCCTTTCGTCCGGATTTAGCAAAGATATTGATTTTTACATGGAGCGACTGCCGTCAGACCTCCACAACCTCGAGGGAAAATCAGATCATTCTTTGGTAAAATTACACGTCTTTCGAAATATGCTGAGCATGAGCTGAGATGATCAAACTAGGTGGCACTTACGTCCGGGACGCCTTCTGGTACTTAAGTAATCTATGCTGGAGAACTGGAAGTGTCTCAATGGACTGGAGACGCGCAGTCATCGTGCATAAAGGCAAGGGGTCACGCATGGACTGCACCAGCTATAGGGACATCTATGTGATCAGCTTAGCAGCAAAAGTATATGGAAAGATAATTGAAAGGAGAATGAGGGTGAAATTTGATGACATGTTGTGGGAGGCACAGGGAGGATTTCGAAATGGAAGAGGATGTACAGATCAAGATTTCTCGCTCCGCAATATCGTGGAGGAGCATCTGGCCGTACACCAAAACATTTTCTGCGGTTATATGGATCTTGTGAAAGCATTTGATAGGGTTGTGCGAAAGGAACTGTGGGGCATATTGTCGAGATATGGGATTGACGGTGCACTGCTCCGTGCTGTGCAGTCCACTTACAAGAATTGCTCAGCATGTGTGCGGATAGATGGCAACATGCCACTCTGGTTTGATGTCGAAATTGGTGTCAAACAGGGTTGCATGTTGTCTGCTAGGCTGTTTATTCTGTATCTCGATAGTTGTGTACAGAGAATAAGATCAATAAATGTAGGATTACGCATGGATGACCTAGTGTTGAACTGTCTGCTTTATGCAGACGATGCCAGACTATTCCCAGCACTCACTCGTCTTTTCACATCAGACCTTCCACCCCTGTTGAAAGCACATTCAAGCAGTGCAATCTCATTCACTTGATCTAACACTATATCATCAATCGCATTAATTAAAGTATAAAAATGACTAAGCGATTAATCATGGCAATGCTGGAAGAAAGCTCTAGAGGCTGGAATATACCGGTATTTTAGTAGTGGAACGAGTATTTTAACACCAACGCTCGTAGGTTCGATTCCTACATGAGACAAACATTTATGTGCATGAACATGTCATTTTGTCTTGTTGTGGGTGTTTTTAAAGAGTGGGTGCATCAAAGCAACCGATTAGGGAAGTAGTTCTCCCACCTCAAGAGTTATTGCGTTAGCAGTAACGGTGCAACTTTTTTTCTTTTTTTCTTTTTCGCCCAAGAAAATTGTAGACCCACAAAAGAAGGACCAACCCACACACGCGGGTGTGCATTAGTCATTCTTCCGTGAGGGGCACCCTCCGGAAAACGGGAGGGAGGAGGTGAGCGATTCCTCTTATATAGGAAGGAAACAGTAATCACCTCACATTAGGTGGGACGCATGCTCCTTTGCTCCTTGATTGTGAATGAAAAGAAAAAATAACATACATACCTAGGTATATATATAATTTTAAGTATGTAGTTGCGACTTATAACTCGTAACTATAAATTAGTAAATAAACACTAACATATATACATATTAATATATTGTTGTGTTGCGTAAACGTTCCGCAGTAATTACATAACACTAAAGTAACTCATCGAGTGACTTATATTAATGTAGCATGAAGTTAATGTGATTAACATACTTATATATACCGGCAGTGTGTGGGTATATCTACTGCTGGTTGTAATGTTTATAAAATAAGTTCTATTGTAAATGTAGTGTCCAATCTCCAAGTCACAAATAAAGAACATTTTAAAATCTTTATACTACACATCAATAGCGCGGACCACAGGTAAAGAACATTTTTTTTTTATTTATTATGCGTAATCAGAATAGACTCATCTATAAATATCTCTTTGGTAGGCGATGATCTATAAATATTATTGAAAGTTTTATATATAGCAGCCGAAATGGAGCCGGCCACAAATAAAGAACATTTAAAAAAAAATATTTGTAATCAGAGCAACAGGCTAACAAAGAACATTTTTTAAATGTTTACACAGAAAATTTTACGTTATTGATACAAATTTAAAATAGTCACGAATAAAGGACGTTTTTGAAATTTCAAAAGTGGACTACTTTTAACATGCAATATACCTACCATCAAAACATTCGCATTCTGTGAGCAACCATTCTCACTAAGATTTTTATTAAGAGAGTACCTCCACGTCACAGAAAACCGCAGCCAAATAACAACTCCCTAGACTAGAGGGTTGTGTGTTCCTGTGTGTGAGTGAGGTCACCAGTAAGCTCCTGAGGAATTTCCGTGTTAGCACCAGAGGAGGCATCGCGCGAGTGATACTTAATGTAGCGTAGCCTATCAACGCTTGTAATATATGCGATGCCCACATGATGTAAAGCAGTTGCCGTAGCCGCTACGGTAACCGCTTTACATCAGGTGGGCCGTGTGTTTGTATGCCTTCCGACGTTGTATAAAAAAAAAACATTCACTAACGTCATTAACAATAAATTGCTTTACGAAAATAATTTTACAAAACGCCATTAAACATTGACCTCAATATTAAAAAGTCAATTGCGTAAAAAACCGGAGGGACGTCGTAAAATTAAGAGGTCAACATATTTGATTCCATAATTGACACTGATACATCCTACATCTAGTGCAAATGGTATCAACGAAGAGACCTTCGAATCAATGGAATATTTTTTTATAGACATACAAAGTGAAAGTTGAAGGATTTCCATCACATCAACCCTTACTCATCCCAGTGCAGGGATACGGGTCTCCCTTCAACCGAAGGGGTTTAGAGCATACTCCACCACGCTGCTCAAATGCGGATTGGCGAAGGCCAGTGTTTTCAAAACGCCCACTGACCACTAAGGGCCAATGACTTAGCTTAACAACTGTCATCTATCGATAACAGCCGGGACCGACGGCTTAACGTGCCCTCCGAAGCACGATGAAACTCGAGATAGATAACCCCATCACCCATCCATAGACAGGCTGCGGTCGACGTTGCTTAACCTGCGTGTTTGGTTAGAATGAAACGTGCAACGACGCCATCGAGCTCTCTCGAGGCCGGGACTCACCACGACTAAATTGATCGAGTTGTATCAGAAAGCTATGTCAAGAGTCCTGGACAACGACGAGGGTAAAAGAACCTTGAATGTTAAAGAAGCGAGCAAGGTGTGCAAGGACCATTTTTGTGTCTACCCCGATAGAAATCTGGCGTAAAGTTATATGTAGATAGTTAATAGGTTCAGGAGTTATTTTGCCAAAGTCAAATTTCCATGCAATTTGATCTAATCTGCTTTGTGTGCTTCCGCCACCAATTAGTTCATGCGAAATAGCGCCGGCCGGCACCCACACACTACCGTTATTAGATGCCAAATGCCTTCGCTGCCCGCAACTTATAGCATGTTATTCTAACAATTACCATCTATAGCGCCTGAGAATGCCTCATGGAGAAGCTAAATACGTGTCGTAGCGATGGGGCAGTCATGGCAGCGTCGGTGACGGGTGAATGCGGTTTCTGTTCCAGGTGGCGGGCAATCGCTAGGACGACCGCAGCAGCAGAGGCAAAGACTACCGGAGCAGCCATAGCAGCGGCGGCATAATGCATCTACAAACGGAAGTCGGTGGATGCCGGCCGGCCCTAGTTCGTAGGAACTAATTGGTGGCGGAAGCACAAAGCGGGTTAGATCAAATTGCATATGTAAATAGATTGAAATATCGTATCTTTAGAATAAAAATCACCCCCAAGTATAACTAGTTCATTTGTTATATAATTGTATGCACCGTGTGCATCTCAAGCTCCATTACGATGCATGGAATTTCCTACAGTCCTGAAATTTCTCCTGTTTATAAATCTACGAGTATAATTGTAAATCGAGACATAACTTTTGCGTTGTGTATCAGTTAGTTCGTTATTTCTACATGTCCGAACCAAAGGGGCGTGCATCTTCTTATCTCTGGTCTATAAATCATCGCTGCGAACGCAGTTCAGAAGCATTAACCACAGAGTTTGAACTCTACCAGACCCAGCTTTCCCTTCCATAACGTTGGAATCAGCACTTCAGCTTCGTTGTGTCTAGCGAACTGTGGCGCTGCGGCTCAAATTTTTGCTAATGACGAGCTCGTTGGCGTAGTGGTTAGTAACGCTACTTAGACACCAATGCTCGTGGGTTCGAATCCCACACAGTCTCTATTCTCTATTTTCAAAAAAAGAAATGTATTTACGTATGTTTATCAGTTGTCTTGTACCCATAACACAAGCTTCGCTTATCTTAGAGATAGATGGCGCTGTGTGATTTGTCAAAAAAAAAGTTTTCCCAACGCTCCATTCACGAAGTGCAATCTCATTCACTTGTACCAACACTACATTATCAATCGCATTAATTAAATTATTATAAACTATAAAAATAATAATTAAGCGATTAAGCGTAATGCAATGCTGGAAGTAACCTCTAGAAGCTGGAATATACCGGTATTTCAGTAGTTGAACGAGTATTTTACCCACAACAGCAAGAAAACAAATCAGCCTGAATGGAGAAGTGCCTTCTCCACAAAGATAACCGCAAGTAAATAACAACTGTCAACGAGTGAGTGAGGCTACCAGCCATGCAATTCTCTAAGCGACTCGTAATGGCTGTGTGCGTCGCTGTGATCACAGATGTCACAGCTTTGACATCGTCTACTGCGATCACGGCTTTTTATTTGGTATTCTATAAGGCTGTAAGCGTACGCGAGGCTGTTTGCCTTGTAGAATTCCAATTCCAAACGCAGCCTTGCGGCGCTAGTGTCGCACAACCATGAAAAGCGACACTAAGGAATTGCTATTTTGTGTTCAAGGCTATAACAGCCGATGTTTCCGAGGATGTAAGGATGTTTGCTCTTACAGAATTGCATGGCTGTAAGTTTCTAACGAATCGGTGTGCACGGAAGGGAACGCGCTTCCAGTAAACCAAGCAAGCGTTCATATCAGGTGGGCCGTGTACTTGTGTGGTTTCCGACGTTGTATAAATAAAGTATGTACACAAAAACTCCTTTATTTCCATTGGCTCATGTAATGACATTTCATTTAACATGACATTTGTAGCAAAAATCTCAAGGCTAATAGATTGTTAATTACAAAACTGGTTGCTGTCGCGTGTGGTAGACGCGGCTTATGAGAAAACAACCTTTTCACGCCAGAAGCGAGGATGATAGGATTTTATGCAAGGTCGTCAGCATTGAGCAAGGGTATTGAATTTCTGGCCATCAGCATGTGATCCGTTTAATCTGATGTGATCTGGTGTGTTGATTAGTAAGTCACCCTTGTCTTGTTTAGTTTGGTTGCCCAGAAGAACTTGGTAGTTGCGAGAAGATTTATGAAAGAAAGAACTTACATATCTACATCTCTTCTTCTTCCTTCCGTTATCCCGTTTCCTAACTCATTAGGATCGACAGGATACGCTATCTAAGCCTAAGAATTTGGCATAGATACTGATAGTTGAATAACATGACTATACTATATTTTGCGCCAGGTCCCTTACGGGTAGGCAGAGAGAACCGAGGGCCACATGACTCGGTCCTTACAGAAATGTGAGCCGTAGAACAACAAAAAAGCTTTCGGAATCGTTCATCAGTCGTTCGTCACCTAGATCAACTTGATATATAAATGCAGCCCTTTCATATGAAACCCCACTCGATCTTGAAATTTCCCCCACACAATACAACCTCTTTTGAAAAAAAAATACATTCTCAATTTTTTCTATTGCAATAATGGTTGGTTATAGAATATTTAAAACTATTCCAAACTTCAAATCGATAGCATTAGACTTCTTTTTAGCGTCATCTCGTTTCCTAATCCATTATAATTGGCGGGATCATTTACCATTAGACGTATCATACCGGATTACCATACCATACCTTGAAAGTAGGTTGAGTGTTGTACTCGTACCTATATATAAGAGGCCTAAGAGCACGATACGAGAACTATGTGGAATGAAAGATGATGTAGTGACTAAAATTGGAAAGGGTATGCTGAGTTGGTTTGGACATTTGGAAAGAGTTGAGAATGAAATGTACCAAGCAAGCGAGTGAAGATGCAGGGACCGCCTTAGACGCACACATGTAGATCAAATAGTTAAAGGCCGAACAACATGCATGAAGAGGTAGATGAGTGTGGAAAAAGTGAGAGAGGTATGTTTGGATAGGTGGACTTGACGTTCTATAGAATCTATAATTTCTGCCTTCCCCAATAGGAGACAAGCGTCATGATATGTATAAAATATTTGTTATCGTAAAGTTTATATTTTTCGTGGCGTATTGTTTTTCAAAGAATAAATTTCTTATCGTATCGTCGGAAAACATATTATAAATTATATGCTGGTTTGTTTTTGAAGGAGAAAAGATGATTTAACGTTGACAGAATTTCCCCAATAAATGATACCATACGTTAACAGTAGATACAGGTTACCATAACATAATATGTAAGAGCTATTACGTCACATAGACAGTATATAACGGTGACTCGATATTATATAATTTATTTCAGGTTATCAACGGAAACTCCATCTTAGATTTATTTAAATTTATTTTTAGGTTTATGGTATATAGCTAGTCAACAACAGTTCTAACAGTCTTATTAATTACTCTCTCAAAGTTAACGCTATTTTTTCCTTTTCCACAATAAAGATGGTTACATCATCTGCAAAGATGACGCACTTATGTTTGACAATTTTTGGAAGTTCATTTACATATACTAAGAAAAGAAGCGGAATGAGAATAGTTCGCTGTGGGATAAAAAGTACTGCCTTTTACCATTTAGCATCCACCTATTCGATCGTTTTTGTACTTTTATTATATTTGATAATAACTGTCAACTGTTCCGTATTTATTAAATATGATTTTATTAATTTCAGTGCTATACTACGAGTACCTAAATTATCTGATTCAATAATATGTTATGATTAACACAGTCCAGGACACTTGTGTTCTTGAGAACACGTGCGTGTGTGTGCTGAAGTACACAAGGAATGTTTACATTAATAACCTACCATATTTATTTTAATATTTTGAATATAACCGAACCAATATATCTTTTTCTTGAAATTCCATACTGGTCAACATGAAGGAGATTGCGATTGAGAAAGAGAGATGCGATTTTAAACATTCAATTAAAAATGAATAATAAATCGATTTACTAATAAATTATATACGCAAGTTATTATGAAGAATTCAATACTATCATCAGATGTTTTCATTCCAACTTCAATGATAATGTTAGTCGATTGTAGTTGACTCATCGAATAATGAACAACCAGTTGGTAATCTATTGGTAACAGACCCGTGGGTATTGTTAGTTGGTTATGTATAATCTCGAATATCTGATGGGTTACTTTTCCACGCTCCTCGTAAACTATGTCCAAAACGTATAATTATCGTCAATTAGTTATATCTAAGATAAAAGATAAAAATTCTTTATTTGCCTTTAGACCCTCACGGGCACTTAGACACGTCTTACATTTTCAATATTATATCTTATTTTTTTTTTTTTAAGTTTTTCTCTTTTTTAATCTACCAGCATTTCAAATGACCATTGGCGAAGAAGAAATGCCGAAAGAAACTTGCCAATATAGGTCTTTTTTTTCCAAATCATCTTATACATATTACAATAAATATAATGAGTGTACATATGAAGTGATCGGTCGGACTCCGTAGCGGCAGCATCTTTGATCGTTCAACGGTTGAAATAAAATAGTAAACATTCAACAAAGTGCCTATAAGGATATTGAAACAATTGTACGCTACCTTGTGCATCGTTGCCAGTGTTATCAACATTAATATTGCTATAATTGTGCTTAAATAGTGACGCGGAAATTTTAATATCGAACAGGTATTATTTAGATACATAAACACTTCTACCTGCATAATACAATAAACGTACAACTTGGGTATTATAGTAACATCTCCATCTAGTGATAATATTTGAGACTAATTTCGACGAGAACCACTTTCAACATGGCTAAGTGTGGCAGCTGTGGCAAATTCCTCTCGCCGACAGATGGCGCTAAATGCGTAACATGCAATAGTGTTTACCATCGAGTGTGTGTATCGCTGTCATCTACGACTTCAATCCCAGTGGCGTGGAAATGTCTAGGTTGCACCAAACAAAATACAAAACAAACAAGTGACTCTTGTTTGATGGATACACCTGAGCGCTCGTTATTCGATGCTGCTCGGGGCACT
Organism: Pyralis farinalis; assembly: GCA_947507595.1. Taxonomy (NCBI): domain Eukaryota; kingdom Metazoa; phylum Arthropoda; class Insecta; order Lepidoptera; family Pyralidae; genus Pyralis; species Pyralis farinalis. The sequence goes on along the minus strand of OX382261.1, from coordinate 4,821,914 downwards.
GTCGACATGTCAGCAGAAGTTAAACTTTTTAGAGAGGAAATGCGGGCGACTCGACAGGACTTCAGGGATTTTCGTGCTGAACTGGCTGAGGTTCGTGCCTCACTACAGGACTTCTCGGGACGACTCAACTCCCTTGAGAACAGGATGGAGGCTTTGGAAAAACGGGAAGCGGAAGAGACCCGTAGTGATTCGTCTGCTGTAGTCGCCGAGATTGCTCGACTTAAGCGCGACATCAATGAAAGGGACCAAGAACTGCTATTGAACGATTTAGAGATTACTAATATTCCAGAAGTAATTGGAGAAAATCCCGTTCACCTCGTCCAACTTGTCGCAACTAAGTTGGGAGTGAGTGTCGAGGAGAGGGATATTGTATGTGCGGAGCGAGTTGGTTCGCGGCGTGTTAGTGCGCTGAGTGCGCGTGACGGGATGGACACCCGCGGCCCCCGCCCCCTCGCCGTGCGGCTCGCGCGCCGCGACCTGCAGAACGAGATACTGCGGTCGGCGCGCGTAAGGCGCAGTGCGACTGCTGCCGATATCGTAATCGGCTCACCGCCATCGCCCGCGCAACGGTTTTGGGTCAACGAGCGTCTCACGAAACAAAATCGAACTTTGTTTCGGAGAGCGCGTGAGGTCGGCCGTGAAAAGGGCTGGAGGTTTGTTTGGACGAAGCGCGGTCGTATATACGCGCGAAAAACAAGCGAAGGCGCTGTGCACTACATCACCTGCGAAGATGACATCATTAGAATATTCTGCTAGCGATATATATTTATTGTCCCTGAATATTTTGTTGCGCCAAGGCTGCAGCGGAATGTTCATCGTGTTCGTCATGTTTGGTTTCTTAATATTATTTAACAATAATTTATATATACATGTGAACCTATATTTTTTGAGTTCTTCTACGCAGGCTTTACGATTGATCAGCGGGCAAGCTAACATTTTGTTAAGCGGGCTTTCCAATCGTACCCTAGTTTGTAAACTTTATGTTCATAATAAGAGGATTCTTGTCGATAGCTTTATTGTACATATTACTTGTTCTGCAATGGATGGGGACGATCAACAGCTCGTATACGGATTAGATTGCACTGACATATTCCATTATTTCATTTATAATTATTTACTCACAACGTATTTTTACATATATTTATTGCATTATGGTCCAGTTAATAAGCGATATTTATTTTCCTTTTTAATACAATGTTATTCATTTATTGCTAGTTATTGTTACAATATATTTAAATGATTAGGAATAAATATCTAAAAATTGGTTTCCTTAATGCTGGATCACTGGGGTCTAAACATGACGAATTCTTAATTGCTATGGCGCACCATTCGGTTGACATTATGGCAATTAATGAGACATGGCTGCGGCCTGGTGAGGAGGGACGAGCACCCACCGTACCGGGATATCGCTTACGTCATGTGCCACGATCAGCCGACTTGCGAGGCGGACGCGGGGGAGGTGTCGGCTTCTATATTAAAGATAGCATTGGAGCCCGTGTTCGATCCCATCCTGTCTTTCCACCAGTCGAGCAAATGTGGTTATGCTTAAATATAAATTCGAAAAGTATTCTTATAGGAACAGCCTATCGCCCTCCTTGGGTAAACACTGATACCTTCTTAGACGCGGTTACTAGTAGCCTACATGCATTGGGGCCCTATGATTACGTCATGCTATTGGGTGACTTTAATATTAACCTTTTGCATCCGGAGGATACCAAGTGCAAAAAACTTAAAGAATTTTTATACCATAATGGGCTAAATCAAGTGGTCAACTCTCCAACGCATATTTTTAATGATACTCAAACATTAATAGATCTTATCTGCACTGATGCTCAGGTAAACAATGTTACAGTCGATTCGATTGAAGAACTGAATCATCACTCGTTTTTAACATGTGAATTTACTTTTAAAAGAGAGAGAATGCAACCTAAATATATTCAATATCGTCCAATAAAAAACATACTGCCAGAGCTTTTTGAAAAAGATCTAAACCTGATACCCTGGTCTAGTATTTGTTTGCTGCCTGACGTGAATAGTATGGTTGGTTGTCTAAATAATTATATTTTGTTTTTATTTGACCTCCATGCTCCTGTCAAGTCAATATTGGTCGGGGCTCGTTCAGCTCCTTGGATCACTGACAATGTGAAACTCATGAGTTCACTGAGAAATACTGCGCAAAAAAAATTCCGTCGAACAAAACTGGAAAGCGATAAAAAATATTATAAGGAACTAAAATCTCTTACATCAACCGCAATTCATAATGAAAAAAAAGCTTACTATTCTCAGTATATAAATAAAAATATAAAGGATCCTAAAACTCTTTGGCGAAATCTAAAAACATATACTCTCCCCCCTAAAACTGAACGTAACCTTCCAGCCTATTTTAATGACCCTGAAATAATTAACGAGACTTTTTTAACGCTCCCAGGACATAATAATGTTAGTATTTCTCAGTTGACTTTTTTTGAATTTAATAGATTTAATTCTGCTAACCATTTTCATCTTAAACCTGTAGATCAAGCTACTGTACTTAAAGCCATTAACGGATTGAAGTCGAATGCGGAAGGTTTTGATGGCATTACACTTGAAATGCTTAAACTCACACTTCCTCATTCCTTGGATAGTATCACTGCTGTCATCAATACCTCGATCGTTACTGGTAAATTTCCTGATTGGTGGCTTTTGGGAGCTGTGCGTCCCTTGCCTAAGAAACCTAACCCACAAGATATTAATGATCTGCGTCCTATTAGTATACTGCCATGCTTATCTAAAGTTCTAGAGAAAATAGTATATTGGCAAGTTGCAGAATACCTTGAGGGTAATAACATCTTGCCAGAACTTCAGTCAGGCTTCAGAGAGGGGCGAGGCACGAATACTGCGTTATCTGAAGTGGTAAGCAATTTACTGGTAGCACGTGATCGGGGTGAAGGCTCGATCCTTGCGTTATTGGACTTTTCAAGGGCATTTGAATGTATTAATGTCACGCTCATGTTGTCTAAACTCACTTATTATGGTTTCGATGCCAATACTGTTCGATGGTTCAGTAGCTATCTTGCTAACAGGTCCCAAATTGTTCAGCTGAAGGGACAACATGGTTCTTCGTCCTCTAGTGCAAGGACTGTACACAGGGGAGTTCCTCAGGGTTCAATATTGGGTCCTTTATTGTTCATTCTTTACACTGCAGACATAACTAAGAGCATTCGTCACTGCAAGTTTCACATGTATGCAGACGATCTACAGATCTATATCTCATTTAACCCTCACAATACAGAAGCTGCAGTGCAAAGAATGAACGAAGACCTTGGCGGGATCGCTGCATGGTCTGACAACAACTCATTGGTCTTGAACCCTGCAAAGTGTATGTTTATGATAATGGGCTCAAAGAAACAAATTGATAAGGTGGCATTAGCTAATCCCAATGTCCATATAATGGGTAAAGCCATTGCACGAGTGATGGAGATGAAAAATCTTGGCTTAATTATGGATCCTGAGCTTCGTTTTGAAAAACACATCAATGAGGCATTGAGAAATTGTTTCTACAGATTAAAAGTATTGTATCGAATGCGTAAATATATTAGTATTAAATTGCGTATACAATTAACAGATTCTCTAGTTCTATCAAGGCTAAACTACGCAGACACTGTCTACGGGCCTTGTTTGCTTTCGCGAACCGAACGCCTAATTCAGCGCATTCAAAATGCATGTGCGCGGTTTTGTTTTGACATACCACCTCGAGGCCATGTTACACCTTTTCTTAATGAGCATGATGTCTTGAAGATGAAAGCAAGGCGCAAATTTCACTTTGCTACATTATTGTTCGGGGTTATTAAAAAATGCAAACCGGTCTATTTATATGAACAACTTTCGTGGAAAAGTGACTGCACAACATTCAGTCTTCGTTGTTCGATGACGCCACTGAATGTCCCGTCACACAGAACGAGCGCTTTTCGAGGTAGTTTCAAGTACGCTGCCACTCACTGCTGGAACAATATTCCACCGCCTTTAAGAGACCTAAGTTCAAAATTTTCTTTTAAAAAACATTTGAAATATCTCCTGCTCGCGGAACAAAAGGAATGAAACAGAAGATGGCCACCATCGCAAGTTTACATGTATTTAATTATGAATGGAGAAATTTAGGATTGAATTTAAAATCTTTTTGTGTTACAAATATTCATAAAATTAGTATTTTATGAACCGCTTTTTGAGAAATGCATGTTTTGTCATTTATTACGGTAGTTGTTATTTATTATCATGTCTATTCTACTATTTTTGTTTACTATATATTCTACTGTAAAGTAGACAAAATGTACAATTTAAATCAAATTATAGCTATGTTATATTTATTATATTGAATGCATATGTCTATTAATATTATATAGTATTAATTCTATTAATATATGTTTTAACCATCGATCTTTATATGTAGGCAGTATTGGGTGAATTGAACCCCTGTTTGGTTATTTGTGTTTTTATTTATTAATTTTAATTATTTAGTGATCCAACCATCCAATGTAGCTACATATCTCCGCTATATAGTAGTAACGAGCGCTGGCTTTTTATTTTATTATTACAAATATTGAAGTGACGCATTTTTGTTTTAGTATACGTAGGAATTTATACATTTGTTGTTTATAAGTTGGTGGACGATTAATTGTCTGCTGTTCGGAGTCCGGCGTCACTAAGGACCTGACGAAAAACAGCGTTGGTACACGGTCACCCGTGTACTCCAACATTATGCTGAGAAGGCTCCTTGTTGGCAGCCATTACAATACACATATTTTTGTATATTTTCACTAATTTTTCTTTGTTTCTTTTTTATTGTATGTGTGTTATCAATGGTTATGCCAATAAATATATCTTTCTTTCTTTCTTTCTTTACATATAGTGATATCAAGTGGTACAATTAAAGTTATATTAATTCATGTGCTGAATCATTTCCATACATCTCTGTCAGTTAGATATTCATCGATTCTATAATAACCCTTCTTACATAGTGTATTTTTGATGTGTCTTTTGAACATATAGTCGGGCAAGGACAGAACTGTTTCAGGTAATTTATTATAGAATCGAATACAATTTACCACAAAAGATCTATTAGTCTTAGCAAGCCGATGTACTGGCATACGCAATCTATTCCTGCTCCTAAGATTTTCAGTACATTTTGAAAACGAATTTATATTTTTACGAGCATACATTATGTTCTCATAAATATATTGAGAGGTAACCGTGAGGATATTTATTTCTTTAAATAGTTCTCTAAGTGATTCCCTGGAGCCCATGTTATAAATAGAGCGGATGGCTCTTTTTTGTAATATGAAAATAGTTTCTATATCAGCCGCTCTTCCCCACAACAATATACCATATGACATAATGCTGTGAAAGTAGCTGAAATAGACTAAGCGAGCGGTAGCCACATCCGTCAATTGTCTAATTCTCCTAACGGCATATGCGGCAGAGCTGAGCTTACTGGACAGTTTATTTATGTGAGGGCCCCACTGCAATTTTGAGTCTATCGTAATTCCAAGAAATACAGTATCATTAATAAATTCTAGTATATTATTGTCAACGAAAACTTGTGTATTGGAAGACGCCACATTTGGAAGACTAAATTTTATACATTTGGTTGTAGTTGAATTTAATAAAAGATTATTGCATGTGAACCAATTTAGAATGGCAGATAGAACACTATTTACCTTGTCAATATTTTCGCACCGGCGAGCAACATTAAAAATTAAAGAAGTGTCATCAGCAAACAGTACTATATCCGCCGTTTTCTGCACCATGTATGGCAGATCATTTATATATACTAAAAATAAAAAGGGTCCCAATATAGAGCCCTGGGGCACCCCAAGTTTATTTATCTTCTTTTATTAACACTGCAAAAACGAGGCACGGAAAACTATGTTACGAGAACTTTGAGCAGTTTGAGGAATAATTGAAAAAACATTTAAAGTACGGGAAACTGCCAAAATACACATAGCGTTCCGGAATACATGTAGACAGGGAACGCATTCAGGGCAAGGGTGGTTTCTAGACGTGCGAAGAAACGTATTTGGAGATCCTTTTCGATATTCGATGTCCGGGAATTATTTAAAGCACATACATTCTGGTCGCACTACAGGAACCTTTTCCATTGGTTAATAGAAAACGCACGGACACGAAAGATCGCATCGCATTCCGAGACCCTTTTTCATTGATTTATGACGCATTCGGTGATCAATTCTCATGGTCGATAGGGAACGCATAGGGTACGGGAATATTTCTAAAATATTTGTCACAAAGACCCACATTTTACAATGGCTCTAGGGTTACTACCTATTTTTGAAAAAGAATAGTATTTATTTATTTAAAGTAGTAAAAACATAGCTTTGTTAAATTAAAAAATAGTACACATTCATTTTTCATTATTGATTATGGGTGCTCAACTTTTTCTTCTCACTATTTCACATTCTGGACAGAAAAGAATATTTCCCTGAAGTCAGAAGTTGCAGGAAGGAGAGAAAATCAAATGATATCAAATGTATTCGTTAAACTTGTATCTGTGCTTTTGATTGTGCTAGCGATGAAAACATAGTATTTTTCGTACTATATTACATTTCTATAATATATAATAAATACTAAGATACTGTATATTATACGAGTAGTAAGGATGGGAACGCTAAATGGCTCCAAGGTTACTGCGGGGAAACCCGCATGCTGTTGTCAAGCCACACTATAATCGGGTAATTCGCTAATTTCGAATACGAAAGGCCCCATAATAATATACTTACTATGTTTCGATCGGATTATCGACCAATAAAAATGAGCTTAATGTTCGGGGCAACAGCGGTTTATTATAGCTATGAGATGATATGAGTGAGTATACTCATACAATGAACATATAGATTCGAGTACGACGAAAATTATGAATCAAGAAATTCAAAGTCAGGTTGGCAAATGAAAGTGAAGACCCACTCGAATTCATTTACTAGACTATCTGTCTACACTTCACTAGTGGTATGTTGTGCGATTAGGGCAGCCCAACACGGTCAGCTTAATAGGTTATAATAGTTAATGTCAGTTTAGTACCTATTGTTAACAAATTACGATATTAAGTAACAACTAAATTAATTTTGCACGTTTTTAACTTTATCGCTAAAATTTGAGAAATAAATTTGCTTGTGTTTAGTTACTACTATTTTTAGCGTTATCCTGTTTCCTAATCCATTAGGATTGGCTACTAAGCCTAATGATTTGGCGAAGATGCTAATTTTGACATGAAGCAACTGCCGTTAGACTTCCACAACCCAGAGGGAAAACCAGACTTTTCTTTGATTGGGTCGCAAGTCTTTCAAAATATAATTTCTCGAGCGTAGGGGTATCCTCAAGATATTTTTCACAATTACCGCCGAGAAAGTAATAATTACAAATAGCTTGGCATAAAATAGTTTGGCAAAAATGAGTGCGCTATTGTCATACATGTGGTCACCCTTTAGACGACGACCAAAACGATAGAGATACTTTTATTACTTTTACAATTTTTGATAAAGATCATAATAATTATGAGATTAGGTAGGTGTGTATAATAATAAAGAATAAAAACAACAAGTATAACGAAACGATCATAAATCCGACAGGAAAGTAGTGTTGCTATAAAAAAAATATTAGTTCCAGCTGTCACCACGGCAAACTCTTTTTTGCCAAGCTGTACATAAATCCGAACACTAATTTGATGGTACGTGCTGGAATTTGAACCGGGGACCAGTTGGTCCTCGACAGTTAGTTCCTTATCCACTGAGCTATCACTACTCTGCGACTGTTACTGTAATTACTACTATGTTTGATTATCGGCGATTGGCGCCTATAATCGACTCGAGATTAGCTTACACAAGTGATTATAGGCGACCATCGCCGATAATCGCTTGTGTAAGCTAATCTCAGTGGTTTGAGAGGACTCATTCATCACACAACTCGATACGATCGCACGCACTAAATTTGTCCCCTACCATATATTCCACCGTGCCATTCTAACTAACCCACCTTTCTTTCTTTGATTTCCAAACCTGTATTTGATGCAACAATCTCTAAATGACGCGATCGTGACATAAGAGACTGCTACTTATTATACAGCCATTCTTTCATACATACGAGAATTCATCATAAGTGTGCAAGGAGCATCTATGAGAAACACCCATGTTATAGCATATTGTTCTGTTTAAGCGCAGGTAAATAGCGCCTAGATTTGCAATTGATTGTATATCCAGCTCCTCAAGGGTGACGCCGTTCTCACGACTGACGTAAGACGCGAATCGAAAGTAAACAGCATGCGTAGGCCGATTAAATCGAGTTTACATTTCGAAACTAATTTGCAATACAATCTTAGTTGCATTTGAACAATTGTTTTAAATTTTGATATCACATTGTTAGTTTATCCCACATCTCGCTGCTGGGTTTTCCTTCAATCTAAGAGATTTATCTTAAAGATGGCAGTATCTTCAAGCCGCATAAAGGCCAAATCTTATGACAAAGTTGGAAGAATTAGTGTCATCTCAGCACGGAGGAATTGAAGGTGAATTCAGACTATATAAACATATCATCGAGCTCCGCACAATATGTAACAAAAACTCAAAGTAAATATTGTTATGTAAGGTTAAATTTAAGGATTTTAAAACATTTGAACAAAGGAATGTCAAATAAACACTAGCAACCCCGAAAAAGGAACGCTCTTTTCTTAAATACTCGTATCTTCATATCGTTACGTCAACAGTGCAGAATGGAAATGGTTTTATACGAGTAATTTCAACAAGATGTGGCTGAAGCACCAAACATGGCACAGAAGAGTTTTATCGTATAATTATTACGATTTATGGCTACTCTTATTCTTATTTTCGTCAAATCTATACTCTTATAAATGATTTGTCTCCTAGCTGACTCCATTTGAGGATTCTCCCTCCTATTTTGCCTTCATGGGCTATGGTCATAAATCAGCACAACATTTACTATATGACCACACTAATCAATCGGTACAACATAGATAATCAACTTGTTAGTATTATTTTCAGTACAGTGCATTACTAAAAAAAGTCCAACGAATTAAATGCTAAATACTCAGTTTTATTGTGAAAGAGATCAGGTTTGTAAATAAATTGACATTCATATTTTGCAGTGACATTAAAGGCTTAAATATTTTGAGTTAATGAATTGCCTCTTACGAGTTATAAATTGAGAAATCCTGGCATGCAGCTGCAGCAATCCTGACTTTTTTTAAATTCCACGTTGTTCTCGTTGTACGGCACGAGGCATGCAAAATTCCATGTGATTTTTCGCTTCAGTCGAGTTGAGAGCGCATTTATAATCACTCCACACTGAAAACAAATCAGCACTTACATCGCACGCGTGCGAAGCCGGGTCGCGTCGCTAGTATTTATATATGCTTACAATTAATTTTCAGGCCGACGCGACGCACATTAGAGGACATCATAGGATCATTTATATGGAAAATAAAGTGGTTCTTGTGAATTGTGGAATAGAGTCAAGACAAATTTTCGGTACTAGACTTAAACTAAATCCTTTCTATGCAGTAGGTTTTATGAGGATCTATCTCGAACCTCCTTTTAATGCGGAGCATTTATTTACCCGCGACGACCAAGGAGATGGTATATGCGTTTGGGGAACCAGGTACTTGTATGTGCGTCTGTTCATTTTCTCGGAAACTCAGCGGCTAGTATTAAGTTGAACAGCTCCTTCGAATACTCCCTATGATACAATTTGTGCAGTACACAAAGAGAAGCGCCGTCTCTTCGTGTTGAAAGCAAGTCCAGCCAAACGGAGATCACTGGGTCACCGACAATTCGAACTGCTCAACTGACAATGCGATCTAATGGCTACTCCATTAGATCGCATACAACGTAGAGCGCTTAAAATAAGCAGCACTGAGCAAATATTGTGATGCGTACACAATGCTTTTACTATTGTAATATATACAGGCGAATAAAGCATAAAAAAAAACCCACGAAGGAATATTGAGACATGTGGTTATTTCATGTCACAATATTCCCAATGTGCCCATCAAAAAAATTCCAAAGCCCGCGACATTAATGCGTAACATGATTATGATATAGAATATATATATAGAATAGCCGCGTGCGTAATCTGTATTGTAGACTGTACGTAATATGTACCAGTAGCTTTGTTGGTAATTAATGTCCATTTTTCAACAACACAGATTACGTACTACGGCTATTAATAATATTCTATATAATAATCATATTACGGTATAATGCTAATATTTCCTAGTGGATTAAGAAACATTATTTATTATTCACTCCGTGTGAACATCCCTAACAATTTGGCATAACGTGATCCCACCTCATCACGTTTATAAATACCGTGTATGACGTATCACCAAAACAACTGTATTATGTTTACGTGTTGGGTTGATGGTTGTTAGAACCTTGGCGACGTGACAGACACCTAATGATATTTGGTCTGCATCTTGTGGATACAGCTATTTCGATACTTAACGTAGTTCAAACTACTATCAAACTTCCGCGAGGAAAACGGCCGTGAATAAAAATGATATAAACTATATATCAGAGAATGCACAAATTTAATTTTCTTTATTGATGTCAAACATAGTGCGATAAAAAAATATATAATTTCCAAAATAGATCGTTCTTAGCGTCATGCCGTTTCGTAATCCATTAGGTTTGGTGGGTCCGCTACCTAGGCCTAAGGATTTGGCGAAGATACAGACTTTAAATAGAGCGACTGCCGCGAGCGAGGATAGACTACGGTAGCTACTTTACATCAGGTGGGCCGTAACCTTGTGTGCCTCTCGACATAGTATAAAAATAGGACATATTGAAAACAATTATACAATACATAGGTACAAATAGTACTATGCAATGTCGCAAACAGGTCGGATTTCAGCTTGTTGACAAGTTCTGTACCAGACCTAATGCCGATTTACACTCCAGACCTGTCTATGACATCACGAACGCATGGGTAGAGTCGAAATATCATGGAATCCGTTTTAGAAAATAGTATATCAAAGTTCTACTTCACGTTATCCCATTTCCTAATTTTCCGGATTGGCGGAGTCTCCTACCTAAGCCTAAGGATTTGGCGAAGACACTGATTTTTACAATTTGCCTAATTACATTATTTGCCTAATATTTCAAATATTACAATAGGCAATATCCATGATAAATTTTTAGGACAGATTTTAAAAGAGGCGATATAGACAGGAACATATTACAAAGTATTTTTTTTTTGTATTTTGTGTTTACCATTACATTATGAAATTTGGTTAACCTTTACAAACTTGGACATCTTCCAAAAAATATTTGAACTTGTTTTGACAAGGTTCGAGGATATACTCGTACATTGCATAGCGGAAATGATTACTGTTACAGACAAAAGGGCAGGGCATAACATATAATGGTACCAGGAATCCAGGAAGGCATGCAGTTGCCGGTAATTGGTACATACTCTGGGATTGCAATCAAGATGCGTTATGGAAACGTACCTCATGTTTCCATAACGATTGATTGTGAGAGAGTGAAAGAGTGATTTTAAATGCACTGACTGAAGTGGAAAATCACTCGGATTTTTGCAACCCTCGTGCCGTACAACGAGAAGAACGTGGAATTTTTGGTCAGTCAGGATTGTTTTGAGAACCTGCAGCTACATGCCAGGATTTCTCAATTTATAACTCGTAAGAGGAAACTGATTTACTCAAAATATTTAAGCCTTTAATGTCACTGCAAAATATGAATGTCAATTTATTTACAAACAATAATTACTCTGGTATTGCAGTCAAGTTTCGTTATGGAGGCGTGAGGTAGAACAGCTCTGGGATTGCAGTTAATATGCGTTATGGCGGGATAAGGTACAATTGCTCTGGGATCTCATGCAGTCCTAAAGCTATACGGAGGCGTGAGGTACAATTGTTCCGGAATTGCAGTCAAGGTGCGTTATAGGGAGGTACCTAAGTTACAATTGCTTTGAATTTGCAGTCATGAAGCGTTATGGACGCGTGGAGTATTATTTCTCTGGAATTGCAGTTAAGATACATTATGAAGGTGTGAAGTATAATTGTTCTGGGTATGCAGTCATAATGCGTTATAAAGGAGTGAGATATAATTGCTCTGGGATTCCAATTAAGATGCATTACGTGAATACGCTCTCTATGTATGGTATAACGTTAAAAGCCAGTCAATATGAACTTGTCATTTTACAACACGTCACTCGCAACGTGTGAAGTTGCCTAGTACAGATAAAAAGTGAGTATTTCCACAATGAGCTATCAATCGGGCGGTAAACCGGTGGTAATTGCATTATTCACAGTGTAATTGCTGTGGGGCGATAAAAAAAGTGCACGTTGGATATCACATGACCATTGTTTTGTCTCGCTGCGGAGATTAATTTTAATAGTACGCCTTACATGGGTAGTAAGTTATTTTACTGTATATGGTGTTAAATAAACAGGCCAAGTGCCTATTTGACTCGCATACGAAGGGTTCCGTGCCACCATGAAAAAAAATTTAATAACACGTCTTTCATTTTATTATTTAATGTTATAACGACCACTATTATATATAACTGGGAAAATTTCAAGTACTTACTTAATACGGTTTAAAAGATACAAAAATATCTTATGTAAATGTTTATTTGCTCTAAAAGTTCTCTTAAATGCAAACCCTTGCAGTCATTACTTTTTAATTGTTATTAACTGATGTTAATATATAATTATTGTGATATTTGCATCGATAGTGTGACGAGCGGGTGTGTATGTGTGTAGTGCGTGCCGCACTACAAATACGCACTTTTCTTTTTGCATTGGCGAGATATGTCTGCACCTCTGTAAAACTTGTTTGTTTATTGCAACCATGTTTGTCCTGGTACAAATAAATCTTTATCTATCTACTAACCGTAATGTCACAGTAGTACAGTTGCAGAGCTGCGTTAGCCAGCGAAGCTATATAACCGAGAAAATTATCTTTTTTGCAGTTTTGCGGTTTTCGACTGTTACACATAGTACTCCTTCAGTTTTGAAGCTAGAGAGCTGATTGTTCGACGTGAATGTACCTTAAGTATTGTAGATTCGCCTAAAATAGATTAAATTTCGATTAGCTCAATAAAGGATATCTATAAGTGATGTTATCGCTCCAAAAACCGTTCCAATACAAAATCAATTAGAGCGCGTATGGCGAGCACTGAAAAACAACAACACGATATATCAATAACAGAATCATCATTTTACGATTATGGGGAATTCTTCCATCTTGTTTTTATAATTTTTTAAGTTTTTAATAAGTTTATAATTTTTCAAGTTTTGCAAATTTATATTCCGGGTCAAATTAATTGTCAAAATATTTATTGACACAAGGGTTAGGGCTAGGGTAAGCAGCTCTGTTTACGCAGCTTGCTGTTATTTACTTATTGTGCAAAAGCAGCTCTGTCAATGCGCCGCAGGCCCAGCTCCCCTAGTGTAACAATTTTTTGTAGGCGTCTAGTTATAAGTCTACTGTGGTAGTGGGGTGTCCGCCGGTGGTAATTCGCAAGAACTAATCGGTAGCGGAATGATACAAAGTAGTTTAGATAAAATTGCAGGTATAAGTTAATCAGGGGCAGAGATCTTCACTTCACATGTTATTGGAGACCTGTATAATTATCTGATTATCGTTTTCCTACAATGTCACAACCAACACGATCGATCAACAAATTAATGGCGTCGCCACGAGTGAACTAATGTAGTTATATTTCCTGTTCGTACTTATACTTGTAAAACTTGTACATATTATTGGCAATTAAATGGAACCTGATGTCTTCTTTTCATATTCTTAAATTTGGCTTTAGCTATCCATAAAACTTCACGCCAATCCGTTACGACGTAGGCAGAGAGAAACGAGCGAAACATGACTCGATCCTAACATACCTCACTCGCTTGTTTTACATTAATTGCTCTTCTCATGCACGCTCGCCAGTTTCTAAGGGTCCTGGCATGACCTTCTGATTAAATACGAGCAATTTGGTCATGTTAGGTAAGCCTTCTTCGGCTCTTTCTACTGTCGCATGGTATATGTTTCATAATTCTGCCTTCTTGCATTCTTCTTCTTATTTTAACACTGGCACCGATTTTAAATTTGGCTTTATAGTTTGGTTTTTACAGGAGCGACAGCCGTCGGACCTCTCAAGTCCGAAGAGAAAGCCCGCACCAGAACCTCGTCTGTTGATCAACAGGTGCACTAACTTGCAAGTGAGGTGGACTTGGATACCGAAGATGTTGGCGGGGCCCCATGCGCCGCCAGTCTACCAGCACCTGCTGGTAGACTGGGTAGGCCGAAGAAGTACTAGCTTGAATTTTTCTAGAGGCATACAAGCATACAGCCCACCTGATGTAAAGCGGTTACCATAGCCTATAAACGCTCGCAACACATAAATGTATCAATCGCGCGATGCCACCTCAGCTGCTAACACAGCAACTCCATAGGTTAACTGGTGACCTCACTCATACGCAGGGACAGACAACCCACCAAGGACTTGTTATTTGGCTGCGGTTTTCTGTGAGGTGGAGGTACTTCCACAGACTTGCTTACTTACTTGCTTGCTTACTTATTTACTTACTTGCTTTAATGCGCCCTACCTCTCTTAAACTGTATTGATGTTGTGAAGGATGACAGGCGTGCCAATGGTCTCACTATAAGGGATGCTAAAGACCGCACGAAATGGAGAATTGAAAGCCTGAAAGCGGATCCTGGTCTTCCAAGCGAAAGCGTAGGACGCGACCCAGATTATCGCTCGGATTATGATGAAGTAACCTGATGCAAAAATGCAGTTTATGGAACATCGACCTTTGTTCATTTGAATGACTATTAATGATGGGATGATAATAATAATTTGACTTACCAATTAACAAGACTATAAATACTTCAATGTATATAAACAATAAATAATGGTAATAAATATTGTCGGATAAATTATTAATGTCGAGGCAAACGAGCATGTGGGTCACTTGATGGTAAGTGATCACCACCGCCCATAGACATCTGCAACACCAAAGGGTCGCAATCATCACATCCGTTGCCAACCTTTTTAGGGAAACATAGACTCTTTTCCTGTAGGCACATTTTTCTAAATTAGCCCTAAAGTAAGCGAAGCTTGTGTTATATGTACTAGACAACTGATAACTTACGTGATACATTTCTTTTTGTAAATACATACTTACTTATTATACGTGAAAAATATCCAGACCAAAAGGCAAACAGACGTGTATGCACACAAATATTTGTCCTATGTGTAAAAGCGCGATTCACCACTGCGTGACCAAGTCTGATAAACAGTTACAGAGAGAATACCTAGGGCGCATCCAAGCAGCTCGACTGGGGAAGTAGCTCCACCTCACGGAAAACGACATTAAAATATAATAACAACTCCCTGGAGGGTTATGTTCCAGCGAATGAGAGGGGTTGGCAAAAAAATTCTATTGATTTTAATGACAAAATTTAATAGTGATTAAATTCTATTAATATTTCATTTTTATACTGTTATTTTTTTTTTTTGTAAATACTTACTACTTAAAATTAATTCATTTTCATAATAAACAATTTAAAATTCATTCATTCATTCACTTATTTAAAACAAAAACAAGTAATATTGTAATCCTCCTAAAACGGTATTTTTATTGTTCACACTAGGGGTAGGCAGAGGACCGAGCGTCAAGACGGGACCCTTCCATACTTTGCTTCTTAAACATTAGTTAACCCTTTTTATACTCGCTCGCCTACTCCTAGGGTTCCTTACACCCAAAACGACAATAACATATAATATATTAAAATTACGTATCACAAATAAAAAGATCGAATAAATGACGACTTAATTTCGGTGACGCATTATATCATAACTATTAAATTCACATTATTTTCCTCAATTACATCATCGGATGATCGTTAACTTAATTACGCGGTCAATTCAAAAAGTCATGACAATCTTTTTAATATTTTTTATACAATATCTGAGGTACAAACGCATACAAACCATCTGACGTAAATTGGTTATTGTATTCTATGAAGCGCCACCGCTGCTGCTAACACAGCAACTCCTAAGCATCTTACTGATAACCCCACTTATTCGTAAGAACACAACAACCCTCCAGTTATTACTTGGCTGCTGAATAAGCCTTGTCATACAGATTGGGCCGTGTGACCAAATCCTTCCGGAGTTGTATAAACACAAAAGGGACAATCTAGAGCGGAGACAAAAATAACTAAGACCTCCCCATAAAAATAAGTATGTAAGTATATTTTCTATAAGTCCGGCGTGAACTTAAACCATAATATACTTTTACAGTTAATTTCGGCACAACTTGCCATATAGTTTATACATTTTTTTTCACAGTAGGCAAATGCTTTACCTGTCATCAAAATCCTAGCTTTTAATTCAAATAGAAGAGGACTCCACCAGTATTCGAGAGGGCAGGGAGTTAAAATTCTCAAATAAAAAAAAAACGAATTAATAACATCAAAATTCTTTATAAAAGATTCCAAATCGGATCTGTACTTTTTGTAAATTCTTTTTTGTTCGTATATTAAGTACAGGATATCTTTACCAAATGTAAACAGATTTTGAAATTTGATTTGTATTAGAAAAATCCTAACCTCCGATTGGTTCCATGTAAATTTGGTGAAGTGACGACTTCACTAAAATCAGTTTTAAGGGTAAAAAAAAAAAATTTGTAATTATAAACTAGTTGAGAATGCGCAAGCTTGCATTGCCAAAGGAACACCTGGCTCGTCAATTATATAACAATTTCATTATTTTTTTAAAACTTTGTCGGCCATTTTGACCATGTTCCTTAAGAGATTGGACGTTGGTTTTTCAGACATTCCTATTCTACTTTTTTATGCTGAATCCGAATCTGAAGTCAAAATTCGAATATTCGAAAAAAAGCGATAGTCACACACACTGACAAACACACACACAGTCAAACATATAGATTTCATATAGGGACGGTGTTCCTGAAAATCTTGTGAAATTTGATGTTCAATCGTAAGACTTGTAGACCGAGTTCGCAATATACTCGTAGATATGAGAATGACAATTGGTGGTAAGAGAATCGGTGTTCAGATAATAAGGGGCTTGGTCCATTGGAATGCAGAGGAAACAATGACGAAAAAGATATACAACGCGAAAGTACAATGACGTTGTTTACAAGGAAGGCCTAGATTCCCCTACCACGACCAATTTGCTATCAAGTTGAGATCAGGATCCGGCGAGCGTGCATGAAAACAGTTATCTATACACACAGATAAATAAAATTGGAGTGTCTGTTTGTAATATTAAAATAATTGCTTTTTACTAAATGCATATGGATGTATACACGGTACATATGCCAAAATGAATATTTTTTCAATTTTTGTCTGTCTGTCTATCTGTTTGTTCCGGCTAATCTCTGAAACGGCTGGGCCGGTTTTGACGGGACTTAGGAGATAGCTGATGTAATAAGGAGTAACTTAGGCTACTTTTATTTTAGAAATTTTATTTATTTTTATTTATATAAATAAATAATAAAAAAATAACTATTCCGCGCGGACGAAGTCGCGGGCACAGCTAGTGAATGATAAAGAAGCGAGTGAATTGTTATAGATATATAATTATAAAAATAATGCGGTTTTATACGCAAACAACCATTAACCTGGAGAGAGTGTAATATGATGAATAAACAAAGTTTGAAAAATGACGTCATATCGCCCGCTTTACGTACGTGCATGTTATAAGGATATTTATGAGCAAGCGTGAACAAACATGTACTCGTACTACATTGGCTTCATTTCCACGAACTGTCAAATCGGTGAACGACGAGGAAGTTCCCCCAAGCAGAGTCGGTGTTATGCTACTTTGACACCAACGCTCGTGAGTTCGATTCCCACACAGGACAAACATTTGTGTTCATGAACATGTCTGTTTGTCTTGTTCTGGGCGTTCTTAAGAGAGGTAGAGCGCATTAAAGCAGCCCGTCTAGCGAAGTACCTCCACCTCATAAAAACCGCAAATAACAACCCTAGAGGGTTGTTGTGTTCCTGTGCGTGAGTGAGGTCCTCTAGTAAGCTCCTAAGGAGTTAGCAGCAGAGGTGGCATCTCGCGAGTAAAACTTAGTGTATTGCAAGTGTTTGTAGGCTACGGTAACCGCTTTACATCATGTGGGCCGTAATACTTGTATGCCTCCCGAGTACCGAGGTATTATAAAAAGGCAGTTGAGAATGCGCAAGCTTGCATTGCCAGAGGAACACCTGGCTCGTCAATTATATAACAATTCATTTAATTTTTTATTTGTTAGCCATTTTGACCATGTTCCTTGAGAGATAGGAACGGTGTTCCTGAACATTCCTATTCTACTTTTTTATGCTGAATCCGAATCTGAAGTCAAAATTCGAATATTCGAAAAAAACGCACACACAGACAAATAGATAGATTTCATATAGGAACGGTGTTCCTGAAAAGAGTCCTGAAGTTAAGTTTTCCATAAACTGATTGAGAATATATACTATTCAATTGTGGCACACGAAAACACTGATAAACACTTGTCAAAAGCAATGAGGCCGTTTAAGATGTCGCCGGATGAACACCACCGAATTGTAAACAGTTCAATTAGCGTCAATAAGACATATATATAGTAGGAGTAGGTAGCCAACGACGAACAGTTACGGAATGTTTGGTTTAGATGTACTATAACGTCGTAATCATAAGTCATTTTGGTATCTCTTTGGCTACATAACATGAAACAAATAACCAATGGACAAAAAACGAAATTGCTTAGCAAATTTACTGACCGCTACGTGTCGGGGCAAAGTAGAACGCGTACCTCTTATTGACTAGTTTCACGCATCATACTTATACGTTTTTTGATTAAAATATTCTCCACTAGCTGCTGCCCGCGGCTCCGCCCGCGTGGAGTCAAATAAAGTAGCCTATGTGTTAATCCAGATCATAATCTATCTACGTGCCAAATTTCATTCAATAGTTAATAGATTCAGACGTTACTTTGCGAAAGTCAAACCTACAGGCAATTTGATCCAAACTACTTTGTGTGCTCCCGCATCGGGAGCGGAAGCACACAAAATAGTTTGGATCAAATTGCCTGTAAATTTCATTCAAATCCGTTCAGCCGTTTAAGCGTGAAAGAGAAACAAACATCCATCCATACATACAAACATCCATCCATACATACAAACTTTCGCATTTATAATATTAGTAGGATTTGGTCAGTAGTAGTACAATATTAAAATAAAAAGAGGCATGCTCCGTTGATTCGGACATGTAGAAAGAATGCAGGATGAAAAAATGACGAAGCAAATATACAATGCAAAAGTGGAAGGATGTAGGAGCCGAGGAAGGCCAAGACTTACCTACTTACTATGACTAAATTGGTCGTGTCTATCAGAAGGTGATGTCAGGAGCCCTAGAAACCGGCGAGCGTGCATGAGAAGAGCAATGCATGTTAAAGAAGCGAGTGAGATATGTAAGGATCGAGTCACGTGGCGCTCCGTTCTCTCTGCCTACCCCGCAAGGGATTTGCCGTGAAGTTATAGATAGATAGATAGAGATGGTCAGTAGCCTCGAATGTTTGTCCTTTGTGGGAATCGAATCACGAGCCTCGGTGTCAAAGTAGCATTTCTAACGACTCCGCCATACAGCTCATCATAAATGTGAGGTAGGCTTGTCACGTTCCTTTGGTCTATGTACCACAAACCAATGAATCACACCGTCTATAAAGGTACGCCTCAGTCATCAAAACGTCACTCACAAAAAAGTGTTTTATCGCCTAAATAGCTCATCAACTGGCCAATGGGAGAATATTTGAACCAATAAGACGATAAGTGACGCGATGTTGATCCGTGAGTTAGCCAATCAGAGCTGCTCGTTCTACTTTACCAGCCCCCGAGCCGTGGTGAGTTATTTTACGAGAAATCGTGTCATTAAGTTTCCATAGACTATTATTTCCTTCATGGATTTACCCTACCTTAGAGTTTGTGTTGTAAAAAAATGTAAACTTAAGACCATAAAGTCGGAGTGTAAATAAAGAAAACTCAAGTTACAATGACGTCAGCTTTAGGCAGATCACTGTCCGCTATCACAGTCTCCTTTATCGATAGAATATAAATGCTATGTGGAAATCGTTCTTCTTCTTAGTTTTATTCCGTTTCCTAATCCATTAGGATTGGCGGGGTCCGCTAACTAAGCCTAAGGATTTGGCGAAGATACTGATTTTTACGTGGAGCGACTGCCCTCAGACCACAACCCAGAGGGAACTCACGATGTTTTCCTTCACCGACGAGCAAGTGACAATCACAAATATGTACATAAATCTGTACACGCCAGGGTTCGAACCGGGCACATGTTGGTCACAAGGCCGGTTCCTTATCCACTAGGCTATCGCTTCTCCTTCTTCTTCTTCACTGTCACTATCGTTAAATATAGTAAACAATAATAACGGTGGTACACCAAGGAGAGTCAACTACCGACGGACACATTTACTGGTGTGTGACGTCATCATACACTCCGCCGATCCAAGCCGGTTTCTATAATAAAGGTGGCGCCAGCTTAAAAAAGATTTTAGAGATATTTCAAATTGGCAACAACCCTGATGGTATGCGGCTTTCATAAAATTTAGACGATTGCAACTTTAGAGACGTTACTCACGCGTTGAAGGCATCGTAACATCTCTTCATAGCTTTTCTGAAGGACAGATTGCTGGTATGTCTTGGGAAATCCTTGGCAGGGAATTTATTCTACAGAATAAGGGATTGTGGAATAAAATTCTTTTGAAATCTCACGCTTTGCAAATATTTTGGTTCCAATATAAGAAAGCATGCAATTGTATGAAGCCATGGATATTATATTATCAAATCAAAATATTATGTATACAATCCATTGTACAAACGATAGAACGCAAGCTTTATGGTATGACATTATTTAGTAAAAAGGGTAACCATTAAAATGGAGTCCTAAAGTACAGTCAGCCCAATATATGTATATCGTAGTAAAACTAACATCTGTACATACAATATAAAGTGGAAGACTTTATTTGTTTCAAGCGCTTAACTATCTGTTTCGTTTGAAAATTTTTTTTGCATTTGTTAACCCAATTCTTGAGCAAGGTTATAAGCTATCAACATCACGATACGACCCTTAGAAGCCGGGGAAAAAAAGAAAATAAGAAAAAGCCGTTACAACGGGATACTTTACATACGCATACGCACGGACGAAGTAGGCAGCAGGTAGTCTGCATCTCTATATGAATAGGCAGGGAAGAAACAAGTTAAGTACTATTTTGTCCTATATTTGTCAACCTATTCACTGTTTTTGTTTATTCACGAGATTTAGTGATGTTAACAATAAAAAAAAATGTGGAAACAATAAAAAAAGTTAAAAGAATCTTTGTATATGTTCTTCAAAATTTCTTTAATGATACAGTCGAATTTCGACTGTTCGGCGAAGACTCGACATATACCTAATTATCACAATCTTTAGCAACAGTATAGAATAAATCAGTTTATTTATTTCTCTATCTATGCAGAGTCCCTTGCGGAGTAAGCAGAGAGAACCGAAATCGACATGACACACGCACGATTAAGAGAGGTAGGGCGCATCAAAACGGCCCGTCTGGGGAAGTACCATCACAGAAAATCGCAGCCAAATAACAACTTCTTGGAGAGTTATTGTTTTCTTGCGTGCGAGTGAGGTCACCAGTAAGCTCATAAGGAGTTGCTGTGTTAGTAGCAGAGGTGACATCGAGCGAGTGATATTTAATCGGGTGGGCCGTACGTTTTTATGGCTTCCGATATTGTATTAAAAAAAGACGAGAAAAATAATTTTAGTTACGGTCACAATTGAGACTTGTCTAAGAATGACCCAAGGGGCCCAAGTTGAAGTACTGCAGCTCCATTCAACAAGTTTCTTGACAAATACAATCACCTGGGGTTGCCATACTCGCGAAGTAGATAGTGATTTGATTTATACAGTATTCTAGTTTGTTGCTAAATACATATTTATAACCTACGCAGATATCAACAAACGACATTATATTAAATATGTCAAGTAACCCATTGGCACCATTTTCGCTAGTCACGGTGGTTTTAGCACAAAATAGCCCACAAGGCCGCGGTGTAGGTGGGTAATATTTTTATTTTCCAAAGTAGGCCAAAAACATTTTGCTAAAAGATAATCATGTGAAGTGAACTGAGTCATGTTGCGCTCGCTATTCTTTGCCTGTCCCGCAAGGGACTAAAGGCCCCCACACACGGTACGACTCGTCGCTTCGATCAATCTGAAGAAAATCGTAACGATCAATCGTTTCAAATAGCCGCTATACACACAAAACGATTGGTTGCTGCGATCTATCATTTACTTGTTGAGCGATAAAGGCCAGCACGAACAGTAATTCAGTCTCCTTATGGACTTTATTCCGTTTCCTATCCCGTTAGGATTGGCGGGGACCGATACCTAAGCCTAAGGGTTTGGGGTAGACATTGATATTTACATGGAGCGACTGCGGTCAGACCTCCAAAATTCAGAGGGGAAATCAGACCTTTCTTAGGTCACACGTGTTTCGAAATATAATCTCTTGGACGTGGGGGTCTCTTCATGAATGTTCCTTCCCACGTGGCAGTGATAATTACAAACACATAAATCCGAAAATACGAATTTAGTAGTACATGCCACGCCGGGATTCGAACCACCACCAGACCGTCGGGTAATAGACTGGCTCTATATCCACCGAGCTATCACTGCTCTATGAAGAGATAGATAATATTGACGAGCTCGGTGGCTCAGTCGTGAACGCGACTTTGACACCAACGCTCGTGGGTTCGATTCCCACACAAGGCAAACATTTGTGTGCATAAACATGTCTGTTTGTCTTTGTCTGGACGTTTTAAGAGAGGTAGGGCGCATCAAAGCAGCCCGTCTGGGGAAGTACCTGCAGCTCACAGAAAACCGCAGCCAAATAACAACTCCCTGGAGGATTGTGAGTGAGGTCACCAGTAAGCTCCCAAGGAGTTGATGTGTAAGCAGCAGAGGAGGCATCGCATGAGTGATACTTAATATATCTCAAGCGTTAATAGGCTACTGTACCCGCTTTATATCACGTGGCCCGTATGCTTGTATGCCTCCCGACGTAGTATAAAAAAATATAAATATAGACAACATATAGTAAAAATTTGTAGGTGAGGTCATTAGATTATTTCATTTATTTTGAAGTCTAATTAATAAAATAATACAAATACTTTTATTTTTTAAATCCAGATATGTGCCTGCCTATAACGTAGTGGAAATGGATATCTAGGCACTTAGGCTTCTGCTTATAGTAAACTAGCTGCTGTCCGCGGCTCCGCCCGCATGGAGTCAAATAACGTAGCCTATGTGTTAATCCAGATCATAATCTATCTACGTGTTAAATTTCATTGAAATCCGTTCAGCCGTTTAAGCGTGAAAGAGCAACAAAAATCCATCCATACATACAAACTTTTGCATTTATAATATTAGTAGGATTTTGTGTTGTGTGCATTTCCAGCATAGGATACATCTCTGATAGCAGCTGATAGCTGACAGACTTTTTTAAACAACGTCGGAAGGCATACACACATACGGCCCACCTGATGTTAAGAGATTACTGTAACCTTAATGGCTGCAATACTTCCTATTGATAGCCACACTAAAGCGCAGAAATGTAAAAATGTTTGACTACA
Organism: Pyralis farinalis; assembly: GCA_947507595.1. Taxonomy (NCBI): domain Eukaryota; kingdom Metazoa; phylum Arthropoda; class Insecta; order Lepidoptera; family Pyralidae; genus Pyralis; species Pyralis farinalis. The sequence goes on along the minus strand of OX382261.1, from coordinate 4,798,185 downwards.
GTTTTCTGTGTTATAGAGGTATTTTACGCGCCCTACCTCTAAAAACAACAAGACCGAGAGAAACAGACGAGAATACAAATAATTTTTTTACTGATTGGAAATCGAATCCACGAGCTTGGTGTTACATTAGTATCGCTTACCACTCAACCACCGGATTCTTAAGAGCCCGGTGGTGGAGGTTGATGAATCAAATGGGTCGAATGCTTGTTACCCTCCCAAAACGCGAAGTTACATAAAAAAAACTCTAAAATGATAGATCAATTGAATACTTGATAATCATATTAACTTCACAATTATGTAAAAGTTATTACTAATTCATATTGTAAAACACGTTTCTTATCTAAAAGGTACACTATACACACACAGATAACTTAATTACTACCTGTAGCAATAAACTAATAGGTAATAATCGAGGAAGACAAGTAAATAATCAAGTACTTATTACGACATACTTTTATTTTAATGCAAGTAGCTTAATATAAGTTAAAAACCGGTCAGAAAGTCGATTACGGGGCGATATCTACGTAAATATACATGCCTGTTTTGTCTCTGTGTTTTTAAGTGTTAAAGCAGACTTAATCGTAGTGAAACAACTCCTTGTAGTGTTGTTATTTCGCGCGTGAGGTTATCTGTAAGTTCGTAGTTGCTGTGTTAGCACTTAAGCGGCAGGGATAACTAACTACCTTACTACAGATAGGTTTCATGCTTGTATGCCTTCCGATGTTTCACAAAAAAAAAATATTGTAATTGGCTATAATCACATTTCGTCGGTCGCAGTTTTATTTTAAAGTTATCAACACGTCTATGCTTCATAATCGAAAACAACTGAACTATCTAGGTAGGTACTCGAAAATATTTATATTACATTATTATAACTATCCCACACTAAGTATCTACTGCCCGTACCAGACAAAGAAATAATTTAAAAAATTGGTTACAAGAGGCTTTGTTCGAGTTATACGCGAACAACTATTTAAAAAAAATACCGAAATTAGAACCTTCTTTTTTGAAGATGGTTAATAAAAAACTAAATTACCCACAGATTAGACTTACCTGACGGGATTATGTGTAGAACTAGAAGTGAAATCACAAGAAATCCTGTTAACATTTTTTTACCAGTACTAATTCGCACACACCAGATGTAGACATAAAACTCAAAATCGTTTGCATTGTATGGTCGATTGTGAAAAAACTGGCTTATTTCGTAATACAAACACAACACAATGTTATAACACACACGTAACACTTAATAACTGTTAGGTTTTAGTTAAAAAAATAAAGTTTAACACGAAATAAGTTGTTCTAATTTGTTCGAGACGAGGTATCGTAATCTTAAAAAAACACGAATGGAACGGACAGCACTACCGACGCGCATAACGCGCCGATGCGAACTTGATGTGGACGGCCGACGGATTTGTTCGCTCGCTTACTTGAATGATTATTTTGTTTCTTCACCACTGCTGCGCCGTTTCATTCATTCAAGTTTGGATGAATGGCCAACGAGCCATGATCCAGAATTCCAGACGAAAAACCAATTAGCTTTAGTAATTATTACACTATGGCCTTGCCAGCACTACCTCTTTCTTTGAGTTTAAATTCATTTACTCTTTTGTCAACAACTTTTGACGTAGATCTACAGATCTTTATGTGCTTTCTGCTAGTAACAAATGTTCATCTTGGTAAGGGTCGAAGGTGTTTTGTCTTTCTTTCTACGAACATAATGACTGGTTTAGATACATTATATCAAATATTAAACCATATAACTTTGGAAACTTTGCCCTGTCTACGCTAATAAAAAAACTACATCGCGGCTTTGTTTGCAAATTACAAATGAAATATTATTCGAAAAAATAAAACGGTGCTGTACCACCTTTTTTTATTTTATTTTTATTATTTGTTATAGCGACCACGGTAAATCACACTCTGAGAACATTTCTTGTTTCTACCTTTTACGATTCAATAGATACAGGCCTTTTAACGACGTACGGACAGACAGCACGGCTGCTAATTTATGAATTTAAATTAAATTCAGCATGATGATAGGATGATAGCTCATACCTCGGATTTCGTAAAATAAACGAACTCCCATATCGAACGGTAAAATCAGAGAAATCCGTATTTTTGCTAAACTACCAAGTGGAAAATAAAATGAATAATTATCTTCTGAGATCTGTTAATCTTATTATTTGCAAATAAAATGATTTGATTTGGTGTGTACAGCTAACTTGGATTGGGACCTAACGTCGTACCAAAGGGCTTTTACCTAGTAGGAAAAAGTAGAATTCTCTTCTCTAGGTTTTTATATCACTAATGTGGATATCAAGCATACCACCTGCCTGATGGTAAGCAGTTACCGTAGTTTATGGAGGGTTGCAACGTGATAACCCAGTGTCTATGTAGCCTTGCAACGTGATAAGCGGTGATAGCCTAGTGGACAAAGAACTGACCTATTGACCAAGTGGTTCCTGGTTTGAATCCTGATGTGTACCACTAAATTCATGTTTTCGCACATATTTGTACTTATCACTTGCTCAGCGGTGAAGGAAAACATCGAGAGGAAACCCGCAAGTCCAAAAAAGTAGATTACAAAAGACCTAACCTAAGAAAGGTCTGGTTTTCCTGTGTGTTGTGGAGGTCTAACAGCAGACGCTTGAAGTATAAAGTAACTTCGCCAAATCCTTAGGCTTAGCTAGCGCACCCCGTCAATCCTAAAGGATTAGGAAACGGGATAACGCTAAGAAGAAGATAGAGGCTTGCAACGTCAGGTGACTCACTCGCGCATTGCCAAACCTTTCCAAGACTTTTTAGGGTTCCGTCCCCAAAGAGTTCCAACAGAATCTTATTGCTAAGACTGACTGTCTGTTCATTTATATCTATCCATTTATGTCTGTGGGTTGTATCTTTTGAACCGTAATGGGGAAACATATGTAATTTTCAGAGTGTGTGTCTATGGCCGCTATAACAACTACTTATAAAAGTAATGTTGAAAATTAAAGGGAACAGTCATTAAATTTAATTTACATTAACTTTATAATTTATGAACCCATACAAGAAACGTGTTGTCTTCAGCGTTTTTTACACAATAGTACGGAACACTTGGTATGCGAGTTCGACTCGCTATGCTGTTTTTATTTAGAGAATTCCATACCGTAGTCTTTTGAGAAATCTTCGTGTTAATCAATATCACAGCGGTAAAAAACCTTTCTAGAAACCATATTGTACGCGACTATTTTGTTCCGTTCATGATAAAAGAATGAATTCGTGATATATATTTTATCATATTATCTTTTCTGTTAATTACATATTTTATTCTTATTTTATATTCTTAAATGAATTATCCAAAATATAATATATAACAGATATACAATGCAAAAGTGGAAGGATGTAGGAGCCGAGGAAGACCGAGACTAACCTACCATGATCCAATTGGTCTTGTGTTATCAGAAGGTGATATCAGGAGCCCTAGGAACCGACGAGCGTGCATGAAAAGAGCTGTGAATGTCACAGAAGCGAGTGAAGTATGTAAGGACCGCGTCTTATGGCGCTCGGTTCTCTCTGCCTACCCCGCAAGGGACCTGGCGTGAAGATATACATACATACGATTATCCAAAAAGTTAGAGTACCTAAAGCGTAAAGGTATGCATCTACTAACGGCAGTGGGTAAATGCCGTCCGGTTCTAATTAAGAATTGTACTATGAACTAATCGGTAGCGAAAACACACAAAGTAGTTTAGAACAATTTGCCTGTAATTTTGGCTTTCGGAACATAATGCCTAAATCTACTACTTATTTAATCCTATATGTCGCATCCTATATGAGAATAGCTAGTTGATAATTAGTTAAGATTCTTAACTAATTATCAACTAGCTATTCTCATTAAGAAACCGATAACCTTAATAAATTTGCTTAGTTAGCTGGTTAGTATGAGTGTATCTGACATAACAAGCGTAATCGTGCCTTATTGTAGTACATATGATGTCTTCGACCACAAGACTGTCGATGATCAAGCGCGTAATTAAAATAAAACCAAATTTGGACTGCTGACGGATACACTGATGACTTTAGTATATACGTAACATGTTCTCTCAGTAGCATGTCGGTGACGTTAACCAGTAAGATTTACCCCTGCCGGAAATCGCTTACTCCGCCTGTAGAAGTTTTCACTTCAAATTCGTCGCTATATTGAGCATTCGATAAAATTTATCGACTGCTTTAAACTTTTTTGTATACCTAAATTTATGCGAAAATTAATATTTTTGCAATAAAAAGTTTGGAACAAACGGGTTACGAGCTTATCTTTACAATACTATACTGCTATAATGTGTAAAAGAAACTATGCAGGTATCTATAGTTCGACAACACTATATCTTAGTTAATAGATGCAGGCATTATTTTGGGAAAGTCAAAACTACATGCAATTTGATCTAACCGAGCGGCGCTAGTTCGCATGGACTAATAGGTGGCTGAAGCACACAAAGCAGGTTAGATCAAATTGCACTTGTATCTTTTCACCAAGCACCCTGCTGTTAATACAGCGTCTCCTCAGGAGCTTCCTGGTAACCTCACTCACTTGCTGAAACATAACAATACTCCAGGGAGAGTCTTCTGAGCTGTGTGAGCCTTTTGAGTCTTCGGGCTCACCGACTAGAGATGTACCTTCCCTAGTCGGGCTGATTTAACGCGCTCCGTATCTCTTTATTTTATACAACATCGGCAGACATACAAACATATAGCTTGGATGATGTAAAATAGTTTCCGTAGTCTTTAGAAGCCTTTTTTTTTTGTGACGCGGGGAAAAATGCGTTACGCACACCACCGGTGCCTGGGTGGCCTCCGGTGATAGTGTGGGACTCCTCGTTGGCTGCCCAACGGTATACCCACTAAACGACCCCGCGAATTGCCATCGGCCGCTTTGGTGGGGTGCCTCGGATCTGTCAGCGACAGGGCACAGTCTATAGACGCCTGCAATACAGGGAGTACCGATAGTTTTAACGGCCTTAGTGGCGCAGTGGTTAGTAACGCTACTTTGACACCAACGCCCATGGGTTGGTTGGTCATGGGTGGTTGGGTTTTGTATTGGTCTGGGTGCTTTAAGAGGGGAATGGCGTACCAGTAAATGAGGTTGGCTTTATCTCAAAGATAATAAATAGTGAGTCACTTAAGGCCCAAAATTTGATTAGATTTTGAGGGAACGTCGTCTTCTGAATGGAAATGGGAAATATTTGGGAACTGGTACAGGGTACAGTCAGCAATTTAAATGTTATCAGAGAGATAAATATTTAGTTCAATTGCATTTTGGAATACACACGTTTAATACATATAAATCGTTATTCTATTCTATAGCTGGTACATTAGAGCACAACCAATGGTATACACACTCATTGGAATAATAAAAGTACCTACAACATTTGTGCGTTGCGGTAACACAAACCAGGCCTTTCCTTTCCTTATGAGCACCTGAGCGAAATTCTGCTAATTAACCTATTGTAGCCCAAATACCCGTTAAGGAATTAGTGAGATATTTTTTTATGCCACTAAGGTGTCAAACAAGCGTACGGCCTGCCTGATGGTAAGCAGTTACCGTAGTCTATGAACATTTGCAACACCAGGGGTATCACTCTTGCGTTACCAACCACTATTATGTTTGTATGTTGCCATATTTGTGGTCATACTGATTACACCGTGTCTCTACACTTAGAAACTTACATAAACGCATTGACGTGTTTGTACAAGTCTCCATTTCTTAACGGTTTCGTTCAATAATATTGATATTATGGTAAAAACAAATGTAAAGGTTTACATACAGATAAAAGTGTAGTAATTGGAATTTGCTACCGTAAGCGACTATTAATCTTTTAGTTTTGTCTGCAAAGTCCATTTGCACTGAAGAACTATATGCTGTATTATTAGTAGGTCGATACAATTGTAATGTTCCTGCCTTTTTCATATTCCTTAATCTTTGTTGGCAACAATAGTCTGCAAATGAAGACTGATTACCACAACCAAATGACAAAGAAGAAAACACGTGTTACCACTTAGACTGACTGAAATTGTGTGCCAGCTTAGAGTTTTCTCCTCAAATTTAGGGGAGAAACGCGCAGTTTAGGACAAAAAAATGTCGAAGTGGGATTTTAGAGTTTTGAAAGTAGAATGCCGATCGCTCATTGAAAAAATGCATGAACAAAAACGATATATGCGCCTCATTGTACTTTAATTTTAAGAAAACCCGTTACAATTCCAATAATTTGGTCATGGTAGATTACTCTTGGTCTTCCTCGGCTCCTACATCCTTACACTTTTGCATTGTATATCTGTTTCGTCATTCTTTCATCCTGCATTCTTACTACATGTCTGAACCAACAGCGCATGCCTTTTCTTATCTTAACCCCGACACTCTCTTCAGACCAACTCCTTTTTACATCATCATTACAAATGCGGTCAGCAAGCGTTCGCCACAAATTTTGCGCAATGTTCTCATCTCGACCGCATTTATTCTACTTTCATGCTCTCTCTCTGCCATACCCAGCTTTCACTTCCATAAATTAGCGTTGGGATTAGCACCGCCTTGTAATAGCGAACGGTGCCTTTTGGCTTCGACTTTAACCAACGCTCCATTCACGATGTTCCCTGCACTCACACGTCTCTCCACAACAGCGGTGTACCTTCAATCGCTGCTAAAAGCGCTTCCAAGATATACAATCTCATCCACTTGCTCTAGCACTACATCATCAACCGTAATCCTAGTGTTCTTTCAGGTTGTCCCCATTTCAAATACCATTATATTGTTTTTCTTCTTATTCAATTGTAAGCCTTTCTTCATATAATAATCTTTCATTGCTACAGCAATGAAGATTATTATTACCTGAAGGCGTCGCTACCGTAGGTGTCACCTAGTTTGATCAGCTCTGCTGTAACCATATCGTTTCCAACTGACTTTCCATTTTTCAAACTTCATATCGACCATGCAGTCTCATCCATGGTAATGTTTTCATGGTACGCTGGCACTGCCGAATCAGTCACAGACTCATTTATAGTGCCATCGTCATGGACATACTTTCTTCCTCATTCACAAGTAGCATTCTTGCATCGACAGTATGTTTCTTTCTTCTTCTCTTTCATACCTTCACTCTGATGCAAAGATGATACGTAATCCAGTCATGCTTGCCTCTTTTTTTCCACGGAGGATTCATCGTCCGCATCCCATCTCCTCTCAGTGTTCTACGTCTCTTTGCGCATCTACATGCTTCTTTCGCACTGTCCACTATACTTTGTTTCAGGACTTTCCAACATTCTTCTACATTTGAGTTGGAAAGACTCGCGTTCGCAAGTCTTTTACCTTACACTTTCATTTTCCAATTTTTCACTTCTTTCGGAGACGTCCATCTAACAAAATCAAATTAATCACACTTTTCAGCTCATTCCGTCTCCATGTGTACGTGTGAATATCCTTGTGATTGAAGAACGTGTTCGACACAAGGAGGCTTCGTTCCATACATATGTCTAAAAGTAACTTACCGGCACCGTATCGTACCTCCGTATGGACCAAGCACAGCCTCATAACTGCTTCATTTGGTTCCAGCCCATCCATTTAAATCTTCACACATATTATCCGTTTATTCGCTTCTGCCAAATCCAGAACACCCCTTACGGTCCCCTAAAACTTCTCGAGCTCCTGGGGATTAGTAGTGCTTAAAGGAGCATATGCTGCAACCAAAAAGACTCGTGTAATCCCCAGTTCTATTTTAACCCAGAGAAGTCTTGGGCCTACTAAATCGTAATCTTTCACACCAACGTCCAAGCAAGATAAAAGCATGACACCTACGCCAGCATTGGTATGATCGTCCTGTTTCACCCTGGACCACAGGGCCATCATGCCACCGGGCAGATCTTCGGTGTCGTGTCACTTTCGCTTGGTCTCTGACATACACAAAGCATCCAGACATCTCTTGTTCATTATACCTAACAACCATTCATCTTATCTTGTAATTTACCTCTCACATTCCATGTGCCTATACGACACTCAGCTCTCCTCGTCCCGCCGGGTTGAGCGTTGCGTGGTGGGTGGTGGTCCCCACCGCCGCATGCAATTAATCTCGCACCGACGAGGGCGGATCGGTACGCGTCGCCTCCAGGAGACGCCCTAATCCACGCGTCTGTGCGTTTCCGTTCAGAATTGCAGTCCAAAGTATTGGACTGACAAGGTCGCGACGTGCACGCTTCTGGTACAGACCCCATTTTGGTTAATAAATGATCGAGAAACTAACACACTTCAATCTTATAAATGCCATTAGCTCGCAAGTGTTCACGATAATATGAGCGGGTCTGTTTTATTTGATATGTTCCACATGCCATCTGAACCATTTTGCTGTATGTTAGTTGTGAAAAACCAGCAACATCGCTATTATTTTCAAACATGCTTTGAAACTATAAGTATGAACATATAATCCGCTAGTCTATTTTCCAGTCTCAGATGCCAATATGTCATTGATTATTTTGGAGTATATCAGCAGAATCTTCCATGTTGAAGGTAGATAATTGGAATACATTTTCTTGCAAAGTTAACGGCATGTGAACACTTTAACCTAAAAGTAAACAAGTATCTAGTATTAAAACTCTATAAAGTATTAAAATATCATCGTGTTCAAAATGTTGCTTCGGCGGCTTAATAGGATCATAATGTTCATTAGTCACTATCTACGCATCGAACGTTGTTGCCGGATAAGGGCCTAACACTTCGACAATATAGCCATCAGAGCCAATAAGCATGAACAGGTTTGCCAAGATTCTGTGTTTATACACACCATAGATGTCTTCTTGATACAAATATTTTATTATTAAGAGTGGCTTCCTTTCTCCGTCGACTTCACCAAACAGTACATTTGGAATGATGAGATGATGATGATGATATTGGAATTACTGGACAGCCAGCATGAACATGCATATTCGCGGCAGAATATCATTTGTTTCTGTTTAAATAGTGGATAAATCCTATTTATGTCATGTTCTAACCATAGCATTCATGAGTTGGTAGTCATTTCATGGAGCCCAAGATGCAACTGCCTACGCGAATCCATACTGAGCATGGAAGCTTTTTTAATAAACAGAGTATGTAACTACGCTACGCGGAGGGATATCAAAGCGAAAGCGACAACATGCTTTCTGTATGCGCTGTATCAATCTCTGACTCCTTTCGATCAGGCGAGGTCCATTAACTAGGTCACTGCAGTTGAGCATTGACAGAACTAGAGATTCACAGACACTTATTCGCGTTTTTTTGCTTAAATAGTGCCTTATCTTATAAAATAAAACCTTCAAGCGATCAAAGCAGTTGCGTACAAGACCCAGTACATGATTTTCAAATTTAAATCTTTCTGGGCTTGTCACTTAAAATCCTTTCGGTTTGCCTCTTAGTACCCATAACCACGAACTTGGACTTGGATGGATTTAGTACAAGAGAGTTGATATTTCCAGGCTGCTACAGCATCCAAATCTTTATTAAGCTTAGTCAGAGCTTCATTCATTTACCTGGTCTTACCGACACACCTACACCGATAGTAGAGCTGAACATCGTCAGCATAACAGCGTTATTTGCAGTATTTGATTACATTAGTGAGATCCGCAGTATAAATGATGAAGAGGAGAGACCCCAATATCGAACCCTGAGGCACGCCACGTGTCACCGGCTTAAGAGCAGTGCGCGAGTAGTTTCGAAGCAAGTCAGATTGCCTCGAAACACATAGTTCGACTTTTAATTCGATTCACTAAAATTACATTATTGACTATTGCTGTGTTACTTTTGAGCGAGAAAAAGGTAGTGAAGGGGACAAATTAATGAATGAGTTCACAATTTATTAATTTTGTATGGTGAGGTTTATCCGAAATTATTCAACCTACTCAAATAATATTTTGAAGCATTCGAATCTCCGTCACTGTCTACTCTTACAATAAAATTGTCTGTAATGTTATCAATCATTTTGTCGAGTTAGCAAATTTTAGTTATATGTCAAAATGTATGTACCTACCTACTCTAAAACAAAACTTTTCGAATTGGTTTTAAATATGGCTTTCTTAGAATCCCCACTGGTATAGGATTTTAGAGAATTTAACACTCGTTTTATAGGGTAAATATTCTTGGGAGTTGGCAACAAACACTCATCTGACCTGGCAAAACAAACAAAATTGGCAATTGCTACAAAAAATAAATATTGTAGACTGTATGCACTAAAATGTTTTGAAATAACTTAATAATGATTGTTACTATTTTATCATGTTTTCAATAATAAGTTTTAATATTTAATAGCAGCAATTTCTAATGAAATGCCAAAATGCACTCTACAAAAACTATATCGAAAGTTTTCCTAGGGTGCTGTTCCAGTGCTTTTCTGATGGAAATATTGATGTCAAGGGCTCCAAATAGTGCAAACCTTGTTACATTCCTTCAGTTCTTTTTCATTTCCTTACAAGGTTTCGTAGTCACTGCCAAATTTGGCACGGTAAGGCTGTTATTCACTGCTTTTTAGTTTTGCTTACTACTTTTATTACTATATTAGTTAGAAACGTTATCAAGCACTTATGTGGAGAACCTGTCGTGTTCTACCAATTATACTAGGGGTTATTTTCAGAGAAGTCATTTGATATAATCAGCCCTACAATCGCACCATTACATTGATAGAATATTTAGGGCTTCATCATCACATCTTTGAACCAAAATGTTCCTTAATTTATGGTCTCAGAGAGATACTTGTATGCAGATTTAAGATCTGGAATGTACTGTCTTTCCCAATGGGTGACATGGGAATATTTAAAAAAGGCATGAATAGATTTTTACAGGGTTGAACCACGCACCACACAAACTGAGATTGTTTGTTGTGTGTGGTTCTTAAGGTAACAGCTTAGTACAGTGTGTAAATACACCTACACTGTATGTCTAACATATCTGTAACTTGTCATTTCCATAATTACTGAATCGAATCTCATTTTTTTTTTCACCATTTTGATATGCAAAAATTATATGTTTTTTATTTGCAGATTAAACCTAAAATACCATTAAAGCAATATGTGATGTTGATTGCATTATTTTTTGTTACAACAGTGGCTAATAATTATGTTTATGCTTTGCATGTGCCTTCTACCTTACATATGATTATAAGGTAATTATTATGTGTTTATTATTTATTGTTTTGTAGATTGCAGATAATTAGGCGACTATACTGCATCCATTTCATTAAGCAATAGTACCGCGACGCGTCACGGGTTAAATATACTAAATGTCTAGGTCTAACTGAAATTTCAGATCAGCGTCATCTCCAGCAAGCATGCTCGTTTACTGCTATGTAAAGAAACAAAAGCCCAAACTGAATATTGCAGTAGGTTCTATACTGATAAGCGTAGGAGTGTCCCTGGCTATGTATGGTGGTGCTCCCACTGAGGAAAATAAAGGGAAGTTCATATATTGGAGCATTGGAGTAGTTATACTATTAACGACATTGATAACTGGGGCATTTACTGGACTTCAGCAGGAACTATTGTATTCTAAATATGGGAAGAATCCTGATGAGGTATGTATACCAGATCTCATAGAATGAAGTGGCTCATTTTTAAGCCTTATCTAACTTTACCTAGAGTATACTGTCCTAATTAAATAACCAAGTCACATTAATTATTGTCTTCTACTTTAGAGCAGCCTGACTGGACATCTACCTTTCAGAAGACTGCAGCCAAATAACCCACTTTTTCTATTGTCTAAGTAACACTAAGTAACATATAAACATAAAGTGGCTACCGTAGCTTCTGAACGCTCACGCGTTGCCAGCCCTACTGCTAACACAACAACTCCTCAGGGGCTTACTGATAACAGTGATAACTCAACCCTGTAACCACAATATTTTTTTTTATACTATGTCGGGACGCATACAAGCGTACGGCCCAGGCGGGTACCATAGCATATTAACGCTTGCGTTATATTAAGTATCACTCACGCGACCCACCTGATGGAAAGCGGTTACTGTGGCCTATACCCACAATATCGCAATACACTAAGTATTACTCTCGATGCCACCTCTGCTGCTAGCACAGCAACTCCTGAGGAGCTTACTGGTAACCTCACTCACACGCTGGAACCAACAACCCTCTAGGGAGTTGTTATTTGGCTGCGGTTTTCTGCGAGGTGGAGGTACTTCCCCAGAAGGGCTGCTTTGATGCGCCCTACCTCTCTTAAAACATCCAGACCAAGACAGACATGTTCATGCACACAAATGTTGGGTGAATTGAGTAACTATGTAATATCAGTCTCATCACTTGTCCATAGGTTATTTCCTTCATGGATGCAGTTCCCTTACCTGCACATAAATGTTTGTCCTGTTTGGGTATGGAACACTTGAGGCTTGATTTTAAGTAGCCACCGCTCGTGGGTTCAATTCCCGCACAGGCATCATGGGGGGATACTTTGCATTACAAGTGTTCATAGATTACAGTAACTGCTGTACATCAGGTAGGCCGTATGCCTCCCGGTGTTGTATAAAAAAAAGATAATGCTGCTATGTTAGTGGGTAGACAGTTTTGCTCACACCAATTGATCTGAAAAATTGTCTGTTTCCATAGCATCAATTACTTTCTATAGTCTGACTGATTTGATAACGTCGATTATGCCAATATTTCCAAGAATTGTTTAGACTGCATGAAATGAATGATAGACTAGATGTGTCTATAAAAAATCGGTACGGTTCCTTCATTATTAATTATAGTGTCTTCATTTTTAATTAAATTTCAAGGTGTCATTCTTTTCCCTTGTTGTTTATTTTCCAGATGCTGTTCTACACCCATGCACTACCTCTACCAATCTTCTTGGGGGTTTACCCACAATTGCAGAATGCAGCTTTAGATCTGTCTACCGAGATGTGGTTACTAATAGCTTTAAATATATTATCTCAATTCTACTGTACACACTCCGTCCACGAGTTAGCAACTAAGGAAACTTCCGTAACAGTCACGTTTATATTAACTGTTAGGAAGTTTATCTCACTTCTGATATCTTCTTTAGTTTTTAAGAGTAATGTAACTATATTCCATATTATTGGCACACTGTTCGTGGTTGTTGGTACTTGTATATATTTTGACTTCTTTAGGAGTAGAAGGCAGAGGCCGGTCAGTATGAAGGACAGATGATTTTACGCATTGTTTTTTCAACGGTGCATGGAAACAAAATTACATGAGATCCAACAACACTAATATTGTATAATTTTAAACTTTCACGGTTGTTTACACTATTATTGTATCTACGAGACTTACCGCGATTTGTTTTCATATTTCCCTGATATTTCGGCGACGTTGCAGACGCAATGGTCACGAGATAGCTAGAGCCGGCGAGTGGATAAAGCCGTTAAGGGCAGACATATCTCTCTACACTATTTCTACGTCACTTATTACTTAGAGCCGCGGAAGGCCAAGACTTACCTACCATGACCAAATTGGTCGTGTTCTATCAGAAGGTGATGAAACCGACGAGCGTCCATGAGAAAAGCAACGAATGTTAAAGAAGCGAGTGAGGTATGTAAGGATAGAGTCACGTGGCGCTCGGTTCTCTTTGCCTACCCCGCAAGGGATTTCGCGTAAAGTTATATATTGAAATTGTCTTCCCGATTGAAATTAGATACTTCCTTTATTTCAATCGCTGCCCTGACTGAGTCGCTGGATGTGAAGCGTCGTTCCTTTGAGAGTATCTTGAAATTATGCAGCTCATTCCAGTGATTGACATCCGTTTGCAGAAGGGGTTCGACTATGGCGGGCTTCTCAATTTCTTTATTTTTGGCTGCAGCTAGGTGCTTGACCCTTTGTGTAACATACCTTTTGGTTAGCCTCGTTAGTTACCTTTTGGTGTATGAGCTTCCACAACTGCGGTCAATTTTATAGACTAGATTTTTCAAGTAGGAAAAAATCTTTCGGTGACCATGTATTCCATTATCTTCTTGGCTGGCGTAATTGTAGCCTAATGGAATATTTTGTCAGGAGTTTTCCGATTTCATCGGTCACTCCTTTCTTGTACGGAAGAAATGCTGGCTATCTGTAAACCGTCAATGCTGTCCCACCTCGTTATGCAAGTGGTTTGAACTTACTCTCATCATATCCATTGCGTGTTAAAACATCATGTACATGCTCCAAGTGATCCTCAAAGACGCTCTTCGCGTAAGGGAGAGTGGCCACCAGTGGAGCAGTGAACGTTATGTACAGTATAAGTGTGTACACCGTGAGTGTAATGTGTAAGGCACAGAGTAATAATCGACGCAGAAAGAGGGTAGACTTGAGCTTGGCGTCTGCAACGTCTCCGTAATATCGGCTAATTATAAAAACGGTAAACGCAGTAAGTCTCGTACCTACAATAATAATATTTTTGTGGTGCTGTCTGCTGGCACTTGTATGTACTGACTTGTTATTAGTGAAATATACTAAAATGATTTTAAATATAAATATATATTTGCCTATTGGCCCCCATGTGCATTTAGAACCGTGATGCATTTTTAAATAAAATCTTGTTACTATTAATTTGTCATGTTTGTTTTAATCTATCAGCATGGTAGGTACATAAAATTGCAAATGTTACAAAACAAACAAGAAAATATATTTTCAAGAGTAACAAGCGGAGCAGAACGTAAGAAAATCTACTTTGTTAAAGAAAGTTATGAAAATGGAACTGAAAGTAATATCTTTATATTACTTGATTTTAATCATAGTTACGATTGTGTTGTCTTATCACGCAATAGCCGTCTCTGAATCGGCTGCTGCGGTCGCCCGCCGTCTGGCAACAGCATTCACTCGCCACGTAGCAACCCTGGTCGTCTCTAGGTGCAACGTGTGTCGCTTCTCCACTAGGCATACTCAGCCGCAGATGTTTAGTCGTTATATATAATAACATGCTACGGATGACAAATCCATCGCACTGCCGATGCCGTTCCTTAACATTGAGCTGGAGGAGTCCATTATATGTAAGACTAGCAGAAGCCCGCGGCTTCGCACGCATGAGATTTGGGCTTTTAGTAGCCTTTATTTCTCTGAAGACATGAATTTGTTTCTATTTAAAAAAAAAACAAAGTTCAGGGTCGTAGATACAACCATAGAGATTCAATTTTCGTACAGCGCCATCTATTGACTTTTACAGGAGGCAACGTATATGTATTTTTTTATATTAAATAAAAAATGCGTAGTTATTTTATGTTACAAAAAATACGTATTGTATGAAAATAATAAAAATAAAATTGCAAAGTCCCCCGAAGGGAAAGATATTTCCCCCTAATTTTAACAGTTTTTCATTTTTTACGCAGGAACCCTAAATATTTACGGGATAAAAAGTACCCTATATTCTGCTCTGAACAGTCCTCTACCTACCAGTGAAAGTCCCGTTAAGATCGATTCAGCCATTTCGAAGATTAGCCCGGACAAACAAACACAGACAGACAGACAAAAAAGTTAAAAATGCGTATTTAGGCTTTGGTAACGTGAAAATAATAATATGAGCTTAAGATAAAGGGTTTATTTTGAAATCACAGACAGACACTTCAATTTTATTTACATGTATAGATGTTCGGCGAAGTGTGATAGTTTTGGGCTATGGTAATCAATCATCACATCAGTCAGTGATGACTGCTTACAATTAGGCAGATTGCAAGCCTTTAGTGGTATAAAAAAATAATTTGTATTTATTGTTTTTAACTTACGACACTACTTTTCTACTAGCAAAATACTGATCTCCAAACATTTTAATTTCACTATTAAATTTCAATATTTAAAAGAAATTATATCTACTAAAATGCATTTTTTTCTCGCCTCTATTAAACCAGCTTCTAAATTTTCTACGAAGCCTCTTAAGAGTACTACTCACCTACCTCACCCCCTTAAACCATGTACCCAAAAGTTTCGAAATTGGGAAGGGCTGCCTTTCATTCAGGGTTGATTTCACCCTAAATCTATCTACTGGACCGATATCAAGTAACAAAAACGGATCGTAACCTTTTTGAGTTCCTGTATCCACAAATGCAGACTTTATATTATAATAAATAAATAAATATTTACGGACAAATTACACAACACTTTCTAGCCCCAAGGTAAGCAAGCTTGTATATCTTCACGCCAGGTCGCTTGCACGGCAGGCAGAGAGAAGTGAGCGCCATAAGACGGGGCTTTTACACACTTCGCTTGCTTCTTTAACATTCATAGCTCTTTTCATGCACGCTCGCCGGTTCCGAAGCTCCTTACATCACCTTCTGATAAAACACGACCAATATGATCATGGTAGGTTAGTCTTGGTCTTCCTCGGCTCCTACATCCTTCCACTTTCGCAATGTATATCTGTCATCATTCTTTCATCAAAGCAAAGCTTGTGTTATAGGTGATAAACATACGTATTTTTTTTTTGTAAATACTTGTGTATCAAGATACATAGAAAACACCCAGACCAAGACATACATGCATGTTCATGCACACAAATGTTTGTCCTGTGTGGGAATCGAACCCACGAGCGTTGGTATCAAAGCGTAGCGTTAATAACCACTGCGCCACCGAACTCATATCGTAACAAATTTTTGTAATTGACATTATGCATATTTGTAATAAGATTGCTGTTAATGTATTTAAAACGCTAATAGAATTGGAAAAAAATCTAGGTACTATTTATTCTACTATTATATCTTACCGCCTCAAGGGTACATATAATATTGCCTGTTAAATTTGCGCGCTCGTTCTTGCGTAGGCTTATTGAATATTGTGGAGGTAGTGTCCATATGTACAAATTAAATATTAAAACAACAGATAAAATTCTCATATACAGTCTCTTTGTCTACTTTGGTATTGTAAAGCCTCCATCCACTACACTAGTCGAAGTTGCTTCGATGAAGTACCTGCCTATTAGCCTGCGCACCTCGCGAGGTTGCAGGAGTGTATGTATGATCACCTACTTACAACTCCCGAATATCGACCAGTAACTTCATCAAAGCAATTTCGTGAGTAGTGTATTGGAGGCTTAACACTGTGCCACGAGCGATGTTGGTAGCGGCGGATTGCCTACAAAAATAGCACATTCGCTCGACGACGTAGCTATATAAATGTTGCTCGGTAGGCAAAGCGTCCTCTGTTCTCGGTGCGTGTACAGAAAGTATACACTAGTTTGCAGCTAACTCCTGCGATTATTAAAATTTTGTACACTATTATAGTGTATTTTTGCCTTCTATCTTCAATATAAAAAACAACACAACAAAAACCAGCGGATCTATTGCAATATTACTTACACGAGCAGATGATTCTATTTTATATTGGTCACTTGATTGTACTTTTTCCTGTCATTGGCGAGGTCCGGTGCCTAAGCCTGAGGATTTGGGGACGATACTGATTTTTACATACTAAATAAGGTACAATTAATGTGCATTATTGTTAAAGGATATCTATCTATAACTTCACGCTAAATCCCTTGCGGGGTAGGCAGAGAGAACCGAGCGCCACGTGACTCGATCCTTACATATCTCACTCGCTTCTTTAACATTCATTGCTCTTCTCATGCACGCACGCCGGTTTCTAGGGCTCCTGACATCACCTTCTGATAGAACATGACCAATTTGGTCATGATAGGTAAGTCTTGGCCTTCCCCGGCTCCTACATCCTTCCACTTTTGCATTGTATATCTGCTTCGTCATTCTTTCATCTTGCATAAAGGATATAGTATCTTATATGCACAACCTTTTTAAAGTAGATAGAAAGCGCGCAGGCGCAGACCAGTGTATCACGGATATGAACAAAATGATTAAAATGACGTTAAATAAAAAACCAAATAGAATAATAATGCATATTTTATTTATAATATGTAATGCATATGTTATTTATAATTATGTAATAAACCTATTGCATAATTAAAGTCCTGATAACAGTTAAATAAAATATGGTAAAGCTAGCAAAGGCTGCGTTACCAGAGTACAAATCGCTTTCTAATTTCATATTTCTGTTTTCAGCACGGCGGTTTGTTCATTGTAGGTACATTTTGCCTGGTTATGTTTTGATATCTAGTAGAGTAATAAAGTAGAACAAGTGTAGCCACATCGCGCAGGTGTACTGGTGAGGGCAGAGATTTTCTTTTAGATCCTCCAATGAAGTAACTTGTTAGGCGCTGCTAACCTCTATTGTCATGTAATGCGGTATTTTTATGTTTAAACAGTTTTTATAAGATTGTAAAACGACAAGAAGTAAAATTGTTTGACGATAATTTAAAAAGATAAATATATAATTAGAAATTGAATTGTTCGCATCTTTTATGATTTACTAAAAATATATTACTGTGAAATTGTATATTCTTTGCTTTCTTTACCATTATGTGTACTGATTTTCTTACAGTAAATAGAAAATTACAATATTCTTAAGCAGTTACTTTATTTCTAGGCAAATTACTCTAATAGGTACATTAATACACACACAAACACGAATTCACTTTCTTACTTCTACACTCACTATATTAAATTTTGTCCGATTGTACATGTTCTTATTTTTCATCATCATTTAATATCTGAAAAAAATAATGATAATTGATTAAAGGATCAGTCAACTAAAGCAATAAAACATTCTTCTTACCATTAGAAAATGGGAATTATCGCTAATTTATTAGGATTGGTAAGGTCGCTACTACTACTTTTGTCAGGTTAGGTCACACATCTTTCGAAATGTAAACTCTTGGACTTGTAGGTTTCCTCGCGACATTTTCCTTCACTGCCGAGCAAGTGAGAACTACAAATCTGTACATAAATTCTAAAACACGAATTTAGTAGTCGCTCGTTGTAAAAATCAGTATCTTCGCCAAATGCTTAGGCTAAGGTAACAGACCCCGCCTAATAGATTAGGATGACGCTAGAAGAAGTCAGTTTATGGTTTGAGATAACAATTACCTGCTCTTGCTGTCTGATCGGCTGCGTCTGTCACGAGAGCGCGAACGTCGCACAGAGGGTGAGCGACGACGAATCGACGGCGAACGTCGCAGAGATGGCGATCTTCCACGAGAGTACGAACGACGCCTTGGGCTTCGGCTACGGGATCTGTAGAATTTTGCATATTGGATCACTAGTCGAACAGAATACATTCACGTTACAAACTTTTTATTTGAATTATAATGACATTTAAAAATATAATTCTCCATTTTTGTTTTCGGCACAATCTCTCTTTTTTTGTATGTTAAAAAACAATGTCTCATTGACATAGACATGAATTTGCTATTAAATATTGAAAAAACGGAACTCGTTAACATTTACTGAAGGTAATAAAAGATAATCTTTACTATGTTACATACTCATTTAAGTCCTAATATTACACCTAATGCTCCAACACAAGACTAATACTAATAGGTAGGTAAGGTAGTGCTAATTATAGGATTCAAAAAGTACCGAGACTTGGTGAGCCTGCGAAGAAGGTTGTTGATCGTTGTGGGTCTGCTGTGAGGCCGGAGGGATTTTGTATTGAGGCGAAGAGTTTCAATGTTATCTTCCGTAGAGCGGTGCTTTTATCGAGAGTTTCGAGAGAGTTAACACTAGGAGAGTTGATCGCTGGTGGGTGGTATTCTATCTCGGTGCCTCGACGAGTGTGTGCAGTCGATGAAGCAGTCAGGAGGGTTGCATTGACATTCAGGATTAGGACCCTAAACTGTGTGGCTCTGTTAAGGTATTCATTCCAGGTTCAGATCAAGTTTGAGGATTAGGTAATGGCAGTCAGGAGTATTGGTAGGACGCAGTTGTTGGAGACTTCAGTTGCGCGCAGTTTGGAGAGCTGATTGCAGAAGTCGAGGATGTTGTTGCGAGCGTCGATCGCGGATGTCATATTGGTAAACGAGCCGTAGTTGTGGTGAAGAGATGTGGTGAGGTCGGTGTGTTGGTGGTTGGTTGATAAAATGGACCTGTAAACGTTCCAACACCCACCACTTTTAATATCTCCATTGCAAAATCAATATTTAATTTAGTTAAATAAAATAAACATTTTTATAGACAATGTAGGCAAGCTTCAGCAAACAATTATTATAAAGATGTGTACACATTCTTACTTATTGTGAATCAATTACTATATACGAAAATATTTTATATAGAAAACTATTTTATACTTATGAAATATATTGGCTGTGTAGTATTTATTGAATTACTAAGGGCAGAGAATGTGTAAACATAAAAATTATATTAGCATAATCATTTTGCATGAAAATGATATAAATAATAAACATTATATGTACCTTCTGTCTCTCCTAGTTCGCCCATTTGACATTTCGACGCGAATACGCGTTCCACAGCAGCGTCTGCAAAAATTAAACACCATAATATTAGGTTCAATATTGTTAAGACAGTGGAAAATAGTGAATTACTATTGTAGTGGTAGTGTTGAATAAAGTATTATTGTTACAAGTCACGTGTCACAGTACACGTTTCAACAATTTAAAAAAATAACTATCTATCAATGCCATCCCTACCCAGGGATTGTCGAAGTGATACATTTTTCTTGTACATGAAAGTAACACAGTACATGTCATAAGGTGGCAAAGTAGGACATAAATCAAGTGCCCCCCCCCCCACTAAAGATTAGTGTTCAGCCAAGGTTCACAGTCTTTGGATTGTAACCTCTAGAATAACAACATTGATTAATTTAACCATTTGTATAGCATGCTTTCATGCTTCAGCTATAGAAAAGATTGATGCTACGTCTGTTACTGATTCATGCAAAAAGAAAAGAATTATATGGAAATACGTGCTGGTATTTGCATTTGATTAGGGCTACTGTAATCTCCTTAATTTTACACTGCATGTGTTGCATGGCAGTGAAGCTTTACTTAACTCTTAAATTAGGCTCATTGCTGTCTAACAAATTGCCAAGGTGAGGAAGTCAAATCAAGACGGCTTGAACACACTGGCCTCTGTCAATTCGCATTTGAAAACCCCTTCAGTTTATGATGAGTAAGGGTTGATGTGGTGTAGTAGACAATTACTAAATTTTTCATACAAGTCATATTTAACAATGACATGTGTGACTATCCGTTAGATAAAACATACCTTTATTTTAATTACAATCTGCTCATATAAGTAGTCTAATATTTCATTTCCATTGTTATCAATTTATAGTAAAATAAGCTTAAGTTGAAGTGATGTGTAGCTATTCGCCTACACATACGTGAACGTATGTACCGCAGCGACACGGCGCGCCCGCACATTGGTATGTGACACCAAGCAGTAATAAACTGGCTTCGTAACAGAGTACTTGTTTCATTGCGCATCCGTACATATCAATGGCGACGAGGGACGATCCTACTCACATATTAAAAGTGAAAATGGCGTACATAGGATTTTTAACCATTTTTGACTATAAATCGGGCGACTGGTTGTTATTTAAAGGCCGGCTGACTCAGTATCTGAGAGTAAACGACGTGGCAGAAGAGAACAAGAGCGGCATTCTCATCACACATCTTTCAGACGACTCGTACCGGTTGTTGAAGAACCTCACTTACCCGACCGACGTGGATGCTTTAACTTACCAGGCTGTAGTTCAATTACTCGACAAACATTTCACGCCAAGAAGATGCTCATATGCAGACAGGGCTAAATTTTACAGTGCTACAAGAAATTCAGGCGAAACCCTAGGAGATTGGGCGGCAAGGCTGCGAGGTCTTGCGAGCTATTGTAACTTCGGCACTGCCTTGGAAGCAATTCTGACTGATCGTTTTGTGCTAGGATTAGGCACGGGGCCAGAATGAGATAAGCTATTTGAGCAGAACGCTTCTAAACTGAGCCTCGCTCGAGCTCTGGAGATAGCCGAACAAGCTGAGTCGGCGAGAGAAGGCAGGGCGGTGATGACGAAGGATGTAGGTGCTGTTAACCTTAAAGAAGAACCGATTTACAGTTCGATAATTAATAAGTTAAAGTGTATTTTAGGAGAATCTCAAAATGATGGTGGAGGGAATAATGTGTAGCTATTACGCCTACACATACGTGTATCCAGTCGCGAATATACATACTTCACCACAAAGTATAAATGTGTTAAGATATATACTCATCTCTTTCTAAGGACAGTTATGCACTATAATTTGTATCTTTGTTAGAGCAAAGTGTCATAATAAATAACTGTATGTAGATATAGTACTACTTTCACCATTTTAAAATTTTTGATATGTCGCTGAGTCAAGTTTGTTTGTTTTAAATTTTATTTTGTAAAACACAACAAATTACATTAAATAATATAGTAGTAATAGTGTAGTGGTGGTAATGCTAAAAGGAAAGAAGACTCTACTCAATAAAAATATGTTGAATGTTTGTTTACAGTTTATATCTCTGCTACCTGAACATACTTTACAGAATTATATAAATGTTCCCCATAGTAAGACAGGTGCCATAAAAGAAAATAGCACTAAACCGTCCTACCGTGGAGGTATCGTAATCTAGCACACTTATGACTCAAGCGTTCCACATTGAGAATGAAACGGATCTAAGGAGCGTGCAATTGGAAATAGTCGGCAACAGTGCAGTAGTAAAAATTGTTGACAACTTTTAAACTAGAACCTACTGGACTATTTTTGGGTTGTGGAGTAGTTAGCAATGGCTACATTATTATTAAGGATCGGGTTCGATACTCACAATTACAAACCACGAACAAATGTTTGTTTGTAGTGGTCTGAGTGTATGAAGAGAGGTAGGGCAGGAAGTAACTCCACCTCAACGCAGTTAAATAACAACTACTTGAGAGTGTTGTGTTCCTGTGAGTGGGTGAGGTTACCAGTAACCTTCTAAAGATTTGCTGTTAACAGTACCTAGAGGTGGCGACGCGCATTACGTTCTGCATTGCAAATTCGTCCGCCCCATAAATATCCAAGTTGCACATTCTTGAAAAAATAGGCCGTAACTATATGAGATAAGTAATAATTATTTAGACATTTCCTAAAAATACCGCATGGCAAAAATAAATTTGTATGTATGTATATCTTCACGCCAAGTCCCTTGCGGGGTAGGCAGAGAGAACCGAGCGCCATAAGACACGGTCCTTGCATACTTCACTCGCTTCTGTGACATTCATAGCTCTTTTCATGCACGCTCGCCGGTTCCTGGGGCTTCTGACATCACCTTCTGATAAAACACGACCAATTTGGTCATGGTAGGTTAGTCTCGGCCTTCCTCGGCTCCTACATCCTTCCACTTTTGCATTGTATATCTGTTTCGTCATTCTTTCGTCCCGCATTCTTTCTACATGTCCGAACCAACGGAGCATGCCCTTTCTTATCTTCACACCGACACTCTCTTTTAGACCAACTCTTTCTCTCACGTCTTCATTACGAACGCGGTCAGCAAGCGTTATGCCACAAATTTTGCGCAATGCTCGCATCTCGACCGCATTTATTCTACTTTCATGCTCTCTCTGCCATACCCAGCTCTCACTTCCATAAGTTAAAAATAAATTTGGGTCAAGAGTATACCAAAATGGCGGACGGAATATGACGCTCTTCATTCGCAGAGTAATCAATAGTTGTAAAAATTTAGCTAAAGTACTTACGTTCCATCTAAACCCCTCACAGAATCTTCTGCGTCACGAGGATCTTCAAACTCTACGAATGCAAATCCTGGAGGATTTCTTGCAACCCATACATTTCTAATATTTCCATATTTTGAGAACACTTTTTCGATTTCATACTTTGAAGCATTAGTGCCAAGGTTTCCGACGTATACTTTGCAAGAAAGATCCCATTCTCGATAGCGGGACATCTGCAAATTTTGTTACATAAAATTATTGCGTATGGAATGCCATGTTGGCGTTAGCAGCAACTCGACTTGTCTCTGTATGTACAAGTTAGGAAATCTCACTCTTACCTTTTATTTTCAGATGTAGGCCTTTTGCAGACGATAAGGATACACGTTTTATTATTTGTTTACAATGTGGTATAGTATTCTACGAGAAATGTTAAATTAGAGGATGAGAATTTTAGGAAATCAATGATAATGAAAGAAAAGGACCAAAAAAAGTGAAGTGAACGAATGAATGGAACCGACCGGCGAATGTATTTCGCCTGTTGTTGACCTGAATGATGAGGGGCCTGGACTGGCGGGGGGCGGGAGAGGAGTGAGAGAGAGAGGACACAAAAGAAGAGCTGCCAACTCCAATGGCGCTTTAAATGACGGGCCATCGCGATGGTCCACCATAAGGGCCATAGTGTAGAGGGCGTAGTGGCGTCTAATGGCTTATCGCGCATGCGATTGTCTTGGGATAGCATCGGTATCCATCCATTATTGATATAAGCCTTCCAAATGCAGTACGTATTCAGTGTGATGCCCGGAAATTTCATTTCATTGACCTTTTCTACTTTGTTATCTTCATATTTTACATTAAGTTTAAGTATTGTATTATTATAACATCATAATCTTTTGTAAGTCCCAGAGCAATGCATCTTCGTTGATGAGCTAAATCTGTCTATACTGTAGGAACTAAGTTCTTTAACAGCTACACAAACAATCTTCAGAAACTTTCAGTCAAAACTCATGAAAGTCCGATCAGAACTTCGTTACAGTCTTCAACCGTTGCGTCCTTATATCGGTGATTAGACGGTTAGGTCGCCAAAGTGACCGCGGGGAGGCTGTCTGCTGGGAAAAGCCACTAAAGCCAGTTGACGGATTGAACAAAGCGACATTGTCTCGCTCAAAGCAGAGATATTGAGGGAGATAAAAAAAATCTATGGACAGTTAAATATCAGATCATTGGTACCAACTTCTTCAGTATCGTATCCAAGAGCCAAGCTGACCCGACACTTCACCAAGGATACCACTTGCACAAAATTAAGATGGCTCTTAAACAGCTCAAGAATAATAAGGCGCCGGGTGATGACGGAATAACAGCTGAATTTCTGAGGGCGTGTGGAAAACTGATACTTAAATTCCTTTAGAAAATTTCGTAATCCTTGAAGTTAAAGCGCCACAGGCATGGAATAGAGGAGTTGTAAAAATTAAAACCAATTTATTTAAGTGAATACCTATTCATAATATCAATTCTCAATTAACTGACTTTAGAATTGAAATCTAAAGTCAGTTAATTAAGTTATTATGTTGCTTAACATTTTTATTCACAGGTTTCAGTTCATAATTTTTTAATAGATCATCAAACATTCACCATACTTACAAGTTATCGTTACTGAAATACTAACACAAATCTAACTTTGCAAAATTCACTACTTAATCACACCAAATTAACAACATCGTTAATTGTTGAAATAAATAAATAAAAATAAATAAACTAAACATTTATATGTGAACAATTGAATTTTCATTAACTGTAATCCTTATTTTCGGTCTGGTTGCCTCTCTATCAAATACCATTACCTTGGTTTTCTTCGCATTCAAAAGTAAGCCTTTCTTCACTTAATTATTTTTCATGGGTGTTTGCAGTTCAAATGGTGATTTTGAATGTAATTGTCCAGCCAGACACAGAATGAATAACTTAGTAGACAGCATGCATCCCTAACTGACATCAATATTGAAGACAAACCAAGGCGATAAGCTGCCATCGATGCTGCATACATGCTGTACAATCCCCATAAGAGAAATCAATTGATAGGTATTTTGTTAAAATGAAAAAAAAAAAATAGTCACGTACATAATGTTTCTTATAACATAAATATTGTTAGCTTCGGCTCCCTCAGTCGTGTTCGTAAAAAATTATCTAGATAATTCTTTATAATCTATGTTTTGGGTTCTAGTGACACTTGACAGAGAGTATGTGCTCTGTTCTGCGCGACGTCAAACAGCTGATTTTTAAATACATTTTGGAAATGCGGAATTATTCACGAATAGAATATCTTGTGTTAAAGATTGTCGATAGTTCATCATCATGGATGTGGTAGGCCTTTTGAATAATATCAACGATAAATCCGACATGTTCGCGGTGAAGACCTGGACATCGGAATGGTCCAACAATTTTCAAGAGAATCAGGTATTGATTTTTTATAATTTCTGCCTGCGAATGTAAAATATAATTAAATTTGCATATAATACGTAATATTAAGTTATTAACATGTTTAATTTGTATAAGCTCGTACTTACTTCCTTATTATGTTAGATAATATGCGTATTGTTATTATTAGAAATGTATATCCTTGAATACTAATAAACAACTCATATTCGATCTTATATGAGATGTGAACAACACCTCTATATAGAGCTGATTTATTGAATTTTAAAGAATACTTGTTTTATTGCATTTTAAAATAAGTTATTTTAGTTCTACTTATTTGAAATGCTGCTACTAGATTAAGTTCAGCTTTTCCATGTTAGTGGCAGTGGTTTTACAAATTATTTCCGGTTGGTTTTAAATTTTCGGTACGAATTTGCGTGTGAAAGTATTAGTTTGTAGAGAATTAGTGCTGAGCTTGTACCCGTGCCTTTACAATTTTCACCTTAATCCTTTCAAATGATTTTCCATTTTTACTACAATATCCAATTATCCCAGCAAGATACTGGTACAGGTAATTGATTACTATAAGCTTGTTTGCAGGTGATATGTATTCTAAATATACAGAATATATATCACCTGCAAACACTACATGAATATGAAATGGTAATTTATATGGGATTATTGAGAATAAAGGTTTCAAGGTTACAAAAAAAAATAAAACAAAATGTAATGAGAATTTTTAACAATACATTCTTCAAGAAAGACTTGAAAAAGTTTTTAAAGGATTGGCAACACAGAGTGACACACCTGGTGTCATAAATGCCCATAGGCTTTAGTGTCTGCTTACCGTCAGGCTGACCACGAGCTTGCTATAAAAAAATTACAGTACTTAGTAAATTTTGTTGCTTTCAAATATATTATACATTTCAGATTGTTATTTCACTATTGAATTAACAATTTGTATTTTAAAATTAGGATGTCTTTCCATAAACAGATTTATTTTCATAAAAAAATCTGAAATCTGAAATTCACGAATTCAGCCTTCAGAACCCGTTATATACCTTTTCCCATACATTTCGCGGTCATATATGACCACACGGGTTTCGAAGGGTTAATCCCAGTTATTTAACCCATGACGCGTCCTGTAGTCTGAGGCCGGATATAAGAAAAACAAGCTCACAGCGTCTCTCGGCCTCAATCCATTTTTAGGAAAAACTACTTTTTTAAAATTATCAAGTGACGTAGATTTTGTACAGTGTAGCTATACATCGACAATAATTTATATAATACGTCACATATAATTATTGAAAACACCTCAAAAATAGGATATTTCTAATCAAAACGGGAAATTTTCAAATGTATGGGCAGCTACGGGTACATTTTCGTTTTTAGTTGACACGTCACGGGTTAATAGGCGTGCGGCGTAGATATGGATCCAACGCGTAAAGGCCTTCTCGATAAGATTGATGTAATTTAGTACACATGCTGTGATCCAATAGAACAATATACCCAGAGCAGCCCTGCAATTCTCTAAGCGACTCTGCGTCGCTGTGATCACAGATGTCACAGCTTTGACATCGTCTACTGCGATCACGGCTAAATTATTTGGTATTCTATAAGGCTGTAAGCGTACGCGAGGCTGTTTGCCTTGTACAATTCCAATTACAAACGCAGCCTTGCGGCGCTAGTGTCGCACAACCATGAAAAGCGAAACCAAAGAATTGCAATTTTGTGTTCAAGGCTGTAACAGCCGATGTTTCCGAGGATGTAAGGACGTTTGCTCTTAAAGAATTGCATGGCTGGACTCGGTAAGTATTGGACCTAATGCAGATGTGTAGAAAATTAATGGCTATTGATAGGAGGAATTATAGAACGAGGGACAGACATCAGCCATAATGTGTATGTTGTATGAAGAATGAATTTTTGGAAATACTCTTGGAGATGTGTGATCTTCCGGAAATGTTCTAGTAAGCTATAACTACAATATTGTAACTAATATTAATAGTAAACAGCTGACTAAAGGCTTATTTTTTGATCTATGGACAACTTTTGACTTTGTTTCTCATAACCAATTATTGAAGAAGCTCTATTGACGGGAACAAGGAGCTGACTTTTCGCTGGATCTTCATATCAAATTGTACCAGAGTTGAGAGAATTATTTTTGTTTGTAATATTTCATTTTATTAACAACTGGCTGATATCCACAATATCGCCCGCATTTTTCTTTTTTTTTTTAATCTTGGTAATGTGTTGAACATAAATCAAATCATTCGAGCAATTTTCTAGTTATTGCGAGACCAACACATTGCAATTTATATACCTAGTCTTGCCATAAATACTGAAACAAAGAAAAAAAAAATTTCTGTTGCAAATAACATTTATTATTTTTACAGTATCTTAGTTTAATACATAAATATAAAACAATATAAAAAGCTTATTTGAAGTGGTCTCCATTAGCTGCTATACAGTCCTTTAAACGTTGAGGCCAGTTATCAATAGAAGCACGCACTCTTTCCATGGGAAAATTCTTCACTGCCAATCGTACGGATTGTTTTAAGGACTCCAAATTATCATGGCGTTTAGAACAAGCCGTACTCTCTAAAACTGACCATAAATCATAATCCAGCGGATTAAGATCGGGACTAGACGACGGTCAGTCTTCAGCTCTGATGAAGTCCGAAACGTTCGTTTCCAACCAAGACTGCATAGACCGAGCTTTATGACCCGGCGCCGAGTCTTGCTGGAAGGACCATTCTTGGTTATTGAACATGGTGTTGTTAAGGGGCTTCTCTACCTTCTCAAGAATGGAATCTTGATGCCGACGTTTTGATACCTTGTTTGCAAAAGTATGGCTCAGTCACTCCTTCACAGCTAATATGTTTTGGTGGGGACCAAACCATCACTGAAGTCGGATAGTGCCCACGTTGCACTCTGTCGACTAATTGGGAAGCTTCCTTAGAGCTTTGAGCATAAATACGGTCATTTTGTTTGTTAAAATGTTGCTCAATTGTAAAAAATTCTCATCTGTAAACAAAATTTTTCTGTGACCTCTCTTTGCGTACCGCTTCAGTAGTTGTTTCGATTTTACCACCCTATTTTTTTTTAAATTATCAGTTAAGAAATGACCAGTACGTCTCTTATAGGCTGCAAGTCCTAAGTCATCTTTTAAAATACGCGACATGGTTCTAGGTGCTATCTTCATCTCCCGAGATAAAATCTTTCGCTTTCGGACAGGATTTCTTCGAATCCTTTCCCTTACTTCTTTGACCACCTTTTTCGTACGAACACTACATGGACGGCTAGATCTTTTTCTGTCACAAACAGAGGAGGTCTCATTGTACCTATTAATAGCCCGGTACACAAACATTTTACGAATACCAAGCGTATGGAGTTTCAAAAATTGCATTTGGCTCCATACTTACTTTGTGTAATGCAATCACAGCGATTCGGTTCTCTTTATCACCCCACTCCATTGTAATATCGCAAAATATTGTACAATGTATTGGCGCCAAAATGAGAAAACTCAATGAACAATCATATAAAAATGACAGATTCCAAATTCAAATGTAATATTTGTTTATTTTTAATTGTAACAGTATTTATGGCCAGACTAAGTATATATAGGTATAGAGTAAGTAATACTACATACTATGTATCATAAAAATATGGTATAACTAGTATAATTATACTACGAAATCCAACTCTGGAGTGGTGGACTTAATGGTCTGTCAACGTTTTGTTAATGTGAATACGAAAACAATATATTTTTTCTATAATCCTTAGACTAAGCTGCATTGGCTTCCACCCCCTTTGCCTTCATTGCGGCAGCTCGATGTTTTCGACTTTTCGACCAATTTTATTTGTCAGTGGATGAATACATACATACAAAAATGGGTATGTATGTATGTATATCTTCACGCCAAGTCCCTTGTGGGGTAAGCAGAGAGAAATGGGTTCTTTTAATTTTTGTAGTTCTAAATGAAAATCCCGATATAAAATTCATTATCATGTCATCATATCCATCACGACGTTGTATAAAAAAACATAGTTATTGAAAAACATGTGCTTAATGTTTCATGTGTCAAGTGTCAAAACTAAATATTATGAAAAGTGAATCGCCATTCATTTTGACACACACTTGAACGTTGGGAGGTACAGAAGCATACAACCCACATAATGTAAAGTGTTTACCGTAGTACAGGAAGTATCGCTAGCGTGCTGACGTCCCCGCTGCTAACACAGTAACTCTTTAGGAGCTTGCTGGCAACCTCACTCACTCTGTTAAGTTTGTTAAATTATTTTTGTTACCATAAACAATTGTGGTTAACAAAAAAAAACATGGCACAACGTATTAATCGTGTGGAACCTTCTCCGTGCCAGTTCTTGGGCCTTCTCCAAGCCGATTAATAGTTTCTCACCTTTTGATAAAACACTAATAATTCGGTCGTGAGGCGAGTTTTGTCCTTTTTCGGTTTTTTCAGCCTTCTACTTTGCGTTGTATGTTTGTTTCATTGGAGACTGTGCTTTGTACACAGTATTTAGCCTTTAAGTTAAAGGAGAAACTTCTTCCTTTGCGTTCTAGCATTTGTACAATGGGTTTCGACTCGAAACACAACCCATTCTACAATAGCTAGAAGAACTTCTCAAAATTCTCGAGAAAATATTCACTTGGCAACAGCGGCGAATTCGTCCTTAGGTACACACTGGAACCTCAACCGCGGTCGCGTACTATGCGGAGTTTTCTTTGGAGAAAGTCGTGGAAAGAACTCCCTGCTAAGGTTTTCCCAAGGAACTATTGCGTACTGTGCGTTGGAACTATTGCGTACTGTACGTTCCCCGAGGACTTCTTCGGAGAAGTTTTTAAGTTGTGGATAGAACTCTATGCCAAGGCACTATTGCGTGAGTTTCGGCAAAAAATGCGTGAATAGGTTTTTAATGATTCAGCGCCACTGCTGGGATGTCTCTAGTGTTTATAGGTTACGATAATTACCACCAGTACGTAGGCAGGCCGTACGCTTGTTGTATAAAAAATACAACACTAACATTTATCTGCTTGTGCGTCTATTAATCTTACGAATACTAAACAGAACGGGTTGTAATGAAATTTGGCACAGAGGACGTCTAGATAAAAAGATAAAAAAAAATATTTATTTACCATTAGGTTTATGGTATTTTAAATGAAATGTTATTGTTATTCATTAATTTCTCATAGTTTTCGTTTTTCTTTATTTTATTTTACAAGCATTTCGAAATTGATTATGACGATGAAAAAATGCCTAAAGAAACTTGGCAAAATTGAAATTTGGTGTAGTCGAAATCAAGCTTAACTGCATCCGCAGAAATTTTACTATTTCGGCAAAAATATTATTTCTTTATATTCCATTTTTTTCGGAATGCCAAAATTGAAAAACTTATGCCTGTGCAAGTGGAGCCTGATTTAGGTATTCCGCTACATGGGCTACTGATTAACGAGCCAATGGGGTCCTACACGGATGAAGCTGCAGACTAAGCTAATTAATGATATAAAAATCTACTGATTTTGCTATTAAAAATGTTTTTTTTTTATATACATCATCGGGACCCATAACAAGCATACCGCTCGCTAGATGTAATGTAATTACTGCAGCCTATAAACACTTGTAATACAAGAAGCATCGCCCGCGTGTTGCCTGCCCCTGCTGCTAACATAGCTCGCTGGAATACAAACAACCTTCAGGGCGTTGCTATTCGGTCCCGGTTTTCTGTGCGAGTATTTTTTAGAGAGATTGGGTGCATCATCATCAATGACGAGCTCGGTGGCTCAGTCGTGTATGACGCGACATTGACACCAACGCTCGTGGGTTCGATTCCCACACAAGGCAAACATTTGTGTGGATGAACGTGTCTGTTTGTCTTGGTCTGGATGTTTTAATCTCTCATTACCCGCGGGCCGCTTTTCCGCCAAGAAATGTATGGGAAAATGTATATAACGCAAACACAGGTTAAGAGAGGTAGGGCGCATCAAAGCAGCCCGTCTGGGGAAGTACCTCCGCCTCACAGAAAACCGCAGCCAAATAACAACTCCCTAGAGGGATGTTGTGTTCCTGCGTGTGTGAGGAGGCATCGCGCGAGTGATACTTAATATATCGCAAGCGTTAATAGGCTACGGTACCCGCTGTACATCAGGTGGGCCGTATGCTTGTATGCCTCCCGAAGTAGTATAAAAAACAAAACAGCCGGACTGATATAGTATAGTATTATACCTCCAACTTCGCCCGTCTTTCTAAAAATATTACAGAGTTTTATATTAAAGTATCTCTTGATAAATAATCTTATTATGCACATACACGCTATGCCTTTAGTGTCAAAGGAATTCCGTATGTAATGACGCTTCTAAGTTGATAAACAATCTATTACTTACTAATATGTCATAGTAACATCGCAATTGTGCAATTTATATCGCGCTTGCAAAATTGAAAAGTGCACGAACAAGGACTTTGTGTAAATCAGTGTAGCGTGGCATCAAATTGCTGACGGACGCGTTCGGAATTCAAATATTGTTTGTATTTTTTGTTTTCTGTTTATAAAAGTTTCTTTGTGGTTGGACGATATTGTGTTATTGGAAATTACTTCCATGGTGTGTGTTTAGTGTGCGTGATTCATACGGATATTCTAAATTCAAATGTTGTTTATATTGGTATGTTTTAAGTTTTTCTCGTTGTGTCTGGTTGACACAAAGGAATTTTATGTGTTATACTTTGTAATATCATCATGCAGGCATGCGGCCCGTCTGATGGTAAGGAATTACCGCAGCGTAAGGACGCTTCCAACACTAGGCATAGCTGACTCCGTAAAAATATCTTCACTTCTATTTGCACAGCATTGTTTCTTAACATGGGTGCTTGTATCAAAGTGAAATTTGTTTTTAAGGGACATCATAGAGTAGAAATTTCTTAATTCATTTTTGTGTGTTACGGAATATCTTCACCAATTCTGAACCGTTTTGAAGGATTTAAATAGTTTTTTATTGGGAAGGTCCAAGCAGCGGTCATATATAATTTGGGTTAAGTATTTTAACGATTTTTAAATATTTAAAATGATTCCTTATATCTATTTATTAAAACGATTTTAAAATAGTTTGTACTGAACATGGAAATTATATAATTTATTCTAAATACACAGGTAAATACAGGTACAAACTATATAGGAGAAGATAATTAAATTAGATTATATTATTGTTTTGATTGATTTAAATATATTTTGGATTATATTTTGAGTAGTCTAGATAAATATTTTTTTTTTTATTTCCACAGAGGTTTAATAAAATATTTTCTACAAATATCATTAATTTTAATTTTATACAAACCCAAAACATGTCCGGTTTGCTCTCACTAGTACAAAGATTTTCAATCATTCATGTCGTGTAGATCCCTTGCCTATATATTTTCTCTATTCCATAGACTCGCTGCTTTATTAATGTACCAGCTGAAGTCCGCGGATTAGCTCGCGTGAGATTTGGGCTTTTAGTAGGGCTTTTCTTTGTAAGTAAATTATTACCCTGGACTTCATCGTGTGGCATGCATATTAATAAACATATATAAAATATTAATTATCTATATATATATAAAAATGGAGTTCCTGACTAATTCACTGACTCATTAACGCCGACGCTAAACCCTTGAACCTAGAAATTTTGCAAAGACGTTACTTTTGTAATTGTCACGAGAGATAGGAAAGGATTTTTTGAAAGGGGTTGAAAAGGGAATTGACCGTTTGTATGGAGCAGAAATATTTTTACAAGTTATTGACTTGAAACTTTGTACAAATACTCTCTATTAGAATCCAAAAGAAGTATTTCAGCGTTTTCAAAAATTCCACCCCTTAAAGGGTGTAATGGGGTTCAAACATCGACTTATATTACCTACGGTACCGTAGGTAATATATACGGCCATAAGCTAGTAACGTATATAAAACTTAAACAAAAAAGCCTTTATCTAAGCCAGAAGGCACAGCTCGCTGCCAATCCCAACGCTAACTGAGAACTGGGTATGGCAGAGAGAGCATGAAAGTAGAATAAATGCGGCCGAGATGCGAGCACTGCGCAAAATTTGTGGCATAGCGTTTGCGGATCGCGTTCGAAATGATGACGTACGAAAGAGAGTTTCGGTGTTAAGATAAGAAAAGGCATGCTCCGTTGGTTCGGACATGTAGAAAGAATGCAAGATGAAATATTGGCGAAACAGATATACAATGCGAAAGTGGAAGGACGTAGGAGCCGAGGAAGACCAAGACTAATCTACCATGGACAAATTGGTCGTGTGTTATCAGACGGTGATGTCAGGAGCCTTAGTAACCGGCGAGCGTGCATGAAAAGAGCTATGAATATTAAAGAAGCGAGTAAAGTGTGTAAGGACCGCGTATTATGGCGCTCGGTTCTCTCTGCCTACCCTGCAAGGGACCTACCGTTAAGATATACATAGAATCACAACCAAGATAAAGTCATAGTGAGTGTTGTTTTTAAAAGTATTCTATGTAACTTTGTGACTGTAAGTATTCATCATCAATCTTCATCAAATTTATGAGAAATGGAGATCCACCTTTAAAGAATGCAGTTTGTTGTATCAAATTTCGTTGAACTGTCCTTGAGATATCCGCTGACATACACACAGAAATATACTTTACGAACATGGAGCGTCTTCCTGTTTTGAAGTATCCATAGTATTTGTTTGACTAAACGTCAAACAAGTACTAAGAAAAGTAATGTTACGTTTGAACTAGAATTTGTAGTGTCTACACGAGTGAACAGGAAATACTAGAGTTTAACAGATATACAACGTTGGGAGGCATACGGCCCACCTTATGTAAAGCGGTTATCGTAAGCTATAAACGCTTAGAATACATTAAGTTTCACACGAGCGATGCCGCCTCTGCTGTTAACACAGCAACCCCTTAGGAGCTTATTGGTTACCTCACTCACACGTAGGAATACAACAACACTCTAGGGAGTTGTTATTTAGCTGCAGTTCTCTGTGAGGTGCTGGTACTTTCCCAGGCGGGCTGCTTTGATGCGCCCTACTAAAACACCCAGATGGAGACAAACAGACATGTTCATGCACACAAACGTTTGTCCTGTGTGGGAATCGAACCCACGAACGTTGGTGTCAAAGTTGCGTAATTACCCACTGCGCCACCGAGCTCGTCAAAATAGATTATTATTTATTTATTTGTACACAGGAAAACACACAGCTTATATTATCTAAGTATATATCTAGAAGATATAGTCACAAGACGCGGTCCTACCACACGTCGCCCTCTTCTTTAATATTCATAGCTCTTGTCATGAACGCTGGGTTCCTGGGGCTCCTGACGTCACCTTCTGGTAAAACCCGACTAATTTGGTCTTGGCTGACTTCGGCTCCTGCATCTAACCCTTTCGCATTAGACTTTTATCGTTATTATATTTTATTAAATATTTCTTTCGTGGCGTCCATTAGCGTTGGCGGGGGGTTGGGTTGACGACGTTAGTTGCAAATATACTGACAAACTAAACATTATAAAATAAAAACTTTTAAATAAATAACATTTAATAAGTGAAACCGTCGTTATTGTAATCGACACATGTAAACAGAAAGCTTAACTGTCTGACTACTACACAGGCTGCTTTTAGTTCGCGAGCCAGCAACAGGTTTTCATGGCCAAGTTCATCTCGTCCGTTAACTTGTAAAATGTTTCACAGAGTTGTATCATGAACCCTCGAGAACGTTAGATGTGGTTCCGTACGTGAATTATGTTTCAATCACTATTTTTAGCCGCGACGGTCACGGAGGCGGTATATGCGTTTGGGGTAAGAGGTGTTTGTTTGTGTGTCTGTTACCATTTATCTCGAAAACTACTGAACCGATTTTGATTTTTTTTTTGTTAAAAAGGTGACATGATCGGGAGTGTTCTTAGCTACGATTTAAGCAAATCTGTTCAGCTGTTTTTTAAGTCGGGGTTTTTTTTTTAAATTTGTACGTGCATTATATATAAAACGGATTTTATTTATATATTATAGTTATATTATATTAGTTTTAGTTTGTATAAATATTATTAACAGCCGTCGTGCATAACCTATGTTGTAAACTGTTATGCACGACGGCTGTTAAATATTCTACATCATAGTTATTGTGATCTTGTAATTATTAATATTTTTTCATTTATTGACTTTATTAATGAGAATTATATCTAACTGTTTTATGAATCATATTACGCTTTAATGTCGTGGGTTTTGGAAATGTTTTATAAAGATATTGGGTTAGCTTTAATTTGATAAATTCTTAATCAGAGAGGAAATGCTTCGTAAACTCAGGTCGCGAGTTCAATTCGGGTCGCGGGCGGTTTGGATGGGTC
Source organism: Pyralis farinalis (assembly GCA_947507595.1). Lineage (NCBI taxonomy): Eukaryota > Metazoa > Arthropoda > Insecta > Lepidoptera > Pyralidae > Pyralis > Pyralis farinalis. The sequence continues at coordinate 4,761,900 of OX382261.1, read as the reverse complement.
GCGGTAATCCTCTAAATAACATTATAAGAAATACTGAATTTTAAAACACATTTTTAATATCGAATATTATTAGATCTATCGATGTTATATAACTAGTATTATTGCCTCAATTACATAACGATTGATTGTGCAGGCCGGTAAGGCGCTTTTAGTTATTAATAAAATAATAGGATTAATTAATATATAAACATTAGGGTCGCGGGTTTTAAATATGTTTATACTTTGCGTACCCGGCCAAAATAATTAAGAACCACTGCTCTAAAGCATTATACGAGTTAGCCCGACAGGAAATTATTGTTAAAATTTGTACGTGACTCGTGGATTATTAAGCAAGCTCAAGCAAGCTGTCTCAGCTCAATAGCCTAAAAGCAGCTGCTGTACTGGGTTATAATAACTACTGTAGCATCGAGTATGGGATCTGCTGAATGGCGGACAATCGCACAGCTCGCCGACGGCTGGGAGTTCATCCGCACACACTGGAACCGCAATGGTCGCGCACTGTGCCGTTCACGAGAAGTTTTCTACCGAGAACTATTAAGTTGTGGAATGAGCTCCCTGCCGAGGTTTTCCCAAGGACTACAGTGTGGGGTTCTTCAAGTAAGGCGTGAAGAGGTTCTTACAGGGTCGGCAACGCAAGAGTGACACCCCTGGTGTTGCAAATGCCCATAGGCTACGGTAACTGCTTACCATCAGGCAGGCTGTATGCTTGTTTGCCACCTTAGTGGTATAAAAAAAAAGAATTCGGCTGAATGTTCGGTTCAGTTATGTAACGAAGTCGATATTGACATATTGTGATCATTTCTTTTAAAAAAAATACAATTTCACTATTTACGTTGTTGTTGAACCTAATTCAGTTATATCACTGAAAAATTAGGCCATTCGTGCCATTATATGAGATGCAATGTCTCATGTAATGGCCAAACTTACGAAGATTATATTTATTTATATTTATTTAGTTATTTATGGGCATATATAAACGTAAATAGATGTATTTTTAAACGCAACAGAAAAATTAATCAAATATGAATTTTCGAATACTTACATATTAATTACAAGTATAACTGAGATTTTAAACATAATTGTTCTTAGGTACCGAAGTTTTGTTGAAATTCGACAGTTTTAACCGAAGTTCAGCCGGAGATGAAGTTCGGTAAAAGCAGCCGAACTTCGATAATACCGAATGTAAAAAAAAATTGGTGTATCTATTACCAATAACAACAGTTGTATGGCTATTGTTGATCTAGTAAGCTGTAGAAAGCCTACTTATGCCGCTTTTGTGCTAGTTGGGTACATATGTGAATAGGTGTCAACTACATTGACATTGGTTTCATGGTTTTTTTTTTACCCAAAATGAGTGCGTTGTACTGAATATAAAAGCGAAGGAACCTAAAAGTAGATTTTATTGATACATTTGATTATGTATCTTTTAATAACGTGAAAACGAAATCAATATCGTTTTTAGTATTCCGCATTCGATTTGCAAGCCTGTAGCGGTCGCTTTGCTCTAGTTGGCAAAATCCGTGACATTCATACAAAGAGACCCGAATGTATGTCACGGATATTGTAAACTAAATAGGGTCTAAACATTTAATATTTTGTGTGAAATCTAGCTGCATAAATTTTGGTTTGGTATCTTACGATTTTGAAGAATGTCTTAATAGAGGCCTCGTAAGAGTCCGGGAAATGAATGGACCGATCATCTAGTGAAGGTGGCAGAGAGCTTGTTTATGCAAGCTACATAGGACCGATCGTTGTGGTATTTTAAGGAGGCGGTTCAGCAGTGGACGGCTATGATGATGACCATCATGATCTCTCTATGAACCGACCAGTAAAACGGGAACAATAAAATTAGCTTAGGATTTTTTTAAACCAAAGTCGGGAGCCATTCTAGCCTACGACCCGCGCTGTATTCGAAATGTAAACAAACTTCTTACAAGAGCAAGGACTTAACGTGGTGTAAAAATTGGCGGGCTGTGGAAAATGTTTTGAAACGTTCTAGATATGATGAGGTCACCAGTAAGCTCCTAAGGAGTAGCTGTGCTACAAGCATTCATAGGTTACGGTAACCGCTTTACATCAGGTGGCACGTATGCCCCCGAAATTGTATATAAATAAAAATACGGTCCACTTGATGAATAAGGAAGAAGTATTCACTTCTATAATATTATTTCAATCGTTAGGGTGATACCATTAATATTTGCCTGTTTTTTTCTTATTCACGGTGTCGAGCGCTTACTTATGGAAGCGAGAGCTGGGTATGGCAGAGAGCATGAAAGTAGGACAAACGCGGTTGAAATGCGAGCGTTGCGCAAAATTTGTGGCATACGCTTGTAGACCGTATTCGCAATGATGAGGTTAGAAGAAAAGTTGGTCTGAAAGAGAGCGTCGGTGTTAAAATAAGAAGAGGCATGCTCCGTTGGGTCGGCATGTAGAAAGAATGCAGGATGAAAGAATGACGAAGCAGATATACAATGCAAAAGTGGAAGGATGTAGGAGCCGAGGAAGGCCAAGACTTATCTACCATGAGTAAATTGGTCGTGTTCTATCAGAAGGTGATGTCAGGAGCCCTAGAAGCGAGCGTGCATGAAAAGAGCAATGAATGTTAAAAAAGCGAGTGAGGTATGTAAGGATCGAGTCACGTGGCGCTCGGTTCTCTCTGCCTACCCCGTAAGGGATTTGGCGTGAAGTTATAGATAGATAGACTGTGTTGAGCCGTATAAAGGTTTGAGGATCGATGCGCTACCGTCTTATATACTGTGTCATACGAGGTTGTAGTTCCCGCCAAAAAATATTTATAGTATCAAAGTCAAGGAGGTATTGTTGTGTGCGGCATGATTTATTTTTGTATGACGAATAGAATTAATTATTTTGACGAGCTCGTTGCCGCAGTGGTTACTAACACCACTTTGACACCAACACTAGTGGGTTCGACTCGCGCACAAGGTATGAATTGTGTGCATGAACATGTCTGTTTGTCTTGGTTTGGGTGATTATAAGAGATGTAGGGCGCATCAGAGTAGCCTGTTCTGGGCCTGTTGGTAAGTGAAAAGAGGAGCCCAAATAGCAGCGGCAAATGACAAAGGACTACAGTGCCCTGTCAGTTGACGCTACCATGCTGGCCCGCAAGGTGCTTCTTCACGCTTCGTTTGAAGACTATATGTCTAATTTAACCACAAACCAATTTCCTTCACGTCAACGGAGCACGTCTTTTCTTATCTTAACACCGATACTCTCCTTCAGACCAACTCTTTGCTTTTGGCGCAAAGCTGATGATGTAGCTGACGCAATCCATACGTGTTCCTTGCTTTAGTACAAGGGTGCGATAAGTGTGCCTCTCCAATCCATTCCAGTTCTCCAGCATATTTTAAGCCAAATATCAACTTCTGTTCCTGCGAATAAGTAAGGTTAAGTAAGCTTCCAAGGGATTGCTGTGTTAACAGCGGAGGTCGCATCGCGCGAGCGATACTTAATGTATTGCCGGCGTTCATTGGCTAAGCAAACCAGTTTACATGCATCTCGATGTTTTATAGAAAAAAAAAAAGAAATTATTGTGTTTGTCTGTAGACTTTGTTGCATATTTTTTTACATTCGTTAAATATATGAATTTGATTTGCAAAGGCGGTCTTATTCCTTCGAGGAATCTCTTCCAGCCAACCATTGCTTTAGTTTTTTTTATATTGGCTCCGCTTCGCCTGGTGGTAAGCGAAAAGAGGAGCCCAAATTGCAGCGGCAACTGACAAAGGACTACAGTGTCCTGTCTGTTGACGCTACCATGCTGGTCCGCGAGGTGCTTCTTCACGCTTCGTTTGAAGGATTCCATATTGTAGGAGGAGGGAAAAACATGTGCAGGGCAAGGCGTTCCACTTTTTAATAGTACCACATAGGTAGGAGTTGCCGAACTTTTTAGTATGAGAAGAAATGTCCTCAACAGTGGAACAATGGCATCGCAAGCCTGCACGTATGGTTCTATGACGGAAGGGGAAGGGTGGATGTGTGTGATTATAATTTGTTATAAGGACCACCAAGGAGTCACGTTGCGCTCGGTTCTCACTTCTACTTGCCGTGAAGATGTATGTATATATCTTCTATGTACATAAAAATGAATGTTTGTCTGTATGTGTATGTCCATAGAGATGGATTCAAAAACGGCTGGGCAGATTTTGATGAAATTTTCAGTGAATCTTCAGGTTAGCCCAGCAGGTGATCCTGTGAAGTTTGGTAACGATTGGATCACCCGTGCGAAGCTGGGTCGAGTAGCTAGTAATATATAAAACACAATACATGTTTGTGCCTATGTCCGTTATAGACTTTAAAACCATTTATCCGATTGTGATGAAACTTCTGGGTTATATTCAATATTTATCGAGAAAGTTTAGAGATAAAAAAAGGGGGAAAACGCCCAGCGAAGCGGTGCAGTGCACAGCTGGTATGTTGTATATGATATACGTATATCTATACATATAAATAAAATTGAAGTGTCTGTCGGCGATTTCAAAATAAAGCCTTTATCTTAAGCTCATATTATTATTTTCACGTTACCAAAGCCTAAATACGCATATTTAACTTTTTTGTCTGTCTGTCTGTGTGTTTGTTTGTCCGGGCTAATCTTCGAAATGGCTGAACCGATTTTAACGGGACTTTCACTGGTAGGTAGAGGACTGTTCAGAGCAGAATATAGGGTACTTTTTATCCCGTAAATATTTAGGGTTCCTGCGTAAAAAATGAAAAACTGTTAAAATTAGGGGGAAATATCTTCCCCTTCGGGGGACTTTGCAATTTTATTTTTATTATTTTCATAGAATACGTATTTTTTGTAACATAAAATAACTACGCATTTTTTATGTAATATAAATAAAATATATATACGTTGCCTCCTGTAAAGGTCAATAGACGGCGCTGTACGAAAATGGAATCGCTCTATGGTTGCATCTACGACGCTGAACTTTGTTTTTTTTTTAAACATAAACAATTTCATGTCCACAGAGAAATAAAGGCTACTAAAAGCCCAAATCTCATGCGTGCGAAGCCGCGGGCTTCTGCTAGTATATAATATACATGTAATTGTGACTTAAAATATATGTAATTTTAACTTGTTCCAGTTACTGTGGTCATTTTGCGGATGCCTCCTGGTGTCGCTGCTAGTCGTATGTTTCTACTACTACAGAAGATGGCGTGCGAAAGGTACGTGTCACCAGTTCTTACACGCATATCGTGCCTTTAAAGTACGTAGTAGGTACGTAATTATGTTATTCCGTTCAAACGTGTGTCGTGCGATGTAGATTGCGTGCAGTTTATAGTAATAAAGTGGGCTAAATAGAAACTATACAAGTAAATAAAAATTAACAGCACAATTTCTCGGCTTCATACCGCTGTATTTCTAGTATTACTGGATCGATTTTCATCAACCATAGTGACAAAGAAAGAAAATGACCAGTGATAGCCCAGTGGATAAGGTACCGGCCTATTGAGCAATTGGTCTCCGGTTCGTATCCTGGCATGTACCACTAAATTCGTATTTACGGATCTATATAGGTACATACATATTTATAAACATAAAAAATGCGTAGTTCTTTTATGTCACGAAAAATACGTATTCTATGAAAATAATAAAAATAAAATTGCAGTCCCCCGAAGGGGAAGATATTTCCCCCTAATTTTAACAGATTTTAATTTTTTTACGCAGGAACCTTAAATATTTACGGGATAAAAAGTTCCCTATGTTCTGCTCTGAACAGTCCTCTACCTACCGGTGAAAGTCCGTCAAAATCGGTTCAGCCATTTCGAAGATTAGCCCGGACAAACAAACAGACAGACAGACAGACAAAAAAATTTAAACTGCGTATTTAGGCTTTGGTAACGTGAAAATAAAAATTAACAGCACTTTCTCGGCTTCATACCACTGTATTTCTAGTATTACTGGATCGATTTTCATCAACCATAGTGACAAAGAAAGAAAATGACCAGTGATAGCCCAGTGGATAAGGTACCGGCCTATTGAGTAATTGGTCTCCGGTTCGTATCCTGGCGTGTACCACTAAATTCGACTTAAAATAATGGCTTTATTTTAAAATCACAGACAGACACTTCAATTTTATTTATATGTATAGATTATCACTTCCTCGGCGGCGCAGGAAAACATCGTGAGGAAACACCGTGTGTGTTCAAGAAATTATATCTCGAAATTTGTGTCACCTTAACTAAGAAAGGTCAGATTTTCCCTCAGGGTTGTGGAGGTCGGACGGCAGTCGCTCCATGTCAAAATCACTATCTTCGCCAAATCCTTAGGGTTAGGTAGCGGACGCCGCCGAACCTAATGGATTAGGAAACGGGATAACGCTAGGAAAAAGAAGAAGAAGGTAATATATTCATAGAAGGAATCTGGTTTATGGATGATGTATTTTTGTACACTCTCTGTGTCTCTGCATATGGGGCCATCTTTAACAATTAAACAAATCATATTGTAGGTCATTTCTTAAAAATACAAATTTATGTGTAGTTTTGGGATAATAGAGATCATGTTGTATTCATTAATAGCAATTTCCAACATAAAAATTAGCTGTAACCCACGGCTTCGTTTGTGCGTATCCCTGTATAAAAGATAATTGTGTCCCTCGCGGACACTTAGACACGTCATACATTTTTTGAAATACAGTATTATTGTATCTTATTCAATTCTCTTATTTTACTTTTTTCTTATTTAATCTGCTAGCATTGAATGTAAGAAAAAATGACCATTGGCGAAGAAGAAATGCCGAAAGAAACTTGCCAATATACGTCTCCTTTAAAATTGTCAATTAAATATTACAAAAAATTCACATTAGCATATTGGTATAATAATGTTATCAATTTGTAGAATTAATGATTATTAAGGACAGGTCGTCTGTGCTGAATTATTTCCAGACATCTTTAATAAATAAATAAATATTGTCGGACAAATTACACAGCGCCATCTAGCCCCAAAGTAAGCGAAGCTTGTGTTATGGGTACTAGACAACTGATAAACATACATAAATACATTTTTTTTTTGTAAATACATACTTATTATACATAGAAAATACCCAGACCAAGACAAACAGACATGTTCATGCACACAAATGTTTGTATCGTGTGGGAATCGAACCCACGAGCGTTGGTGTCAAAGTAGCGTAACAGCGCGTTACACATCTGCGCCACCGAGCTCGACATCTTTGTCAGTTACATATTCATCAATTCTACAATAAGCTTTCTTTCTTTCTTTATTCTACAGAACTGTTTTAGGCAACTAATTATAAAATCGAATACATTTTACAAGAAAAGATCTACTAGTCCTAGCAAGCCGGTGTACCGGTATACACAACTTATTTCTACTTCTGTATCTGTACCCAATAGGAATGGATTCCTTGGGAACCGCTTCTTCTTAGTTTATTTATTTTTGCTCAACTTCTAAGAGTCGTATCATGATGTTGAATAGCACATTACCTACCTAAAATACCTTACTCAAAAATTGGGCTATCAACAGCAAAAAGATTTTCAGGAACACCGTTCCTATATGAAATCTATATGTTTGTCTATGCGTTTGTCTGTGTGTGCGTTTTTTCGAATATTCGAATTTTGATCTTTCGTCTTCAGATTCGGATTCAGCATAAAAAAGTAGAACAGGAATGTTCAGAAACACCGTTCCTATCTCTTAAGGAACATGTTCAAAATGGTTCAAATTTGTTATATAATTGACGAGACAGGTGTTCCTCTGGCAATGCAAGCTTGCGCCTTCTCAACTGGTTTAAAATCCGACTGATTGTTCCAACGATTTGCTAATCCAAACAAACACTTCCGCTTTATTACGAGTTGGTATATTAGTGTATTAAGGGATTTGGCGTGAAGTTATAGTAGTTATAGTAGGTATATTAGTGTAGACAGTGTGACCTGAATTTGTCTTTGATCCGTGAAATGCTTCTCTAATGTTTGGCTTGCATTTATGTACTAAGTGTAACGATATAATACAGTTTGGAATATATCTGATTTCGACAATAATCACCGCTGCTGCTAATACAGCAACTCCTTGAGAGGTTTCTGATAAATTCATTCCCTCGCAGAACACGACAACCTTCCAAGAAGTTGTTATTCGGCTGCAGTTTTGGTGCTTCCGTTGTCGAACTGTTTTAATGCGTTCTACCTGTCTTAAAAGCACCCAGATCGAGGCAAACAGACGTGACACACAAATGTTTGTCCTGTGTAGGAATTGAAGCTGTGAGTCTTGATGCCAAATTAACATTATTATCTGCTCCGCCAGTGAGCTCGTGGTTTACGTAAAATAGTAGCTAGTTTATGTAAACCACAAGGCGGTCACGATCTTGACACTTGCCCAATGACGACAGAAATTAATTATAACACATTTCAGTGCTAATTAGCTGTTTTAATTAACAAATGAACAAAATCACATAATATGTATACATAATAAGAAACATGAAGCAAGATGAAAGAATGACGAAGCAGATATACAATGCAAAAGTGGAAGGATGTAGGAGCCGGGGAAGGCCAAGACTTACCCACCATGACCAAATTGGTCGTGTTCTATCAGAAGGTGATGTCAGGAGCCCTAGAAACCGGCGAGCGTGCATGAGAAGAGCAATGAATGTTAAAGAAGCGAGTGAGATATGTAAGGATCGAGTCACGTGGCGCTCGGTTCTCACTGCCTACCCCGCAAGGGATTTGGCGTGAAGTTATAGATAGATAATAAGAAACATTTTAAGAGAGGTAGAGGGCAACAAAGCAGCGCGTCTGGGGAACTCCCTGGGGGGTTGTTGTGTTCTACCAGTAAGCTCCTAAGTAGTTGCTGTATAGCAGATGAGGCAACGCGCCAATGATAATTAATATATAACAAGCGTTAATAGGTTACGGTAACTACTTTAAATCAGGTGGCCCGCATGCTTGTATGCCCTCCGGACGTTGTATAAAACAAAAACAACGCCAAGTCTACGTTTGGTTTTTCGTATGAACATTGTTGTCAAGTATTAGTAATATAATGTTGTTTATTGATGTTTCATCACAGTCATAATGTATATTATTGCGAGTATTCATATTATACATAGTATTCTATGTGAGCGATGCTGTGTCCTAATATATTAGAATCAGCAGACTCCGCTACTTAACCCTAAGGATTTGGCGAAGATAGAGATTTGAACATGGAGCGAGTACCGTCCGACCTCCACAACTTTCTTAGGTATGTCACACGACTTTTGAGATACAATTTCTTGAACGTGTGTGTTTAACGAAGATACTAATTTTGACATGGAGTGACTCTCGTAAAACTTCATAACCCAGAGGGAAAATCAGACCTTTCTTAGGTAACGTCACACGATTTTCGTGATATAATTTTCTTGAACGTGCGTGTTTCCTCACGATGTTTTCCTTCACCGCCGCGCAAGTGATAATTATAAATATGTACATAAATACGAAAACACGAATTTAATGGTACATGCTAGGATTCGAACCGGTTTATCCACTTGGCTATCACTAATGAGGGATTATATATGTGATGATAATTATTAGCAAAGACAATAAGGGTAATACCCGATTAGTAATGACATGTCTGTCTGTCTACGATAAAACAAAGGTTATGCTAATTAAGTATTCGTTTTTGTCATGTTAGCGCGTCTGTCTTTTCATTATATACTATTGGTAGGTACACTGTACCATTGTATGTATCACTGAAAGTCAGTTGAATAAGAAATTATATTTCGAAAGACGTGACCTAACCCAAGAAAGGTCTGGTTTTCCCCTGACTCGTGGAGGTCTGACAGCAGTGGTTCCATTTTTAAATCTCGAGAGAATTTTGACGAACACGGGTGGCCAAATAAAAACTCACTATTGTGGGGGGTTGTGTTTTCTGTGAGGTGGAGATACTTCCCCAGACGGGCTGCTTTGATGCGCCCTACATCTCTTAAAACATCCAGACCAAGACAAACGGACATGTTCATGCACACAAATGTTTGCCTTGTGTGGGAATCGAGCCCACGAGCGTTGGTGTCAAAGTCGCGTCATTCACGACTGAGCCACCGAGCTCGTCCAAGTCTCTAGTATTCTATTCTATTCTTTTTCACCGTGCGAATTTCGGTATTGCTGGAGTGCTCTCTCAAAACACACTAAGAGAATAATGCGCGTAGTTTTTGAATTGATCGGAGTTTTGGTGGAACGCGAAACGAACTAACTTACTGTCTTGCTGTATTAATTATTTTTCGAGATCGTAGCGTATAATGTTATCGTGGAACACAATCATGTTTTATGTATGTCTTTCGGAAAGGTAGATAAAAAGGCTTTAACACGGTTTTATTAGGTTGACCTGTATGCATGCAATAAAGATAAAAGATGAAGATAAAAGTTCTTTATTAGCCTTGATCCATCGCATGAGTCGCAAGTATTCATACACTCACACACTGGTTTGTTGGTTTGTCGTATATTTATTGTGCATAAACAAAATAACATGTGGCTTATGAAAAAAAAAATATTAGACTTAGGGAACATGATATCTATCAGCCGAGTGATCGAAGGTATTGTGATCGGGATTGATAATTGATGGAAATTTGTCTAGAAGGATTAAAAGATATCTCGATTAAAATACGTCTGCCTGTGTCTTTCGTCAACGATTGCAAGAAAGTCAGTTATCGGATCTTCATGTAAAATTTGGTATGTGCCTTACTTCTAGAATGATTTCTTCGGAATTTTTGCTAACATTAATGAAAATGAAAAAAGAATGGCTCATCTCAATGATGGGTTTCAATACAAACAAAAAAAAAATCCAAAACACGGTATGACTTACTCTTTTGTAACTAGTTGTTTAAATTTATATAATAGTCTTTTAGAACATTTCAAGTATGGGTATTTTTATTTCTGACATATTTTAAAGTCATATAAAAAAAAATTGGTTACTGGTATTTTTAGATACACTGATATGTGGGTGAGTTTTTCTTACCAACATTGGAGCTAAAGCAAACCTCAGTTGCATGTGGTGCACCCTATTTACTAGCAAACAAAGCTCTGAGAATATAGAAATACAGTACATAGCACAGCAATATTAAACGGTATTTCATCGATATCTGCATGTGTACCGAATGCGGCCCATCTCTACTACTCCTAACATTCATATTTATCTATTGCCATCATAGTGGTATAAAAAAAAACTACGAGTATATCACCATACACATTTTCAACAACATAAACAACATTACCCATCTAGGGAAATACCTCCTCCTCACAGAAAAGGCAGCCAAATTACAACTCCCTAATGGGTTCCTGCGTGTGACTGTGGTCACCAGTAAGCTCCTACGAAGTTGCTGTGTTAGCAACAGACGTAGCATCGCCCGAGGGATACTCACTGTATTGAAAGCGATCATAGGCTCTGGTAACCATTTAACATCAGATGGGCCGTATGCTTGTACGTCTCCCGATCTTCTTCTTCTAAGCGATATCCCGTTTCCTTATCCAGTGGAATTGGCGGGGACCGTTACCTAAGCCTGAGGATTTGGCGAAGATATTGATTTTGACATGAAGCGACTGCCGTTAGACCTCCACAACCCAGAGGGGAAACCAGATCTATTTTTTTTTTATACTTCGTCGGGTGACACACAAGCATACGGCCCACCTGATGTAAAGCGGGTACCGTAGCCTATATCACTCGCGCGATGTCTCCTCTCCTGCTTACTCAGCACAAACTCCTTGGGAGCTTACTGGTGACCTCACTCACACGCAGGAACACAACAACCATCTAACGAGTTGTTATTTGCCTGCGGTTTTTCTGTGTGGTGGAGGTACTTCCCCAGACGGGCTGCTTTGATGCGCCCCACCTCTCTTAAACTAAAGGACCTTTCTTAGGTTAGGCCACACGTCTTTCGAAATATAATTTCTTGGACGTGCGGGTTTCCTCACGATGTTTTCCTTCACCGCTGAGCTAGAGATAATAGCAAATGAAAACACGAATTTAGTGGTGCATCCTAGGAATTGAACCGGGGCCCTGTTGCTCAATAGGCCGTTTTCTTACCCACTGGGCTATCGCTGCTCTAAAGTAGCTTGTATGTCTTCCAATGTTGTATATAAAAAAAAACATTTTCATACATGTTCTGAGAATTAGCTATTTTATAAATTAAATGTAATCAAATTTTTTCTTGTATCATCATGAAACGTGACTATTGAATGAGACGAGCTCTCTAATAATATGGCATTATTGAGATGTTTTGTTGAGGTAGGTAACAATGTGATATTAGGGTTCCGTACCCAAAATGTACCCACGGAACCTATTAAAAAAAGTTTCGCTGTCAGTCCGTTTGTCTGTTGCAGAGCTGTAACCTTTGAACCGTAATAGGTTGATATTTAAAATTTCCCCGTGAGTGTATGGAATGTCCACGATATTTTTCAAGAGGTGCGGAACCCAACTGTAATTGACCGATTAGGTTCTATTAAACTAACTATATACATATAACACTATGAACTAGTAAGTAACCTTACCCACAGAAATAACAATATACAACAAATAATACCAAATTTTGGTCGCGGTTTTCTCTGAGGTGGAGGTACTTTAAATACTCTATTATTATAGAAATATTCTAAGATTTAGTGTATATATTTCTAGAATTTTCTAGCATGTTCTAGAGTTTCTGAAACACTTCATTGAACGACACATCTTTCGCTGTGTTACATTTTATTTTTGTAGACAATTATATACTGGTTTGTTTCGAGGTATGTATAGGTCGGGGTTCCGTCTGCAATAGAGCAGTGTGGCGGACACACCTTCTGATAGTGGGATATATTTTACTGGATTTACATAATGAAGTAGTGCTGGTAATACGTTATTGTTACTTCTAGCCTTTGCAAAAGTTTATCTATAGCCTGGCTACTGCTGTATTTGCATTTCCTGTGTCGTAAAAGACATGCTAACGTGTTCCAATGTGTTGTTACAGAACTTTCTGGAGGAGCAGGCATGGTTGGAGCGGCAGGGGAACCAGTAAAGCGGTTTCGCAAACGAGACAAGATGCTGTTCTACGGCAGAAGAATGTTAAGGAAAGTCAAGTCTATCTCCAACTCTGGCCAGGGTAGGAAAAGACGAGCCGTCATGCGGTTCGCCAGGAAACTGCTGCAGTTGAAGAAAGATTCAGCCCCAGAGCAACTCAAGGTGGGTGCTGTTGAAGCGATACCTTTCGCTCCGTACACATAACGTCAGCATTTGTATTTTTTCTTCAAACGTCGAGTTCGAGTAAGTGAAGTAACCAGTAAGCTCCTAAGGAATTGAGTGATACTTCCTGTGTTACAAGCGTTCGTAGGCTGCGGCGATGTCTTTATATCAGGTGGGCCGTACGCTTGACTGCCTCCTAATGTTGTATAAAAAATCAGCCAAGTGCGAGTCGGACTCGCGCACGAAGGGTTCCGTACCATTATCTATAAAAACAGCAAAAAAATCACGTTTGTTGTATGGGAGCCCCCCTTAAATATTTGTTTTATTTTAATTTAATTATTTATTCTTAAAGTGAATATATAACTAAATATTCTGTGAATATTTCAAGCGTCTACCTGTTGCCGTTATCAATATCAAGCAAAAATGAGCAATAAATTCACGTTTGTTGTATGAGAGCCCCCTTAAATATTTATTTTATTCTATTTTTTAGTATTTGTTGTTATAGCGGCAACAGAAATACATCATCTGTGAAAATTTCAACCGTCTAATTATCACGGTTCAAGAGATACAGCCTGGTGACAGATGAACGGACGGACGGACGGACGGACAGCGGAGCCTCAGTAATAGGGTTCCGTTTTACCCTTTGGGTACGGAACCCTAAAAATGAGGCTCGTCTAATTGTGAGGAGTGTGGTGTCGTATAGGACGTCCAACGTTTGTTGAAGTAGTATATCAAGTACCGGCTAACGAGAGACTGATAAGAAAGTTAAAATTATTGGGATCAGCTCAATCCATATTGGCTAAAGGTACGTCAGATGCAGAGGAATGTTCTGTGAACTGATTACCACATCTCAACTCCGAATTTCTCTTTGGCTTATTGTACGATGGGGCTGGCATATCTGATACAGATAAAAGCTTTTTTTTCTTAGCGTTATCTCGTTTCCATTAGGATTGGCGGGGTCCGCTATCTAAATCTAAGGATTTGGCGAAGATACTCTGATTTTTACATGGTGCAACTGCCATTAGACCTCCGCAACCCAGAGGGAAAACCAGATCATTCTTAAATAAGGTCACACGTCTTTCGAAATATTATTTCTTGGGCGTGTTTCCCCGTGGTAGTAAGTAATAATTACTATCTATATATATATATATATAAGGGGATGGTAACTTCACGCACTCGCAAGAACATAAAAACTCGTGCTGGCCGGCGCTAGGCCGCATGAACTAATTGGTGTCGAAGCACACAAAGCAGGTTACATCAAATTGCATACATCAATCTTATCGAAGGGGCCGCCTTTACGCGTTGGATCCATATCTACGCCGCACGCCTATTAATCCGTGACGCGTCGCGGTACTAGAAACGAAAATACCCGTACCCGTAGCTGCCCATACATTTGAAAATTTCCTATTTTGGTTAGAAATATCCAATTTTTGATGTGTTTTGAATAATTATATGTGACGTTATTACATAACATAATTATTGTCGATAAATAGCCTACACACTACCCTGTACAAAATCTACGTCACTTGAAAATTTCAATAAAGTAGTTTTTTCTAAAAATGAACAAACTAGTCTCTAGATTGAGGCCGAGAGACGCTGTAAGCTCGTTTTTCTTATATCCGGCCTCAGACTACAGGACGCGTCATGGGTTAAATAACTGGGATTAATACTCGTGATTTTAGAGAGATAATTCCATCTATCTATCTATAACTTCATGCCAAATCCCGTACGGGGTAGGCAGAGAGAACCGAGCGCCACGTGACTCTATCCTTACATACCGCACTCGCTTCTTTAACATTCATTGCTCCTTTCATGCACGTATGCCTAGTAATATTTACTAATATGTGGAAGACACAAATTTAGTGGTACCAGGATTTGGGCCCGGGGACCTGTTGGTCACTAGACCGGTTCTGTATCCACGGGGCTATCCCTGCTTTTATCATACTCGTAGTTTAAGTAAAATAATTATTAAAAAAAACAGCGTCCATGCACTTCTAGGCAGTTGAAATTTAAGCTAGAAACCACAGCTTTAATGATGGTAATAGGATACAATCGCGTTGCTGGATTGTGTCTTATAAATGCTGTTTTTAGGAACACCGTTCCTATATGAAATCTATATGTTTGTCTGTGTGTGCGTTATTTTCGAATATTCGAATTTTGACTTCAGATTCGGATTCAGCATAAAAAAGTAGAATAGGAATGTTCATTAAGGAACATGGTCAAAATGACCGACAAATTAAAAAAAAAATGTATTGTTATATAATTGACGAGCCAGGTGTTCCTCTGGCAATGCAAGCTTGCGCATTCTCAACTGGTTTTTAATCAAATGGTGTCTCCTTGATTCTCAGGTGCTAGAACCTCCAGCGGAATACCTCGAAGAAGACTTAACGAGCGATGACAGAGTCCCTCCAGACGCTCTGTATATGTTGCACAGCATTAGGGTTTTTGGACACTTCGAGAAACCGGTCTTCCTAATGCTTTGCAAGCACACCGAGATCCTCAACTTACCCGCTGGAGCATTCCTGTTTAAAGTTGGTAAGGTTTTTATTGAAGACGCAATATTATTTTTAATAGCCAATGAAGTGAAATGGGTTTTCCTTTCTTTCTCCAGTCATCGCTGTCCAAGGCCGCGAAGTGCCTTCCCGTAAAAATCACTCAGTATCAACACGAGACTAAATTACTAAATTAAAACCTGCCTGATTGTAAACAGTTGCTTGCGTCACTCATTTCGTCCAGCGCAATGTTACATAGACCCTTATAAGAGTCGAGGATTTTTCTGGTGGCTAATAGCTTGGATTTCTTCAAAAAGGACTAGAAGGTCTTTTTTATGTACTCTACTAAGTGGGAGTGATGCTTCATCATCATCATTTCCGTATTAGTCCACTGCTGGATAAAGGCTGCCCTCTAGAGAGCCACTCGCTTCGATCCTGATTCACCTGTATTCATGGACTCCTCACAGATCTCCATATAGGGGGCAGTCGTCCCACACTGTGTGCGCCGGTACGGGACGCCATTCGAAAACCTTTTTCCGTGATGCTTCTGATATTGCAATCGGCCATAGACCGCGGTAACTATTTACCATCACTTAGGGATTAATTATAAACCGATGTGAAAGTTTAGTCTTTTTTTTCTGATCATAAAATGTAAATTTGGTAGGCGACACAGACGAGAACGTGTACGTGGTGCAGAATGGCCGCGTGAAC
This sequence comes from Pyralis farinalis, assembly GCA_947507595.1. Classification (NCBI taxonomy): domain Eukaryota; kingdom Metazoa; phylum Arthropoda; class Insecta; order Lepidoptera; family Pyralidae; genus Pyralis; species Pyralis farinalis. The sequence continues at coordinate 4,745,556 of OX382261.1, read as the reverse complement.
GTGTACATAACGAACCAGGAGGGCAGCAGTCTGTCGCTGAAGGTAGTGCGAGCTGGAGAGAGCGTCACCTCCCTGTTGAGTTTCACTGATGTCTTGACGGTGAGTATTCCGAAATTGTGTATATGAGCTATGTTCCGCAAAATGTGTACCGCTGCACATTGGTTTACCGTTTCTTTTTTGTACAGTATAGGAGGCATACGTTTGCATACATATTAAGTATCACTCGCGTGATACCATCTGTGCCGCTAAAACTTCTTTGGAGTTTATTGGTATGCTTACTCACTCACAGAAACGCAACAACCCTCCAGCGAGTAATTATAAGGTAAATGTACTTTCCTAGGCGCCCTACTTCTCTGAAAGTATCGTTTTGGCATTGTTGCTCAGTTTTATCGATTGAAATACAGGATGTAAGGCTTGAACCAAAATCACCGTTTAAAATGGAACCAAATTTGAACCTGAATTTGATCCTATTTTAATTTAATGACGCGATGTTGCGACGAAATAAAAGCCTTCGGGGGAAGTATTAAGGGCACATCAATGCAGCCCATCTGGGGAAGCACCTTCGCTTCATGAAAAACCACAGCCAAATAACTCCGTGGAGGGTTGTTATGTTCCTGCGGGTGAGTAAGGTTACCAGTAAGCTCCTAAGGAGTTGCTGTGTTAGCTGCAGAGTTCATAAACTTCGGTAACCGCTTTACATCAGATGCGCCGTATGCTTGTATGCCTCCTGACGTTGTATAAAGAAAAACCTTATAAATTCTCCTTTCTTTTGTTCATGATGCTTTGATTTTTCTTATATAACTGTAGGCGTAAAAGCATCAAAAAACCGAAAGCATGCGTTGTTGAGTATGAAAGAAGCCAGAGGTGTGTTTGGATCACCATAGCCTACACCAATAGGAGACAGGCGTGATGATATGTATGTGTAGATTAAAAAACGGGGAACATTTATGTTTCTTTCTATGTATTTTTATGTAAATACATCGATATTTCCGTCATTTGTGAGTAATTTTAAAAATTGTTTATTCTTTAATCATTGAATAGTACACTTATAATATTCGGTAATGTTCAGAGTAAAATTATAAGACAGAAAGTCGGCGCCAGTAAATATAAAGCAACTATATAAATAGGCGACGATTTCATGTTATATACATTTATTATATTAGTTTTACAGTATTTATAAAATATGTCCAGAAACCTGTGACCTTACTTGAGGAAGATCTGGTTTTCCTTTCTGGGTTGTGGAGGTCGGGCGGCAGCCGCTCCATGTAATAATCAGTATCGTCGCTAAATCCTTAGACTTAGATAGCGGACCCCGCCAATCTTCATGGATTAGGAAACTGTATAACATTAAGAAGAAAGGTTATTTATAAAGTGATGTATGATCTTGGCAGTGCCATATTTCTTATGGTCATAAGTACAATATCTTTAAGTAACCATAGCTGCGAGTTGTAGAGACTGCGTATGTCTTATATGTTCTGTCATAACTACTCGAGCTACGTGTAATTTATTCATACCCGACTAACACAAGCCGTATAAATAAGCTTTTTACAGCTCAATAGCGCTACAATATCTGTTTAATTGTTGTACCTACTAAAGCTTTACAGCAGCCGTTGTAGAGCTGTTGACCTGAGATAGCCTATATAAGTAACTCTTGTGCTAGTTAAGTTGAATCTGCTTTAATATAAATAACATTTTTAAAATATAAATCGGTAGTTTTGTTTTTAACAGGTCCCAGATTATTTTTATTACATGCAATTTGGTCTAAACTTCTTTGTGTGCTTCCGCTACCAATTAGTTCATGCGGATTAGCGCCGGCCGGCACCCACCCACAACCGTTAGTAGATCCAACATGCCGTCGCTGCAATGGCTGCTCCGGTAGTCTCTGCCTCGGCTCCCGCCACCGTCGCTGCCATGACTGCCCTGGTCGTCGCCATGACAAGTGTTTCGCCTCTCCACGAGGCATCCTCAGGCGCTGTAGATGTTAGTCGCCAGAACGACATGCTACAAGACCACAAACTACTAACATATACAGTGCCCGAGGATTGCATGTAAATTTGACTTTCGCAAAATAACGCCTGAATCTATTAACTATTTTTCATTAGTTACAGTTGTAATTTATATGCTCTCCTGCTAAATTATTGTATATTGTCATTAAATATTTTGTTGTTTTTCCGCCGCCAGGGAAACTCCCAACCGTACAAGACGGTGAATGCAAAGGCATTAGAAGATTCACAAGTGATAAAACTGCCGATGAGGGCCTTTCAAGAAGTATTCAAGGAGTATCCTGATATATTTGTTCGAGTTATACAGGTATACAGGTCAACTTTATACATCACTAGAACATTCTATTTGTGTGTCAAACTGCATTCAAATAATTTCAGCTGCTTATGTATATGCCGGGTGAATTTTCAAAGTGGTGCCAAATTTTTCAAGAACAATATAAAAATTCGACTTTATCGTAATTATTTTTATTCGTAGTATTTTTTTAAAAACATTCATTTGAAAATATCCGAAAAAGTAGATCAAAAAGTCTATCACGAACTCGCGTGTTGCGTAACTTTAACCTAATGTTTTTTGTTTCAGATCATTATGGTGCGGTTACAGCGGGTCACTTTCACAGCACTGCATCAGTATTTGGGGCTCAGTGCAGAGTTGGTCAACCCAGTGAGTATCTGTCTGTGTTTTTACTGTACGCTTTAATGCAGCCTACCTCTTTTTAGATTTTATTACCAAGCCTACGTTGACTGCCTGGCCGAACTGAACTTAATGACAAATGAAAGAGAGAATATAAGAAAAGGCTCCGTTGGTTCGGACATACAGAAAGAATACAGGATGAAAGAATGACGAAACAGATATACTCGTACAATGCAAAAGTGGAAGGATGTAGGAGCCGATGAAGATCAAGACTACGCTACCGTGACCAAATTGGTCGTATTTTATCAGAAGGTGATGTCAAGGGTTCTAGAAACCGGCGGGCGTGCATAAAGACAGTTATGAATGTTAAAGAAGCGAGTGAAGTGTGTAAGGACCGCGTCTTATGGCGCTCAGTTCTCTCTATCTACCCGCAAGGGATTTGGCGTGAAGCTATAGATAGATAGATAATGACAAATGTTTAAAACATCAGAAAAACACATAAATATGTGGCGACGACGAGCGTGCATGAAGAAGTGGATGAATGTAGAATAAGCGAAATAGGAGGTTGTAAGAGAGGTAGGGAGCGTCAAAGCAGTCCGACTGGTGAAGTACCTTCACGACTCGGGAAACAGCAGCCTAATAACTCTCTGGAGTATTGTTGTATTCTTGCGAATGAGTGAGGTTTCCAGTAAGGTCCTAAGGTGTGTTAAAATAAGAAGAGGCATGCTCCGTTGGTTCGGACATGTAGAAAGAATGCAGGATGAAAGAATGACGAAGCAGATATACAATGCGAAAGTGGAAGGATGTAGGAGCCGAGGAAGGCCAAGCCTTACCTATCATGATCAAATTGGTCGTGTTCTATCAGAAGGTGATGTCAGGAGCCCTAGAAACCGGCGAGCGTGCATGAAAAGAGCAATGAATGTGAAAGAAGCGAGTGAGGTATGTAAGAATCGAGTCGCGTGGCGCTCGGTTCTCTCTGCTTACCCCGTAAGGGATTTGGCGTGAAGTTATAGTAATAGTAGTCCTAAGGTGTTGACAGCGAGGTTGATAACATGCGAGCGCTATTCCTTGTAATGTTCAACGACTACGGTAACCACTTTCCACATGGCAAGGTGTAAGAGTCGCCGTGTTAGCGGCAGGAGTGGCCACGCGCTAATGATAGTTCCTACATTGCAAGCGTTAGTTGCGTTAGCCACTTTATATGGTTAGGTGTGCCGTTTGATTCCCGGCGCGTCGTCTGGCACTCGTTCTCTCTGTTTTCCCCATAAGAGACCTGGTGTGAAGATATAAATAGAATATTTTTATGGCCACAGGGTCGCGAAAAACGTCGGCCAACGACAGTGTCCTCGTCTCCCGGCAAGACCACGAAGGTGACTGTTGATACCAGCACCGCAACGCACTCGCCGCACCACAGCGAGAGGCCTGCCCCTGAACATTTGGTAAGTTTTTTTTTATGTACACACCTACAAGGCCGAGCGGAAAACATTGGTACGACCCGCCCGGGTTACCTCCTTAGTGTTTTTTTTATTAATGCTTTGCTAATGCTAAAATTTTTCAATAATATTGAAGGTTGTTGTTATATCATTTTATAAGCAGTGATAGCTTAGTGAATAGCCCATTAACCAACTGGTCCCTAGTTCGAATCTCAGTGTGGGCATGTATTTTTAGATTTATGTATATATTAGTCATTGTAATTTGCATGTCCCAGAAATTATATTTCGAAATACTGTATAATGGCTATCTGTATTATTAAGGTTTCGTAAATTAAAAGTCGAAAAGATTCCCGTATGGAATGATTTTTTTTTTGTTTATCTCTCTCTTTTTTTTTTGTACAACGTCAGGAGGTTAACAAGCATACGGTTCACCCGATATAAAGTAGTATCCGCCCGTCAATGCACTTTTTCTCCAAAACTGTCAAAGATAAACAGACATGTTGACAGCGTGTGAGTGAGGTCATCAGTAAGCTCCTAAGGAGTTGCTGTATAAGCAGCAGAGGAAGCATCGCGCGAGTGATACTCAATATATCGCAAGCGTTATTAGGCTACGGTACCCGCTTTACATCAGGTAGGTCGTATGCTTGTATGCCTCCCGACGTAATATAAAAAAAAATAACATGTATGTATATCTGTTAATGCTCTAATAGTTATGTAAAAAAAGTTTTCTGTAACATAGCATGCGCAAGAGAGTGGCCATCAAACCTCATCCCCTATTCACATACAAGGGAGGAGACAAAGACCAGACATGGTTCCCGATATCACCACTAACACGCCGCAGGTATTTTGTTTCACATATTGATAGGTCGGGAAAAAGATTTTCCATATTTTATATTCAAATTCGATATTTTTTTTATCATAGTTTATTTGCATTTCGTTATAATACATCGGTGTCATTATGTACTTGTTCCAATTTTATAAGTGACATAATCCCATTGCTGTAGAAATATTCGGACTTGTGATCAAAAAACTGCTAGAAATGGTTTTGACAGTCCTCTCTTAATGTTAACCCAACACTACCTAAAGAACTCTGAAAAGACCAAAACAGGTGAAAACCCGAGTGTGCAAGGGTAGGGTTACCTGGTGGATGCATTAACCCTTTCCAACCAAGTCCTCTTAACATGAAATAACTGAAGTTGTCTCCGTGTATCTGTGGGATAGTTCGCTACTGTTCACTGGGCAACTGAATATTTTTTTATATCACTGAGATAGTAAACAAGCGTTACTTACTGATGGTAAGCAGCGACCATAGCCATCAGAGGTATCACGCGCACGTTGCAGAACTTGTAAAACACCCCTTTTTTGAATAACCTCATGCTGAAGTCTCTTTTGGAATAAAAAAAAAATCACAACTTAAGAATTCTTTGAAGAAAACTTCTATGGAACCGCATAGCACGACCATTGCGATTCCTGTGAGTATAAATTGTTCACCATCAGCGAGCGATGCGATTGTAGAAGAAAGTTGTTGGTATCATATCGAATAACTCCTCGAATCACAACCCTTTGTACAATAGGTATAACACAAAGGGAGGCAGAGGTATCGCCACCACCACTGGGAAAAGACTGACTCCCTTTGTCCGACAAAGTTTCACTCGGTAGCTATAGCCACCTAGAGAAAGCATGGCACCGAGAGGGACGTCTCGAAAGGCGCGAGAATCTTTTGTCGCATGTACCAGCAGTGAAATGATAGCAGTAGGATAACTTCAAAGGAACTTCCGAAGTCATCACACTCGGACTGATGCATGCGTGTACACTATTCCAATCGAAGTACACAATAAAGTCAGTCGTGACTGATCCCTCGAAATTAGTAGCTATGTTTTATTTTCAGGATAGAGATTTTGTAGAGTGACGAATGTTGACTTGACAGTTATATCAATAAGTGCTTAATGCCCTTTTACTGTGCATGTAACGTAGTCAAGGCAGCAAGGGTATATTATCATATTCTCGTGATTGAAGAGTCAATGACTTTTGCTGAATTGATAATTTAAAATATATAAACTGCGCACACAAATAAAGAATTTTTATCTTTTTTTTATCTTTTAATGCAATGTGGAAGAGCGGTTACTCCTAACACAAGCATTTGTTTTGCTCAAAAGGAGTATCCGACCATTATATTTTACGATAATATAAGTAAAATATTTTTCATTATTATTCAAATTATTACTAATGCACAAGGTAAATTATTTAGTATTATTATATTAAATTATAATACGAGGGTCATTTGAAAAGTTCTTAGCCTAACATGGTTAAAGTCATTGGTTTTTTTTATAACTACCCTCATTTTGTAGTTACATTATTTAGCAACAAGTATGCACAGATTAGTTTATTCACAGTAACTCATTGTTCGTTTACACGTGATACCGTAAGTCAAGTCAGAGCTATTTTTGAAAAAGGATAAAATTGAACATCGTGCAGTGATAAAATACCTGAATTTGAAAGGTTTAACTCCAAAAGCTATACATGAAGACATGTCTGCTACTTTGGGTGAGTCCGCTCCTTCGTATGCGACTGTTAAAAACTGGGTGGCAGAGTTTAAACGTGGTCGTGAGACCATTCAAGATGAGCCCCGTAGTGGCCGGCCTTCGACTGCTACCACTGATCAAAACAAAGAAAAAATCTGTGATTTAATTTTATCTGATCGAAGATTGACTGTCGAGGAGATAGCTAAGACTGTAGGCATCTCATCTGAGTGAACACATCATGTAATTACTACTGAACTTGGATTCTCTAAGGTGTCTGCGCGGTGGGTACCGCGACTGCTTTCAGTGGAACAAAAACGCAACCGACTCACAACTTCTCGCGACTGTTTAGAGTTATATGAAGCTGACCCAATAGAATTTGTTGAAATATTTATAACCATGGATGAAACCTGGGTTCACCACAATACACCCGAGACGAAAGAACAGTCGAAACAATGGAAAAGAGCAGGATCGCCCACCCCAAAGAAGGCAAAGGTGGTTTTATCGGCGGGCAAAGTCATGGCATCCGTTTTTTGGGATGCAAAGGGTATAATTCTCATGGATTATTTAAAAAAGGGTGAAACAATAAACTCCGATTACTATTGCAACCTGTTGCGTCGTTTGAGAGAAGAAATCAAAGAAAAACGTCCAGGTTTATTGAGAAGAAAAGTCTTGTTTCATCAGGACAATGCGCGCGTTCACACCTCTGTGCAATCCATGGCAGAAATCCATCAATGTGGCTTCGAATTGTTACCTCATCCCCCATATTCACCGAATTTAGCACCGTCCGAATTTTATCTGTTCCCAAAGCTGAAAAAATTTTTAGGTGGTAAACATTTTTTTACAAATGAAGAGGTCATAGCCGCCGTGGACGTTTATTTTGAGGAGTTAGACAAAGATTTTTATAAAACGGGTATCGAAGCCTTACCGGGTCGATGGAAAAAGTGTTTTGAGCTCGGAGGAGAGTATGTTGAAAAATAAAAATAAACTCAAAATCGCGTGGTTTCATTAAGTATGTTAGGCTAAGAACTTTTCAAATGACCCTCGTACGTCTATCTCCTCCTACTCACTAAAAATCATTGATTTTAAAATTATAGCAAGTATCTGGTCAAATTTACACCAACATAGGGTACTGTGAAGATCCGAGACTATTCTGTATTTTTTGCCTTATACGGAAACTTTTTTATTCAGTCCTTTTTGTACATGATACTTTTTAAGCTTGTGTATTTTGTACGCGGTACTTAATCGCATTCCTGTTGTTTATTAAATCAGCATACTGTCCAGAAATCATTATAACACTCAAACATTAACTTCTACTGTTTCAAAGAAGATGAAGCATTCCATTGCGAGAATATAGTTTGTATTTCACTTTCACAGCAACAGCCGGATGTCCAACCAACTCCACCTCTTCAGAGGTCCAAAGAAGGCTCTTCGTTCAAGAAACGGGACACCAACACGGATAATCTTGATGAACAGGTATATAATTTAAAAACGGCTGAGAATCAGTTATATCTTCACACCAAAACCCTCGTGAGGTAGGTAGGAAAGATCCCGCCAGATAATAACTATACGGCACTCGGCTCTCGACGCGCGGGAATTAACGACGCGTAAAGCGTGGCGGCTCCCTTCGCCTCATACGCTATATGTGGTACCGGATCGGTGTGCGTCGCCTCTGGGGTCACCCAACACGCGTGTCGTTGTAGTTTTTCTCCAGAATTACAGTCCGAGGGATGAAAGGGTCGCGACGAACACGCTTCTGCGACTTAAACCCCGAAGTATATCATACAAATCGACGATAAAAAAAAACATAAGTTTACAAGTTTGTGCGTTGAGAGGATAATTTAAAATTGTCATAGCTGTCTATCTGCATTACCCCTGCTTTTTTATAGTGACGAACGATACCCCTCTATATTTTGGCACGCAAACCTTTGCCAGTTGGCATAGTGATTGATAGAAACAAAAGACTTTTTGTTGTTGAGATCAGAATATTTTTTATGTACACTTAGCCTATATTTATTTGTAAACACAATGTAGAGTAAAAATGTATGAACCAGTTAAAAGTAAAATAAACAAACCCCTTGCATGCGCATGAAGGCACCCCCTGCTCACAAAAACTTTGTGTTTTAACGCCTAAATATCTTAACCAATAAGCCGATAAGTGCCGCGATGTTGATCCGCGAACCAGTCAATATGAGCTGCGCGTTCTACTTTAACTACCGACCCGTAGCGGTGTATTGAGTTACTACGTCAGTACAGTAAGCTCCCAAGGAGTTGCTGTGTAAGCAGCAGAGGAGGCATCGTGCGAGTGATACTTAATATATCGCAAGCGTTAATAGGCTATGGTACCCGCTTTACATCAGGTGGGCCGTATGCTTCTATGCCTCCTGAGGTAGTATAAAAAAAATGTAATAGCGGCCTCATCGGCTCTCCGTAGGTTATTTCCTTCATGTGTCACAACAATTGTTTTCTTCCATTGTCACAATCACATTCCAGACATAATCGCCGCATATATTTTCAGACGTTGAATCAAATAGCGACGGAGGCGTTCATAAAAGAACTCGGTCTCGAGAGCGATCAATTGCTACGCGGGCACGTTCAAGTCAGAGATCTCCCTGCCGGCACCTATATTATGAAGGAGGAAAGTCATAAGGTATGGTACAATATATAGATGTAGTAAAGTATGATAGTCTTAGATTGCTGTATAGCTATTAGAGCCTTTTTGGGAAGATTTTCGTCAAAAAAGGAAACATAGATATGTATAAAACTTTCAAATATTTGACAAAGAAATTACTCGTATCCGGTGCACGAAGAGGCGCCGTATCGCTAGTGAACAATTGATAATCGCATATGAGCCGTATCAGACGCGACAACGGTGTGCCGTTGTACGATTTTTATTTGTTTCCAATAGACGCGTCCCCGGCGTCGTGTATAGGACGCCTTATTCCCATATGCGATTAAGAATTTATAAAATTACTGTTTAAACCGGAATTTGCCGATGGATTAAAACGGTCTAAAAGAACGTTGTCGCCAGGCGCCGAGTGACGTTCAGCTCAACCATCTCACCCCGCATCGACTGAAGTGCTTACCTGAAAAGGCTTTATTTGTAAATTTACAAATACTGCTTAATATTTCTACTTGATAACACCACTTTTACTATTATTTAAGTATATAAGTAATATGTTTACGTAAGTGTATATTTAGATAAATAACAGCATTGTTACTTCACATCCTAGGTATTCCAAATATATAAAATTTCCAAAATTAACTCTTATAATATTCTAAATCTAGCACTGTAAATTAATTGTTATTTATATTTATTTAAATATTATTATTTTTTGTATTTATTAGCATGTACGTTATATGTTACGGGCACTTCAATCTTGACACACGTGATGGTTTTAAGTTCTACTACCATATTGCGCATTTAATCCAACGCAACTACTTTTTAAAGTTTTAACCTTATTATACATAAACACTCGCGTTAGATCTTGTTCCTAGCTCCCGACGAGATCCTTCTAGTCAGGGGCAAGGACGCTAGACAACTCTAAACAAAAAGATAGGCCGAGGATATTCGGTACGGTTATCCAGTCCGCCGAATTCTTGGTACGCGTAATCCGCGTAGCGTTCTCGCCGCTGCGGGTCCAATAAACAACATTCAAAAACCAATAAGATAATACCGCTTCTCGAACGGTAAAATACAGGTCAGCCTCGTACCCCAAAATATTGGAGGTACGCACTTCAGCGAACGGTTACGCCGACACATGAACCACTTGAACGATTATGAACCAAATCTTTAATGAAAGTGATGCCCGAATTAAAAGATAAATCATAATTTTGTTAAGAATTATTATAAATTGCTGTACTTTGCACCCTAATTTTCGATTATTTTTATACAAAAAAAACTCAAATTTCAAACATTTAAAATTGTATTTCGGTAATTTTAGCGTTAATAATAGTTTTTCGTTCGGACAGCCGCCTATCCTCACAGTTTCATAACGCGAACGGCAAGGCTGTAGGATGGCCCGGCGTCTGTTTTTCCAGAACGTTATAATCCCCATGTCTTTTGTTCAATGGACTATATC